>CM057458.1:1150432500-1151101875 GCA_016271365.2 Neoceratodus forsteri
GTGACCAGGAGTGCCAGAGGTTAGGACTTGCTGGACACTTACCAAGACTGTCTACTTGTACAGCTACTGTAGTTAAGGAACCCACCAGGCACATCACAATTCTTGATGTGGTGCTCACCAACCCAGAGGTGGTAGGAACTGTGGGAGTAAGGGAGTCACTTAGAAACAGCAACCATAACTCTGGTTGGAGCTGGCCCTCAGTTTTGTTAAACTGCAATCAAGAGCTGAAGTCCTGGATTTTGGAAGGGTGGACTTCAATAGGATGAGGAAGCTCATCAGGGATAAGTTGGTAGGGGTAGAAAAACATAGGTGTGGTGGAAGAGAGATGAGGGGCAATTAAGGGGGCCATTCTAGATGCATCAAATGTATGCCCGAGAACAGTAGCAAAAAAGGAAAAATTGAAGATACCATTATGGTTCTCAGCAAAGGACAGGGAAATGGTGAGGGCCAAAAAAGGCCTTCCCTAAATATAATAAAAATCAGGGGGAGGATAAATGGGGAGAATATTTACTAAAAAATAAGGAGGTAAAGAGGGCAGTTAGAGCGGCAAAAGTGAACACAGAGCTGCATATTGCAAAAGGCATCAATAGTGAGGATAAAGGAAATAAGGGGGGAATTGTTAGGCTAGCTGGGGGGTAGAGTGACATAGGAGGACAAGCAATAGGCCACCATCCTCAATGATTACTTTTGCTCACTTTTTCCTTGGGAGGGTGATAGACCCTAGACAGAAAGTGGCATCAAAGTGGCCAGTAATGGGGTCCCATAGATGAGGCAGCCAATGTTTAATAGCGATAGGGTCTTTTCAGGTTGGCAGCTCTAAAGATAGATGAGAACCCAGGACTGGATGGGTTAAGACTGAGGAAACTCAGGTCTATTCAACAGCTTACTTAGAACAGGGATAGTTCCAAAGGACTGGAAGTGGATGGACATAGTTCTGCTTCATAAGGGGTACCAAGGAACATGCAGGGAACTACAGACCTGTCACTCTTACCTCTATTGTAGGAAAGCTGATAGAGTCACTTGTCAAAGAGGACCTTGTGGACTACTTACAGAATGGTCTGCAAGATAATGAACAGCATGGGTTCATGGTGGTGAGGTCTTGTCATTTCAATAGGGACACTGGTGAGGGAATCCGGGGCAGGCTGAGTCTTTTCACTGATGACACAAAGCTCTGTAGAAAAAGTTGGATGGTGACAAGGGAATAAAAGAAGTGCAGAGACACTTAGAAAGGTTAGCTGGAGGGTCCAGTGTTTGGTGGTTGAAATTCAATGCCAAAAACTGTAAGGTAATTCACCTCGGGAAATATAACCACAGGACAGGGAACTGGATGGGAGGAGTGAAACTTAGTACTATAACTGAGAAAGGAGACCTTGGAGTTGTCATCAGTGACTCCTTAAAGCAATTAATGTAGTGCCACAAAGTTTATCGCAAGACGAGTAGCATCTTGGGATGCATCAAGAGGGGTATTAATAGCAGAAAGGGAGAGGTAATACTTCACCTATATAGATCCCTGATGAGGCCACACCTGGAGTCCTGTGCCCAGTTCTGGAGTCCTTACCTCAGGTATGATAGGTATAGGCTGGGGATGGTGCAGTGCAGAGTAACATAAATGATTCAGGGCCAACAGGGCAGGTTCTATTAAGTGTGCCTTAAGACACTGAACATGTACTCAGTGGAGACCAGAATGGAGAGAGAAGCTACGATGTAGACCTTCAAGTTCCTGAGAGGCATAACAAGGTGAACTGTAGGGAACTATTTAACTTTAATACTAACTCACAGTCATGTGGTTATAACCAGAAACTAACAGGAAGGACTTCATGAGGTACATGAGAAAGTACTGTTTTACAAAAAGTGGTTGTGCCATGGAACAGTCTGCCAGGCAAGGTGGTGGGAGTGAAAACCATTAGCAGTTTCAGGCGTGGTTGGAACAGAATGAAGGGTATAGTAATTGATCGGGGTGACAGAATAAGATGAAAATGGGGGAGGGGAATGGTGATTTATTTATTTATTTAACAGTTGGTAACCAGGAAAGTCACCATGAGCAGAAGCTTATTTCCAGGTATGACCTGGGTGAGGAGGTACCAAAGAAGAATACAGCATTGACAACAGAGTTGTAAAAAATGTTGAAATTATACAAAACATAAAAAGAAAGAATGTTATTTACAATTGAATAATATCTAATATTTACAAACAATATTTACACGGTTATATATAGTGAGTTGCAGTAAGAGGAGAAGGGAACAACGTTACTGTGGTAAATGAGTACTAGGAAGGAGGACAGATACAGGAAGTAGTAGGGGTTTGCTTGAGTAGTCAGATTTGGAGGGGAACACTATTCCAGAGGGAAGGAAGTCTAAATGAGAAGAAAAGTTTGCCAGCAGATGTTCTTACACACGGGGAGGGAAAAAGTGCAGGTGCAATTTGACTGCGAGTTGTAGGGTGAGGAGTTAGCTGGATTAAGGAGGGAGGTATGGTAGGATGAAAAGGTTCCAAACCAGTATTTAGTAATTAAGGTGGAGCAATGTGAGACGTGTCTTTGAGCGAGGATTGAAGGGAAAGGGAGGAATATAGATCACAGTGGTGAGTTAGAGAGGAGGAGTTAGAGGCGAACCTACAGAAGGCATGAAACAGAACATCAAGTTTGGTAAGGGAGGTGACTGGGGGAGCACTGTAGACTATGTCTGCATAGTCAAAGGCTAGGATGGCTAGGACCCTGGGGGAACAGTAGGTCCCATGGTACATTAGGGAAGTAGGACAGAGTGTGGATGAACTACTGGTCTTTTTCTGCCATCATTGTCTATGTTTCCATTATTATTTATTTTAATATTCTGTTTTATCCCCACCACTGGTGATGCCATGATCTGCTCAGATATCTGGAAAGCCCAATACCACCCTTTATTAGCACATACTTCCATCTTTCTAAGAGGTCCACCAAGCAGCTCCTCCATGTGTGGTAGATTCCGTCACAGTGTGAGTATCAGTGCCTCTCAGATCCATCTACTATATGGGAAGTGGGGAGGCCAGTCAGATCAGTGGGGCAAAAAAGCATCAGTGTCATGCTGGTTCACCATGGGCTTTCTTTCTTAGTTTCCTCCCCCTCACTAGACACCGATCACTAGGACATCATAGAATGTGTATGAATATGAAACACAGAAACATAGAAATTGTCAGCAGAAGAGGATCTTTGGGCCCACCTAGTCTGCCTAGATGTTCCCTACCTAATCTGCCTCCACAGACCCTAACTTGAATCTGATGACCCTCCTTGCCTGTTTTCTAATATAATATGAACATGAAGTATGCTAATACACACATCAGTCAGCATACAACCATCCTTCCAGGAGCAGATCTCACTGTAATGCCATCTGTGCTAAACCAGGTGGCAGTATCAGAGCAAAGCTTACTATCCTCTTTCCCCATAGGAGAAGAGTATCCTGTTCAGTGCTGTACCCCTCCCAGATAGCCCTTACAACCAGAGCTTGTCTCAAACCTATGTCACCAGCACCAGGAGCTGAAGTCTGCCACTGCTCCAGTCAGTCAAAAAAATACATTATTAATCGGAGAGGGTACTCCTTAGTTTTTTGTCTTCAGGCACAATGAGAAAATGTTCATGATAAATACATATTGTTCAGATAAATGATGTGAAGTCAACATGCCACTTAAGTAACACTCCCTGGATTTTTTTAAACTTTATTTTTATTCACATTTGGAAAACGATAAATGTCATTAGGTGTTCAATAAGTGGATACAAGAGAGTTTACATCAATCATATGATTAATTTTACACATGATAGTTCTTTATGGCCATTAATGTTCACTACTTCTAGTGGAGTACCTCTAAAAGTTCATGAGATCTGAAAATAATCCATGCAGTGTAGCCAAGAATACCAGCCATGAGAGACCTGTGGGAGACAAGGAACTAACAGAGTACTTCAGATTCAACATATCTGATATCTCTAAAAGCCATATGGTCCCACTGACTTCTCTGCCCATTTGTAGACATGTTAGGTTTCTATCAGACGACAGGGTCAACAAACATAACATTTTTCAAATATTTTTTTCAATTTAAACTTATAGCCGCATAAGCCACTTGAACACATACCCATGAAAATACAAGCTTGTAAATTCTACTGTGATATACAGTCATTTACCACCCTCGATGCTGGACAGAACTGCTGTGTATCACAGTGTTATTCCTGCTGAAGGTGCCAAACTGTTGCCAAACTTTATTTTCCACCCTGTGTCTGACACCATGATTAATCATGCAGAAGTTATAGTGCCTTCAATAACAATATATATTTTAGTGTTTCTTATTAGGAATAAGAGCTTTAGCAACATAAGACATGTAACTAAATTCAGATATGTAGCTTCCCCAACCCAGTCACACTAAGTGATATTCCAGACAGTATAAGTCTCTCAGTTTTAATTCGCCAGAAAAAATTGAGTTCAAACATGATTCAGTCACCATCCTCTGATCCATTTTCCATTTCCAGGTCATCCTGCTCTCCTCCCTGAAACTAAGAAGTGATTTTGTTAACCATTTTTTGGGGGCAACCATGGGGTCATTTAACTGAAATGCCTTCCACACATAGCCTACGCAGAGTCTTGCTATGTCAAACAATGAATGCATCACCCCCAGAGTATGCAACTGTTGTCTTAGTGGGTTGAGGAGCTTGTGATGGACCTAGGTTGCAAACTGTATGACCAGTCCAGAAACATTCAAAGGTCTTGCCCTCTGCTTAAAATGGATGCTAAGCCCTTCCCATGTAATGATGGCGTCATGTACCTCTGGACATTTGGTTACCAGTAGGACATTTCAAGGTACATCCATATCCTCCTGGGCACTTTGGAAATTAACTCTGCAGGCCTGTTTGATAATTCCTGGGGCAGTCTACTAGCTGGCAGGCATATTGTTTCCAAGTCATTGTTTTAAATAGGTCAAAAGTTCCTGCCCTTCAGTACCTTTCATGAGGCCTGTGATCCAAATGTTCATAGCCTGACTCAAATTTTTCAAAGTTTTGAGCTGGGCTCTCACATGATTGTTACCTGTCATCATCTGTATGAAGGCCATATATGTTCTTTGCAAAGGTTCATCCACTTTCATGGCTATCACAATGGTCCCACTGAATCTGACCTCTTGAACACTCAGTTGTTCCTGGACTTTTTGTCTTTCAGTCTATTTCCCTTATTGTCTGCAGGACTGAATCCCATAGTGTGGATCCACTGGGGCCTGTGGCAGATGCCTTCCTGAGTGAACCTTGCTGCATTGCGGTTGTTGCTGCTCACTTCTCCACCTAGGGATAGGAGCTTTCTGTAGCTCCAAAGACAACGCTTAAGGTAGCACACAGGAGTGTGCTGCAGCCCAGCAAATTGAACTGTAATCCCCAGCTGGAGGTAAAACAATGGGGATTCTTTTTAGCAGGGGCTGGACCCTCATGTAGCATCCCAGCCTTTCTGCATAGAGGCAGCACACCTGAATTAAGGGGACCCTCCCATAGTGTCCACGTCACCTGCACCTCTGCTTCAGGGGGAAGGCATGAACAGACTGCATCAAGTGCACACTGCTGACTGTTGGGAGATCTTTCAGGCTGCAAAATAGGAACATCGCCCTTAGCTACCTCCTCTCTGCTGCAGTCACCTTAAATTTTCTCCAAAACATTTTCTGGCTACTCTACATCCCCCCCAATACCATGAAGGTTTGCTTCTGCCCCTTTGACAAACTGTCAATGCCATTTTCCGCCCATTCACCAGCTTTTCATTAAAAAGGAGATGTCTCCTGTTGTCTCCACAGCTCCAAGGACATTATCTCGCAAGATTTGTGGGTTTCTGTAGCGGGACAAGCAAAATCTCATGAGATTTCAGGTGGCCATCTAGAGCCTACAAGATTTTAGCAGCCATGATAGGAGCACATAGTATGGTATGCCCTGCCATGAGTTCTTGCAAGAACGGAGGCAATTTGGACTCTCTTTTATAGGCAGCCATCTTGCCTGGGCCTCTACACTCTATTCTGTCCCTAAATCTCATGAGAGATAGCCATTTTGCAGCAAAATCTCACAGTGTTAATTTTAGGTGGTACTTTGTGCATTCTGTCAGACCCATTTTACTCTATAAGACTGTTGGCAATTAGCCTCAACATGTCTGTTAATCGGAGGCGGTTGCCTATGCTGATACATTTGTTCTGCCTTTCTCTGCTAGGCTTGCCAGCAGGCTTCTCATTGTGGCAAAATGCAAGGAATGTGGGACCCCACTGCTGGAGACACACGTGGGACAAGGCATCTGCACAGTGTGCACCGTCATGGAGGGAGATGGAACACAGGGCACTGACAGTCCTCAGCAACAACTTGCCATCATGAGTACCCATCCCTCATCCCACAGACAGTGTCTCTGGCATTGGACTCAGAGTAAGAGCAGTTGCTGTTCTATCTCTGAGATGATTTCAAATTCAAGACGCCACTTGACCTAGCATCACAAAATGAGAACCCTTCAGCTTTTCAGGGCCCACTTATCAAAAAACCCTGGAAGAGCATAACTAACTCCACCACCCCACCAGCACAGAGGAGGGGGGACTGGACAAATCTTCGACTAGACTTTCACCAAGGAAAATGTTGATGAACTGATGTGAATGATGAGGACTGTCCTAAAGGTGATGAAGGATGTTGCTGCCCCCACAGCATCAGTCGACCCTCTCCTCCTCCTCCTCTCTGTGACCCCAACAGAAGGCCCCCATTTTCCCTCATGCCAAGTGCTAAACTCCATTATGCATAAGAAGTATTAATAACCAGGAGCCCACAAGACTGCCAGAGAGATACATGGTAGGAAAATTCCAACTGGTTTCCATGGCAAAGCAGGAGGCCTGGTCCAAGGCCCCCCAAAATCAACTCCCCCATGCCAGCCCTCTCAAAGTGCACCACAATACCTATCAAGAGCTCTTCAGATTTAGAGGACCCCATAGAGAAGAAAATTGATGAACTCCTGAAGAATATTTATGAAGTCACCAGCATATCGCTGTCTGCAGATATGGCCATGTGGTTCTCTAGAAGGACTCTTCTCCTGTGGGTGGAGGCCATGGACCAAGATACTCTCAATGGCTCAGACTCACAAAATGCTGGGATTGAGTCCTGCAAGCCACTAGATATCTCTCTGATGCATCATCTGATGACCTCAGATTCATAACCAGGGTTACGGTACTCATGAATAGAGCATGCAAGGCACCCTGGCTAAAATTATGGAAGGCAGACTATGAGTCTACGTCAACCCATATGAAGTTGCCCTTCAAGGATGACCATCTGTTTGGGAAATGTCTGATGCCATTTCTTAAGGATGGAGGAGGAGAGAAGAAAACTTCAGGAAGGGATCTGCACCTGCCTTCAGACTAGCTCCATCACCCAAATTCAAGCAATAACAGCACAAAACATACCCTAAATTTGCTCAGGGGTTACAACAGTGGTGTTCAAAGCTGAGATTTCCCAGAAGTCATCCTACTATAGACCATGCTCCACCAATAACTGCAACTCCGCCCCAATGGAACCAATCCAGCCTTCCACACCAGTTGTAAGAAATGAGATGAAGTGGGCCCCAGTGGACCATACCCAAGTCATAGAACACCTTCAACAGTTTGCCACACAGTGGGCCCAAACAGCAACATACAACTGGGTAATGGAGATTGTGACCCACGGCTATGCCATAAAACTGGAATGCAAAAACACACCACACAGGCACATGCCATCATCAGTGCTGTTTTGCCCAAGAAGAGGGAAGTGTTATTCCAGGCTGTCTTAGATGTGATTGCCAACAAGGCTATTTCTCCTGTTCCAGTGAAAGAAATCAACCAAGGGGTGTAATCTTTATTCTTCATGGTCCCCAAAGTGTCAGGGGTATGTGTCTGGTACTGGACTTAAAGTATCTCAACTGATTTGTGACTTAAACACAGTTCAGAATGGAGATATTACTCTCCACTCTAACAGACATTCAACCAAGGGACTTCCTGACATGGATAGACCTCAAGGATGCATACCTACACATCCCAATTTATCTTTCACATCACAGGTATCTCAGACTCCAGGTAGGCAACAATCACTTCCAGTACAACTGTCTACCATTTGGCCTGTCATCAGCACCTAGATGTTGGTAGTACTGGCAACAGATCTACACAAATAGGTGGTACATGTAATACCTTACCTGGATGACTGGCTCATCACAGCCTGGCCTCAAACACAAGCTCAGATGCATACTGAACTGGTGGTACACTGTCGCCAGAGACATGGATGGATGTTGAACAAGAAGAAGTGTCAGCTGGTTGTGACACAGTGCATTTTCTACCTGAGGGCAATTATAGATATGCATCTCAACACAGTGACTCTCTCAGTAGAGAAGGTGTCCAATTTCATCTATCATGTATCAAAAATTTTACAGCAGCCATGCCGACCAGTATGGGACTACCTGCAACTTACAGTATAGGTCTCATGGCAGCCATGATCAACACAGTTCCATGGCCCAGGCTGCACATGAGACTGATTCAGAGATATGTCTTAGACACTTGGGACCAATCGCACCTGAACTTCTGATTTAAAATAAACCCACCAGATCAGATAAACTCAACCTTGGTGTTGTGGTCCCACCAGCACAACTTACAGAGAGGTATGAGTCTGAATCTATAATTTTCTGTGACTGTGACCATGGATGCCAATCTGCAAGAATGAGGGGCAGTACGCCATGGTAAGGTGGTGCAGGACATTTGGTTACCAACCCAGGCCGAGCTATCGAGCAATGCACTAGACATGTGAGCAGTGTACCACACTCTGCAGTTTTTTGCTCAGAACTACTGGGGCCACTCAGTCCTGATCAGAACAGACAATCAAGCAACTATGGCTAATGTCAACAAGCAAGGGGTATTCAAAATGGCTCCATTATTCCGGATGCTAGTCAGCAAGGATGGGGGGCAGTATGCCACAGTTAGGTGGCAGAGGGCATTTGGTCACCAGCTAAGGCCAAGCTACCAATCAATGTACTATAGATGTGAGCAGTGTACCACATGCTACAGTTTTTCCACTCATAACCTCTGTGGCCACTTAGTCCTGATCAGGACAGACAATCAAGTAACAATGGTCTACATCAACAAGCGAGTACTCAAAGTCAATCCATGACTCAGGACTCCATAAGACTGCTCAAGTGAGTGGAAAAGAACTTGAAAATCCTATCAGCCTCATACATTGCAGGGAAAAAGAACACCAAAGTGACTGACTCAGCAGGGAAATGCTTAGTCTGGCAGAATGGATGCTTTATCCCGTGGACCTCATGGTGTCCAGCTTGAATGAAAAACTCCTGTGTTACCACTCCTGATTACAAGACCAAGGGGCACAGGAAGTGGAAACGTCAGCACCATGGACTTTCAACAGGGCTTATACCTTCCCCCCACTCCCATGATTCCTAAGGTTCTGAACAAGATTCAAATCACCAGGACAGCTGTGGTACTGGTAGTCTTGAACTGGTCGAGGAGGTCTTGCTACTCTTTCATACAAGTGATGGTGATTAATTGTGGGCAAAGTGAGCAAAATTCACTTTGCAGAGCAATCTACAAAATTCCTCCAATTTCGCATAGGAAAATGCGAAATTTCACCTGGCAGAGTGGCAAAATTTCACCCAGTGGAATGGCAGAATTTCACCTTCTGCAACAAAATTTCACCTTCCACAGTGATATTCCACCTTCCATGGGAAAAGTTCACCCATGGAAGGTGAAATTTCACCCATGAGAAGGTTAGATTTTGACCCAGAAAACAAATTTCTAAAGCGAAAAGTGAAATTTCGCCTAGGCGAAATTTCCGCCTTATGTGGAAAAATTTAGTGAATTGCTCCACCAGGCGAATTTGGCCACTTCGCCGGCATTCACCGGTGGAATTTAAATTAGCTGCATCCCTAATGGTGATAGACACACCTTTTCACTTGCCTTTTCAATTAGATCTTCTGAGCCAGGGACTGATACTTCATCAAAACCCCTTGGCCCTCAATCTGGTGACTTGGCTACTGAGACTGAAAAACTGCTAGCCCTGGGTTACTGTTCAAGCATGGTAGGGCACTTGTTGCAGTCAAGACAGCAGTCCACAAACAGCACATACCATAGGCAATGGTCGATTTTTAAGAAATGGTGTATAGAAAAAGGGACTTCACCTTTTGTGGCAGTATGGCTACTCATTGGACTTCCTAAATGAGGGGGAAGACAAGGGCTTCAGTGCTGCATCACTCAGGGTGCAGATCTCAGCTAAATCAGACATTAGGGGACCCTTCCCTGGAATAGGTCAGCCTGATGTCCACCCTGATTACATCATCATGCATCAGATCAGTTTGTACCCCATGGCAACTCAATCTGGTTTTAGATGCACTTCAGAAACTACCTATCCAGCAGGATTCGTTATATTGGGTCACACTTAAGACAGCAGTCCTGGTAGCTATCTGTTCAGCCAAATGAATCAGGGAGCTGAAAGCCTTGTCTTGCAAGGAGACCTTCCTATTATTCCACACTAACAGGGTCACCATGTGTCCAGTCACTTCTTTTCTTCCCAAGATAGTGACTCAGTTTTGTCTTGAGTAGGAAATTCACTTTCCCACCGTTCCCACTGATAACAGTTTGCCCACCGGTGTTCACCCACTGAATGTGGGGCATCAACTACGCCATTACTTGTCAGTCACTGAGGTTAGTCCCAACACAGATAGATTGTTCATCCTCACAGCAGGCAAGTGATTGGGCCATGCTCATGACTGCACGTTGGCTCAGCACTACCATCGCTGAAGCCTATCGGGGTGGGGCTAGATCTAGCACTAAGGGCAGGGCACCATCCACTCGGGCAGTGGCCACCTCCTGGTCTGAAAGGGACCAGGTTTACTCACAGAACATTTATTCTGTGGCTTCCTGGTCAATAGTGCATTCCTTTACTAAACTTTATCATCTGGATGTGGTATGGGCCACCAGAGCCAGCTTCAGCTTAGTGGTCCTTCAGGCTGCAATAAATCCATCCTAGGTCACTGTCAGCATTTTCTCTCCCATCTAGTATTGGGAGTAGTTAGGGTACTGCTACAAAAAATCCCTCTGGTATGGAATGCAGAGTACTGTAAAGGGAGTGATAGGTAATGGTATTTACTCGTGTGGCAAAGGTGATTACATAAGCTCCCTTTATTGTACTCTGTAACCCTCCCAATGTGGACAGACTCATGTATCTAGTGCTATATCAGAAGGTAGGGTGGTATTCCTTGTATTGTATGAGAGCAATATAATTTCATGTTGATTGGCAAATACAGTAGGAGTATCTGTTTAATAAATGCTGCTGCATAGTCATTTGTTTCTGTTTTGTTGTGCTTTTTTTCTCCTCTGCTTCTCTTCGGCTAGGGAGGATTTTGTATTGGCAATCTCTGGGATGGAGTAAGAGTTTGGCCTCGGGCCAATCTTAGTTTTCATTGGATCATGCACCATCCTACAGGATGGATGAGTAATATCCTATTGGTATGGAATGTGAAGTACTATAAAGGGGACTAATCTAATCACCTTTACCAGGTAAGTAAACACCATGGGCTGGATATTCAAAAGGGTTGCACCATGCGCAATAGGGTTATGCCTGTGCAAGTCCAAAATTGCGCCATTCTGCCATATTCAGCAGGAAGCAGTTGTGCCCCCAAGGCAAGCTGAGCAACAGCGCAATGCAAATGAATGCATGCTGAACTGGAGGGGGAGGAACCATGCATAAACTGCACAGCCCGACATTCAGCGAGCTGTGCAGAGTTGTGCAGGCGCAACCCCCAACCTGCGCCTGCACAACTTTGAGCCAAAAAAAAAAGGAGTAAGTCGAGGGCCACCCACAGGTGAGCTGCCGCATTGCAGGGCAACACAGCAGCTGCCACCTGTGGCTGGCCCTCAACCTACTCCCTGTGCCCCCTGCAGCCCAATCGCTGGGCATATAGTAACCCCTCCCCGACTGGCCTGATCGAGGCAAAAGCGTAAAATCTCCCTCCCCGACTGGCCCAATCGCAGGCATAAGGTTAAATAACCCCCCCACTAGCCCGATCAGGGCATAAGCTAAATAACCCCACCCCACTAGCCCGATCACGGGCATAATTGTAAATACCCCACCAGCCCGATCATGGGCAGCACAGAGTCCAACCCCCAAGGACATATCCCTGGTGGTCCAGTGGACCGCTAAGCCCAATCCGGCTGCAAATGTTGCAACACCCCCCAAGAACATATCCCTAGTGGTCCAGTGGACCGCTAAGCCCAATTGTGGGCTGCAAAATGTTGCAACAACCCCCCCCAAGAATATATCCCTGGTGGTCCAGTGGACCACTAAGCCTGATCGCGGGCTGCAAAATGTTGCAACACACACCCCCCCAAGAACATATCCCTGGTGATCTAGTGGCCCCTCACCCCACCCACTCACGAAGCCCCACCACCCCGCTCCCCCCCGTCAGCCGGCGGGTGGCAGCATCCCACCTGCCTGCCGCCCCGCCGCCCATCGGCGACTGCCGTAGGGCTGCATGCCCATTGGTGCAGAGCAAGAGCCAATGGGCATGCAGCCCATACCATACAAGGCAGTTCAGATATGTGAATGAAAGAATTCATTCAATAGTGTACAGTACCTACAGTGCAAATTATGAACATGAAACACTTTACAACATTTTACTAAAACTGAACTATTTGCCACTCCATCTGCTTATTTTTTCTTACACCAAAGTCGGTGAATAGTTGACAGAGCACTGCAAATAGCTTTTGATCAGGTATCATTAATCTTCATCCAGAAACAGATACAATTTGTTTATTCTGGATTTATTCAATATTGATTTTCTGTGGCTTACTAAATAGAATCTAGTACAGTATAAGGCAGATGTTTTTACATTTTGGAAGAAGCAACACATCTTATATATTTAGGATTTATGTTAGAAACAGAAGTTTTTCTTCATATTTAAAACATATTCAAGTGTCAGTGTATTCATTTAGTAGTTTATGCTGACTAATATAAAAATAATATAACACAGTAAAGGATTTATTGTGAAGCACTCAGGATCTATAGAAGAACTCCCGCAATTTCCCAGCAAGTTTTGCAAAAAATCTCTGCAATTTCAGGTTACTTTTCCTGCAATTTTCCAGTGGCCCTGCCCATGTGTGCTGATACTTGTATTGCTATTGTATCATATAGTGTAATATAAATAGTAAAAGACACTTAGGCACATACTACATGAAAAGTGTGTTTTTTTCAGGAAGGAAAGCAGTCCTCAGGTGATGGAGATGTTGGTGGGAAGCATGGGTGGTTAAACTGAATGGCTGGTTACAACAAAGCAGTGCAGGTGATTTCCTTACTAACTCTATATGCAGCAAAGCAGAAAGAATGCGAAGCACAGCAGCATTCATTTTAAGATGCTGAAATCTGGGTCGACCCGCTGGTGCTGCGGTAGCACTATTGCTTGCAATGCCAGCGACCCAGGGTCAGAAGCAAACTCGGGTTGCTGGAGGTCTGGCCAGGGGAGTAGGATCAAGCACCTGGGAGACTGCTCTCCTCCTCCTCCGGGGAGGGTGGGCTGCAGGTCCTGCTGCTTTACCACCACCTGTGTGACAATGGGTGGTGGTGCAATGGCACTGCATAGTGATCAGGAGGGGGAGGACGCTAGCCAGGATCTGGAGCAGTGGCATGTCTCTATGTGACCTACCTCCTTGGATCTCCTCTAGTGCCAGTGCCCTCAGGGACAGAGGACAGAAAATCAGGAACAATCACCCTACATGAACCACTGGCAGAAGGGACCCAGGTGCCCCAGACTTCATAACCAGGCTCCATGAGGGACCCACTGGGCTGCCTGACACACACTAAGGGAGTGTGGAGGGGTGATCTGGGGTCCCCTCCCTTCTCATCTGAGGGGGTACAACCCAGGCAGGATAGGGGCAGGCCCACAGGAGCTCCTGAGCATTACCTGGGGTGAAGCTAGGGGCTACACAGCCTAGGAATCTCTGAAAAGTAGAGACTGATG
The DNA here is from genome assembly GCA_016271365.2 of Neoceratodus forsteri. Lineage (NCBI taxonomy): Eukaryota > Metazoa > Chordata > Ceratodontiformes > Ceratodontidae > Neoceratodus > Neoceratodus forsteri. The sequence continues at coordinate 1,150,446,495 of CM057458.1, forward strand.
CTGTGAGAAGGGGGCATAAAAGAGAAAATAAAAACAATTTAAAAAGATGCTGAAATCTTAGAGATTCTGTGCAGTGACATGCAATTTCCATGAGGCACCAGTACAAGAATTTAAAATCCCGCAAACCAAGCAGGATTCCGTGATTGCTACCGGTGTTACCGGTAAAAAGGGAAAACCAGGGTCCCTGCTCATGGCACTTAACCAGGAGCTGACATAGTCATGTGGATAAGCAGCCATCCCTAGCCCAACCCCCAGTCTCCTGGAGGCTATTTTATTTAATGCTGGACCCCAACCCATGATAATGGGGGGAAGGGCAATAGCAAAAAAGCAATACCAGACAAGTGTTTTTTTTTTTTTTCGGGTAATATTTATTTGTTTAATCAGTTTAGAAAACTATTATAAACATTGCAAGACATCTAAAACATATTAAACATACATTACATCCACTTTTTAAAGACACAGAGACCAGAGAAAAACAAAACAAGTAGGCAATAAGTTAAATTGAAACATCAGAGTGGTGCATAAACCATATCCGAGATGTTAGACTAGTTAAGATACAGGTTATTACCTTCATCATTATTTACCACTTTATATTTAAATAACCATTCTTTTCATTTTGTCCTTGACATTCAATTCTAATTTTTAGAAGCTGCAATGTCCTGTACCTTATAACCATTATAGCATAATAAGATATTAGAGATTCAATACCATTTTAATTCTGGACTACACTGATTGCATTTTTGCTTCAAAACAGGGGAAACATGCCCTTATGGCCTCATAGAATAACAAGGCAAGACAATAACCTGCAGACATAATGAGTTCAACAACTTTGGTCCCAAAACAGCAAGGAAATGCTGCCATTTAGGAAAAAGACATCTGGAGTCTCCTAGGGTACATTGACCGGTGTTAGACATATATCACCCCATGCAGTAGACCATCTCTGTACCTCACATGGGGATAGAGGTGAGCAACAGTATTAAGACCTCATTATCAGACCTACAGTCAATACACAGGACTACTTTGACCTAGATAAGATTGGTAAGACCACATTCACTAGACATGAAATGAGCCAACCTGTGTCACCAGACAGAATCCAGCTTCAGAGTGACTCCAAATGGAACCATGCAGAGCATGCTGCTCAATGTCTTATTGTTACTCCTCATGGCACATATTTCCTATTGGCCACACTTTAGGCATCAAGTATAGGGCTCTGACTGCAGACTGTGCCTGCATCCATATGCCAGCACATGTTGTCCCATGTTAAAACCTGTTGGGCAACAATGGGCCTAAGCCATGGCTTTTTATTCATGCCCCAGTTACAGCCCACAGATGTGAACTGACATAAGTCTGCTTGCAGAGGTGCAGCAACAATGACATGGCTCGAAGCTCCACTAGACGATCCCATAGGCCCTCCCTAGACATGTTATACATGGCCATTTACAGTATAGAGGCCCTCACCATATTAAATACAAACTGCATCCATAATAAGGGATACCAGGATGGCTTATAGTTCTTTAGAATCACTCCAGATACTCTTGGTGGTTTGAGCAAATTATAGAGGACAATAGAGGATAGATTTGCCATGGCACCATTGAATCACTAATGAAACATACAGCATGTAATGGTGCATATATATATATATATATATATATATATATATATATACAGTATAATAAAGTATGGGGTAGTACATATCATGAGAATGTAATGGACGCCCAGGGTGTGGGTTTATCAAAGCATTCCACAGCAAGGGTGTTCACTAAATTCTCATAACACACACTCCCCATACTTTATTTTATATAATATCTGGTGAGAAGTTTTCTCCAGCCAAATCTCAGTGTCCAACTGTGGCAAAGTGGCAAAAGGGAATTTCAAGGAGCCGCCATAACAAAAGTCAAATCAAGGTCTGCTGATCTTCTTTTTCTATACATCTGGTTGATCCTACTGTTACTCTCTTTCTCTCTCTCGTTCTCTCTTTCTCTCTTTCTCTTCTTCTTTCTTTCTTTCTTTCTTTCTTTCTTTCTTTCTTTCTTTCTTTCTTTCTTTCTTTCTTACTTTCTTAAAGCAGTATCTGGTTGAGCCTGGTGTTAGCTTCAGGAGAACAAGAGGGAATGGGCCTGTGGGCTGACTGGTTACAGTCATGATTGCGAACTGGCTTACCTGTGAGTATAAGGAGTCAGCAACAAAGTTGTTCCCTCTTGCACTCCTCACTATCTCATATTAATTTTTATGTGCATTTGTTTTAGTGCTATGGTTTTAAAATACTATATCTGGTTGATCCTACTCTTCGTTATCATCAAGAATATTGTTGCGGTGGTTCTGTCCTTGCTAATGAGCTAGCATGTTTGCAGAACTGTTGAGCTCTCCCACAGAAAGAAGAGCCATTGAGAGATTGCTGGGTTGTGACAGACACTGCACATGCTTGCTATAATAAATCACAGGTTATTATGGCATATATCAACTTGAAAACCCCACACAACTCATTTCTCATCAGTTATTAAAAAACATTTAAATTGTAGATTACAAAGTTAAAAAAATGCTTGTAGAACATTTAACTTAAAATATCCCAGTCTAGTAAAGTCACAAATTCATATACTGTATAGGATACGTTTCCAAACCAGTGTGTAGTGTGCTTCCCAATCTGACCTTGTCCATCTCACAGCTCATAAGGTAGACTTAAATAAATTCTGTAACAAGGTCCCTTATAAGGCTCAGATCAGAAATTACCATTTTTGGAAACCAGAAGAGAGAATAGTTTACTAAATTTTGGTCCAAGTCTTAATTTGTCATTTCTTGAGCCCCAGTTACCTCCATGATAAAGTCATGTATCCTCATAATAATAATAATAATAATAATACTAATTTTATTTATAAAGTGCATTTCCAATTCCTAGGCACCTAACAATTTAAAAACAGTTAATATAAAATCCTATAACAGAACAATATGACTGGAAATCATGAACGATTCAATAAAAACTTCAATTATCCTAAAAAGCTTTTTGCCACAGAAAGGTTTTTAAGCCCTTCTTAAATACCTCCACAGATGTGCACTCCCATAACCAATGGGGTAGAGAATTCCAAAGGGTGGAAGCTGCATAAGCAAAAGCTCTTGAACCAGATAATTTCAGATTCACCCTTGGAATCTCTAACAACCCCTCATTGGCTGGGCGGAGTGATCGACCAGGGCAGTAAGGAACCAGAAGCTCTTTCAGATAGTCCAGGCCCTGTCCATGCAGGGCTTTAAAAGTCAGTAAACCAACTTTAAAAGTGATCCACCACCATATTGGCAGCCAGTGCAGTTTGCGCAGCACCAGGGTAATTTGTCAGAAATGACTAGAACCAGTCAAAAGCCGGGTTGCTGCATTCTGCACCAGCTGCAGATGATGGATTTCAACCCCAGAAAGTGCAAGATAAAGGGAGTTGCAGTAATCCAAATGCGAGGACACAAAGGCGTAGACCAAGGTTGGAAGGTCTTCAGATGGAACCAGATGCTTAACCCTGGTGATATTACTAAGATGGCAACACGAAGTCTTGACGACAGCCAACATCTGTGAATGTAGGGTCAGTCCATCATCAAAAACTACCCCCAGATTATGCACCAGTTCAGAGGTCGGGAGAGAGACGCCGCCAAGATTAATTCCGGAGGGTGCACCAACACCCAACCCCCCATCTGGTGACCTGGTTCCACAACCAATACCTCAGTCTTTTCTGAGTTCAACTTCAGCCAGTTAGAATCCATCCACTGGATTTCTTTCAGACAGTTGTTAAAGACCGAGAGAGCTCCATCCTGGTAGAGTGCAAAAGAGAGGTAGAGCTGGGTATCATCTACATAACAGTGAAACCTCAGCCCATACCTTCTTACAATGTCTTTGAGGGGTAGCATATACAACGTGAATGACATGGGTGACAGCACAGAACCCTGAGGCATCCCACATGACAAAGCAGTTGGGCCTGAAGAAAAAAACCCAGATACAACTCTTTGTGTTCTCCCCGTGAAAAACAACAATGTAAACCATCTGAGGACTGTCCCCGACATTTCACAGACATGCCTCAGGTGTTCTATCAACACCATGTGATCCACAGTATCAAAAGCTGAAGAAAGATCCAGAAGAACCAAGATGGAATGTCTCTTCTGATCTCTCGCCATCAGGAGATCATTGAGCACCCGAACCAGCGCAGTCTCTGTACTATGTCTCTTACGAAAACTGGACTGGAGGGGTTCATAGATGTCATGGATGGTCGAATGGTCCTCCAGCTGTGCTGCCACTACTTTCTCAATCACCTTCCCAACAAAGGGAAGGTTAGAGACAGGTCTGTAGTTTGCGAAACAGTTTGGGTCCAAGGTAGCTTTCTTCAAGAGTGTTGTCACCACCTCCTCTTTCAGGGAGCTAGTAAACTCTCCCAATTTGAAGGAGCACCAGACTATCCACACCAGGACTGGACTGATGATGTCACTACACCCAAAATTAGGGAGGTATGTCCAGGGTCCAAACTACAGCACGTAGGGCACAAAGTCTGGATAATCCTCATGACATTCATGAACTCCAGTCGACTGAAGGTACTCCAGGAAAACTGAGGTACAGTGACCCCATACTGATCAGCAGCAACCCCCCTAGAGTGTGCTGGCTGCAGTACTGCCCTGATGTCAGCCACCTTATTTGCAAAGAATCGAGCAAGCTCATCACACTCTAATTGCGAAAGGCTTTCTGAACATGCAGACAGGCTGGGTTGCACAGTCTGTCCACAGTTCAAAATAGCTGAGCTGGTCGATTCTGAGCAGCTACAATCTTTACTGACAGGAATTCTGCCTTCTTATGGGTGACGCAGATTGATAGACTGAATAATATTCCATCAATCTAAGGCGGTCGGCATCAAGGGCGGACTTTCACCAGCAACACTCTCTAACCTTCATCCCTGTCTCCGAATCTCCCTCAAAGTCCCATCAAACCATGGGAACTTGGAGCGAACAGAGAGAGGGCGAACACGGACTGGAGGAATGGAATCCAGAGCCATTGCAACAGCTGTGTTATAAGCTGACACGAGGGTCTCTGGATCATTGCTTGCCAACGCAGGGGAAGAGAGGTCAAAGACAGCCACAAGGCAATGGGAATAATATCCCATAAAGGGTGGTACCTAACCATCTCTACAGGGGTAGACCTTCTGGGGGGGGGGTGCAAAAACTAAACCCCATGGTGTAGTGATCGGACCACCCAACTGGTTCCACCCCCACATCAGATGTTTCAATCCCTAGGAGGAAGATTAAGTCCAAAGAGCGTCAATGTTTATGAGTAGCAGTGGAAACCACCTGTGTAAGTCCTAGAGATGTCATTAACTGGAGGAAATGTTGCCCAAATTGCGAGAGTTCGACGTCAACCCAGGCGTTGAAGTCACCCAGAACCATCAATCTGGGTGACACAAATGCCAAGTCGACGACAAAGTCCACCACTTCCTGAAGGAATCGCTTCTCACCACAGGGTGGATGGTAGATGAGAGCGATTCGATGACCTACACCTGCTACTACTGTACACTCGAAAGACTCAACCTCCTCAACTAATACCCCCATGAGACCTAGTTCAGTCTTGAAACAGATCGCAACCCCCCCCCCCACGATCCAATCTCAGGTGGTGCATCACCAAGTACCCAGCTGGAGTCATAGCCTCCACAATGGGCCAGAATTTTCATCCAGCCAGGTCTCAGTGATGCAGGCCAGGTCCACCGTACCAACAAGATCTGCAATAATTGCAGTCTTATTCTTAATGGACCTGGCATTGCACAACACCGCCTGACTTGGACAAACCTCGGGGCTGCCCAGGCCATCTGCCTAAGAGGCTTTTTTTTCAATCATATGGCCAGAGAAAAAGTCAGTGCATGGAGACTCGGCTTATCTTTGTCCTCGAGTTCTTATCTCCAGACCTTCTCCACAAGCTTTCAGTCCTTCAGCACTGGCTTCTCATCTGGGCATACCTGTTTAAAATGTAGAAAATAAAAGAAAATCACTCAGCCTAAGCAGGGTAAATTATGTGATTTTTAAAGTCCACTCCTAGGCAATGCTAGCATACTGTACATTTAATAAATGAAGGCAGCAGTATTCTGGCAAAATTATCAAGATACCCATTTTTTTTTTGTTTGTTTTGTTTTCATTCCTGAAACAAAATATGGGATTCTGAAGTTTCTAAAAGCTCCATCATGAAACAATACTTATCTTGTCACTGTGCTCTGCTGTTTTACCACCAAAAACATGTGATAACACTATCTTAATACATCCACAGTATAAATCTAGCATGTACATTCAACAGGCAACCTCAGCAGAAGAGATTTTTAAAAACTGAGTGGCAGACATCCTTAAAGGATACCTAAACAAGCAGTTTTTTAAAACTGCAAACTCCAAAATCTGGCTTCATTTCGAGGTAAAGTAAAGGCTACTGTATACATTTATGCTCAAACTGCATTAATGTAACTAACATAAATGCAGTTTCATAGCTTTTGAAAAATGTAAACAGCCTTTCACTTACAAAAAACAGCCTTACCTTCTCCTTAAGATGTCTGCCAACTGTGATAAGTGATGACTCATGATGACATCATCAGAGCCAGAGACCAATATAGATTCCTATAGGCTAACAAGTTATTTTTTCCCTCTTTGTTTTGAATTGTTTTACCAGAATGATCAACACCATGTGTTAACATGTGGATTATTTTTATCAGTATACGTTAGGCTATGATTTTATTTACTTTAGCTTGCTGAAAATGTTTTGTAATCTAGCTGACTTTCTCTTTGGCAAACTGCAGAACAGTACAACACTCCAAATACCTGATGGTCTAGTGGTTATGTGATGCCCTGAATTTTTTTTTGTTAACCAGGAGAAAGGCACTATGCTTATACCTTGTTTGCAGATGTGGCCTGGCAGCACAAGGAGGTTAAGTGACTTGCTCAGGGTCACACAGTAAAGTACCGGTCTGATCCAATTCCAAAGCTCATGCATTCTTGTCAATCCACAAAAAAAACTTCTCTCGTATTCTTTTTCCAAGTGAACCCCCTGCACCTAGCCTGGATTCTGTTGAGCACCCCACCATCCATACCACGTCCTTAGTTCTGTCTGGGGCTGCATATGAGCTCGTGGTCTCATGAAGAGAATTATCACACCTTAGACTGTAATCGTATACCTCAGAGAGTGTTGTGCATACCTACACCAATGCGGATCATCAGATAGCACTGTTAAAAAATACCTCCCAAATCACACTTAAATGCACTTTTTCAATGTTTGACGTCTGCTCCCACAGTAAACATTGAGTTGATCACCACTCTTGTGCAGAGTGAAGGCAGTATGTACAGTTCCCCTCTTGTGTTTTTGTCCTGCCTCATTATCCAACAATTGGGTCTTTGTGGAGGGCCAAGCAATACGCCTCAGGAGTCTCCAGAAAAACATGCTGCTCATGCCCTCATAAGGGCTGTACTTACTATGGATAATAATATTATTAGCAGGAGAGGCATACTAGTGCCTTAAGCAAATCCACCAGACTTCCAGTGTCAGCAGAACCACACAGGACAGTTCCCTGCAAATCTTCTCCAGTACTTTTTAGTGCCCTACTCCACAATGCGAGCTGGTTGGCTACCACCCTTCTAAATCTTAAATGATCTATACACAGCTCCTTCAATACTGTCCTAACAAATGTCAACACCCCCCACCTGAGAGTAATCTCCCTACACTGAATTCAAGTAACACTTTATGTGCAGCCCTGCCACTGAGTATTTGTCATCGCTGGCTGCTCTCATTCCCTGTCAGGTAGTGATATTGGTGCTGGCAGCCCTACATTTCAGATCTCACAATGATCTGCTAAACATCCCCCTTCCTGTCTTCCCCTAACCTGAATATAGCTGTATCCAGCTGGAATGGCCTCTTCAGTCCCTCTCTGGTATTCATTCTTCTCTTCTGCTCCCCACACCAAAAACTGGTGAGCTCACTACCCTTTTGCATCATGAATGTGGTTAGTACAGTCACCAGTGTCATTTTTACATATTAATAATAAACATGATCTTCTGGTAAGCCAGGCTGATAGCAGCAGGGTATAGGGGGGACATAGGCATTTCTACCCATATAAGATCTAATCTACTTATGATTAGGCACTATTAAATGTCATGCATAATGTTGTGCACACCCATCATTTAATAGTGCCTAATCAAAGGTAGCCTAATCTTTTAAGGATAGGAAAGCCTATAATTCCCCTTGTTCCCTGCTGCTATCAGCCTGACTTACTTGAAAGATTTGTTTGTTTGTGATGTGTCAAAAAAACAGTGGACTGTACTAACTACTTTCATGATGCACAAGGGTGATGAGCTCACAAGTTTTTGGTGTGGGGAGAAGTAGTGAGAATGAATATCAGAGGGGGACTGAGAAGGCCACTCCTGCAAGGTACTGCTATATTCAGGGAAGGGGGAAGACAGAAGGGGAAAAATATGAGCAGATCACTGTGAGAAATAAGAAGTGGGGCTGCCAGCATCATGATCACTATCTGGCCCTATTGTCCTGGTCAATATTCCCCTTCCCATTAAACCAGTTCATGCAATTGTCCAAGGCTGTGTTTAGGTATTAATGTGTGAATTGGCTGCCACTACATATTCAGTCACTTCACCACCAGTCTAGCATTGCTTGTAAAGCACTTTGGGTTACAATGTGTATAAAAGCACTATAAAATACTATTTTTTTTCTTATTATTTCCCATGGATAAAGAAGAGATGACAAGACAAGCATATTTTTGATTTCCAAGAAGGTATGAACTCTGGCATTGGACTACAGAAGAACTTTGCTACAAACAAGTGTTAGATCCATGGGGTGGTGAAGGGTGTGGCTGTAACCCCCTCATTGTAAAGTACTCACTTGCTGCTGCTGCATTTCTCTTTGATGAAGAAGTCTGATTTATTGATTGTACAAATGTTTACATTCAAAAATATGGATTACATTTGTAGTTTCAGTCAAAAACATATTAGAAAAGCATAATAACAGAAATTAAAAAGGTTTCATAAAAATGTTAAAAAGTGCATATCAAGTATGCACACACTCCAACACAACCCCCCCCACCCCACATTGTAGCATCCTGGATCCACCATAACCACTAGACCACCAATTTATTCAAGATGTGTACTGCACTGTGGTTTGCCAAAGAGAAAGTCGGTTGGATTAAAACTCAATTTCAGCATGATAAAGTAAGCAAAATGAACACAACTATAGCATAACATGCATATTAATCTAAATAATGCACACAGTTTTGACAATTTTGGTGAAACAATTCTATACAAAGAGAAAAAATAACTATTTAGCACTATAGAGAGCCATATAGCTCTCTGACTTTGGCTCCAATGATGTCATCACTTAGCACATTTGGCAGCCATTTTAAGAAGCAGGTAAGGCAGTTTTTTTGAAATTGGAAGGCTGATTTTACATTTTTCAAATGCTTTGGAACCACATTTAGGTAACTTATATAAATGTAGTTTTAGCATTAACGAATTCAGCAGCCTTTCCTTTAGTCATGTTTGAGATCATATTTTTTGAATAGTTTGTTGTCAGAATGTTGTTTGGGTATCCTTTAATAACATGAGTCATTAATTACACAATTAACCATAACAACTGTTCTAACAGTAACTGAGAACACTTCAAATACATACTAAGAATGAATCTAAGGATGTCATAAAATACATTTTTGTTAAAAAACTATATGATGAAATGGTCTGCAGACTAACAAATACTGAGGCTCTTATATCTCTCCTATAAGAACACTCAGATGTAGTTCACCAAAAGAGATCATCTCAGGGTTGCATCTTCAACCCATAAAGGGAGGTGGAGTTGCTTGAATGTGTGGCAGTTATTAGTAAAAGTGATGAGAGTGTGAGATGTGGATTCTTTTGGTATAATGCCCTCTTGGTTGGAAACAGAAGTTCCCAAGGGAATTTGTGGATTTCATTATAGACCTGTTGCTGAATGCACCCAACCATGTTGTGTTGGGGTATTTCAATGTATGGGTCAAGGATGAAAGCTCACAATTTGATCTATATTTCCTCAAATTTATGGATTCACTGGGCCCCAAACAAGTTGTTTCCTCTGCCATCCATAAATATGGCCACACCTTGGACCTGGTCTTCTTATTGAGGCTGCACATCTTTGATGTCAGGGTGGCTCCCATAGAGTGGTCAGATCACCATGCTGTTGGCTTTCTTGCAGCTGTCCCATAAAAACCACCCCCCTGGTGGAGCTGATCCAGTACTGTCCCAAAGGTACTTTGGCACAGGAAACTCTTTTAGCACTATTGGACATCTCAGGCATGAAAGCAGCATGTGATGGAGGTATTGAGGTAGATAACTATAATTTGACCAATACTGTGAAACTCAGCTCCATCATACCAATCTGTGTCCACCCACTGATCTCCAATCAGAGCTTACCATGGTATAACAATGAGCTGAGGTGAATTATGGCAACAGGATGGAGGTTGTAACATTCCTGGAAGAGGTCTGGCTTGATGGATGGCAGGATGGCTCTGAGGTCCCATTATAAGGATTGTTAGAGGGCAATAACCCTAAGAAGGATATACAGTAATTCATATCATGGGTAATTACTTAAGGAGTAATTAGGCCCACTCAACTCTTCTACACTGTGAACAGGTTGCTTAACCCTGCCTGTCTTCAGTCAGGAGGAGTCTTGTCTCAAGAAAAATGTGAGGAGTTTGGACTTTTCTTTTGAGACAGAGTTTTCTCCATTCAAGTTGGTATCTAGACAGGTGGTCTGTCATTGACCACAAGTGGTCTAGGAGAACGGTGCAAGAGGACTCTATGGGTCTGGCATGAATTTCAGCCAGTTGTTATGGAATATGTGATAGCAGAGCTGTTCTTAACTTACTGCATGTTGGATATGGGGCCCACCAGGTTGTTGGTTGACTGGCAGGTGACTCTAGGTCTGGTGTTTTCCAACATAGCCCAGGGTTCCCCAGAAGAGGGCTCTTTCCCACCAGCTGTGAAGAAGATCATGGTGAGACCATTTAAAAAGAAACCTTTGGACCCTGATGTGTTGGGAAACTGCAGAACAGTTTAGAACCTTCCTTTCTTAGAGAAGGTAATTGAGAAGGTGATGGCAGCACAGCTGGATGCTCACCTTGAGCAGTATGGCATCCATGAACCACTCAAGTTGAGTTTCAGACCATGCCATATCACAGAGACCATGCTCATCAAGGTGTTTGATGATTTTCTCTTAGCAAGAGATGCAGGGAACACTTAATTGTCATTCTTGATCTCTTGTCAGCATTTGTTTGTTTGTATGTCTGTTGTTTTTTTAAACTGAGTAACCAGTGAGCAAAAAGACACCCATTTTCACTGGCGTCCATTTACAATATTACAAGAAAGCACATTAATAACATAAACATACAAATACAGTACATTCACAGTTAATAAACCAGCATTTGACACTGTGGACCATGGTGTTTTGATTAAGTGCCTTGAGGAATATGGAGGATTCACTAGAACAACAATAAAGTGTTTGAGTCTTTCCTAACTGGCAGGTCACAGTGGGTTGTGATAAGGACATTCTCATTGCAGTGAGATGCAGTACGTTGCGGTATTCTGCATGGTTCAGTTCTGTCCCCCAAGTTGTTCATGGTGTACACGCTGCCACTAGGGCAGGTAATCAGACTGGGCAGAGTTTTTACTGCTATGCATATGATACTCAGCTGTACATGTCCCTCACAACAGATGGTCGAGAGGCAGTCGCTGTACTAGAGAGTTATCTTTGGCCTCAAGTTGGCATAATCTCAATCCAACCAAAATGGAGTTGTTACTGTTGGAACCAGGTCCTTGAGGATCAGCTAAAAGATATGATGTTGTCAGAATTCTGTCTCTGAAAAACACATTTCTGACAGCTGTGGATAAAGCCTGAAATCTGGGCATCATTGTTGACTCATGTCAGATACTCGAACATCAGGTGTCAGCTGTAGTCCATACTGGATTTTTAAGCAATAAGGTTCAACTAGGGGATATGTAAATGTGCTAGTTATTAACTCCATGGGGGTGTAATGTGGCATGAAGCATAGCCGAGAGCCATATTGCTCCCAGGGGTGATTAACTTGAACATTAACATAACCCCTGGGAGTACCTTATTACTATTATTAAAAGGGAGGCTAGTAAAAACGTTTGTACTTTTATAGTTTACAAAATGTTCTGAGCATTTTCACCTACTTTGTGGTAAAATAATCCATCCACCACAGTTCGGAAGCTGGAGTGCAGTCATGTCCCCATTGCACCTTGACCGTGACAGTGCACCCAGAAATGGAAAGCAGGAGGTTAATGAGAGATGTGCAGTAAACCACAGAGGTAAAAATAAATCCTGAGTCTGGAATGGTTGTTAAGAGAGGTGGTGAGTGCTTGACCTTTATCTATTGTAGAGGTGAAGAATAGCATTCATAACTGAGAGTTTACATTACATTAGTTAAAATTTCTTTCAGTGTTTGAATGCTGTTTTCCTATGGTGCTAAAGCATGGCAACCGTGACATGATCACACTTACACTAATGTCCCACAGCTAAACCGGAACAGCAAATTGGTATAGTAAGCAGTAAGCATCTGTTATAAGAAAGGGAAAGTCAGTCTAACAGTGCTAGTGGAAAGATCAGAATAAACATTGAACAGCCAGAAATGCCAACAATTTTGTTAAGCCACACCGTAGCTGTTAATTTAAAAGCTCTGCCCAACAGATCGCAAGAAATGCCGGCAGTGTTATTAAACTGCACTGATGCTTGCCATGCTCACAAAATAACAAACTTGTCAGTCTACAGCTGTCTTTAATGTTTTTTTTTATTAAAATTTGCGCTTCACATACATATGGTAGAAAGAGAGAACAACAACAATCAGCTTTTCACTGAACTGTCACATAACTGTCCAACAATGAATCCAATGAACCCACACAGAAACTGTAATATACTACTGGATTTAAAATGTGCAGTGAATAAGAGAGTGACAATGGTGAGCTGGTAAATATTTTGTCAAAAGCATTTGAGTCAGCCAGCCTAATGGCGTGGAGGGCTGAGGCATCACTGCCTTACCTCTTGCCATGCCTGCGACCCATGTTTGGGGTGTGAGTGGGTCACCAGGGGTCGGTTGGGGAGGGAGAGGATTGGGCATCCAGAGGACAGCTCTACTTTCCAGGGGAGGGGTGGGACCAGAGACCGGTGCATGCTTGGCCTTTAGTGGCAGCTGCAGGCTGGCACACTGACTCCAAAAGATAGGGAGCAGAGATGGAACAGACACATGGTGAACCACAAGCAGAAGTGTGTGCACCTTGGCTATTGGCTATTGGTACTAATCTCATAGATTTCTTTGACTGGGTAACCAGAGTGGTGGACCAAGGGGGAGCAGTTGATGTCGCCTACCTTGACTTCAGCAAAGCTTTTGACACTGTTCCACATAGAAGATTGATAAATAAGCTAGGTAGGCTCGGGGTGGGTCAGAAGTTGGTCAACTGGGTGGCAAACTGGTTGACTGGCAGAAAACAGAGAGTGGTGGTAAATGGTATACAGTCAGAAGAGATGCAAGTCACAAGTGGGGTACCTCAGGGATCAGTCCTGGGGCCAGTCCTATTCAACATCTTCATTAGTGACCTCGCAGATGGACTAGAGGAGTAAGGCTTTGTCTGTTTGCAGATGACACCAAGATCTGCAACAGAGTAGATGATCCAGATGGGGTGGGCAGAATGAGAAGAGATCTGGATAAACTAGCAGAATGGTCAGAAGAGTGGCAACTGGGATTTAATGCAAAGAAGTGCAAAATCATGCACATAGGGAAGAGAAACCCTGAAGCCACTTATAGGCTGGGAGGAGTTGCTAGCAGTCACAAAGGAAGAAAGAGACTTGGGCATCATCATCACTGATGACCTAAAATCATCCAAGCAGACCTCTAAAGCAGTAGGTAAGGCTAGGGGGTGTTAGGTGTATTAGTAGGGGTATCACAAGTCGAAGAGGGTAATAATCCCTCTGTACAAGACATTGGTTAGGTTCCATCTGGAGTACTGCGTGCAGTACTGGAGGCCACACCTTCACAAGGACATTAACCAAATTGAGGCAGTCCAGAGAAGGGCAACAAAATGGTGCAGGGACTGCATCAGAAGACATATAAGGACAGATTAACGGAGCTCAATATGTATACCCTTGAGCAAAGGAGGAGAGAGGTGATATGATCGAGACATTTAAACACCTTAAGGGCATAAACAAGGTGAAAGAGTCTAACATGTTTAAATATAAGAAAAATAGCAGGACAAGAGGACACAGCATGAGATTAGAGGGAGGCCGATTAAGGGGGAATGTGAGGAAATTCTTTTTCACAGAAAGGGTGGTAGATGCATGGAATGGCTTACCACAAGAAGTGGTGGCTATGAATACAGTGCAGGGCTTCAAACAGGCATGGGATAGGCATAAGGGAGCAATACAAATGACTATGAATAGATAGGTCACTGACAGAGCAAAGGCCGATGGCACATTTATAAGGTAGAAGAAGAAATGGGCAGACTGGATGGGCCTTGCGGTCCTTATCTGCCGTCAACTTCTATGTTTCTATGTTTCTATGTTTCTATGGTGCAATTACATGCAACGTCTCTGCATTCAGGGATGGGATAAAGATGGAGGCTCAAAATTCACTGACCGGTGGGATGATGCCTGCCCCTCGCAGTTGCCAGACCCAACCAGCTTGCACCTAAATACCAAGAGGTAAGACCCAGTGGATGCTGGGGTAATGAGGCTGGGGGGGGCTGGTGGATGGGGGCCAGTTGGTGGTGGAGAGAAAGAGTGAAAGAAAAAGGAAAAACATTTTTCAGTCAGAGTAGCAGGGATCCCACACAAACATAAAGCACTGTAACTTTTAAATTTACCATAGATCTAGCAGCAGTTCAATGGTGACTCTACAATCAAAATTTGGAATGCTGAAAAATGTAAAACCTACAAAATCAATACTCTGGTAAGCAGGCTCTGCAAGCATATTAATTACAGATTAACATAGGGCTCGCAGACTGCTGATAACTATTTGTCTGCAGCTTGTCTCTCTCCATATTATTAATTGTCTGTAATGTGTCCAAAAGCAATTCTGTTTCATGCCCACGTGCTATGAATCGATCAGTGAGATCCCTCTTGGCAATTCAAAATCTGTCTTCAGAAGAGCAGATACGCTTTGCTCTTAGATATTGTCCCTTTGGTATATTAGTCACTACAGATCGTGGATGGCAACTGTTTCTTAAAAGAGATGCATTCCTTGAGAGCGGTTTTCTGTACAGGCTTTTTGCCAATCTAGTACCATGCTTTTCTATCATAATATCCAAAACCGGGATTCCCAAAACACTGCTTTCAAACGTAAAATGTAAAACTATGCTGGTGTGATTAATGTATTCCATAAAGTGGTTCAATTCACAGGCAGTCCCACTCCATATCATTAAGCAATCGTCGATGTACCTTTTCCATAGCTCGATGTATCTGAGAAAAATATTTTGTTTTTTATTATATATGAAATAATCCTTCCATTCTCCCATAAAAAGGTTGGCTAGGCTTGGTGCAAAAGTGGTGACCATGGCCGTTCCCTATTTTTGAATATAATATTCCCCATTATACCAAAAATAATTCTGTTCAAGTACAAATCTTGCCAGCTGTATAATGTATTCTGTGGGAGGTTTCATTTTATTTCTTTGGGATAAACCTTTCTGCACTGCTATCAAACCTCCCTCATGTGGGATATTAGAATAGAGGCTCTCCACATTTATGGTCACTAGTATGCCTGTCTCTGGTACAACAACATATTTTAGTAGCTTTAAAGTATCTTTGGTATCTTTAACATAAGATTGCAGTGGGGGACTGGTTTCTGAATAAAAACATTTACAAACCACAAGATATTCTCAGTGACAGAACCATTAGCAGAAACAATAGGTCTCCCAGGTACAGGACTAGTATTTTTGTGTACTTTTGGCAACAGGTACAGGACTGATCTCCATGGATATGGAATTTTTATAAAATCTGCTTCTTTTGGTATAATACACCCCATATTCATACCACTGTCGATCAATGCGACTGCTTTAGATTTAATTGTTGCTGTCAGATCTCTTCCTATTTTCTCATAAAGCATATAGTTACTGAGTTGACGTTCCACTTCCGTGTTATATTCCTTGAAACCCCGTATCACCACTGCTCTTCGCTTATCTGCTTGTTTTATTAATATATCACACTGGCTCTGTAATTCTTTTATCACCTTTCTCTCTTTACTCGAACTGTTATGCATTTGATATTTAAATTTGTTTTCATTGATAAGGGAGTGTACAACATTAGTAACACGATTACAAAAAGTATTGATGGTATGGTTGGAGTGAGGAGGGTTATAGGTCAACAGTTTTTTAAACAGAGTGGTTTCTCTTGCTACATCTATAACATTAGATGTAGCCTCATTAGACATAGAAAAATGATGTTTCAAATATAGTTTTCTAAAAAATTGAAAGAGATCAACTTCTACTTGAAAAGGATTTACCTTATTTGTGGGGACAAAGCTGAGACCTTTAGATAGAATTTATATTTGTTCTCTGGATAATGGTATATCCAAGAGGTTTATGACCTCCAATTCAGATTCCTCAGTCTGGGGGACCTTCTCACCCCCCCAGTTCTATCTCCCTCTGTGGTTCTACCTTCCTCTGTTGCCTCTGGATCCTTTCCCTCTTCCTCTTCTCCTGTTCTCTTCTCGTTGGAAATGCTGACTGTGTGAACCTGCACTCACCTAAGACCTGTGAATCTTTGGCTGCATGACACCACAGTTCTTTATGCTTGCACCGCTACTCTTCATTAATGAGTGAGATCAGTGCCATTTATTGTGTGTTGTTGCTATGCTTCTGAACTGCTGCTATTTATTAAAAGTTTGTGGTGTACTGACCCCTTTGGTTTTTTTTTCTGTTTTACAAATATATTCAGCTCTGTGGTAATGTGCACTCCCCTGTAAAATAGCTTTGACTAAGAGCCCCCTTATCCTCTTAGAACTGGTCAAGAGGTATTTTATGGCTTCTTATCAGTTTATACATACTTGATGTCACCATCTCATTGCCAGGCTTCAATTTCTTCAGAGTGGCTAGAACGGACAAGTGATGTGGGAGGCTGCCTCATTTTCCTTGGATCAGACCTGCAAGCCTCTAAACCCATGATTAAAGACTTACTCAGGGACCGTGAATGCATAACAATAAAGATTTCCATAGGGTGAGGACAAAAATCTTGTGTCATCCTGTCTGTATACATCCCACCGGGTAATCCAAATCTGGACATTGAGTCACTTATTCTCTGCTTCTTGCAACTCATTCAGTCAGAATTGGGAATACATTGTTACTGGTGACTTTAACATCAATTGGAATGCTAAGTCCAGCACATATCATAGGATAAGATGTCTAGCCTATGACTCACACATATGGTCACTGAGCACAGCAGGACCAATTATAAAAACAGGCACTATGACACTGCTTGACTAGATACTAGTTGCAGACCCAGATAGAGTTAAAGTTGTCCATTTTTTGCCAGGTACCCTAAGTGACCACTCCCCAGTGCAATGTCTAAACAGACAAGGCTACCCCCCTTCCCCAGATTACAGTCAACTGAGTCCCAAACAAAATAATCGTGCACAAATTCAAATCTTACTTGGCTCAAATTGATTTGAGCTTCTTATATGCAATTCCCTATATTGATGCAGCCCTATAATGTTTTGTCTCCCAGTTTACTCTTGCCTGTGACAAATTTCTACCTTTTAAAAAACACAAGGCAAGAGGAACACCATCCAGATGGATAACCTCCAAACTCCGTGCCTGTATGAGGGAGAGGAACAATCTGTGGTCAATGGCTAGGGAAACAGTGTCCAATGTCCACTAACAAAGGTATAAGGAAGCATGCAATGAGGGCACCAGTGTGATAAGAAAGGCCAAACCTGACTTCTGTAAGGACAAGCAGAACCAGAACTGGAGCAATGGCAAAATATTCTGGGACAATGTCTTGGAAATCCTTGGAAAGGGAGTTAAAACCACTCCTCAAATGCTTGAGATGGAGGGTTAAGAGGTCATTAATCCTACTGAAATTGCCAATTACTTCAACACATCTTTTACTGATCTCAGTTCTGTCATCCCACTGAGCTTACCCAGACCCACTTCAGGGAATCGGATCTTGAAGCCTCTTAGATGTCGGCATCTGAACCAGTGTACCCTAAATTCCACTTTAAGGCTATTCCAGTTAAAGACACTTCCAAATACATCAATATGGTACTTGGCAAAACTAGGTATGGGAATGACATGGTCGATATGAAACTTCATGCCTTGGCAATAGAGGAACTTCCCCACCCCATGTCTAAGATTTTTAAATTTTACCTGCGCTACTTGTAGTTCCCAGAGAAGTAGAAAACCACACTGGTTACACCAGTTTTCAAAAATGGAGCCCACACTAGCCTTGCCAGTTACAGAACCATTTCTGTTCTCTCCCCCCCCCAGCCAAGACCCTTAAGAGAATAGTCTCTAACAAACTTGTGACATTCCTCAAACAATACAGTGTCCAATGTGTGCACAGTATGGCTTCCTAAAGCTCCACAGCACCAGCATGGGGCTGTTAGAATATATCAGCTTTATTCATAAGGCTATTGACAATGGTGACCTAGTCAGAGCTATATATATTGACCTTGCTAAAGCCTTTGACCTGGTCAACAATAAGCTCCTACTTAACAAACTTCCTGGCCTGGGTTTGCCACAGAAAACAGTTGACTGGTTCCACAGTTATCTCACCAATTGCTCCCAGCCGGTGATAATCTACAAATCTTCATCCAGCACTAGGGGAGACTCTACTGGTGTCCCAGGGATCAATTATGGGCCAATTCTTATTTAGCCTCTTCATAAACAAACAGCCCAGTGCTTGTCAGACAACCAACATACTCCTCTATGTTAATGATGCAGTCCTGTCTTCCAAAAACCCTCACATTGACGACCTTACTGCAACTCTTCAAATTAATTTTAGGTCACTTGAAAGCTGGTTCTCCAACAACAAGCTGGTCCACAGTTACAAAAATAAACCCCACAAAGACCACACTCTTCTTTTGCCTCCCATGGAAGATGAAAGTTCCACCCTATCTCATAAGAAATGGACAAGGACATAACATTGAACGTGTGTAGACCTTCAAATACTTTAGAGTAGCTTTGGACGACATTTATTTTTTGCACCCCATGTTGACAATCTGGTGGCCATAGCTAACAGAAGACTCAGTGCCCTGTACCAGAACAGGAAACATCTCACTAAGGATGCTAGACACCTATTTGTGGCTAACTCCATTATGTCAAGTACAGATTATGGGAGTAAAGCTGATCTATATTAAAGTGTGCCAATTTGTACATTTTGCAGATAACCACACTTACAGTTGTACCCTTTATGCACTCACTAACTGGCTAGCTTTACCAGGAAGAATAACGCTCCTGACCTAATTGTTAGCTATAAAGGTGCTCTTCTGCCTATCATCCCCTGCTTTGACAAATTGCTTTCACATTGTCTCCAGCTAACACAACACCAGGAATGCCAGGAACATGGCCAGAAATGCCCTTAAGCCTCCTTTCAGTTGTCCTCAGCTGGGTAAGCAGTCAGTTGCTGTCAGGGCCACTAACTGCTTAAACAGATTGCCAGATACACTGCTGAATCTCTATAAGTTTAATCAGTTTAAGAGAGATTTGTGGTCTACCATTGCAGTACAATGTATTTGTAACCATTGAACAGTTTTATTTGGCTTCTCTCTGTACATTCTGTGGTTGCTAAGTACAAGGTGCACTGTTCCTGATAGAGAAACAGTATTTTAAAGTCTTGGGTCATCCAAAAGAAACCAATCCAAGATATCAGGGTACAGGTTGTTTCATAGGGATAGGGTGATTGGGAAAGGGGGGGTGGCACTATATGTGGGGAAAGTATTGAAGTGTGTAAGGGAGGAAGGGGAGGAAGGTAGTACAGAGTCACTTTGGATGCAAGTCCAGGATTCCAAGAATAGGACTTCCAGAATGGGAGTGGTGTACAGGTCGCCTTCTCAGATGGAGGAGTTAGACAGGGAACTAGGGGGACAGACCAGGAGGACCTATGAGAGGGGTAGTGTGGTGACTGTGGGGGACTTCAACATGCCAGGAGTGGGCTGGAGTACCCCAACAACCAGGAATAGAAGGGAGCAGGTACTGCTGGTTGCCTTCCAGGACAGCTTCCTGATGCAAATGGTCAGTGAACTAACTAGGTTAGGGAATACCCTTGACATTGTGCTGGCAAATGGGGAGTTTGTGAGGTAATAGCTTGGCAGAAGATACCAGGAGAAAGGACTACTGTGTGACTGAACTTCTCTACTGGGACTATATTGCCCTCCTTCCTTCCCCTCCACCCCCCCACCCAAAGCTAGTTCTATTTTTATAGGCACAGGATTTGACTGACAACAGGAACTTCCTGTTTAGGGGCAGGAAGTGAGTGATCACAGAACCACCAAGGACCCACCATCCTAGAAGGGCAAGAGTAGCTCTCCAGCCCCCTCTAGCTGCTGGAGGTCTGCCTCTGAACAAGTAAGTGGTCTACTGAGAAATATAGGATATTCTTGTCTCAGAACAGGACAATCAGGAGCTTAAAGTGCACACAGGCAGAAAGTAAGGAGAGAGAGAGAAAAAAAAAACAGAGGAAAGAGTAAGGATTGCAAACAGTTAAGGGGCCAGAAATAAGACATGATTGGAGTGGTGCAGTGCAGTGGCTGTGGAGCAGCAGTCTTCCGGGAGATGTTCTGGAGGATGCGGTGTTGTCCCATCTGCAGGCACCTCTCTGGGCTGAGGGAGGAGGTTGCTCATCTCCAGGCTGAGTTGGCCAGGATTTGTGGGACCTCCTCTTCCATCCAGGGACCACCAGTGCCACTGCCATTGCCTCAGAGGTTGCCAAGAAAGAGGAGTGGTTGGACCACAGTGGGCTCAGGGAGGGTGAGGGTGGTGGAACAGAGGCACATCCCTCCAGTTGTACCTCTCCCAATTCCTATGCCATTCTGGCAAAGTGTGGTTCCTCTGTGGAGGCACCACAGTGGAGGCCAAGGAGGATGCTGGGAACCTCCACAAAGGAGACCCACAGGAGGGTGGCAGGGGACCCTGCAGGGGAAGGAAACAACTCCTGGTGGGGGACTCCATTGTTAGGAAGGTAGAACTGGGCAAGGAAGGGGAGAGAGAGGTAAGGTGCCTGCCTGGCGCCATGGCTTGGAGGGACAGGGAGCGAATCCTCAGGATTGCTGGAGTAGCTGCACAGGGGAGGGAGCTGGATGTCATTGTCCACCTAGGGACAAATGACCTGGCTAAGAAAGGGATTAGAGAAGTGCAGGAAGAGTTTGTGGAATTGGGAAGGGGCCTTAGTCAAGTAGCACGCACGGTAACCTTCTCGGAGGTGCTACCCATCTATGGCATAGAGAGGCTAGGGTGTTCCGTACCATGGATTCAATCAGTGGTTGAAAACTGGTGGAGCTCAGGATTTGGCTTCATTGGGGACTGGGGTCCACCTGGAGTGATGCAAGCCTATACTGGCATGATGGGCTGCATCTGTCCGGGAGGGAACCAGGATCCTAGGTGATAGGTTTAAATGCTTCATTGGCAAGCTTTTAAACTAGCCAAGGGGGGAGGCACTGGAAAGGAGCAGGAAAATCCTAGCCCCCCCCCAAAAAAAATCACGGTAGTAAGTGTGGCAAACACCAACATGAGGTGTCGATAGGGAGAAGGGCAGGGGTAAATGGAGAAAGTGACAAAGGCAAGAAGGACAGGGATGGGGCAAAAGGGGGTGTGACCATCAGGAAATGGAGGGTAATGAGTACCAATGCCCGTAGTCTGGGCAACAAGCTCCCTGAACTGGTGGCCTTAATGGAAGAGGGATGTCTGGATATCGTAGCAGTCACAGAAACATGGTACACAGAGAACCATGACTGGGATGTTAACATACCAGGGTACATAACTTACAGGAGAGACAGGCAGGGGAGAAGAGGGGGAGGAGTAGCTCTCTATGTAAAGGAAGGGATAAAAGCAACTGAACAAAAGAGTAAACAGGGAGGAGAGGAGGCACTGTGGGTCACCTTGGAGACTGGAAAGGGCACCACAATCCGCACAGGGGTTGTGTACAGGCCCCCATGTCAGGGGAAGGAATGGACAAGGATATGATGGAAGGCATTCTTAGAATGGCAGAGAAAGGGGAGATACTGTTGATGGGAGACCTGAATATGCCGGATGTTAACTGGAGCACATTTGCTGCAGCCACATCCAAGAGCAGGGCCATTCTTGACGCCCTACAGGTGGCAGGCATTAGACAGCTAGTTTTGGAACCCACTCATGAGGGAGCAATCTTAGACCTCGTAATCTCAAACGGGGGCAGTGAGAGGATCTCAGATCTAGAAGTGGGTTGCCATCTAGGGACAAGTGACCATCAGACAGTGTGGTTCACGTTAAACTCAGCTACAGAGTCAAGTCATACAAAAGTGAGAGTACTGGACTTTAGGAGGGCTGACTTTGGCAAGATGGGAGAGTGCCTCAGAAAAGCACTAGCAAACAGGCTAGAAGGAGGTGTGGAGCAACAATGGGGAATTATCAAAACTGCCATCACAGAGGCAACAAGCCTTTGTGTGAAGCAAATAAACAAATCAAAACTAAAGAAAAAGCCACTATGGTTCTCAAGAGGTGGCTGTGAAAGTCAGGAAGAAAAAGATAGCATTCCGGAAGTATAAGGAAACACAGAAGGAGCAGGACAGAGAGCTGTACCAGTTAAGGCAGAAAGAAGCAGGGAGGGAAGTCAGAATAGCAAAGGCCCAAACTGAGGAAAAGATAGCCAACTCAGTTAAGAAGGGAGATAAAACCTTTTATAGGTACATCAGCGAGGGTAGAAAGACAAAGGGAGGGATAGTGAGGCTGAATAGAATGAACGGTGGGTGGGCAGAGGGGGACAGTGAAAAAGCAGGAATACTGAACGAATATTTCAGCTCAGTATTCACAAAAGAGGAGGGGGAAGTGCCTAATCCAATTAACAGAAGCACTCTTGATAGGGGAGTCGATCCCAGTCCTTTCACAGAAGAAAGGGTTCTGCAAGAACTCCTAAAACTGAAGGTGGACAAAGCAATGGGTCCTGATGGAATTCACCCAGAATTCTAAAAAATTAAGGAAGGAACTAGTGAAACCACTGGCTACTCTTTTTAATAAATCATGGAGATGGTGTGGTACCGAGGACTGGAGGAAGGCGGATGTGATTCCCTTCACAAAAGTGGGACCAAGACAGAGGCAGGAAACTACAGACCTGTCAGTCTGACCTCTGTGGTAGGGAAAGTGATGGAGTCACTTCTGAAGGAAAGAATAGTTGAGTACCTAGAGGTCAGTGGAGCACAGGATCCAAGGCAGCATGGGTTCACAGCGGGAAGGTCATGTCAGACGAATCTAATAGAGTTCTTTGACTGGGTGACCAAAGTAGTAGACCAGGGAGGGGCTGTGGACATGGCCTACCTAGACTTTAGCAAGGCATTTGACACAGTCCCACACAAAAGATTATTAGTCAAATTAACCAGCCTGGGAGTGGGTCCCAGGGTGGTAGCCTGGGTAAAACATTGGCTGGACAACAGGGCACAGAAGGTAATTGTAAATGGAGTCCACTCTGAAGAAAGGGCAGTTACTAGTGGGGTACCGCAGGGTTCAGTATTGGGTCCAGTCCTTTTTAATGTCTTCATCAGTGACATTGCAGAGGGACTGGAAGGAAAAGATGCCTTTTGCAGATGACACAAAAGATCTGCAACAGGTTGATGCACAAGCGGCGTGGAAAGGATGAAAAGGGACTTGGCAAGGTTGGAGAAATGGTCAGACGTATGGCAGCTAGTTCAATGCAAAAAAGTGCAAAATAATGCACCTGGGAAACAAGAACCCAGGGAAGAATACACAATGGGTGGGGAGGTAGTAACAACAAAACAGGAAAGGACCTGGGGTAATCATATCAGATGACCTTAAGGTTAGCAGGCAATGTGAGAAGGCAGTAGGGAGGCTGGGGTATACTGGGATGTATAGGAGAGGCATCAGCAGCAGAAAACAGGAAGTTGTTATCCTCTGTACAGACAGTTGGTGAGACCCCATCTGGAATACTGTGTCCAGTTCTGGAGACCCCATCTCCGCAAGGACATAGACAGGATAGAGGCAGTCCAGAGGAGGGCAACTAAAATGGTGCAGGGTCTGCAAGAGAAGCCATAGGAGAGACTAAGGAGCTTAATATGTATACCCTTGAGGAAAGAAGGGAGAGGGGGGACATGATAGAAACTTTCAAGTACCTCAAAGGAATCAACAAAATCCAAGAGGGTAGCATCTTTCAGAAAAAGAGACTTGCAAGAACAAGGGGACACAATTTAAAGATAGAAGGAGGGCGGTTCAGGAGCAATGTGAGGAAGTATTATTTCACAGAGAGGGTAGTGGATGCATGGAACAGCCTTCCTGAGGAAGTTGTGGGGTCTAAAACTGTGTGAGAATTCAAGAATGCATGGGACAGACATAAGGCAATTCTTGTGGGGGGCAGGAAGATATAGGCTGTTGGTTAACTAGGATCTGCGGCCTATCCTGTAGGTAGGGAAATGGGCAGACTAGATGGGCCTAGCGGTCCTTATCTGCCGTCAAAGTCTATGTTTCTATGTTTCTATGTTTGGAACTTAGGGTGCAAGAACCACTGTCAGGGAGTAACCACCAATCAGTATGGCTCACATTGGATATGAGCAAGAAAGGAGTGGAATCTGGCACAAAAGTGCTGGACTTCAGGAGGGCAGACTTTGGGAGGATGGGGAAGTGGTAAAATGGTACCTGGCTAGAATTCAACCTAGTAGGGGCACTAACCAGAGGTGTGAGCTCATAAAGCTGGAGATAGTGGAGGCAAACAGAACCTGCAGCAAGGCCCAGAGCAAGAAGGCTAGGGCTAAAAGAAACCAAGCTGAGTGAGCAAGGAGGTCATGGAAAAAGTAAGGAGGAAAAGAGCTGCCTTTTGGAGGTACAAGAAAACAGGGAGGGGAGGACAGGGAGGAGTACCTGAAGGAATCAAAGGAGGTGACATGGGCAGTAAGGGGAGCCAAGGTGTCTATGGAGCTCAAGTTGGCACAATGCGTTAAGAAGGGGAGAAGGACTTCTTTAGGTACATCAGGGAGAAAAGGAACTGTAAAGACCACATAGTAAGGATTTGGAAGGAGGAGGGTTGGGTGGAAGTAGGGGGTAATAAGGCAGAAGAACTAAATGATTACTTCTGCTCAGTATTCACTAAGGAGAAGAGGGGGGGTTATACCCAAGGGGGGAGGAATGGCAGACACGGGGGGTGGAGGGGGTGACAGATGGGGAAATCATGGAAGGCAGAGTTCTGGAGGGTTTGAGGGCACTGAGGGTGGACAAGGCGCCAGGCCCAGATGGCATCCACCCCAGGGTACTGAAGGAGCTGGCAGAGGTTCTTGTGGGACCTTTGTCAGACCTATTTAATGCCTTACTGCACTCATAGAAACATAGAAACATAGAATTTGATGGCAGATAAGGACCGCTTGGCCCACCCAGTCTGCCCATTTCCCTACCTACTGGATAAGCTGCAGATCCTAGTTAACCAGCAGCCTACTTCTTCTTACCCCAACCCCCTAGAATTGCCTTATGACTGTCCCATGCATGCTTGAATTCCACCACTGATTTTGACTCCACAACCTCCTCCGGAAGGCCGTTCCATGCATCCACAACCCTCTCTGTGAAAAAATACTTCCTTAAATTACCTCTGAGCCGCCGCCCCTATCTTCAAATTGTGCCCTCTTGTTCTTGCACACCTCTTTTTTTGAAAGATGCTACCCTCTTGGACTTTGTTGATTCCCTTGAGGTACTTGAAAGTTTCTATCATGTCCCCCTTCTCCCTCCTTTCCTCGAGGCTATACATATTAGCTCCTTAAGTCTCTCTTCATATGTCTTCCGGTGCAGACCCTGCACCATTTTAGTTGCCCTCCTCTGGACAGCTTCCATCCTGTCTATGTCTTTGCGGAGATTGGGTCTCCAGAACTGCACACTCAGGGTGTGTATCTCAGGACTGGAGGATGGCTCAAGTGATGACCCCCCACAAGTGTGGCCCCAAGGATGAACCAGGTGACTACAGACCGGTAAGCCTCACATCCATCGTGGGTAAGCTGAAGGAGATTATCCTGAAGGAGAGGCTGGTGGCCCTCCTGGAAACCAAAGGACTACAGGACAACAGACAGCATGGTTTTATGCATGACAGATCCTGCCAAACCAACCTGGTGGAGTTCTATGACTGGGTAACTAGGCAATTGGACAGGGGCCATGCAGTGGATGTCCTGTACCTGGACTTCAATTAGGCATTTGACTCGGTGCCACATGGGAGGCTGGTAGTAAGTCAGAAGGCACAGGAAGAGGTGCAAAGCTGGTGAGATGGGTAGAGAACTGGCTTCAGGGAAGGCAACAGAGGGTGGTTGTGGGTGGGGTGCTCTCATCCCCAAAGCTAGTGACAAGCAGTGTCCCACAGGGCTTGGTGTTGGGACCAGTGTTGTTTGGGATATTCATTGCAGACATATCATTGGACATCAAGAGCAAGATCAGTCTGTTGGCTGGTGACACCAAGATTGGAGTGGTGGTGGATGACCTAGGGGGATGGCAGGGGTTGCAGGATGATCTGGACAGGCAGGAAACCTGGTCAGAGACCTGGCAACTGGGGTTTAATACCAAAAAGTGCAAGGTGCTGCATTTTGGGATGAAGAACCCAAACAGGAGTTACCAGCTGGGGAGAGTGCAGCTAGCCAAGACAGAGGAGGAGAAGGATCTGTGGGTACTCATGACAGGGTCATTGAACAACTCAGCACAATGTAGGAAGGCAGCTGCAAAGGCCAACAAAATGCTGGGTTGCAATGCAAGGGGTATCTCCTCGAGGAGGGGGAGGTGATTCTGCCAGTGTATAGGTCATTGGTTAGACCACACCTGGAGTACTGCGTGCAGTATTGGTGCCTGTATCTGAAGAGGGACATTAAGTTACTGGAAGGGGTGCAGCACAGGGTGACAAAGATGATCAAGGGGCTGGGAGACTTACCATATGAGAGGAGGCTGAGGAAGCTGAACATGTACTCGCTGGAGGACTGGAGGGATGGGGGGACATGATTGAAACTTTTAAGTACATGAAAGAAATAAACAAGGCATGTACAGAGGGGCTGCTTAAAGTAAGGAAGGGGAGGAACACCCAGGGCCATGATATGAGACTGGAGGAAGGGAGTAAGGTTCAGGAGGGAGATGAGGAGACACTTTTTTACAGAGATGGTGGTAGCTGGGTGGAATGCATTACCGGCAGAAGTGGTATCCAGTAGAACAGTGGACTGCTTCAAAAGGGGCTGGAACAGGGCAAGGGGGAGGGTAAATGGAGGGGAAGTGTGGGAGGGAGGGGCAGCTGCAGAATTAGTGGTGCTAGCTGCACATTTGAGCAGCCTTGATAGACCTCTAGACCTTTCTCTGCTGGCAAATTTCATATGATCGTATGTACACATGTTCGTAAGAAAAAATAAGAAAGGATGAACTCCGCTCAGAATCAATGTAAGTACTGTTCTTTTATTCTTTAATTTTTATTAGGATGGGTGGCAGTTTAGTGGAAACTCCACTTCTTCAGGCCCTTCGTGAATTTTCTGTCAAAAAGACATGATAAAATGATTCTATTTTCAGTTTCTACATTTTTTACATATTCAGCACTGAGATGATTTTGGCAGTGTCATCTTAGTGAAAATTAAAGAATAATAGAACTCTATTTACATTGATTCTGAGTTGTGTTCATCCTTCTTTGTTTTTTTACTTCTCTCTGTACATTACCCATTACTTTTCATACAACTATCTTTTTTTTTCAAACTGTATGTAATTCTTCTGCCTTAAGTGTTTTCAGCCTGACTTGACTGCATTTCCTCTGCAACTGTTTATTGTACTTGTAATTTTTTTTGTGACTTTGTATTTGACATGGAACCTTTGTAAATGAGCACTGGTGTTGAACGGTGATTCTGTGTCAGCCCGGTGGTGCTGAGAGTTGAGGTGCTGGACACCACACCCAGCACCATGCCGGTGATTCGGGTTCGAGAATGAGCCCAGGCCGATGGGGGTCGGCATGAGTGAGAGAGGATTGAGCATTCACAGGACTGCTCTTCTCTCTTGGGAAGGATCCAGGGCTAAGCCCAGCACCGCAGCCTGCCCCCGGTGGAGACCAGAGGCACTGCAATGCCTCGGGATCAGGAAGTGGGATGCAGAGCTACGACAGATGTCCCTGGCATCATTGTGTGCTCAGGATCTGCAGGGGGAAGGGAGGGGGAGAGGGCGTAAAACCTAAGGAAAAACCCTAGCTTACTGAGGAGGCGGTGAGGGCCTCAGGGGCATCCCTCACATCCCCAATTCCGGGTAGGCCGCACCAGGGATCCATACACGACTTCACTAGAGGGACGGACCCTCTTATTTCAGATAGACACCAACAAAGGAGGGTGGCCCTGGCCCCGGGGGGTGATCTGGGGTGCTGGGAAGTCCCTTGGGTGAAGTGAGACCTGAAGGTGGCCTGTCATGGAGGGGAGTAGAAGGGGCAGTGTCAAGAAGACACCTTAGGGAGATGCCTCAGTGAGCTGATGATAAAGTTGAAAAAAAAAAGTGATTCTGCAAAGGTTTCCATTAAATAAATACATACAAGAAATAAATCAGCAGAATTCCAGGCACCACACAAAAAATAGTATTTGCAGTCAAAACTCAATGCTTAGTATTGGCACTGGAAAAAATGCAATTTGTTAAATATATTGTGTGTTAAAAATTACTGAACTAGATGGCACTAAAGGCCTCAACAGTTTTGCGGACAGCTCTTTCTCAAGAGGACAGTGTAACAATGGGAAACATGGTACATATAAATAGCAGTGTCAATTAACAACCACAAGTAGTGTAAAATACATTCCACACTAAAAATCATGTGTTCCCAAGAGCAACCCATGACCCCATGTAAACAACTTCAATTATACATGAACCCACAACTACATCAATAAATGCATGACTGCATATAAAAAAGGAACAAGTTAAAAACATATTCCAGGCAACGGGTATTTTAAATTCTTGTCACTTAATGACTTGCTGAAGGTTCTTTATTTATTTTTTGATTCTTCCAGAGCTTCTTGCTTACTTTCCAGAATGTAGTGGGTTGGTTATCAAAGTAGGTTTTATGCATGAAAGAGTGCAAAGTATGCAGAAAAGGATCAGAGATACAGTGTACAGCTAAGTAGCATGCAATGCAACCAGGGAACGTGACATGTACCAACAGGCTCACAGTGGTCATGGAGCCTGCAGGCGGGATCACAGGGGGACACACAGTGCCCCATGCAGACCAAATGGGGCTGGCCAAGAATACACTGATCCACCCCTTGATCCCACCATATATGGGCAAGCTATCCACTCCACATGGAGACATGGAAGTGAATAATGGCTAGCAACAAAGACTGAGGCAATGGCAGAGAGTGTCAGGGATGCACAGGACCCAGCACCCCAAGCCAGAGATGCCTGACAGGACAGGCCAAAGTGGTGGACAGTGCCATGGACGTGTCCGTACTCAAGAAGGGGTACATCCCTGGTCATCCAGCTTCACAGGTGGCCAGGAGGCATCAATGGCATCAGACATCCAAGCCCACTACACCACACTGTACAGGGCACAGTTCCTGACAGTGGCCCCAGAGATCAAGGCTCACCAGGCCAATATGAACAGTGTTGGGCCAGAGGCACATACACTAGCAGCCATCAAGCACAAATGCTGTGAACTGCACTTATCGGTGAAGAAGAAACATAGCATAGGTGCACTGGCAAAACAAGGCACAGGTGGTGGGCCACCCAGTCAAGCCCAAATCCTGACTGTTATAGAAAGAATGGTTGCTAGTCAGCCTGCCAGCACAGTGTTAAGGCATCCATCTGTGGTGCCAACATCCTGGATTTGGAGACAAACCTGGGAGTCGGAGGGCCGGCCACGGAAGAGAGGTATTGAGCATCCTACAGATGTCTCTCTCTCTTTCTCTCTGGTGGGGATGGGGTGCAATGTGTCCAGGGCAATGAGGATCCCTGGTGGAGGCTGGGGATTCAGAGTGGCCAGCACCTTATGTTTTGCGGGTCGGGGCGGACACTGATGTCATTGTACATCCCTGCTCCCAAGTAAAAGCAGTGAAAAAGTCAGCCGTAATGATGGCCCCCACCCTACTGCCACTCCTCGTTAGACCATAGTGCACCAAGGGAGGTCCCGCTCACATGACCCCACCCTAGGGGGGCAAGCCAGGGCTTCGAAACCTGAGTTCCCATGGAGGGGTCACCCACCCAGTGGCCCCATCCAGGGGGAGAATCCTGGAAACTGGGGAGTGGTGAGTGGGTCGGGGGGACCGGAGAAGGATTTTCCACAAAAAAAAAAAAAAAAAAGAAAGGATGGTCGCTGACACCCTCAGAGAGGTAGGCCTACATGGGGAGGAGTAGGGCACAGACACATCGGCAGGTACTTAGGGAATAGGACAGACAGGAGCTGAGACCATGTATCCCATACATGTGCTAACCACCATGTGTTGCACCCCACAGAGCCAGCACAGAGGGACACACAACCATAGGGGTGCCACTGCTCATCCAGGAACCCACAGAACAACGGGTCAGATGCATAGTCTGTCAGGACGATGAGGACTGCACAAGATACCACATGCACATGCACCACAGCAAAGATCATCCCCCATGGCTGCCCTGGCACATGTAGCATAACATCCCCATGTTACCCACAGGTACCGAGCAGTAGATAGAGGTACAACAGGACATGAAGATGGACATGGAGGGCACACAGGCATGGACAAATGAGGGGACAGAGGAGCAGGATGAGAAGATGGAAGAGGGGAGCACCACCCACAAAAGCCAGCCCCCCCCACTGGTCAGAAAGCACCACAGAGGACTGCCTAATGGGCCTGCACACCAGCGGTGGCACAAACCATGCACAGCTCAGCACCATGGACCTTTGCAGGATGGCAACAACACCTCCTATGGACGGCGGTGATGAGGGCCTGTCAACATGGCTGGCAAGCTACACAGAGACTGCGCACCTGAGGTGTCCTGCACACCTACTATGCAGAGGTTCAGCAGCTTCAACGTGACAGTCTAGAGGTGCAGAACAGAAACACAGACACTGCTTGGTCTGACAGAGGAGGTGCAGGGCATCCGGTGTGAGATAGATAGGCTGGGTGAGCTATACGATATGAGACTGACAGGCTGGGTGACCTCCTGAAGTGCCTTGGGGACCAGCCTGGCAGGGTCTGTAACACTGGTCCAGCCACCCTCCACTCCAAGCCATGTCGCCAGATCTCAAGAATCACCATTCAGCGGTACAGTGCCCGATGAGGTGCCACAGGACACCTAGCTCCATTACTCAGACAGCACTCTGGAGCTGGTGTCCAGTACACAATAACAGGACACATGTATCTAGCTGTCACACAGGGCACCATGACACCGAAGCCCACACCAGCCCCCCAGGATAGTGATGGCAGTATGCCAGCAGACACTGCTCCCCCACAGACTGCCACGCATTTCCCCCAAGACAGCTGCAGCACAGCACCTGAGGGTGATACTGAGTCAAATTAGATGGAGACCTCAGCCACAGCCGAGCACCAACATGGTGCTGCATGTGCATAGGCACACTCATGCCACCTGGGCAAACAATCACCAGCAAACCTCAGGCAGAAGCCCCAAGACAGTACTGGGAAGTGAACCACCACCCACATGTATATAAGCACTGTATCACACAAGCACACTGACACCCCATAGCACTCAGATCATGCACAACAACATACCCCCCACTGAGGCAGAGCCACTCCCATCATTGAACCCAAGCCTATAACACAACTCCACATGGACAGATCCCTCCACCCCCCCACACACACATACACCACAGAGACACACAAATCCCACCAAGCAGACAACAGAACCCCAACCCCCTGATTACAACAGAACCCCAACCCTCCCAAAACACACAACAGAACCTGCACTCAGTGGTAAGCATCATCATTGCCTACCCTCTGGTCTGCCGTCCACACATGCCATGACATAGTGCTGTCCACACCATTGGTGCACTCCTATGTCCCCATGCAACAGACAGTCCCCACATCTGTCAAGGCCGCCACCTTGCATTGGTCATTGCTACCAGCAGAATGACCCCTGTACAAGGATATCACATGCTACACATTAACTCAGTGTCTCCGTTCCCGTGCCAGGATGCCCATCATCCACATCAGGCAGGAGGCATCTCTGTATTTCCATCGGAATGGGTACATGGCATCTTACTGCAATGTTATGGAGCATGGCACATGCTGTGATCACCTTGCAAGCCCTTCCTGGTGACAGCATCACTGTACCACTTTTATGGTCCAAACAACAGGACCTCATCTTCAGAAGGCCAATAGTCCTCTTGATATCAGATGGTATCAGCATGTGGGCATTGTTATATGCCTCTTCAGCAGCACTGTGTGGCTCCAGGAATGGTGTTGTCAAGTACGGCTGTAGTGGGTATCCACTGCCACCTATGAAGGGGACACAGATGACACACATTCAGGTGCTTATGACTGGATGCCACATGGTACCACAAATGATGTTGCAGTATACTCACCTAACAGCCATCCTTCAATCCAACTGGAACCAAGATGGGCACTGAGTCATGACCCATCTATTATGTATGCAGCATGACATGAACCAGGGTACTTGGCACTCATGTTGGTGAATATGGCATCTGCATCACACATGACCTGACAGTTTATACTGTGGAATCCTTTTCTGCTCCAGTATGCCTCTTCATTCTTAGATGGTGACACTATGCCAATAATAATAATAATAATATTTATTTATACTGCACCTTTCTTAAACCAAGGCACTTTAACAAAATTCCAGATAAAAATATACTAAAACAAACATACAATAAATACAAATTCATAAATAATGGTGCAGTCTACAGCACCTAATACATTGGGCATGCCATGCATGGTATAGAATGCCTTTTTGGTGGCACTTACATCAGCCTAAGATATGGGGAATCTAATGTGATCCTGCACATAAGCCAGCAGGGTATCCATCACCTGCAATAGTGCCCTAGACACAGAGGACTGACTGACCCACCGACAATGCTTTGACACTGGCTGGAATGACCTTGTGTCATAGTATGACAGTGATGTGCAAAGAAGGCGGGTCCCCTTCCAGTCTCATATTATATTTGCTTGTATCTGGGCTGGATAAGCGGTAAAGTACAAGTGGTGCTGGTGTTCTACTTGCTTTTTTATAGTATGAGCATGCACATAGCACCTTGGTCCCCACTGTGATCACCCTGGACCACCGGGTCTGTGGTGCAAAATTGTCACAGACCATGTCACACATCTGTTGTATTGTGCCCCAGACAACCCTGAAGCACTTGATGCAGCACTCAATGCAGTGTATATCCCGCTGTGTCTGTTCAGCCTGCCTTGATTGAAATATTCATGACCATGGACTCTGTTGCCTCTGCCACTCATGCTCACCCTCAAACAGGAGCTCGTTAAACAGGAAACTTGGATACATCCTGACCCACTCCTTACCAATACCTGTTGACAAGTTGGTGTCAGGACAGTAGCCTTTATGATGTTCTGGACACTCACTTGTACCTTTAAGTGGGTGAGAGTGGGTCCTATGTATGCACTGATGAACCCTGTTTAGGTGTTACATTCACACAGCACAAGGTGAGTTGATGGTGATGCCTGCTGCTGTGGATCGCACCTATTGCTCTGCATCACAGGTCAGACATCTGGGGTTGTACCCCAGGAAGCTATGGAGGGTGTAAGAGGACCGATACCTCAACAACCTCAATAGGGGGAACACCTGGTGCCTGACACCTGGTGCCTGGAGGTCCCAATCTGGGTATGTACCTTGTCTGCAGGATGGGGTGTACAGAATGCAGTGGGCATGATGCCTGCAGTGCTGATTGCTGACTCTACATCTCTTTCCCACAGGACAGCCTAGGGCTCCCAGATGAGTTGGTTATGACCAGAGAGGAGCAGCCAGATGGGGTCACCTGTGTGGTCCAAACACCTCTATGACAGGGATAATGGTGTCATCAGGATGCAGACTTCCTTTACCTGAGTGTGGGGTTGGTGGACATCTGTTATAAGTCCAGCAATGGGGAGAAGTAGAAGGTGGTGGAGCCATCAAAGGTAGGTGTTGCATCCCTTGGCATACCTGTGCCATTGTGTACTGTCTATTGGGCCCATCATGTGTACCCCACTCATGCCTTTACTCCCTGTGTGTTCTTCTCTTTGCAGTGCTACAGGGGACCACTGTGCTGAATGGTACTGCTGCCATGCCAATGGATGCCCACCACACCACTGGATTCCAGTGAGGACTCCTAGGAGAAGGGAGCAGAGGGCAGAACTTCCACCTTAGCAATGCCCTGCTGACACATATATGGACCCTTGCCATGCCTGCATTGTGGCCAGATCGTATAGACCATTATGTGGACTATGTGCCATTTTGGATTGCTTCTGTTTTCATTGTGCTGCCCTGCATCTGGGCTTATGTCACCTACCTTAATGATTATTCTATGATGCTTCAATGCCTTGTTGTCCAATAAAACTTTAATCTTCCTACTCCTGTCTCATTATTGTCTCCAGCACAATGGTTAACCCACTGCTCTGGGTGGATGGGACACAGTTGGGGGGGCCTTGGGGCATTCATGGGGGATTCCATGGTGGGAAGGACCTTGGGAAATTTGTGGGAGGCTTCATGTAGATTGGCTTTTATGTGCAGTGTGCACTGGAAGAACAATGGTTTGAGGGTCCTGGCTTTGTGGGGTGGGTGTTGTTCCCATGATGGTGCCTCTGTTGACAGCGGTTCAGCCTTGCCCAGGTGCTGCCCACCTGTACAGGGGGCTGTGTGATTGTGCTCCTGCTGGGGGTTCCTCATCATGGTGATTGCTGTGTGTTGTCCATTGCAATGCCAGCCACAGTTTTCCATCATCCCTCCCCTTCCATGGCAACCTTTTCTGTCTGTGAGTGGCTACCTGCCATGGTGTGCAGCTTCTTACAGCAGCCCTCCTCCTACCATAAGTGTACGCACCTCACACCATGCACCTGGCTGTTGTACCTGACTTCACGTTTGCACATTTTGGGGTTCTGTACATGGCCACACCCACAGACATGCATTGTGCAGTGGGTGTACCACTGCACATGGGCTGCCTACATGTGCTTTCTTGTATAGTTCACGTATGCCTATAGGGTGTGCTGTGCATACTGACTGCATATATGTCCATACGCACACATGTTGCGCACTCATGAACACACAGTAGGCTTGATACATATAGCCCAGGATTCCTAGTATATGTCACCAATACCATGGCAACTGTAAACCATACAAGAGAAAAAGACACTAATCACCACATATAAATAGTGTGAGCAGTATAACATTACTCAAAGCATCAATGCAATAGTTTATAATAATTCAGGACCTTAATACAATAATTCACTCTAATTCAAGATACCAATAAAATAGCTCACGATAATTCAGGACAATATTTTAGAAATGGCTCCAGACTGAATTTCTCATTCGGTCCCCACTCACTGAATGCCCCAAGAGTATAAATCTAATTATTTTCTCTCCTTAATAGCTTGTTATTCAAGTCTCCTCACCTTGGGCAATTGCAAACCTTTTCCAACTCCATAATAACATAACTTGCTGCAAAAGTATTTCCTTTATTATTATTATTATTATTATTATTGTATTATCCTGCAGTGTCTGCACCACATACAGTATATAAGGTATGTCCAGTGGCCTGACTAAATTAAAATATGTAATTCCTGTTCAGTTGTGACTGGGCATGACCCTATCACGTGAGTAGTGGAGTCATGAGAGAGTTGTGAATGCCCTGTCCTGTCATAAGTCAAGAGAAACTGTGTGTTTTAACTTTTAAAAGCTGTTTAGGTGAAGATTTTACTGTTTGTGGTCAATGATTTGAACTACTGTCTTTATTGCTGCACAGGGCTATATTTATTTTATTTTTTGGTAACCAGGAGAGGTCCAGTAACAGGAGCAATGTGGGAGCACCTGGAAGGTTAAGTGGCTTGCTTAGAATCTCCCAGTATGCTGGGGATAAATCCAGATCAGCTGGAACACTAAGCTGGTTTATGGCTCAAACTTAGGCTGTACTGCTAGTCATCATTATTGATGCCAGCAGCACTGTAAAAACTTCTCACTGATTGGTTCAGTAGTCCACTGTGAATTTACAAACCTGTAGTTTAGTGACAGTGACATGGCTAACTGACAGTATAACATGTTACTTTGTAAATTGGGTGTTAGTAACAGATTCAATTTTGCATGATTCCCCATCATTACTCACTAATTTCCTGTTTCTGTGACATCCTGTTAACCACTCTGATGACATCTTTGACATTGGCAGCAGATAACTGACATGTCAATTAACACGGATTTACTACTGAAGACTGAAACTACCTTCTTTGACACCTGGAAACCAAATTCCAGAAGCCCATCAGTCAAAATCCTGACAGTGCAATTTTGATGTTTACTCATGTTTCGGGGGACTTTGCCCATGGCACCCCCCTTAATCAAAAATCCCACTGTCAAGATTTTGAGAGTCAGGCTTCTGCTGTCGGGCTTCCAGGTGTCGGAGAAAGTGGTTTCAGTAAAATGTAGTTATACCATTAACACACCATTATTTGCTGAACTGACACTAATTCAGTAAATATTGTGTTAATTGACAATCCAGTTATGTTTCCAACTGCAGTGAAGTCACCCAACTTGTTGTCTGCCTGCAAAGGCAAACTAAAACATTGCCTGCCTGCAGAGGTAAACTAAATCAAATCTGTCTGCAAAGTCAAAGTAATTTAGCACCCCCTCACTGATATTACACATTCCTTAATTGCCTGCAAGATCAAAGTAACAGAAACATGACTACAATGAAACAAACACTTAACAGAACTAAACCAAATGAAATGCAACTTAACAGAACTAAACCAAATGAAACAGTCCCAGAAAACAAAAGAACAAAATACAGCTAACATAAAAAAAAAAAAAAAAAAGAAATACATGTGCCTATAAGAAAAAGTCCTGCACCTATATGAACAGACAAAGGATCTAGTGCAGAAGGGTCCCATACCCCTTTTACAAATGCTGTGGGGGTTCAATGGGACCCTGATGTACAGAGGCTAGTAGTAAGGAAGCCTACATGCTGAACATAGGTGGCACATAGGCTTTGTGAGTCGACATGTGATTATCGAGTGACTAGAGTATGAGGCTGAAGGAAATGTAATTGTACTTTTTCCTTATGTGACAGTCAAATATTGCTGGGCATAGAGGGTCAACTAGCACATTATTACTATTATGCTTCATGTTTTGGAAAAAAAAATGGTGGTAGTATTTTTCCCCTGGGTTTTATATTAAGTGTGTGGTAACTTTTCTCCTCTCCCTACCCTGCACCTCATTTGTTTACGGGTGTTATTGTGAGCTCTGGTGAAGGGAAGCCAGATGTGTTGATTTACTTGGATTTTGCCAAGGCTTTTGATTCAGTTCCCTATGCCAAATTACTTAAATGCTGACAGGAAAACAATAAAGACATTAGAATTAATAGATGGGTTAAAGAATGGTTGACAGGTCACAAGTTTCAGGATACATAGAGTCGACTCTGGGCAGAGGGGTGTGATGAGTGGGGTTCCTTAGGATTCAGTGCTGACCCTACTTATTTTAACATCTATATCACTAGTATAAATACTACAAAAAAGTGTGGATAAGTGAATTTGTGGATGGCACTGAAATAGGTCATTTAGTAGAAACTAGAGAAGAAATCAAGGATTTCCAAGAGGAATTAAATAATTTACATGCATGCGCATGGATAAAAAAATGAGGTTCAGTCTGGAAAAGTGCATGGTGATGCACATTGGGAAGAAAAATCTGGGGACAAGGTATACTCTCTGAAATCACACTCTGAGATCCAGTGATAGTTAAAGAGACCTGGGGGTGATGGGGTCCTGAGACCTCAGGCCTGACAAACACTGTAACAAGATCACTGCAAAATGCCATACATCCTTGAGGTGTGTCTGGAGGAACATTACAAGTAGGTATAGAAATGTAGATTTTCCTATTTATAGGTCCCTGGTGAGACCTCATTTGATGCACTGTGGGCAGTTCTGGGCTCCCCAAGATGCAAGAAATACCCTAAGATTGGAGAGGGTGCAAGGGAAAACTACAAAAATGATTACTGGTCTGAGACACGTGGACTATAATACCAGACTTGAACACACTGGGTCTTTCTTCCTTAGAAACAGGGGAGGTACCCAAAGACTGGAGGATAGCAGATGTAGTCCCCTTATACAAAAGTGGGAACAAAGAGGAAGCGGGGAACTACAGACCAGTCAGCCTCACCTCGGTAGTGGGGAAGATCATGGAAGCACTACTGAAGGAGAGATTGGTGGAACATCTGGTTGTCAATGGACTACAGGACCCAAGGCAGCGTGGTTTCACCAGGGGAAGGTCATGTCAGACTAACCTCATTGAATTTTTTGACTGGGTGACTAGGGAGGTGGATCAGGGGAGGGCAGTGGACATGGCCTATCTGGACTTCAGCAAGGCCTTTGACACTGTGCCACATAGAAGACTATTGCACAAACTGGGGAATAATGGTGTGGGCTGGACAGTAGTGCAGTGGGTAGGTAACTGGCTGGGCAGCAGGACACAGAGGGTGGTGGTAAATGGCTGTCACTCCACAGAGGGAAGAGTGACTAGTGGGGTACCACAGGGATCAGTGCTGGGACCGGTACTATTCAATATCTTCATCAGTGACATTGCGCAGGACCTAGAAGGCAGAATTTCACTGTTACGCTGATGACACAAAGCTCTGTAACAGAGTAGACACACCAGAGGGTGTAGACAGAATGAGAAGGACCTGCAGAAACTTGAAGAATGGTCAGGGGTTTGGCAGTTGAAATTCAATGCAAGGAAGTGCAAGATAATGCATATGGGGCACAAAAACCCTGGCACAATATATCAGTTGGGGGGTGAGGATATAGCATGCGCCAAGCAGGAAAGGGAACTTGGAGTTATCATCTCTGATGACCTCAAGGCAGGGAAACAGTGTGACAAGGCAGCAGGTAAAGCAAATAGGATGCTGGGATGCATAGGCAGGGGCATCACCAGCAGGAAAAGGGAGGTCATAATTCCACTATACAAGACACTAGTGAGGCCGCACCTGGGTACACTGTGAGTTCTGGAGACCTTACCTCGTAAGGACATAGACAGGGTAGAAGGTTCAGAGGAGGGCAACAAGATGGTGCATGGATTGCATCACAAGTCCTATGAGGACAGGTTGAAGGCACTGAACATGTACTCCCTGGAGGAGAGGAGGGAGAGAGGGGATATGATAGAGACATACAAGTATCTTACAGGGAGGAACAGGGTGCAGGAATGCACTATTTTTAAGCAAAAAAGATGTTCCAGGACTAGAGGGCATGGGATGAAGTTGGAGGGAGGACGATTCAGAGGAAACGTGAGGAAGAATTTCTTCACAGAACGGGTGGTGGACAAGTGGAACACCCTGCCAGAGGAAGTGGTGGGGGCTGAAACAATCACGGGATTTAAGAATGCATGGGATAGACATAAAGGAATTCTGGAGGTCAGGGGTAAGGGGCAACAGACTTCCTGGAAAACATAAACTGAACTTACAAACTTAAATGGGCAGACTGGGTGGGCCATAGGCCCTTATCTGCCGACACTGTCTATGTATCTATGTATCTATGAGATGAGGTGAATGAATGCTGACCTAATAACAGTTTTTATGTCTCTTAAAAATCATAACAAGGCAATATCTTGGTATTGAACTGAAGATTTGTAGAAGAATTATTATGGGGCATAAAGCTTCAAATCAAGGGGAGCATTTCGGGACATCAAAAAGGAAGAACTGGTTCACACAGAGGATGCCAGGGGAAGTTGCAAACAGTTCATGTTTAGCTAAATTTGTAAACAAACTGAACAGGTATCTGCAGATGTATGGGTTTGTTAGTATCACCCAACAATTATGTGCGGACAGGCTAGATGGGTATATAGCTCCCTCGTGTCATTTTCTCTTATGTTTTTATGTAAATTCTTAGTTTCCTGTGGGCCACAGTTGTTTGTTGATATAGTAGCTTCATTCTTGTATCTGAAATTAGGAACATTACTGGGAAATGCCTCAGATCTGAACAGAGTCAATATATCTCTGCACTTTGTATTTTGCATTGAATTTAAATAACATTTTAATGAATGTTCCTTGGTGTTGTTTACTAGCCTTTTAGAAATGCTTATTTTTATAATTCAGTTCAGGTCAACTTCTTTAGCTTTTTGTTGTATTAGTTTAGTAATACGTTTTGTGTTGGATTGATTTGTCCTTATAGTCTGATTTTGAGGTGTTGAACTCTATTATATGCATTCAGAAATTTGTAAATGTTCACTAACCATGTTTCTATTAGATTTCTTTGAATAAATACTTTTGTTTCTTTACTACAGTCTGATAATATTGATCCCGGGGGGCTGTAAAAGCATTTTTATCCTAATGTATATCAGTCTGATCTGTACTATGTATTTAATTGTTATCTGTCCTAACTGAATCCTAATCAAGGAATTTGGTGTTCCTTTAGGTAAATTTAATATTTGCTTATATAATAAATCTAGTATAGTATCCAGTATATTGAGATCTGTGTTTCCCATACTTTTACATTATAGAGTCCCTGATTTATGAGTTTAGCATTAACGCCTTTAAATATCAATATCACTAACATACCGTCATACATTTGTGTAAAATCTCTTCAGTACACCTCCACTGGACCAGAACAGTGCCTGCAAGATTTGAAGCAGGCAGAAGCTGCATCAGAGGGCCAGATTCAAATGCTCTCACCCCACCATCTCCACTGAACCAGGACAGCGATACTGTACAAGATTAGAAGCAGGCAGAAGCTGCATCAGAGGGCTGGATTTGGAGGATCTCACCCCCCTCCACCTCCACTGGACTGGGACAGCATCTGCAAGATTTGAAGCAGGCAGAAGCTGCATCAGAAGACCAGATTCGGAGGCTCTAACCCCCGCCCCATCTCCACTAGACTAGAACAGTGCCTCAAGATTTGTGGCAGGCAGAAGCTGCATCAGACAGCCAGGTTTGAAGCCCCCCACACACACACACCTCCATGGGACTGGGACAGTACTGCAATATTTGAAGCAGACAGAAGCTACATCAGATGCCCAGATTCAGAAGCTCTCACCCCCCCCCACACACACACCTCCAGCAGACCGGGACAGCACCTGCAGGGACTTAAAGCAGGCAGAAGCTGCACTAGAGGGCCAGATTTAGAGGCTTTCACCCCCCCAACACACACACACACACACACCCACTGGACCAGGAGAGCACCTGCAAGATTTGAAGCAGGCAGAAGCTGCCATCAGATGGCCAGATACAGAAGCTTTCACCCCCACCCCCCCCATCCACTGGACTGGGACAGTGCCTGAAAGATTTGAAGCAGGCAGAAGCTGCATCAGGGCCAGATTCAGAGGCTCTCACCCACTCCCACCTCCACCTGAATGGGGCAGCACCTGCAAGATTTGAAGCAGGTACTGGTGGCAGCATACCTAAATTCATCCTGTTTTGGTCGGCAGAGGAGTTTTGGTTGTTTTATGGGGCTCTGAATTGTATTTATCCATGCTGAATTGTGCTGTTTTCAGTTGGGACTTTAAGGCAGTCGCGTGGGTAGTGTGCGGACTGTTTTAGGTCAGTTATGCTCCATTTACACAGTTGTCTGCCTATCTGTGCTATTTTAAGATTTTCTGTGTTACTGTATATTATTTTTGCTGCTTTTGCTCTTTCCTCTTCCATTACCTCCCCACTAGAGTTGCGCTGAAGTTTTTCTCCACGGGAAAATTTGTGGCGAAGTCACCAAATCAGTGGAACACTTTGCATAATTTGCCATAATTACTCAGAATTAGCCATTTGCCTTGCTTTTTGGGGTTTTAAATGCAAATTGCACTTAAACAAAAATGTCCAGTGGGCCCTACCCCCACTGATCTCATCACAATATTAAATTTTTTTTTTTTTTTCATTAAATCCCTTCTCTTGTTTCAGTGCCCCCCTGCCACCACTCGCCGGCCACAACAAATCCACCCCCCAGCTGCTGGCACCCTGCCTGGTTGTTTAGTGGTCCCCCTCGCCCTCCAAGTGCCACCCAGCTGGCACTCACATCCACAATACTGGCTTAATTTTTTTTTTAAAGTGTCATTTAAAGCATGGTTTCTAGTAGACCCCCCCCCACTCTGTCAGGTACTGCTCCCATCCCACTCTCCCTAACCTCGACCCCAAGTGTGCCACAGACACAGCCCTCCACTCACCTCCATGCCCGGCAGCCCAACTGAGCTTAATGAATGAGCACATGCTTGGCCTGGCTTCTGCGCTCATTCATTGACAGCTCGTGATCATTTTCTTCAGTTTTTAGGGTGAAGAGAGGGAGGGATGTTCCAGTGGCCCGCATTGGGGTAGAATGGAGGAATGTGGTTGTGGACCCCTGAAGGGTCCACAGCACCATTCCCCCATCCCACCACCCCCCTCCCCTTCTCTTCAACCCTGAAAACTGAAGAAAATTACCTTGAGCTGTCAATGCATGAGCATGTGCTTGTAAAAGCATGCGCTCATTCATTGAGCTCAGTCAGGCTGCCAGCCATAGAGGTGAGTGGAGGGCTGTGGTGGTTGTCTGCTCTGGGTCGGGGTTGGGGAGGAGAGTGGTGTGGGGCACTACCTGACAGGGTGGGGGGTCCACTAAACACCAAGGATGAAATGAAGCTCTGATTTGTTTTTTTAATTAAGACAGTATTGTGGATGTGGGTGCCAGCCAGGCAGCACTCAGTGGGGGTGGCGGGAACCACTAGACACCAGGCAGGGTACCGGTAGCCAGGGGGGTGGATTTATTGTGGCCAGTGATTGGTGGTAGGGGGGCACTGACAGCAGGGAAGGGATAATGGCAGGGGGAACCACTAGACACCAGAGCAGTGTGCCAGGCAGATGGCAGGGGGGCACTACCACTAGACACCAGTTGTTTTGTGTGGAAATTCCACACTTCAGGGTCAACCCCGCACTCTGTGAATTGCCACATTTTGTGAATTGCACTCCGCAAATTGAGCACTCTTCGCAAAGTTTTTAGCAGAGTGAATTTTGTCAACTTTGCCCACCTCTACACCCCACCCCCTTCCTTCTTGTTTCCCACCATGCCTCTGTGTGAGCCCTTTGTTCTTTGTGACCCTCTAATCACTCCCGCTTACCTCACCAGTGTCCTCTTGTGTTCCATCAGGCAGAAGCTGCATTAGAGGGCCATATTCAGATGCTCTCACCCCCCCACACCTCCATGGGACTGGAACAGTGACAACAAGATTTGAAGCAGGTATGAGTGGCAGCATACCCATATTCACCCTGTTTTGGACAGCAGAGGAGTTTTGACCTACCGCTGATTGCACGGTGGCTACCCCCCGCTCCCACCCTGGCTCGTTCTTTCCTGTAGTGTATAGCAGGCCTCCATTGCATGATTAGTTATCTCCCCCAAGTTTCCATTAGCTCCTTCTAGGTTTTGGCCAC
The DNA here is from genome assembly GCA_016271365.2 of Neoceratodus forsteri. Lineage (NCBI taxonomy): Eukaryota > Metazoa > Chordata > Ceratodontiformes > Ceratodontidae > Neoceratodus > Neoceratodus forsteri. The sequence continues at coordinate 1,150,490,179 of CM057458.1, forward strand.
TAGTGGTTGCTATTTGGCCCTCTACGAGTGGTAACATTATATCTCACTCCCATATCTATATGCTATCTGTACTGTGCTATCTTCCCACCTCTTGCCTTACTCCCTTTTCATCCCTCTGTTCTCCTTATCCCCTCTCCCCACTTCCAGAGGTGGCATGAACCTAGGCCTCACATATATGTATTCTGCTCTAGTGCACTACTCTAACCACTAGGCCACACAGCCTACTATGAAACACCCTCCATCTACCTTATTTATCCTTAACCTCCCAGAGGCCGAAAGTTGTAGTACACTGTCCTGACCAGCCAGTCCAAAGTCGGTCACCACTCTAAACTAGTTTGCTCCTAGTTTAAGAGCCCTGTTGCACTTTCCACTCTCAACACAATGCTTATTATTCTACCCTATTGCTTTGGCCTTGCTCTTCTTCCCTCTCTAGTCTCCTTTCCCCTCTCTCTCTCTCTTTCATCCATCCCCTGCCCCCCTCACTCCATCCAATCTACACCCTAACTCACTCTACATTTCCCATATACCCTTCTCCATTCATTTACCCTTGGCCTCCCCATGCCTCCCTACTCCCCTACACATCTCTCTTAGCTTTCATAAATCCTTTCAAACTCCTTCACCCTCACCAGAACCACCTAACCCCTCACTCCCTACAACCAAAATCTAAAAAAACGGGTCTACGCATTTTCCAAATTATTTATCACACTACTGCTCATCTTAGCAGGAGACATTGAATCCAACCCTGGACCTACCCCCACCTCCCCATACGCTGCTCCCTAAAGACTTAAAAATTGCTCACATCAACAACAAAGCCAACTCCTTAAGCTCACCATCCTTCAACCAATCATGCTGGATTTACACCCTGACATACTGGTACTCTCCAAAACCTGACTATCTCACAAGATTCTTCATGTAACTCTTTGTGCTCCAGGCTACTCCCTTATAAGACAAACTAGAGCCAGCAAGGGTGGCGGTATTGCAATGTTTGCATCCTCTAACCTCCAATACGCTCCTGTTCTATCTACTTCATCTCCATCTCAATATGAACTCCTTCTTATAAAGCTATCTCTTCCATTTTCTCTGCCTATTTTCATAGCAGGCATTTATTGTCACCCTGGCCTTACTGCATCTATCATATCTGAACTCCTTACTACCTCGACTACTCATAACAGTTCAGAGGGGCATTTTCTCAGGCTAAATATGAGGAGCTCACTCTATTCTTTGCTGATAAGGTTGCCAGCATCCGGTCTGACATTGGCCCTACTTTTTCTATGAGGGACTGAGGAGGTCGGCGAGAGGGGCTGTAAACTCAGTCTGTCTGGACAGATTTTAGCCTTCTGGAATTCATCGATCTTGTGCAGAGCATCCAAACATTGCATCCAACCAGCTGTAGTTTGTTTCCAAGCCCTAGACCCCTATTAGTGGGTTGTGTAGATGTCATCTGCCTCATCCTAGCTAACATTGTCTGGCGCTCCTTGAAGAGGGTTGTCTTTCCAGATCCCCTTTAGAAGGCAGTCATACTACCACTCCTGAAAAACATCCGTGGATCCAGACCATTTAGCTAACTACAGGTCTGTCTCTAACCTCCCTTTTGTTGGAAGGCTATTGAGAAGGTGGTTGCATTGCAATTGGACAATCACCCTGTGACCCACAATGTCTATGATGCTCTACAGTCTGGATTTCTAAAGAGACATAGTACTAAGACTGCGCTTGTCTGGGTATTGTACAACCTCCTTATAGCAAGAGATTGAAAGGCACGTACCATCTTGGTCCTTCTTGATCTCTGTGCAGCATTTGACAATGTAGATCATGGTGTGCTATTGGAGTGCCTGCAGTGTCTCTGTGGACTGTTGAGGATGGTCCTGGAGTGGTTTTGATCTTTCCTCACAGGCAGGACACAGAAGGTGGTCACCAGAATTTATTCCTCTGACACCTTCCCCCTGTCCTGTGGGGTCCCGAAGGGTTCCATATTGGCACCCATGTTGTTTGCAGTGTACATGCTGCCATTGGGTGAGATCATCACATGTCATGTTTTGAGTTTTCACTGCTTTGCAGATGATACTCAACAGTATTTGTCTTTTCTACCCAAACAGGGGGATGCAGTCTCTGTATTTAACAACTGTCTCACCAAGATTAAGAACTGGATGAGCACCATCTGGCTGAGACTGAATCCTGACAAGACTGAAGTGTTGGTTGTGGACTTTGGTTGTCTTTGGGTGGGTTTGGGGGCTGGGCATCTGTCTGGCATCTGTTGCAACTACATTCAATACTTCCTTTACATCCTGGACCTTCTCCCTACTCTCCACCCTTCCCAGATATCCACCTATTGCCTCCCTTGACCCTTTCTTAACCCTAGTCTCACCACCCCCTTTCTCTTTCTCTCACATTACACCAACTGAAGCTCTAAAGGCACTCCAAACCTTGAATCCAATTAAAGGTGAGAGCCTTGATGGCATTGACCTCACCCTGCTTTATATCTCTGTCCCTGCTACAGCTTCCCCCTGGCTTCTCTTCTCAACCAATCATTCTCCCTATCCTCAGTCCGTTCTTCCTGGAAACACTATACTGACATTCCTCTCCCAAAGAGTGGTGACCCCACTGCTCTGGGGAACTATCATTCAATCTCCCTACTACCCATTCTAGCTAAGTTCCAAGAATACATTGTCTCAGCTCAGCTCACCCCTTACCTAGACTGCACTTCATTGTTCACCCCTTTCCAGTCTGGCTTCCACAAATCTCACTCCACCATTACCTTTCTTCTATGGCTCACTGAATCCATACACACCAGTCTGGATCACAGACACATTACCTCTGCCATATTTGTCGATCTGGCAAAAGATTTCGACCCAGTATCCCACACCCGCCTATTCAAAAACTCACTGCCGCCGGGCTACACTCCTCAGCCACAGTGTGATTTCAGTTCTACCTAACAGGCAAATCCCAATCAGTCACGATTGCCTCTTCCATCTCACCTCCACTCCCCATCACTACTGGAGTCCCATAGGGATCAGTACTTGGACACATACTATTTTCTATCTTCCTCAATGATCTCCCTTCAGCCTGCTACACTTCCCAAATCCATATGTATGCAGATGACACAGTCCTTTACACATCTAGCACCACTTCTACTAATGCTGATGCTAGACTGCAACTTGACTTGAATAAGGTCCAGCAATGGTTTCAGTCAAACCAGCTCTTCTTAATGCCAAAAAGACAGTCTCCATGTCCTTCGGCATGAGACAGAGACTAGCTAAACTTAAATCCCCCAATCTTCCACACCCTGAATGACACACCCATCAACAATGTCACCACCTTTAGCTACTTGGTGCTCTGGTTAGATCACGACAAGGATTTTTCGGCACACATAGACACAATCTAAAAGAACTTACACCACAGGTGTGGTGCTTTATATAGAATCAAGGACTGCATTCCTGAATTAGTTCATCATTCCATAGTGCAGAAAATTATCATCCCCACCTTTGACTATGCAGCCATAGTCTACAGTGCCACCCCTAAAACTACCCTTCCCAGACTAGACACCCTCTTCAACTCTTTCTGTTGTTTTTTGCTTGCCTGCCCCCCTCAGACTCATCACTGTGACCTTTACAAAGCCCTGTCCTTCCCATCCCTTAAATCCAGATGACTTTCCCACATAGCCTCTTTCATAGCCATATTCTGGACAGGCAATCTCCCCCATATTTATCTTTCTCCTTTTGTGCTCCCTCCCAATGCACCTACTTCCTCTGGAACACTGACCTAAGCACCATCGTAATTTCCTACAAATACACTACCACTGACCAATCAGCTTGCTCTTTCCACTGCCCTAAACTGTGCAACACCCTCCTCACCCCATCCACAAACTCCCTCAGCTCTCTCCTATGTGATTTTACAACCCCCGCCTGCTCATGTCAAGATCACTTGTCTCCTCACTGTACTTTGACTCTTCCCCCCCAATCGACAGTCCCTTGCCTAAGCATCCTTTGACCAGGCTTCTAAGAATAGGCCCATTGGACTGCCCCAACAGCTCACACACATACACCCTACTTATACAGTGGCTGCTCTAGCTCAGCTTTGACTATTCTTCCTCTCCATGGACTCACCACCATGCAAAAGCATTATATTTTGCAAGTGCAAATGTTTAATTATGCCAACACCCACGTCAATGCTCTGTAAATCATTCCATCTGATGTGACAGAAATGTTTTTTACTATCTACTATTCTTGTTATCCCAAAGCTGTAACCTGTATATATTGCTGGATGATCACACCTCAATGTACTTTTGCACTGCTAGCTGTTAATTGCTCCACCATGTATTCTGTCTATTTCATTACTATGTACCAAATCTTTATCATGTATTCACTATTATTATACTCCCAATTACCCTTCCCACCAGCACACATCTGGAAATAAACTTTATGGCTCCGTATGCCTTTCTGGTGAATCTCCTGAATAAATAAAAATAAATATGTGCTCCCACTGTAACCTACATTTCAGTACTTCATGTCTAACATGCCTATTCCATTTCATATAATGACTGAAAATGGTATAGCGTTGCTACAGTGACACCAGCACACCAAAACCCCAAAAGCAAAACCCACCACCACGCCAATATTGGCAGTGATGGGAGTTTCACTTTGATCGACTGTTCAGCGATGGGGGTAAATATCTGTGTGACATGGAGTTAGATAGCTATAGTGGGGGGTAGAACCCCCCCACATTGATTGACACTGTGTTGCCAGTCATTCCAGGGACATGTTGGGGTCGGGGTGTCGACAGGTTCCCATTGCAGTTGAGGATGTCAATGTATTTGTCATCAAGCTGGCATTGTAGATCCATTGAAAATCAAGCCCAAGTATGGGAATTCCTGAACACAATACAGTGGCTTGGTTGGGATCCATGATGGCAGTCCGACAAAAATTTTGTCGAACGCCCTGTCAGTGACACCAGCAGGTTGGCAACATTATGCAGTCAGCTGCTGGTTTGCACTTTGTTCTCTTGTTTTCTTCAGGGGGCTTCGCCCTCTCCCGACTCCCCCCCACTTAAGAATTCTCAACTTCAGTCAGAGCTGATTGAGGGGTGCAGGACCCCCAACAGACAGTGTCGGCTTCCAGCGAGTCTCCCACCGCGGCTTGGTGCTGTAGTTGCTGTGGGGAACCTCACTGGTGAAATGTCGCTGTCGGCGGGGGGGTAACCGGCTTGGTTGCTAAGTATTTTTATTACTTCTTTTTGTTACCAGAAATCTTAACTTTAGTTTTTTGAAGTGTTAAGTATGGGATTTATTTTGGAGCACAATTTGTATGATTTGCTTAGACCTCTCTGTAATCCTAATCTACTAGAGAAAATAATTTCCAGATCACTGGCATATGCAAGAGCTCTGATGTTGTAAGGTTTTGGGTACATGGTGTTCAGGTTTGTTTGATTCAAATAAGATTTTATTTATGTAAATACTGAATAAAGTTGGTACAAGTAGACATCCTTGTCTAACTCCAGTGTTGTTGTTTATCTTTTCAGTTAAATCTCCATACTCAGTATATTTTATTTTCATCTGTATATTGGTTTAAAGGCATCAGAACTAATAGGTTTTGGCCAATACCTAGCTTCCTTAACTTTATTCAAAGATGGCCTCTTATGATGGAATCAAATGCTGCAGAAAAATGTACAAAGTTACGATAAGCTTTTGTTTTTTATAATACATATACTATTCAACTAGATGTGATACCAAATTGTTCCTAGTTCTTTTCTGAAGTCTGCTTATAAGGGGGAGAATATTTTTTTTGTTTTTCTATCCAGTTCATGCATCCACTTTAAAGGACTTTTGCACATATTTTAGCCATATTATCCAACAAGCTTATTGGTTGAAACAATTGCAGGATAAATCATGTCCCCTTGTTTAAAAATATAGGGGCCTATTCTCAAAACTCCCTGGAAGGATGCAAAGTGCCTGTGCCAAGGAAAAAGGATGCAAGTGGCACATTGTGCCCAAAAATGCACCCAGGCCATTCTCAAAAGCAGCCTGCAACAAATACAGGTTGCTTGCGGCAAAGGGGGCTTGCACCAGCCTTGTACCAAAAAATGGACTGTGGCATGGTGCAAGGTTGTTTGTGGCAGAAGCAGGCTGCCACATCTCCTAAAATGGCATTTTTAAACCACCTGCTGAGGACAACTGCCAACGAACATTTATGCCAGCCAGTGGATGGTATAAGTGTACTTCGGCATCCTCTGGGGTTGCGCCAGTGTGCAGCCAGCAAATCCCCCAATGTACATGTGGCCCTCCAACCCTGATCACAAATAATGATAGATATAATGCCCTGATGGGCTAGCAGACCTTCCTACCCCTGATCCTTGGTCATACATTGAAAAATGCCCTGGTGGGCTAGTGGACCCCCCACACTGATCTCCAATAAGTATCATAATATTGCTCTGGTGGGCTAGCACCCCCCTCCCAGCCCTGATCTCCCTGTGTTGCAAAATTAATTAATCATTGGTGGTCCAGTGGATCCCTCAATTCTGATCCCCCATTATACACATGCTCAACATACCTGGTGGTCTAGTAGACCCACACCCCACAGTGTCCTAACACCCAGCTCCCCCACAACCTGTACCCAGCTGGTGACTGGCACAGCCCGCTGCTCACCACTGTGGCCAGCCACTGACTGAGCTCTGTATGAGTGAATACTGTATACAGTATGTGCTCATACAGACCTCAGTTAGCAGCTGGCTGTACTGGTGAGTGATGGGCTGTGCCAGTCACCAGCTGGGTACAGGTTGGGGGAGTGTGGTGGAAGGGCACTGCCAGTTGAGTGGTAGGGGTCCATTAAACCACCAGATATGTTGGGCACATGTGTAATGGGAGATTGGGCTCTGGGGATCATCTAGATTACCAAAGATTTATTCATTTGGCAATGGGGGGTCATGGCTTAGGGGGTACTAGCCCACCATGGCGATATTATGATACCCATTGGAGATTAGGTTGGGAGGTCTGCTAGCCCACCAGGGTATTTTACAATGTATAACCAGGGATTTGGGATGGGGGTCTGCTAGTCCACCAGGGCTTTTGACATAATAAGTCAGGGATCAGGTTGTAGGGGCACTTGCATCCTTTGTCAGTACACTGCCACAGGATTGCAGCAGCATGTCCAGGTGCAGCCTCTGTTTCACACACTGCTAGTGTTGCCACAAGCCATGGGACTTAGCCTCCAGGACCATGCCTGATAGAAAATGAGGCAAAGGGTCCCCAGTGCATCAGCAATCAGTGCAAGTTGCCTTTGGCATGACTTGTGCTGACTGCTTGAAAATCAACTCCAGGTACTATATACTACATCTCCAAGAGGGAGTTGTAAAACCATACATACATGCTTTATTATAAAATCCTTTTAGCAGATTTAACTACTATTCTACACCCAGTTTGTAAAATTCAATGGGCACCTCTTCCAGGCTTTGGGACTTATTATTCTTAAAGATGGATATTGCATCTTTGACTTCTTGTTGAGTAATCCATACAGATAGTTCCTCTATTTTGTTATTCTCTTGATCAAAAGAATACAATGAATTTAAAAAAAAATGCTCCATATAGTAATCTAACAATACACTCAGAGTGTGACATATCATGAATGTTATCACTTCTCAGGTGCATGAGACATTCAGCCTATGGCCTCGTATCTCACAAAGCATCTGTGGTATGATGATATCCCATGATATACCAAGCCCTGTCATGTATCATTGCTCAAGTAATTCCCATGTTATTACTTTGAGTTTCTATATTGTCCTGCAAGATATCCAATCAAAATGTATAATACAGGCAGACAGCCCTGTACATTGCTTTAAAAAAGCCTTTAGACAATTTAGTCAGTACTGAATTAAAGCTACTATGTAATGAACATACATTAGATGTGATTATAACATAATTTCCTTAAATCTATATCTGTATGTACCAGAAGTATTAGGTTTGTGTATTTTCTATAGCCTAGCCATATTACACTTAAAGCTAAAAAGCTCATACCTCACAGGTGGCAAAAATGCATATATTGCTTAGATGTTGCATACATATTGCTAGCTGTAATATTGTTTTTCTCTCAGATAGGTATATTTCATAACCTTTCGATCTGAAGAAAGAAGATACCAAGAGAGAGACTTATGGAAGAGCTGTATGTGCCTAATATTACTACATTTATTCTCAAAGGATTTGGTGAAATGGGGACACTGAAATATTTTTATTTTACAGTCACTCTTACAATGTATCTCATCACAGTCATTGCTAATGTCTTGCTTATTGCTGTAATAGTTCTAGAGGAAGCTCTCCATGAGCCTATGTACATCTTTTTATGCAACCTAGCTATTAATGGATTGTACGGAAGTATAGCATTGTTTCCCAAGCTAATGAATGATATTCTGTCACAGACAAAAACAACTTCTCATGCTGCTTGTTTTGCTCAAGTATTTTTCTTGCAAAGTTTCTCTGGTAATGAAATTATGATCTTAACAGTAATGGAATATGATAGATATGTGTCCATTTGCAAGCCATTACAGTATCCCAGTATTATGACAAACTGTAATATTTGCACACTGTTAGCAGTGGCATGGTTGCTCCCTGCTGTGGTAGTTTTGATAACTGTCATAATAAATCTAAGGCTTTCATTGTGTGGGGTCTCCATTGATAATGTATACTGCGATAACATATCTATTGTTAAATTGTCTTGTATGGATACATCTGTTAACAATTACTTTGGTGTATTTATAATAGTAATAAATACAGGCTTGCCAGTGGCAATCATCATTTATTCCTATGTAAGAATACTTAAAGTGTGTCTTATGGCTTCTAAAGAAGCAAGAAGTGAAGCATTTAACACATGTAGCTCTCATTTCTTGACCATTGGTGTTTTTATCATTGGTGGTCTTTTCATGTTTATTCAGCGCCGATTAGATGCCAATAGTGTTCCCCACATTTTGAAAATCATTTTATCTGTGGAATTCCTTGTAGTACCTCCTCTGGTAAACCCAATTATTTATGGTGTTAAAACAAAAGAGATACGATGTAAAATTATGAAACTAGTTAGGGACAGTGGAGAGAGACACAGATTTGAGAACAAGATTATCAATTAAAAACTGGTAGGCCATGAAATAATTAAAACCATGTAAGCAATCATAGATAGTTACTTGTTTAGAATCAGACAAAGATACGAACATTACATGCAGAATAAAATCCTGTGCATGCATAAGGCAAAACAAAGCATATTGTATTTGACATTGTACCTTCTGTAATTGAGTATGAATGTTTTAGAAAGCACAACAGTAATAATTAAGCAGAAACAATGATTAAAACAGTTTAAATAGTTAACATAAGCTAAAGTTTATTATACACTTACTATATATAAAAAATTAATTTTCAGGCAGAATGTCAGGAACTAATCCTGATCCATCTTAAATAGCTTATTACCTACTATCCATATTGCAGGGAAGACGCAGTACATCAACATTCTCACAGGCAGAAAGAAGTACAGTTATCCATATGTGCAATACATACAAATGAGCAGTCTACATGATCAAGAGGGTTCTTCCCAATATCAAGCATTTACACATACAGTATTGTAATACCAAACTGTTCTGAATTTAGGGACATTATTTAAACAATCCATTTAGCATGATTACAGAAAATAAATCAGTACACTCTAAATTGTTCTTTTGCCGTTTATTATTCATTCCATCATGTTTACCTTAGAGATTAACACTTGAGATTGACCATAGGCCCCTTTGTAAAAGTCTTCAGACCTGTTGACAGTTAAATGCAGCATAAAGTTTCATAGTACACAAATTAATTTATGTGTAGAAATGCATTAAGAATCCATTTAAATATGTACAGTTTTGTGAAGGCCTTTTTAGAAACCTTTTGCAGTTTTCTGTGTCATTCATTCACACATTAAATAGCAATACTAACAGGATGACAGACAGACAGACACACAGACAGATAGATATTGATATAGATACTGTATATTTCTAGAATTACTGGAGAAAATTTGAGAATGTGTGGTTTAGACCTTTTAGATTGAGCTGATACAATTATATAAAATCCTCAGGATGTCTCTGTTCATGCAATATTGGAATCAAAATTCTAGTCAGCCTTAAACAAACTGCAAATATTTAAGAAAAAAATAAAAATTGAGGCAGCACTCACCTCACTCAAAAAGTAAAGTGATGTATATGAACACAGAAAATGTCAAAGTCCTGTGTTCCTTATTATTAAGAAAACTCTTCATTTCTGTACAAATGCACATCAAATACAGCAAGCTGACAGACCTTAGAAGCCATAGACTGTCAGCAGCCCTAACAGGTTTGCATCATGAAAAGTGCTGTGTGGAATTTTCAAATGCCAATGGAATATGATTCTGTGGAATTCTGCAAAACATTGACTAATTTTCAGAATTCCTTCAGAAGCATAATTCTGAAATTCTAAAAGCAGAATTTAAACTGAGGATTAATAATTTATGGTTTATGTTCAATCACATATTACGTTTCCGCAAACAAATGAAAATAATTAATGGCTTACATAAGCCCTAGAAAATGAATCTATGGTTGAAATTAACAGATTTTCAGAATTCCATGGAATAAATAAAACCATTTCAAATTGCATTTCAGAACAGGGATTGCTGTACTGTGTGAATTTCCATGGCATAATTCCTCATTTTCTACAGCTCTAAATACAAAATACGTGTGTTTTTTTGTGAGAGACACTGAGGTACTTTGAAATTTCATTGCGGTTTTGCATTATTTTGGTTCCACAAGGGAACTGTATGCTGTTTCATTTTTGTTTGAGCCTGTATATTATTGGGAGCTAGGCACCACCACATCCTTCAACACTGCTATCATATTCTTTCATTTCTATAAATATTTACTTGTTATAGTAATAAATAATAAAAGCATTATTAATATATTTTTGCACTGTAGTATCAGTTATTGTTCTTGTTTGTTGATGCAGTATGTAAGCAATAAGACACAACAAGGTATCACTGTGCTGTGATAACTGCACATCCAGGGGTGTAGTGTGGCATGAGCCTGCAGGTTGAGCACCTTCATCCCCTGGAAGTACAGTATCTCAGCAGAATGCACATCCCCAGATTGTCTTATTTCACTTATAAAATGTGTTTTTATTATTGAAATAGATTTCATTATTAAAATGTACATTTTAGAACATGTAAATAAAGTAGTCCTTCCACTTACTTGGACTGTGATTAATTTAATGCTTTGCTTTAGGCATTTTGACACAGTGTTGATTCCATAGTTGTAATTTAGAAGTTCCTCCTTTCCTCCACCCACAAACACACCCCATGATTGTATAATGACAGTATAATTACTTAAAAACGCCTGATTTTTTTGTTTTTACCAAAGTTTTTGCTGCATATTATAGAGGTGCAATAGCACCCCTATAGTTAGAGTTGTACAGGCACTTCTATGTTAAATTCAAAATTTTGTACCTTAATAACGTTTGTCATGTTTTGATGAAATAGCCAAAAATCTGGCATGCAAGGTACTCTGCAAATGTCTCAAGATGTGAAAGGTTTTATGATGGTATCTTGTATGGTTTTTGAGATATGGAGTGGTAAAAAAATACTTTTTTCCCCTTTGGTTATCATGGAATTTTTTGCATCTACAGCCCAGACAGAATATTCAGGGATGATGGGGTCTGTGCCAAGGTTATGCCTTTGGATAGTGTGGTGAGAAGATATATCACCTTTTTTGAATTATAACTTTTTAGCCGCTAGTCAGGCAGGTAAGTGAAAATATGTTTAACTGTTAATTGTTGAGGATTTACTGTTTGTGCTCAGAGAATTACTGTTTGTGTTCCTGCTATCTTGCTTTTTTCCCCTTTTAGAAATTGATTTCTAAAGAAATTCTGCTTGAGAAGTAATGACCAAGACCTATATTTAGACCTCCGTCACATGCTTAGTTCCATTATTGTACCATTATTTGATAACTTTGAGTGCAAGTATGTCTTTTTGGGGCAAGAATTATAAAGCCCATCACTTGCTTAGTTAAAGATCAGTCTATCAGAAAATAATCATTTGAAGTTCTTTACAGTTTGAACTTTACTGTTTGAACTGTAAAGACTTCAGACAGTAAAGGTCCATGACAATTCAAACTGTCATAGCTCAGTGGTGCCTAGTTGCACTCCCTACACATTGTTTTATGGATCTTGGTCCTTATTTTTAAAGAGTATTGCCATAGGCAAAGAATGGCAGAAATAGGGCTTGGAACCAGCAGATCACAAGTTCAGACACCAGTGGAGCCAAATACTTACCTGAGCAAGTCATAGATGTAACCTCTTTGTATTCCCTTCCACCCAGCTTCAGAAATGGGTAGAAGGATTGCACTGGAAAACGATGTCTGACTTCAGTTTTGCTATGCTGGATAAACTGTAAAAATGAAAAAAAAAGAACATTCTTGAAACAGGGCCATAGGATAGGACCATAATGCTTTGAGTACAGTGCTGTGAAACAAGAGATTAATAGTTTTAATCTATTCTGCCCAAACCTCTGATCTACTAGAAGGGCTGAAGCAAGTTGCCTGCACAAGATAAGATAATTTCAAACTTATAGTATTCTGTGTGAATTGCTGTATTACAATCATTTCTGGCTATACAAATACTGCACAATTTGTCTCTGGGATCAGCAGGTGCAACAGTGAGTGTTTTGGATAGAACCACACTGTCGTCCTTTGTGGACTGAACAGGCTTATAACCCTGAAGTTCTGGCAATCTGCTTCCCATTTGCTAACATTGGCCATCACCAAGAAAAGTGCTCATGAAAACTGCATCACTAGAGCTGCCGACTTTCCCTTAAATGTTACTGTGCTTCAGCTCTTTCAATGGCCAGATGCCAGTGTTTACATTCAGTCTGTATTCATCACAGTACAGTATACTATAAGTCAATGTAACCTTGCAGCGGAGCAATCATATTCTGCTTCCCCTCTGTTATGCAAGGTCCACACACTCTGATTGGATACTCACGGTGCACCATGGACAATACTTATGTTATGATATATAATACATAATAACTAATGCACTAACATTTAGGGTGTCAGCACTTACTGTACAAGTGTAAGTAGCCAGGGATGCATTATGATTTTTTATGCTGCTTTTGTTAAGAAGCATACTGCAAGTACTGTGCCGAGATACACTTGTGTGTTCTTTGTTTATCCTTCTGAGAAGTCATTGTATAGCCTGCACTGCCACTGTGCAGATTTTTGTAATACTGCACTACATCCTGTATTTTGTGTGAGTCCTTTATTCCCATATTTAGCTGACTGTATGTATAATGTATATCTGTAGATAACACTGTGGAGCTACATAACATTTAGCCAATAGGGCTTATTTTATGTATCTCATTTTCTAGTAACCATAGCTACCATCTAACTATATAACATGTTGTATTATGTATTCCCCTCTAGGCCATTTTCACTGCTAGGTATATTTGGGAAACTTCATCTCCCAGTGTCTAATGGTAAGACCTGTTTTAGGGTAATTGTTACCTTTTGTGTAATAAACAAGTTTATTAGTGACTATAACACTTGTCCATGTCTATTTTGCTGATCATCAACTGCAAAAAGAATCTGATCATGGCTAAGTACCCTAACTTATTGTTGACAGTATGCAGAAGGTTTGGATTAGCAAAGTATCTTGTCTTGCTGGCTTACCCTTCCGTTGCAAGTAGTAAGGTGTACACATTCATATTACCTTGCCTGTAGTTGTAACTCTGTAGCATCTTATAAAGTGTGGCTGCTTACTAAGCAAGGTTGATGCTGTTTCACCTTGCTCAACAGCAGTTTTGAATTGCAGGATTGCAAGAGTACAGTAGCCCAATTGTCTGTTGGTTCAACCGCTGTGGATCAATACACAACAGGGCAACCACTAACGGATTTATTTTGTGTTTTCCAAAACATTTGCTGGTACCACTATATCCAGTATCTGTGCAGATCTGAGACTCAATGTCTCTAACTTTATTACCTCCCATGAACACTGGAAAGATTTTGCATCTGGACGCAAATGGCTCCAAAACCCTGTACTGAGGATCTCAACCCAGTACTCTGAAGTGAGGCAAACAGCCAAAAAGCATGATGCTAAAGGGCTGTTAATCATGATTCTCTAGGCTGCTCTAGAAGTCTCTGAATCAAGGTTTCCTTCCCTAGAACTGCAACTCTCATCTCTTAAGAAAGGGATGGGATTGCAGGCATCAGAAAGTTTGAATACCGAGCAGCAGCTTGAATCAGAACTTTAGTCATTGCGTAGTAAGAACAAAACTCTTTTGCACTGTTCTGTACAGGGTAATGATCGAGATTTATGCATGTTGAGAGAGGACTGTGATAGCTTGATGCAAGATAAAAAGCAGTTGTTGCAGATTAATTATTTGCCGAGTGATATGAATGAGACTTTGCATTAGGAGCTTGAGGAGATGAGAAAGGACCTGAAACAGGTAAGCGATGATTTGTACAAGGAGCTTAGGGACAGCTGCAAGTTAAGCGATGTGTATAGAGCGTTACTGAAAGAAGTTGTGAAAGATGTTGAGCAGAACACTGAAAATGGTAGTCACAAAGCATGTAGATTTAAGATGGAGAAACTGCACCATCAGTGAGAGGTGATGACTAGTCATGTCAAAGTGATGGGAGGGTTTCACTACACACCGATCAACCTTATGTCATCCAGCGATGATGATTCTGGTGATGACAGCTATCAAGCTGGCACCCAGCCACTCTCTCAATGTGGCCCAGTGTCCTCCCACCACCCACAAGATGGTGGATCCCCACACTATGACAGTGCAAACCTATGTCATTAGCGGAATGACAACTATCATGTGCGACACCAAGATGGCGACCCCCATGATAGGGGGGAGGTGGAGGCCCAGCCCCTCCAATTGCTGCTTTGAACAGAAGTGACAAAGTGAAGATAAATCAAATGAATGATACTCCCCCTTTCAGCTGGAGATGTCTGAGGAACAAAGGCAACGCTTCAAACAGCACTTGGATGCAATTATGAAGGAAGCTGCTGCCCAACCATCTATTATCTGTTCTGTGGCCAATGCCACAGTGAATGCCACCCTTTGTGGTAAACAAAACCTTGATCCCTTCCCTCAGCATCCAGCAGCTCAAAATATTCCCCTTCAGATGGCCCACTCTGTGCAGCAGATTGCAGACAGTTTTGACCACATGAACCCCAGTGACAACTTCAGTTGCCATTTGGAAAAGCTTTGTTCCAAATGTAAAAATGCTCAGTCTACCAACAAACTACCAGGTACAGATTCCTTGGCAGACTATTGACCCCAGCCTCTGGTTGAAACTCCCAAAGGCAGTTCACCAATCCACAGACACACCCTTTGATGGTGTTGCTGCAGAACTCATCACCGTGCACAACCTCAGACACGGTTGGTGCTATGTTGACCTATCATTTAAAGCAAACCACCAAGGAGAGTCCAGCATCATTCCACCAAAGGCTATGGCTGGCCTACCATACTGGTAAAGTGCTTTCTGAGGACAGGGTGGATTTGGACCAAATTGAATACAAGAATTTATTTCTTTGGAACATGATTCTGGCTGTCTGTGAAAATGTCAAGCCTGCAGTTCTCCCCAGAATGAACAAATTTTCAGATGTTCTCTGGAAGACTGAGTGGATTTACCAGCTGTACCTCTGAGATCTGAATTCTGGCTTAAAGAAAGTGGCCACAATAAAATCCACCAGTGAGACCACTATCCACTACACAGTGGAGGGCAAGGCCCAAGACAAAATGGCAGCATCCTCGGATAACAAGCAGCACTACCAGTTCTGGAATATGAACCAAAATCTTAATAGGAATAAAAGGTGGAATTGAAAGAATCCTAATTATGAACAGCATAACCAACAACATGATAAACTGGGCAATCAAAATTATCTATCAGGCCCTTCTTATCATGAGATAGTGGAGGAGAACAATAACCTCCACAACCTTGTCGGGCATGTCCAATCAGTAGCTGACTCGATCCCGAAGCATATCATTGCAGCATTAGCTCCAGTATCCCAGGCCTTACTAGGCCATGGAGACACAGGAACCTCCTCGGGTCAGGCTGCAGCAGGCCTAAATCCTGAGGTCTCACCCTTTGTGTTGGCTACCAGTGCCCAGACCTCCTTGTATCCTGTGCAGGACTTGGAAAAGGTCTGGCAAGAACAGGCAAGACTACTTTTTCAGGAACTACCTGGCAGTGGTAGTTCAGATTGACAACTGCTGACCCCAGTCTGTATTGTGAACAAGCTCACCCTTGACACAAATGGAAGGCCTTGTACCAGGGCCATGGTCATGGGCTACCAACTGGTTATTTTGCTAGATGTAGGCATGGCTGTGTCTGTACTACATAAGGAGAGTCCAGTGAACTCCCTTTGGTCCACTAGATGGAGGACCAGTGCACAAGGTGTGGATGGCACTAAGCTAGACACTTATCATTCTATTGTACTTCCTGTGGTGATAGGCAGCCTCAAAAGAATTACACTTTTGACCTGATGGTGTTATGTAATTATCCCAGCATCCTAGGAATTGATTTTCTTGCACTACAAGGCTGTGTAGAGAACTTGGCCATCATGCTCTTGATTCAGATCAGGGGACAATACTATACAGTCATGATATCTAAATCACATGTTGTTGCAGCTATTACCACCAATGACAAGGAATATTACATCATAGTGCTATTCCAGACACAAGTTTTTCAAGAAACTCCTATCCACCCTGCAGAAGCATCTGGATGCTTTTGCCACACACATGCATGATTGTGGGAGAATGCAGACTGCCATCAAGATTCCAGACCCAGCACATGACAAGCAAATGCAATACCCCTTCCCTGCTGAGGCTTTACCGTCACTCAAAGAAACCATTCAGTCACTCCTTAAACAAGGTGTGATCAGGCCTTGTGTCTTGACTGGCAACTCAACCATTTGGTCAGTGAAAAAGCCCAATTCATCTTGGAGACTCACTATTGATTACAGGAGGCATAATCAAGTCACTCCTAGCTGTTCCCATACTGTAGCATCAGCTCCAGATGTGCTCAAACTACTAACACCAGATTATAGGTGGTTCAGTGCCCTTAACATCTCCAATGGCTTTTGATCACTGCCCCTAGCTCAGGAATGTCAATACAAGTTTACCTTTACCTTTGAGGGTCAACAGTATACTTGGACCTACTTACCCCAGGGTTTTCACAACAGCCCTTCTCTTTTCCATCTACACATGATGAATGTCCTGCATGGTTTCTCTGCCCCACAATGCCTTCTGCAGTATGTGAATGATTTACTTCTGGCTACTGCCATCAAGGAGCAACATTTTGACCTATTTGATGAACTACTGACCCTCTTACAGAGGGCAAGCCTCAAGTGCAATCCTGAGAAAGCACAACTATGCCAGAAGGAAGTCATCTTTCTTGGCCTATGCATAACAGAACAGAGCAGGAGACCAGTCTGGAAAAAGATCCAAGGCCTACAAGATTTGCCACTACCCACCAGTGTGGCAACACTCAGACATTTCCTGGGATTGGTCAACTATTCCAGGGATTTTATTTGTGATTTTGCACAGAAAGCCACACCTCTGTATGAGCTCTTGGAGAAGGATGTATCCTGGACTTGGGGTCCCATTCACACTCAAGCTGTGACTCTTCTGAAACAGGCCTTGGCCTCTGCTCCAGCTTTAGTGAGCCCCAATCCAGCTCTACCTTTCCATCTGGAATCAGCTACTTCAGACATGGCCATGTCTGCAGTCCTTGCTAAGAAAGTGAATGGTACCTTAAGACCTGTCAGCTCTTCCAGTAAATTTACAGGGTACAGCTATTGTCTCCCCAGCTCAGCAGTAAAAGCAATGATGCCTTTATTCCCTAATGACAGCATACTCTATGTACTATATTCTAGCAGCTTTTAAGCCTAACACAACCGTGGTTGCTGCATTTTTAATTTTTTATTTGAACCTTTGCTTAAAAACACAAATAGAGGCTCATGAAAATTGGGGGGGGTACCAAGGGTCAGAAGACCAATGTATACTGGGTAAAGTTAGTGATAGCAGAGCATTTTCCCAGTTGGCCTAACTGGAAAAGGAGGAAAAGGCAGATTTACATAGCCAAAGTGCACAGGACAATAGAGGTGCTGCTGCAGCAGGCTTCTGTGGGAAGAAGAAAAGAAATGGACACCAGTTACCACACAGGGTCTCAACAGCCCTATAATAAGACCTATTGCTTATGCATCCCAAATGCTGTTTCCAATGGAACAGGAATACAGTCTTTGTGAAAGAACCCCTCTGTCTACCTGCTGGGATGTCAAGCATTTCCTGTATATCATTGGGTACTCACCTATCATAATGAACACAAACCACACCCCCAACACCTTTCTACTATCAGTCAGAGTAAAGGATGGATCAGTATCCAATACCAGATTGAATCACTGGTCCCTTCTTCTCCAGAACTGTGACATATGGTTCCACTCTACCAAAATGCCCTCAATTTTAGCCCATGGTCTTTTGTATCCAGGAGCCCTACATGACTGCACACGTCAACCCCCTGACTTGCCTGAACCAGGCCCTTTTCTTCCTGCTACTCCAAAGCCCCTTGCTGACACATCTCTGTGTCATGTCTTTACCAATAGCTCTGCCTCATACTATCAAGAAAAACAGATAGCTGGATTTGGAGTGTGCATTCTGCACCCCAATGGTAACACTGTTAATGCTTCCAAACAGTGTAGTGTTGCATCATCTCAGTATGCAGAATTGGCAGCTGTGCCTGTGCCTTCAAACTAATCCAACATGGTATTGAGGACACCATCCTTTTTACAGACTCTAATTGGGTCTGCTGTTCTCTGACCAAATTTTTACCTTTCTGGCAGAGGAACACTTTTGCATCTTCTGGTGGCACTCCTGTAAAGTACAAAGCCCTCTTTGTATACATTCATGAACTGACAAGTTTCAGCACAAAATGTTTATCCACAAAGTGAAGGCCCACTCAAAATCTGGCCCATACCATTCAATCAATGATCAGGCAGACATCCTTGCTAAAGAGGGTGCTCTGCGGGGCATGAAAACTGGCTCACCTTGAAGATCTAACAGCCATACAAATAGCTGCCATAAAGAAGAAATCTGAACCTTTTGTGCCACTGGACTTGTCCAAAGCACAGGAATCTGATCCTCAGCTAAGAGATGTGTTCAGGTTACTTGACAAAGGAAATGAACAAGATTTGCCCAACCACATCCCTTACAAGAGACATGTGAACCAACTAATTTATCACCAGATAGCAAACTGATCTGGCATCGGTCTGATGACTCAAACTACAAGTTGTAGATAGCCCTGAATCTTTGGATCTGAGTTTATTCATCAGGTCCATGACTCCCCATCTGGTGGACACCAGGAGGCAGAAAATATACTCCAGAGATAAAAATCTGTTGGTTGGTGGCCTGGCATCACCAAGGATGTCAAGCACTAAATAGAAAACTGCCTGATTTGTGCTCAGAGCAATCCTGCCCCAACCAAGTGAAATGCCAAACTATTTTCCCGGAAACAATCTGGATCTTGGCATGCAATCCAAATCAACTGTAATGGTCCTCTGACCTACTCCAGCAGGAATAATAAGTATGCACTTGTGGTTACTGACCTATTTTCCAAGTGAGTTGAGGACTTCCACTCTCAGAAATGTACAGCCAAGGCAACTGCAAAGGTCCTGGTAGAACAACTGTTCTCCAGGTATGGCTTGTCTCTCAAGGTAGAGTCTGACCAAGGAACTAGCTTTACAGGTGAGTTAATGCAAGAAAAATGCCAGCTGCTTGGTGTACACCAGAGGTTCCATATACCCTATCACCCTCAATCATCAGGTCAGGTAGAAAGAGCCAACAGACGGATTAAGAAAATGCTTTCCACATTTATTGAGGACAATCCCAAGGACTGGGTTTCCCTTTTGTCTTTACTCCTTATGGCAATTAGGGGTACTTATTCAGCCACCACCCAGTTAACACCCTTTGAGGTGATAAATGATAGAACCATGAGATTACCTGAACAACTGTTGATTAATCTGAATGCACCCACTGCAGACAGAGTTTCTGTAGACAAATATGCTGCAAAACTCAGAGATGATATTGTTAAAACCACACCATATGGGCAAGGCTGAACAACAGTCCAAGATTCACTTTGGCAAGCACGCACAAGAGGTGGTCTGGCAAGTCAGAGATCGGGTAATGATTCTGAGATTTTCTCACCCAACACATCCCTTCTCCAATAAATGGGAAGGACCATACACCATTGTTAACAAACTCAGTCCTGCAGTCTACCAAGTTAGACTCCTTCACCAAAAGAAACTTACTGAGAAATGGTTGCATGCTAACCAATTAAAACTGTATAAGGAAGAATTATTACTTTTCCTAAACCCATTGGGTGGAATTGTACCTATTGACCTTTTCTTTTTCCTGACAGGTATTCCTGCAAGATGGCTGTCTTACATCTGGGGCTCCTGCTATTAGGAGCACTCTCCTTTGTTCATTGCACGGATATGAAAACTATATCCAAAAACAATCAATGTCTAAGGCAACTCCTTTCCCTACCTCCTCATCCTCAGGGAAGATACATGACCCCAGCAGACAAACTCACCGCCATCCCTGAAGGAGTTAGCATAGATGTTCCCAACAAATTGGGTACTGTTCAGGAAGGCAACAATGACTACCTTACTGCCTCAGTTGTGGCTCCTGACAAATCATCCCTCCAAATTGAATGGCAAACTGGCAACAATGGACAGACACTCCCAGTTGCCTGCCTTTCCAAGATTGGCCCAATACTAAAGTTGGCCCAAATGGTACCCTGTCCATTTGCCAAGCTAGTCACCAACATTCTGGTTTATATAATCTTACTGCTTTACTTGATCCTTTCTTTTGTGAGAGGTTCCCGGAAGACTCCACAAAATAATTTTGTAATCACCATTGCAAGGCTACAGCAGCTATGTTTCTGACTGAAGTACCTCCTACTGAAGCAGAACTGACTGATGTCCCCCATAGGAACCTAGCTCAACCAGTGGTCTCACTGCCACCTCCCTTCCAAGTACCCCTGTAAACAATGTGCAATATATGCATGTCCCAGTTATTTTTAATCTGACTTATTGGAATATGACTGAATTTGGTATGTGTCATAATACTGACTTCTACGTTTTTTAGTACCATGTTATTAGATAGTCTTGCTGTATACCAGACATGCACACAAGACCCCATGGCTGGTACCCACACTGTTGAACATTTAGGTCTATTTAGGCCTAGACCTAACCCTAAGGCTAAGAAAAATGTCAAAATCTTCCTCCTCCCATAGGAGGCGTGACACTGCTGATGTCACTGGTGCCACTGGCACTATCTCCAGTCTCTTGGGAACTGGTATGTCAGTCTGTAACAGAGCAGATGTTGCTTTTATCTCCTGTCAAATGTCCAAATTCCAGGATGGCATAAAAAATGATATACTACCACTCTTATTCCATGGTGTAGATGGGCTTAGTCAGGAAGAGCACTTTAGCGTGTATAACATGCATGATATTTTGCCAAGAATTTTACAGATACTAAGAATAAAAGTAATGAACTTGTTGCTCAAAATAACAAGGAGGCAGACAAGCAATATATTGACAGGGAACCTTTGTGCTCTGCTTATGCCTCTTATGTCATGACCACTATCAATAATCTCTTCCGTGATCTGGAATCTGGACTTAGTCCAGATATTATTCATGACAGAAGACTTGCAAAATGGTACTGCTCACTTTGTAAATTCACTACTTGCATCACAATGTGTACTTCTAGATCACTAACTATACCAATGTCTACTGCTTGTAATTTAGGCTAAGTTACCTGTCATCCCAATAGGGGACCATATTCTACTGCTAATCCATGCACTATCAGAGATACCATGTTCATTACCTTTACCGTGTCTTTACCACATTTTGATCCTACCCAAGCAATTTTTGATCAATTAGCCTCTATTCACTCCATTTGGGCATTTCAACAAGGAAATCTACAGAGAATGCATCAATCTTCCACCTCTTCTAGTTTTTCATCCCACCCTTGAAGCTTCGGTGGCTCTTCACACAGACTGTTGTGGCAAAAAGGGATATCATTTCTTGTGTTGCTGTGACATTTTCGATGTCATCAAGCCGGTGTGTGCTTATCAACTGGACAGCATTGACTGGTCTTTTACTTTGACTTGGACATTAATTCCAATGAAACTGATAACCCAAGAGCACCATCGACAGCATCACCACCAGTGAGCAACTCTGGACATCTGTACAAGAACTATGCAGAAGGGGTTCATCACCTGACTATAAGATTTAAGAATCAATCCTTCACCTGCTCAGTTCAATTACAAAAATTGAGTTTTCCAACTGTGAAAATGTCTTATAACTCTGATGGCCAATACTGTGCTGTAACAAATCATAAAACTTTCTCATATGGTCTTCTATCCTGTGAGGTCAAGTTTCCTTTTATTTTACTCCTCATCAAACTACCATAATTGGTCATACAGTAATTACTCCTGTTCCCAATCAGATGTTATTGACAGTGACCCTAAATAGAATAATAATAATAATAATACATTTTATTTATATGGCACCTTATCCAAAACCAAGATGCCTAACAATTTAAAAGCAAAATTAAACAACAATACATTAACAGTAAAACAACAATATAACATTCATCAAAAAGAAAGATCAGTCACTAAATGACTGGTGCCACAAAAAGGTTTTTAAGCCCTGTTTAAATCCTCCACAGTTGTACACTCCCATAACCAATGCGGTAGAGAATTCCAAAGGGTAGGGGCTGCATACATAAATGCTGTCACCCCCAATTATTTCAAACCTACCCTTGGAATCTCTAGCAATCCCTCATCAGCTGAGCAGAGTGATCATCCAGGGCAGTAAGGAATGAGGAGCTCTTTCAGGTAGTCCGAGCCCAGTCCATGTAGGGCTTTAAAAGTCAGCAAACTGACTTTAAAGGTGATCCATCACTGTACTGGCAGCCAGTGCAATTCACACAGCACTGGTGAAATATGACATGATCGAGAAGCTCCCATCATAAGCCAGGCTGCAGCATTCTGCACCAGCTGCAGGCGGTGGATTCCCACCCCAGGAAGCCCTAGATAAAGGGAGTTGCAATAATCTAAGCATGAGGACACAAAGGCATGGACCAAAGTAGGCAGGTCACAAGATGGAACCAGATGCTTAACTCATTCACACGACAAGAGCTCTTAGAGACTTCCACCACTGGTGCCCAGTATACACATAACACTGAATCCTGGACCTTTCAAAGCAAAATCAAGCCATAATCAGCATGCTACAAACAAATGTGAATACCCCTTGAACTGTAAGTGCTACACACAAAGTACGAGTGACAAAGTTGTTCAGCACAACATTACCTTTCCAATGGTGCTATGCAATCAATCATAATCAATTTGTTTTTTATTTTATACTAGCTGAAATACCAAGCAGCTGTGTTTTTCTTAGATTTTTTTCAATGTGCTTGGGGAGGCTTGAGAGAAAAATGTCAGCCATGCATACCATACCTTAAACAAATGTGAATAACTCCTAAAGTATACATGGTAGACACAAAGTATCAGTGGCAAAATTATTCAGCACAAGATTACTTTCTAATGGTACTATGCGATCAATTGTAATCCATTTAGTTTTATTTTATACTAGCTGAAATACCAAACAACTGTGTTTTTTTTCATATTTATTCAAGGTGCATATGTGAGGCTTGAAAGACATATGTTAGCCATGCACACCATACCTTAAACAAATTTGAATAACTGCTAAAGTATACATGATAGATACAAAGTATCAGCAGCAAAATTGTTCAGCAGAAAATTATATTTCTAGCGGTGCTATGCAATCAGTTCTAAGCAATTTGGTTTGTTTAATATTTAGGTAAAAATGGTTGACTTCCTCAGATATTTCCAGGCCTGAGTGAAAGTCAGCTGAGTACATCTACAAGCGTCAATGGCCTGAGTGGCTATGCTTTCAGATGCCACCTACAGATGTATCTAGGCCTGAATGAGTTAATCCTGGCAATATTCCTAAGATGGTAAAAGGAAGATTTGATGACAACCGACACCTGCGAATGCAGGGTCAGCCCTTCAAAAATTACCCACAGGTTACGCACCTGTTCAGAGGTCAGAAGTGAAACGCCACTGAGAAAAAGTCCAGAGGGTGAACCAAACCTCAACCCCCCCATCCGGTGACCTGGGTGCACAACCAACACCTTCATTTTTTCCAAGTTCAACTTCAGCCAGTTGGACTAAATCGACTCCTGGATTTATTATAAACAGTTACTAAAGACCGAGAGAGCTCCTTCCTGGTTGAGTGCGAAAGAAAGGTAGAGCTGGGTATCATCAGCATACCAGTGAAACATCATCCCATACCTTCTTACAATGTCTCTGAGGGGAAGCATGTACACAGCAAACAGCATGGGTGATAACACTGACCCCTGAGGAAACTCACATGACAGAAAGATGGAGTCTGAGGAAAAAAACCCAGACACCACTTTCTGTGTTCTACCCATGACATAAGATGTAAACCACCTGAGGACCATACCAGACAATCCACAGATGTATCTCAGGCAACCAAACAACACCCCATGGTCCATGGTGTCAGATGCTGATGAGAGATCCAGAAGAACCAAGATGGAACTGTTCTTCCAATCTCTAGCCATCAGGAGATCATTGAGAACCCGAACCAGTGCTGTCTCAGTACTATGTCTCTTTCGAAAACTGAACTGGAGCAGTTCATAGATGTCATGGATGGTCAAATGGTCCTCCAGTTGTGCTGCCACTACTTTCTCAATCACTTTCCCTAAAAAGGGAAGGTTAGAGATAGGTCTGTAGTTTGCATGGCAGTCTGGGTCCAAGGTAGCTTTCTTCAAGAGCTGTGTAACCACCATCTCTTTCAGGGAGCTAGGAAACTCTCTAGATTCCAAGGAGCACCAGTCAATCCATGCAAGGACCAGACTGATGACATCAATGCCACCCAAAATTAGGGAAGTTGGTCCAGGATCCAAACTACAGCACACAGGGTGCACACCTTGGATGATCTGCATGACATCCATGAACTCTGGTCAGCTGAAGGTACTCCAGGAAGACCAAGATGCAGTGACCACACACTGATCAGAAGCAACGCCCATAGAATGTGCCGGTTGAAGTACCACCCTGATATCAGCCACCTTATTAGCAAAGGATCGAGCAAGTTTGTCACACTCTAATTGCGAAAAGGCTTTCCGGATGTGTAGACAAGCTGGGTTGCACAGTCTGTCTATAGTGCGGAAAAGCTAAGCTGGTTGATTCTGAGCAGCCGCAATCTCCCCAGACAGGAATTCTGCCTTCTTACGGATGATTGCAGATTGATAGACTTGATAATGGTCCATCAACCTAAGGTGGTCGGTATCAAGGGTGGACTTCCACCAGCAACGCTTTAACCTTTGTCCTAGTCTCTGCATCTCCCTCAAAGTCCCATCAAACCATGGGGATTAAGGGCAAAGAGGGAGAGAGAGGATGAACATGGACTGGAGTAATGGAATTCAGAGCTGCCGAGATGGCCAAATTATAAACCATCACGAGGGCCTCTGGGTCACTGCTTGCCAATGAGAGGGATGACAAGTCAAGCACTACCGCTAGGCTATGAGAACTTATATCTCATAATGGATGGTACCTAACCATCTCCACAGGGGTAGGCCTACAAAGGAAGGGTGCTAAAACTGAACCCCATGGTTTAGTGATTGGACCACCCAACTGGTTCCACTCCCAAGTCAAATGTCTCGATCCCTAGGAGGAAGACTAAGTCAAGGTAGTGTCCATGTTTATGAGTGGCAGTGGTAACCAGCTGTGTAAGGCCCAGTGATGTCATCAACTGGAGGAAGTGCTGACCAAATTGCGAGAGTTTGTCATCAACCCAGGCATTGAAGTTGCCCAGAACCATCAATCTGTGAGACTCAAACGTCATGTCAACGACGAAGTCCACCACTTCCTGGAGGAATCACTTCTCATCACCTGGTGGACAATAAATGAGGGTGATCCAATAGCATACACCTACCACTATGACACACTTGAATGACTCAACCTCCTCAACTAGTACATTCATGAGGGCCAGTTTGGTCTTGAAACAGACCACAACCCCCCCCGTGGTCCAGCCTTGGGCAGTGTATCACCGAGTACCCATCTGGAGTTAAAGCCTTCAGAATGGTGCCAGAGTTCTCATCCAGCCTGGTCTCAATGATGCATGCCAGATCCACCATTTCAACAAGATCTTCAATAACTGCAGTCTTGTCCTTAATGGATCTGGCATTGCACAACACTGCTCATGTTGGATGAACCTCCCAGGCTGCCTGAACCACCTGGCCACCACAATCGGTGGTGTCTTGGGTATGGAGACCAGACATGGGGGACCTTGTTCTGGGTTCCATTTTGCCCCAGGGTGTCTCCTGGATCCTACTACCCTGGTACAATAACCCCCCTCATTCACCCTCCACTCTTCATAGCCCCCAACCCCCTTCCATCTCCTACGCACAATGCCCAGTGCTCTACAGCACTGGTAAGTTGTAAACTGGAGGGGAGGAGTGAAACCGAGCAGAGGGCATGGAGCGTAGAGGGTGAATAGTGCACAACTGCGGAGGGCAGGCACCCAACACATTCCACTCAACTCAATAAATAAACAGAATCTTCCTTAAACCAAATAAACACCCTCCAAACCCAAACCACCAGACTACCCTAATTTACAATATACCCAATAGGACTTCTAGAAACTCACCCAAATCACACCATTCTCACTTAAACAATATTCCAAAACTCATAACCCCTACTAAGCAAGCATAAACATAACAATATAAGTACAATAAAAAACACAATAAATAAGTCTATAATTAAATCATAAAATAAATACCCTCAATCGCCCACCCCATATCATAAAATATAAATAACTTAAACTCAAAATCCAAGACAGTAGATAGGTCAGCTAAAAAAACAGCTATTAAATAGATGATAAAATTCCTTGAAGCTATAACTGTAACTTAAGTCCAGAAGTGTGAAATAAATCAGCAAAAATGCTAAAGATCTTCAGCCTCCAAAGGCCCTCTCACAGCCTAGGGAGGCCAACGGAGCACAGATACTCTCACTACCTGAGCCAAGTTAAAATTACTATTCAAAGTTGCTTTGTTTTTTGTTTTTCAACCCCCAGGCACTCTCACAACATGGGGAGACTGAACATAGGCACTCACTGCCTTCCAAAGTACAAATGTATCAGCAAAGTAAATAATAGAATTCAAAATCTGACTGTAACCGGCAGAATAGATTTAAAACTGAAGTCCTATTCTCAAAGTCAAATCGGGTAATTTAAACAAAAATCTAAAAGAAAGCCTCTTCTTGGAGTTGGGCAGGATGGATTTAAAACAAAGATCCTCTTCTCAGAATCCAGATACTACAAAGAGTGAGGCCCAAAAAATCCCATAAGGGGAGGCCACTGCTGAAAATGCTCATGATTACCACCACGGATCTCCGGTGGTGTCAACCCACCAGTTGGCCCCCGGAGAAACTTAAGAGGACTGTCAGCCCAGTCAGCCGACTACCCAACTAAACAGAATCCCAGTCCCCTATGCAGCAATTAGCCTCAGCCAAAAGACACCCCACAGGGTCACAACCACCCGCCAAACTGCCACAAATTAATCCAGATTCCTGCGCCTACCAAGTGCCATCGTAGAACCTTCACTGGCGGTTAAATCCACAATCCATTCCCATAGCAAAAAGCCTCCTCTCCACCTTTCCCCTCACGACGTCTCAATTCCTGGTCCACCTAGATCGACTCACAGAAATAAATGAAAAACAGCTCCAGATAAGTCCAGGGAAAGATAATACAAAAGGCCCACAAAAACTTATTCATTCAGTTCGTCCAAAATGACCGAAACGTAAAAACATATTCACACAAAGGGGTAGTAGGACCGAGACGAAGTGGCTCCCAAACACGTACGGAAAATGACAGAAGAGAAAATAACCAAAATTAGGGCAGAATTAAGGTAGAAGTCCAGCAAAGTCAAACAGAATCACAAGATAGCTACTGCACAAGCTATCTACTGCAGCACACCCAGCCCTGCAGCCATCTCTGTATCTGTACTATGACCATATGCTTGCTCTATCTCAGTAACCATTTTCAATGTTCATATAGACCCTTTGATATTAGCTTTAAAATCTGTTTTAGATAGGAAGGACACCCACCTCATTCACATCAGCAATAATACCTCCAAAGCTGGAAATGGCCTTAACACCCTTATTCTTGATGGTGAATTAAGTGCTGCACTTTCAAATACTTGGTTAGAATTAACTTTTAAAGGTTTTGTTATCCAAGCATTTTTTATTGAATTTTTGATACACTTTGCTGCTTAAGGCGTACACTCAAACAACACCATGAGCAACTCAAGTTCCTTTACAAGGCTCATGCTTTGGGTCTGTAAATGATGGAGATTGCTCCCACTGGTTTCCCATAGTGTTGCTGCCTTTTCAGTAAGGTAACAAGTTGGGGGAGGGAATGTTATGGGAGGTTCCCACACTCTGACTGGATACCCACTGTGCACCATAGACAACAATTATGATATATAATACATAATATCTGATGTACTAACATTTAGGGCATCGGCACTTACTGTACAAGTGTAAGTAGCCAAGGACATGTTATGATTCTTATGCTGCTTTTGCTAAGAAACATATTGCAAGTACTGTGCAGAGATACACTTGTGTATTCTTAGTTTATCCTTTTGAGAAGTCATTGTATAGCCTTTACTACCACTGTCTGGATTTATATAACATTGAGTCCTTTGTTCTCATATTTAGCTGAACTTACGAATAATGTATATATGTAGATAACACTGTGTAGCCACATAACATTTAGCCAATAGTGCTTATTTTCTGTATCTAGTCTTCTATTAACCATAGCTATTATCTGACTGTATAACATGTATTACATATTCATCTCAAGACCATGTTTACTCCTAGGGGAATTTGGGAAAGTCTGACTCCCAGTGTCTAATGGTAAGACCTGTTTTAGGGCAGTTGTTACCGTTTGTGTAATAAACAAATGTATTACCAAATATGCCACTTGTCCGTGTCTCTTTTGCTGATCAATAACTGCCAAGAATCTGTTCATGGCTAAGCACCCTAACACCCCCCTTCTTCCCACCCGAGTAGAAAGACTCATAATCTATCTCTGAGGTGTCATTTGGAGAAGCTCACTGAGACCGAACCATCTAAGCTGCTGACTGCTCTCCTGTGAGCACCTGCCCCCCATATCATCATCATCTACCACAGACTCACTCCCACTCATTCATAATTCCCAGCTCTGAATGCACCTGTTTGCTGCTGCCCTCCCTGCACCCTTTTCGCCATCACTGGATTTGCTCTAAACTTGCCATCACAGCCACAAGTTGAGTTCTGGAACCAGTAGCAGGACGCTTGCACTGGAGGACTGCAAATATCAGCAAAGAGAGGCAAGAATGTTTCATTAATAGGGCTTTCAATATGTCTCATCTCAGAGCCATCATTGCTATGTGCAGTGACATTTCTGACTTGAGCAGGACTGAGTGGGAAATGGCACCAGCAGCACTGTGGTGGTGCTGTCAGTGGTGCTGATGCTGGATGATCTGGTGGGTGCTACTGCTAACTTGAAGCCATTTCTGAATGCCCCCCTTGTTCTGACATTATGTCGATGATGTCTAGTGGCACCCTTCCAGTGGTATCTGGTCCCCAAAATAAAGGAAAATATCCTTTTTTTGCTGCAAACAAAGGTCCCTAACCAACCAGCACCATTACCTTCCACTAAGCACCCACCATCCCACACTCCTCGGTACACCCATACACACTCTCACTAACCTGAACAGGTCCCAGGTTTGAGATCCACTATCTGATCACAGACATGTCTTGCTGCTGGAACTGGTGACTGCAATATGAAAAACTAAGGTAAATGTGGTGCCATGTATTTCAATGGGGGTTTCAACTTTTATGCACAACTCATCCATTTTTTCACATTTTGACATCAAATTTCCAATGTGGCATTTTGGGAGTAGCAAGTGAACAGGTCAAAACCAAAAAGAGTGACAGCAAGGTCTGCAAGTGAAGAAAGGCAAGACCGGAACAGCACTAAAGGTTTAACCCCTTCCCCACAAGGTGCAATGACCTTGGAGTTAGATATACAGTATAAGTAAGGGGCTGTGAGGGCAAAAATAAAAGTCACCATTTTGGCTTTCACCATTCTTTCTTCACAGTTCTGGGTTTGTCCTTTTGTACTTGCCCTTATCACATAAAATACTTTTGGAAACCCCACCTCATGAACAATATGACTGTCATTATGTGACTCCTGCCCAAAAGGTGATTTCAAGGTCACTTGGTGAATTCACCTTTTTGGTGGGATTTGGAATGTTTTCCTGTCCTTATTCATGAGGTGGGTCATAAGTAAGCTATGCAGAAAATTTGGGGTAACAATATGTAAAAATGGCAAAGTTATGCCCATTCATTTTAATTTCACTATGTAAGCTCGTAACTTTGGAAAGTTTAGTTTTGACCCCACATTTTCAACAGAGCCTTCTTATTATCCCACCCCATACACAGTATGTAACAGCTGTCATTTTTCAAATCCTGGCCAAAATGTTTTTTTTGCACCTGCAACATGGAATGGCATTGCAGTTGTATGGAATTATGTTTTGATGGGGATTTGAAAATGTTCTGCACCGGGCACATGAGATGGGATAATTGGATGACTATGGTGACAATTTGGTCACTGTTCTATAAATGGAAGCAGAATGCCCAGAGTGTTCTGTGCTTCCACAGCTACATACATATACATATCTAGGGAGAGAGTGGAGTGCTCCGGGCCCTGCACTCCCACAAGCAAATAAGGATATGAGTATACTCTCTCAAAAAGTAATGAAATAAGTTACAAAAAATTTCATTTATGCTCTAGTTAGGGTTAAAGTAACAAAAGCTGGGCAATGTGGCATTAGGGTTTCCTACCCTAACATCCCACCCCCTTACTGCACACAGCAACAAATGTCAGAGGTGTGCCTTGGGGTTGTCAACCCAACACTCACCCCATTATCCTATACTGTACCCATCTGAACTTATTTAATTCTAGAATGGGGTGAGCATTAGGACTGATGATCCAAGACACACTCCCGACAACTGTTGATGTGCTCAGCATGGGGTGGAGTATATGGTTGGAAACTCTAATGCACATTTCCCTACTTTTGTCACTTTAACCCTAACTAGAGGCTTAACAAAGTTGTTTTGCAATTTCTGTATATCTAGATATATGTATATACTGTATATATATATATATATATATATATATATATATATACACATATACATACTAATTATACAAGTGTAATTGCGCCTGTATATTAGAGTTCAATGGTCACCTCTATGTTAAACCCCGCATTTTAAACTTTAATATATTTGCAACTATTTGATCTATTCACATGAGGTTTTGCACGCACTTTTGGGGACAAAGAATCTCTTGATGTGATGAGTTTCATTCTGGTGAGATGTGTGGGTGCGGAAATATGCATGTCAACAAAATGTGAAAATTACCACTTTTTGTCAAATTCTTTGTCATGCTGCTGTGCAAAAATGGCTTACAGTTTTGGTCTGAAATTTTCAGGGTATATAGGATCACAGATGTGCCTGTTAAAGGTTTGGTGAAAAAAATATTAATCTATTCAAAGGTTTTTACATTTCAAAATGTTCCTATTATTTCCTATCAGAAAATTTAGATGTGAGGCTGGAAAAGGATTCTTGATCACACTTTGCACTTTAATAACTTTGCAGCCATTCTTGCAATTTTCATGGAATTTGTCATGCTCCATCAGGGACCAAAGATCTCTTAATGTGGCAAGTTTCATTTCAGTTGGTTGTGCAGACATTGAGCTATGGAGTCCCACAATGTGTAAATCACTGTTTTTTGTCAAATTCTTTCTTCAATTCTATGTTAAACTGAAAATGTTGTGCTTTAATGACTTTGCAACTGTTCAAGTAATTTACATGAACTTTAGTATGCGCCATCAGGGATCAAAGTTTTCTTGATGTTGCAAGTTTCATTTCAGTTGGAAACGTGGGTGTGGAGATATGGAGTGCGGAATTTTGTTCTGAAAGGTTTATACTATATAGTAGAGCATTTTTTCTACATAAAAATTGATCTTTTTCAAAATGTCGTAGGACCACAGTTCAAAGGTCATAGAATGTGATTGAACCCTTTTGTGGTTGAACATCATTCTAGAACCTCTAGAGACTGCACAAGTCAGTTTCATTTTGAAAGAGAAAAAACTAAATGCACACATTACACATTATACTATACATTATAAAAAATGCGGGATGAGCAACTTTATGCATATTCAGTGTGTTTTGCCACTTCGGGGTTCTGATTCCCACAGACCTCTCAAGCTTCACTCTCGAGGTCAGAAGGAATCAAAACTCCTCTGTGACAGAACACACTGGTTGTGCATAGTTGCCCATCCACTATTCTGTATAGTGTATGTAGGTATTGGGTCACAGTGGCACCTTTTGAAGGTTTGGTGAAAAAATATTAATCTATTCCAAAAGTATTAAATTTTAAAGTTCCCCAGTATTTCATATGGTAAAAGTTAGAGGTCAGGCTTGAAACAGGATTCTTGATCACAATTTGTGCTTTAATAACTTCTCTGCTGTTCACGCAATTTGCATGAAATTTGGTATTTGCCATCAGGGACCAAACATCTCTTGATGTGGCAAGAATTGCTCCAGTTGTGTGTATGGAGATATGGGGCCCAATTTCAGTAGGGTTCCACCAGACACAAACTGCTTGCATCAAACAATAATGATGCAAGTTGCACCTTGTATCATTTTCTGTGGCATTCCCTATTCCAGTAGGAGGTCTGCGCTGATAAGGGAAACTACTGCACCAATGGGGCACTGTGACACTCTTGTGACCAGTATCTGGCTACAACAGGTCACAAGGGGGCTTGTGCCATGGTGGGGCTGCAAAATCCACTGATTTGGAATTCCAAAAGACCCACCATGCCAGTAGGATGGGTGTCACATTAGACCAGGGGCTGGTCTGAACCCCTTGCAGCAGTGTCCCTCAAGGTGGGGAGCTGATGGGGGTCTCTTTATGTGGGGTCCAGAGGTCATTAGGGATGAGGTGTATGTCTGGGGTGTTGGGGAGTAAGTGTATGCAGGGGGTTGATTGGGCACCTGGCAGGTGTGGCAGTCTCATGGCACTGAATACACTGGTAGGTGACTAGCGCTGACAAAGGCAACCCCATTGGGTGCCCAATCATCCCCCTGGCATACACACGAGCACCCTAACATCCCTATGGTACAGTACTCTCCTATGCCACTTCTGCCCAAGGGGCATTCTGGGCATTGCAGTCCATCTTGTGCACAGTGGGATGGTGAGGGTGGATCCATCTGTCAGGTCCTGCATGTGTTCCTAACATTCAGTGTTAGCCTACAGTTGTGGCATTTCCCAGATGTTGTGGTGCAGGGATCCCCACTGTTCCAGAATCGGGATCATGGTCCCTGAAGCACTGGGAGTGTGCTGCAGCCCTAGATCACTGGCACTTTGTGATGATCTAAGGGCTCTTTCAGAATTGGGCCCTTGGTGTCTTAAAAAATGTGCAAATTATAGTTTTTTTGTTAAATTCTTTGTCACCATGTTGAGCAAAAATGGTGTGGAGTTGTGGTATGAAATTTTAGGGCACATATGTCTTGGGTCACAGTGGTACCTTTTGAAGGTTTGGAGAAAAAATATTAATCTGTTCCAGAGTTATTACATTTAAAATGTTCCCGTTATTTCTTATGGGAAAAGTTAGATTTGTGGCTTGAAGCAGGATTCTTGATCGTGAAACATGATGGCAATTTGCTCTTTAATAACTTCACAACCATTCAAGTGATTTGCATGAAATGTGGCCTGCACCATCAGGGACCAATGATCTCTTGGATCTCTTAATGAGACTAGTTTCATTCCTGTTGGATGTGTGGGTGTAGAGATATGGAGTCTCAAAGAATGTGTAAATTACAGTATTTTGTCAAATTCATTGTCACCACATTGCTCAAAACTAGTACATAGCTTTGGTCTGAAAGAATTAGGGTATACAGGTCTGGGGTCACAGTGATGCCTTTTGAAGGTTTGGTGAAAAAATATTAATCTGTTCCAAAGTTATTTCCTATGGGAAAATTTAGATATGAGGCTCAAAACATGATTCTTTGATCATGAAACAGAAGTCTTGATTGTGAAACAGGATTCTTTATTGTGAAACAGAAGTCTTAATTGCAATTTGAAAAAAGGAAATTTTATATAGCTGTTTCTTTGTTAACTTATAGCAAAAAAAATGGTTTGGAATTTTGAATTGAAATTTCCTGGGTAGAAAGGGCTTGCTCCACAGATGTACCTTTTGCTGGGTTTGTGAACATTTATAACTGTACTTTGGCTTGGAGTTCTGTAGGTTTGAAATTTGGTTGCTTTCCTATACGATAACTTTGTACTGGGAGATTTACAGAGTTGTTTCTTTGTTACTATGGTGTTAAGAAACGGGTTCTAATTTTGCTCTGAAATTTTCAGGGTGCTGAGGCTTTCCTCACAGTTGTGCCTTTTGCTGGTTTGGTTAAACTATATTACTTTGTTCTGGAGTTCTGCAGCTCTACATTTTATTTAATTTGGTAAAGGATAAGACTGTAATGTGAGGTGTACGCAAGCGTTTCTTTGTCACTACATGCATGGGGCTCTGTGCTCCCACACAGAAATACGGATACTATTAAGGTCTGATATATTGATGGTAGGGCAGAGCTCGGAGGGCCCTGCACTCCCAATGAGAAATACAGGTACTACTAGGGACTGATGGATGGATAGCAGTGCAGAACCTAGATGGACCTGCCCTTCCACATACAAATACAAAGACGAGTATGGAGTAATGGGAGCACAGGGCCCTGCACTCCTACAGGAAAATAAGGATGGAATTACACTCTCTGAAAAAATTATGGAGGGTTAAGGGAAATGTGTACATTCAGGAAAGCTTAGGAGGGGGACTTGCCCCCCCCACTTTGTGCAGCTTGACTCACAGAGTAACATATATGTTGACTGACACTTAACTCTTGGTAGTTTAGAAATGAGTGGCAGGGTTAGGTTTACTGTTATGGTTAAGGAAAATGTGTACATTCAGGAAAGGGTAGGCAGGGGGCTTCACCCCTCCAGTCTATGGGGCTGATCCCAAAGAGTAACATAAATTTAGGTGTACAGTTCACTCCCAGAGGTTTAGGAATTCTAGGTAAAAATCTGATTTGGGGGTTTCAGGGTGTAAGTCAGTCAATTTTCAATGGAGTTGTCTGACACTTTGTGAGCTTCTAGTCTAAGAGGATTTACACATCTGTTTGAAGCTTGGTAAAGATTGGCCTTGAATTTTGCATTTGGTGCCATGTTTAATTTTGGTGGGTCTATCAGGGTGCTGTGGGTACCCTGTGATGACTGTCCTTGGTATGATGCTTTAGTGTTGTAGTAATCTGAGATCTTTCAGTTCATATGTAGTGTTACAGGTTATTCCAAATATTGGGTGAGCTGTGGCCTGTGAAAGTTCTAATGTTATTCTATAGGAATTTTTTTGTTTACCTTGGTTCGGGTTAGGGTTAGGTTATATATCTGTTGGAGTTTGTGGGGACACATATCTGATATTGTTCAGGGTGCTGAGGTACACCTTCTGTTATATGTGACCACACTTAAATATAACTTGTTCTGGAGTTAGGTTTGGGTTTGGTTATGCATCTGTTGGAGTTAATTGTGGGCATATATGTGATATTGTTCAGGGTGCAGAGGAGCACTTTTTGTCATGTGTGCCCTCCATTAAATACCACTTGTTCTGGAGTTAGCGTTAGGGTTCAAGTACGGGTTAGGTTGTATGTCTGTTGGAGTTAATGAAGGGTACATTTCTGATACAATTCAGGGTGCTGAAGTACACCTTCTGTCTGTGTACCCCCATTAAATATTACTTGTTCTGCAGTGAGGTTCGGGTTAGGTTAGGTCATGTGTCTGTTGGAGTTAAGAGGGGGCATATATCTGATATTGTTCAGGGTTCTGAGGTATACTTTCTGTCGTGTGTGCCCCCATTAAATATTATTGTTCTTGAGTTAGGGTTAGAGATAGCTGCTCAGGTTAGTGTTACAAAGAAGTTTGTTACTTAGAGTATGAATACTAGTAAGGACTGATGCATGGATGGAAGTGCTGGGCCCCCACACACAGATATGGATACTATTAAGGAGTAATGCTGGATGGCAGCTCAGTGCCTGGAGGGCCTGTGCTTTTAAAGAGAAATTCGGATACTACTAGAGACTGATGTATGGATAGCAGTAAGGGGTCAGGAGGGCCCTGTGCTTCCACACACAAATATGCAGAACAGTATGGCATGATGGAGTGATGGGAGCACAGAGCTCAAAACCTGGTCAACAAAAACTAAATAAATAAATAAATAAAAGACCCAACACTTCCACAGAGAAATAAGGATAAAATTACAATCTCTTAAAAAATTATGGAGTGTTGGGAGCACCCACAAGTAAATACGTCTTTGATTATATTACCTCAAAAACTAAAAGAATTCTCTGTAAAAAAACTCATTAATGCACCATTAGGGTTCCTTATGATTATACTTTCTCAAAAAGTAGGGAAATTCTTTGCAAAAAAAGTAAAGAAATTACATCTTAGGGTTCCCAAGCTTAAGATCACACAACTACCCTTGGTTTCCAACCCTAACACCTCACTCCTATCCTGCATGCAGGAACAAGTGTGAGGGGTGTGCCTTGGGGTTGCAAACCCTAATGCTCATCCCATTTTCTTATTTTGTATCCATCTTAGCTAACTCACTCCTGGAATTGGGTAAGCATTGGGGTTCATGACCCCAAGGCACATGCCTCACACCTGTTCCTGCATGCATGGTAGGGTGGGGTGTTAGGGTTGGGAACCCTAAGATTTAATTTCCCTATTTT
The DNA here is from genome assembly GCA_016271365.2 of Neoceratodus forsteri. Classification (NCBI taxonomy): domain Eukaryota; kingdom Metazoa; phylum Chordata; order Ceratodontiformes; family Ceratodontidae; genus Neoceratodus; species Neoceratodus forsteri. The sequence goes on from CM057458.1 coordinate 1,150,527,196, forward strand.
TGATGTTGGAACCCTAACAGTCCATCAGCAAAGTTTTTTGCAGAGAATATCTATATCTATATCTGTATCTACCTATCTATCTATCTATCTATCTATCTATCTATCTATCTATCTATCTATCTAACAGTGAGAGGATCTCAGATTTAGAAGTGGGTAGCCATCTGGAAACAGGGTTCATGATAAACACAGCCATAGAGTCAAGCCATACAAAAGTGAGGGTACTGGACTTTAGGAGGGCTGACTTTGGCAAAATGGGAGCATGCGTAATGAATGCACTAGCAAATGGGCAGGAAGGAGGGGTGGAGGAACAACGAGGAAAATCAGAATTGCCATCATGAAGGCAACAAGCCTTTGTGTGAACCAAATAAACAAAACAAAACAAAGAAAAAAAAACACTATGGTTCTCAAAAGAGGTGGCAGGGAAGGATAGGGAGAAAAAGATAGCATTCATGAGGTATAAGGAATCACAGAAGGAGCAGGACAGAGAACTATATCAGTTAAAGCAGAAGGAAGTGGGGAAGGCAGTCAGAATAGCAAAGGCCCAAACTGAGGAAAGGATAGCCACCTCAGTTAAGAAGGGGGATAAAACCTTTTCTAGGTTCATTAGGTAGTGAAGAAAGAACAAGGAAGGGATAGTGTGGCTTAATAAAGGGGCGGGGCTGGGCAGAGGGTGGCAGTGAAAAAGCAGAGATACTAAACAAATACTTTTGCTTAATATTCACAAAAGAAGAGCAGGGGGAGGTACCTAAGTCAAACATAGGAAGCACTCTGGATGGGGGGGGGTCAATACCAGGCCATTCACAGAAGAAAGGGTCCTGAAACAATTCCTAAAACTCAAGACAAACAAGGCAATGGGGCCTGACAGAATTCACTACAGAATTCTAAAAGAACTAAGGGAATAACTAGTGACACCACTGACTACCCTTTTTAACAGACCATGGGAGGATGGTGTGGTGCCAGAGGACTGGAGGAGGGACGATGTGATTTCCCTTCACAAAAGTGGGAGCAAGGCAGAGGCAGGAAACTACACACCTGTTAGTTTGACCTCAGTGGTAGGGAAAATGATGAAATCACTTCTGAAAGAAAAAATTGTTGAGTACCTAGAGGCCAGTGGGTCACAGAACCCAAGGCAGCATGGATTCACAGTGGGAAGGTCATGTCAGATGAATCTAATAAATTTATTTTACTGGGTAACCAAAGTAATAGACCAGGGAGGGGTTATGGATGTGGCCTACCTAGACTTTAGCAAAGCATCTTACAGTCCCACACAAAACATTAATAAATAAGTTAGCCAGCCTAGGAGTGGGTCCCAGGGTGGTAGCCTGGGTAAAAAATTGGATGGACAACAAGACGCAGAAGGCTACAATAAATGAAGTCTGCTCTGAAGAAAGGGGGGTCACTAGTGGGGTACTGCAGAGTTCAGTACTGAGGCCAGTCCTCTTTCATGTCTTTATATGTGACATTGTAGAGGGACTAGAAGGAAAAGTATGCCTCTTTGCAGATGACACAAAGATCTGCAACAGGGTTGATACACAAGGGGGAGTGGAAAGGATGAGAAGGGACTTGGAAAGGTTGGAGGAATGGCCAAAGTATGGCAGCTTAGATTCAATCAAAGAAGTGCAAATTAATGCATCTGGGAAACAAAAAACCCAGGGGAAGAGTATACAATGGAGGGGGAGGTACTAACGGCAACAAAAATGGAAAGGGACCTTGGTTTAGTCATATCAGCTGACCTAATGGTAGGCAAGCAATGTGAAAAGGCAATAAGGAAGGCTGAGAGATACTGAGATGCAGAGGGAGAGGCATCACCAGTAGAAAACAGGAAGTTGTCATCCCTCTGTACAGACAGTTGATAAGATCCCATCTGTAGTACAGCATGCAGTTCTGGAGATCCCATCTCCTCAAGGACATAGACAGGATAGAGGCGGTCCAGAGGATGCAACTAAAATGGTGCAGGGTCTGCACCAGAAGGTATATGAACAGAGACTAAAGGAGCTTAATAAGTTTACCAACGAGAAAAGATGGGGGGGGGACATGATAGAAACTGTCAAGGACCTCAAGGGAATCAGCAAAGTCCAAGACAGTAGCATCTTTCAGAAAAAGAGATGTGTAAGAACAAGGGGGCACAATTTTAAAATAGAGGGTGGACGGCTCAGAGGCAACATGAGGAAGTATTTTTTCATGGAGAGGTTGGGGGACGCATGGAACAGCCTTCCTAAGGAGGTATGGGGTCAAAAACAGAGGGAGAATTCAACAATGCATGGAACAGACATAAGACAATTATAATAGGGAATAAGAAGAAGTAGGCTGTTGGTTAACTAGGATCTGCAGCTTATCCAATAAGTAGGGAAATGGAAAGACTGAGTGGGCCAAGCAATTCTTATCTGCTGTCAAAGTCTATGTTTCTATGTGTGTGTATATACATACACACATATATATATGTTTGTGCACAGAGGTTCTTTGTCTTTTAAATAGTTTTTTATTTTAATGGGTTCACCACAATATATCCCAGGCACACTGCCTTAGGGGTAGCTGGTCCATTCCACTGGGGTGTCAAACAGACGAGGCATACTGATGAGTCCTGGTAGGATGAAACACGTGTCTATGTCTTCTGTTAGCACCCTTTGCAAACTGTGTGAGAGGCCTTTCGGCACCATGCAATTCTGCTTAAAGTTGGACCAGCATAACATTCTGTGGTGATTTGCATATGCAGCCTATGATGCTTTGCATTGTGGGAGCATGTGTGATTTTGTATTTTCACAATATATATATATATATATTTACTGCTTTAGTTAGGGTTGATTTCACACCAATAAAAGTCTGGAAATTCAATGTTAGGGTTACAAACCCTACCACCCCATCAACACCCTCCACACACCAACAGGCAATGGGGTGTGCCTTGGGGTCATCGTCCTAACTCTCACCCCATTCCACGTGTAAACAAGCTGAGGTTATACAGTATTGCAGAATTCAGTGAGAGTTAGGCCTGATTACCCCAAGACACACACTTATGTCTGTTGGTGTGTGGATGGTAGGTGGTGATTGATTTGGTAACCCTAACATTGAATTTCAAGGATTTTTTTGGTGTGAAATCAATCCTAACTGATGCATTAATGGAGTTTTCCACAATGAATTTCACTTCTTTTTGAGAAAGTGAAATGTTACTTATATGTTATCCAAAGCTGGGGGCCCAAGCCCTCCACTCCCTCCCACCCACCAGTGTAGAGGCATAGCTTAGGAGGGCCCTGTGCTCCCAGTTTTGCATATGGGATGCATATTTGGGAGCACGGGCCTTCTGGGCCCTGCGCTCCCACACATCCATATGTGTAGAGACATAGCACAGGAGGGCCCTGTGCTCCTAGTATTGCAACATGGTTTCCATGGGTGGGAGGTTGGGCCCTCTGGGATCTGCACTCCTGCCTACCTATAAGTATAGAGACATAGCGCAGGAGGGCCCTTTGCTTTTAGTTTTGCATAACTGTATTCATAGATGGGCGTGCAGGCTCTGCGACCTGCGCTCCCACCCACCCATGAGTGTAGAGGCATACAGTAGGAGGGCCCAGTGCTCCCAGTTTGTATTGTAGTACTTATTGTAAGCCATCATTCAGTGACAGCACAGCTGGCTGGCATTTGTGGAGGTGTGCGGGTGGGTTTTGCTGCCCGCCAGCTGAAATGACTATGCTGGGATGGGGAAGTGGGGTGGGGTGTGGGTGCTTCAATGGGTTGGGGGTTCACTGGACTACCAGGACAATATCAGGTTGTGTGTTATGCTGAAATCAGGGCTGGGAGGGGGGTACCACTAGACTGCCAGGGGCTGTCGATAATTATTTATTATGTGGATGAGGGCCAGGAACGGAGGGGGGGGCACTGGACTACCATGGCAGGATGATTCATTTTTATTATATGACTGTGGATGGAAGGGGAGAACTAGACTACCAGGGAAGGGGGATGTTCTTTAATTATATGATTGGGGATGGGTGGGGAGCGGACCACTACACCTACCAGGGATATGGGGGTTTATTTTCCTTCACAATTGAGTTGGGGAGGTAGCCACCCAGGGGCTGGGCTGCTGTGTTGCACTGTACACTACAGCAGCCCACCTGTGGGTGGCTACTACTTAGGCATGTTTTTTCCATGCCTATCTTTGTATGGCACATCTCTGAGATGTGTGGGCAGCTGTGCCGCACATCACCGCTGAATGTGGAGATGTGTCACGTATGCAGTGAAATGCCCCTTGCGGATGCCCTGCATACATTATCTTTGCACTGTGGTGCATCTGGATTTGTGTGGAGCATCAACCCCTTAAGAATATTGCCCAGGGGCACATTTCAGAGATGCGCCAGCACAACTCAGTTGCACAGAGTGCATTTCCTTTGAATATCCTGGCCTCAGATTTTAGCGAGGTTCCTTTCAGGACATTCCCTGACTGACCTTCAACTTAAATTATCAGAACCTTACCCCAGACAATCGATATGGAGACTAAATAATACTCTCCTCAGACAAGAATATATTGTTAATTTTATTAACCTTTCAATTAAAAATTTTCTTAAAGAAAACCTTAATTCAGTTAAAAAAAATGACATTGTGCGGCCTGCAAATCACATTACATTAGAGGGGATTTTATTAGATTTGCATCAAAGCAAAAGAAACAAAATATAGCTAAAATATAATCACTTACCCCAAAAATAGATCTGATCAAGAGTAAGAATTATAACTCTCTTTCTGAACAAGAAATTCACGATTTACAGAAATATAAACACAAACTTTTTTACTGACTAGGAAAAAGCTGAATTTTTTAATTCTGAGAACTAAAGTGAAGTCTATCAATTTAGGGGACAAATCAAGTAAAATCTTAACAAATAGATTGAGCTATCAAGAACAACTGAACTATATAGAATTGACTATCAATGACGAGTCACAGGAAATTATAACAAATCCAAAAGAGACTGTGATAGAATTTCAATCATTTTATTCCCAAATATATGGCCCAATGATTAATCTCCCCCTCCCATTTACATAGAAACATAGAAACATAGAAACATAGAAACATAGAAGTTGACGGCAGATAAGGACCGCAAGGCCCATCCAGTCTGCCCATTTCTTTTTCTACCTTATAAATGTGCCATCGGCCTTTGCTATGTCAGTGACCTATCTATTCATAGTCATTTGTATTGCTCCTTTATGCCTATCCCATGCCTGTTTGAAGCCCTGCACTGTATTCATAGCCACTACTTCTTGTGTAAGCCATTCCATGCATCTACCACCCTTTCTGTGAAAAAGAATTTCCTCACATTCCTCTTAATCGGCCTCCTCTAATCTCATGCTGTGTCCTCTTGTCCTGCTATTTTTCTTATATTTAAACATGTTAGACTTTTTCACCTTGTTTATGCCCTTAAGGTGTTTAAACATGTCTCGATCATATCACCTCTCCCTCCTTTGCTCAAGGGTATACATATTGAGCTCCGTTAATCTGTCCTCATATGTCTTCTGCTGTAGTCCCTGCACCATTTTGGTTGCCCTTCTCTGACTGCCTCAATTTGGTTAATGTCCTTGGAAGGTGTGGCTCCAATACTGCACGTAGTACTCCAGATGGGGCCTAACCAATGTCTTGTACAGAGGGATTATTACCTCCCTCTACGACTTGTGATACCCCTACTAATACACCCTAACACCCCCTAGCCTTACCTACTGCTTTGAGAGGTCTGCTTGATGATTTCAGGTCATCAGTGATGATGATGCCCAAGTCTCTTTCTTCCTTTGTGACTGCTAGCAACTCCCTCCCAGCCTATAAGTGGCTTCAGGGTTTCTCTTCCCTATGTGCATGATTTTGCACTTCTTGCATTAAATCCCAGTTGCCACTCTTCTGACCATTCTGCTAGTTTATCCAGATCTCTTCTCATTCTGCCCACCCATCTGGATCATCTACTCTGTTGCAGATCTTGGTGTCATCTGCAAACAGACAAGCCTACCCTCTAGTCCATCTGCTAGGTCACTAATGAAGATGTTGAATAGGACTGGCCCCAGGACTGATCCTAGAGGTACCCCACTTGTGACTTGCATCTCTTCTGACTGTATACCATTTACCACCACTCTCTGTTTTCTGCCAGTCAACCAGTTTGCCACCCAGTTGACCAACTTCTGACCCACCGAGCCTACCTAGCTTATTTATCAATCTTCTATGTGGAACAGTGTCAAAAGCTTTGCTGAAGTCAAGGTAGGCGACATCAACTGCTCCCCTGGTCCACCACTCTGGTTACCCAGTCAAAGAAATCTATGAGATTAGTTTGACAGGACCTTCCTTTGTAAACCCATGCTGTCTTGGATCCTGTGCCCCTGGATTCCAGGTGTTGCACCTATCCCTTCCTTAAGGAGTGCTTCCATAATCTTGCCCTACTACGAGGGTAAGACTGACCGGTCTGTAGTTCCCGCCTCCTCCGTGCTACCCTCTTGTGGAGTGGGATCACATGAGCCCTTCTCCAGTCTTCTGGGACCTCTCCTGTGCTCAGAGACTCACTAAACAATTCTGCTAATGGCTCTGCTAGTTCCTCCTTTAACTCCTTAAGTACCTGGGATGTATGCCATTAGGTCCCATTGCCTTATCCACCCTGAGCTTAGCAAGCTCTTGTAGGACCCTTTCTTTTGTGAAGGGAGTAGTGCTCACCTCCCTCCCTCTGTGTCCATGATGCTGGGCTGTGGGCCCTGCCTTACCTTCTCTTCAGTGAATACTGAGCAAAAGTATCTATTTAGGATAGATGCTTTGACAGGGTCCTCCTCCTCCATGCTCCCTTTTCTCCATTAAGCTTAGCAATACCCCCTCTGGACTTTCTCCTTTCACTAATGTATCTATAGAAAGTCTTGTCACCTTCTTTTACTGTTTGTGCTAGTGTTTCCTCAGTTTGGGACTTTGCCTGCCTTACTGCCTTACCTGCTTCCCTTAGGGCAGTTTGGTATGCCCCCTATCTTCATCCCTGTGTTCCCTTGTATTTTCTGAAGGCCAGCCTTTGGCTCTGACCTTTTCTGCTACTGTATTTGAGAACCAAAGTGGTTTCCTTCTTCTTTTGCACTTCCTTTTCTGTCTAACACAATGGGATGTTGCTTCAAGTATTGTATCCTTAATGCTTGCCCACTTTGCCTGTACCTCCACCTGTGTTTCTTTTTGCCAGGGCTAGCTTAACTCTGTTGGCCATCTTATCAAAGTCAGCTCCTCTGAAGTCCCATATTTTTGCCTTGGAATGGGATGATTTAGATGTAGTAGCCAAATTGAACCATACCATGTGATGGTCACTGGCCCCAGGTGACCTTCTACCTGGAGATCTGTGATCCTTCTTTGTTAGTCAGTACTAGATCTAGGATAGCCCTGTCTCTTGTGGGTTGCTGTACCAGTTGTTTGAGGCCCTCCCCTGCAGGGAATCCACTATGAGTCTAGTTCTGGCAGATGTTCCTGCTGGTATTGACCAATCTGTATCTGGCATGTTGAAGTCTCCCATTATCAGAACCTCCCTTTAGCTGTCATGTTTTGTATATCTTCTAACAGTAATGTGTCTATGTCCTCCCTCTGGTCTGGGGCCTGTAGACAACCCCAGTTCTTATGGCTGTCCCATTTCCTGTTTCCAGGGTGACCCACAGTTCTTCTGGCTCCTTATGTGTATTCTGAATTTCTGTAGCTTTGATATTTTCATTAACATACAGGGCCACCTCCCCTTTTTGCACCTCGGTCTCTTCAGAACAATACATAGCCAGGTACTGAAGTCTCCCAGTGTGGTTACTGGTAAACCACGTCTCACTAATTGCTACTATGTCCAGTTTAGCCTCTGACATTATTGCCTGCAGGTCTGGGATCTTATTTCCCAGGCTGTGAGCATTGTGCATGATTTTCCATTGGCCAGATTTTGGTGTGTTAGTTGTTGGGTGAGGTTTGGCATTACCCCTGTGCATCGTATGGGGAGACAAACCTTTTTTCTTACCTGGTGATGCAAATGAACGGCAAACACACTGAATTCCAGTTTGACCACTAGCTGAGGGGGGAGGGGTGTTCTTCCCATTCAACGTATGGGGTGCTGCACCCCTCTCCCCATTTGCTAGTTTAAATATTCTGCAAAGACGTCAAACTTCTGCCCCAATGCACTGACTCCCTCTTTAGTCAGATGCAGTCCATCAAATTTAAAGAACTTTCGCTGAAATGTGGGATTATTTATACGGATTTGTATGTCCAAAATTAAAGGAAAATCAAGCTTTTGATTTGATTATACCCATAACTCAAAGTAAGATCAAGAAAGCTATAGAAAATCTAACTATAAACAAATCACAGGGAGCAGATGGGCTTAAGGCAAATTTTCATAAAACTTTTAAGGAAACATTAATACCATTTTTATAAGAATTCTATAATTATATTTTAGAAAACAGAATTAGTGACCCCTCACTCTTGGAAGCATTGCTAATTTTAATTCTAAAACCTAACAAACCTAAAAAAAGGTGGGGAGTTATAATCCCATTTTCCTAATAAATTACGATATAAAGATCTTGACTTCCTTTTAGCCCAAAGAATCAAAAAGTTGTGGCATCTGCTAATTTCTAGAGAACTAGTCAGATTAATTCTTCATAGACAAGCTTTGTCTCTCCTCCAGAAACTCTCCCTCATATTTTTCATGTCCAGGGACTCTAGTAAGCTTATGGTCCTGGTGTCCTTGGACACAGAAAAGGCATTTGACAAAGTCAGCCATAAATTCCTCTTTGCTACCTTAGGTAAATTTGGTTTCCCAAAGACCTTTCTTAATTCATTGAAAATATTATATTCTTTCCCTACTACTAGAATATACTGCAATGGTTTATTTTTAAATCCTACTAAGTTATTTTGTGGAACCTGACTGGGCTATCCTCTATCTCCACTTCTTTTTAATTTTTATTTAGAACCTTTGATTTTCTTCCTAAATACTAATCTGTTAATAACTGGTATTACTTGTGGTAAAGCTCAGCTTAAATTATTTGCATTTGCATATTACACATTGTTACACATCTCTACTCTGACTGTTTCTGTAAAAGCATCCCTAAAGGGCGACAGAGAGACAGCTTCCAGGCAGGATGTTTCCCTTGCAGCTCCATGCATCCAGTTCCTTTTTGCCTACAAAATATGTTATTTTGGCTGAAAATCTTATATTTACTGATTCCAGTGTACTCGTTAGATCGTCAGCTTTCCATTACTACTAAACTCACCATGGGAAGCACAAAACAAAATCAGCCCCACTCATTTGCAACCTTGAGGCCTTCTGCCACACAATAGCCTGCACAACCTTGTTTAGATTAAGATAATGTGGTGGGATCTGCTACTTTTAAGAAACCTTCTTGGCAGGCTTTGATTGAATAGGTAAGGGCAATGGATTCCAATATAGAAAAAACTGTTAAAAAACTGGAAGCCCATGATGCTGCCATAACTTCCCTGACCTCTACGGTGGCAGATGTGGATAAAAGATCCCTGGCAGCCCAGATGAATGTAGCCACCCTAGTGAAGGAGAATCAACAATTAAGGAGCTGACTGGAGGGAGTGGAAAATGCAATCCGAGCTGGAGATGTCCGATTAGTTGGCATACCTGAAGGTGCTGAAGGGGTGAATCTTTTATCCTTTCTCAAGACATGGATGGCTGAGAATCTAGCTATTCCAGAGGATTTCGAGTGGATAGACCTGTGGCAGGTGTACAGAGCTACTCCTCAGGTACGACATGCAGTTGCACCCCAAACTCGAACTGTTATCTTGAAAACAGCCGGTTCAGAGGTACGGGACATAAATATTAGTATAACCCATGTGGCCTATCCTTTGGAGATACAAGATCAGGATATCAAGGTGTTTCCAGACCTCTCATTCCAGACATGATTGAGAAGGAAACAGTTTGATGCAGTAAGGCAAAAGCTTCGTTCTTTGGGGATCACTCATTCATTCCTGCTATCAGCATGGTTAAGAATCACTTATGAGGGTCACAGTTGGCAATTCTCCAATACCAAGGATGCGGGTCGGTGGGCCGAGAAAGCTGAATCTGAGTTCAAATCCAAGCAAGTGAAAAATTTTGTGGCTAAAAGCTCTGAATCAGAAGAAGGCTGAGTAGTGGATTTTTTTGTTACCTCAACTTTAGAGATGGGCTAAGTGGCTGAAATTTGCTCCATTAAGTGATTCACAGAGCGGAGTACTTCATGTCATAATGGGGAACTCAAAGTCCATTGAAACCAATGACTTTGTGTTATTCTGCCTTCCCCAAACCATTTCTTCACCAATTTTAAGGTGAAGTACATTGAAATCAATGTACTTTGCATCATTTCACCTTGTTATTGAGCTCCAAGGAGAATTTGCAGTGCTTCATGGGATTGCAGGTCACATGGGCTCTAGATTCTTCTGCACAGCCTCTGTTCTGTGTAGTGTGTGTGTAGTGGAAGATGGAGACAACTTCTTCTCAGAGCTCTGTGATTCAAATCCTCTCTAAAAGCTGTTAAAAAAGTATTTTTGAGCCATTTTATTTGCTCAAAATTTAGTGCATCGATTGTAGGAAACCCTCCTGTGCTCATGTCATTGAGTATTTATTGTTTGTGTGTTCGTGTGTGGATTTTGAATGTTAATTTAGAACGGTCAGTCTGTGTACTGTGAAGTGTGCTTTGGGGGAGAGGCATATCTGTGGTGTAGGTAGATTAACTGGGAGAAAAAGGCAGTCTTTCTGTTTTGGTAATATTTTTCTTGTATAACTGTGTTAATGTACACACAGTAATATTTTCAGTAATTCTTGACTTTTTTTGCTGAGTGTAGTGGCGCAGCAGTGTATATATTCAGTTTGTTTAAAACATTTGGTTATATTGCTAAAGGTTTTCAATTTGCAATGCAATACTTGTAGTGTGTGTGTGAGTGTGTGTGCAATGCATACCATTAAATCAGACAACTTCTGTTGTGCCAGAGTAACTGCAGCAGTGTGAACCTGATATCCACTACACCTGCATGAATTTTTTATACTGTTTTGTGGTATCTTTACTGGTAGTGGACTGTTACTGCTGTGCACTACCCTCCCCCCCCCAACTAGCAAAATATATTCTTTTCAAGATTTGGATTTAGACTTGTGAGCACTGGTTAGGTGTTATTGTGCCTTTGTGTCTGACTCTGCATCTCTTGAGTGCGCAACACAATCTTAATCTGTCTGTGCATTTGCAGTACACCATTAATTCTGGGAGACTTTGCATTTCTTGTTACGCTTTCATTTCACTTCATCAGCACTGGGGAATTTTCTGGACACAAAACAGAAGCATTTTGGGGATGCACATTAATTCTGGTGACTGTGTGTGGACACTGCTCACATGATGGAGTGCACCATCAATTCTGGGAAACTTTGTTACCCTCTCATTTCACATCTCCAGCACTGGGGAATTTTCTGGACACAAGACAACAGCATTTTAGAGATGCAAATTCATTTTGGTGACTGTGTGTGACCACTGTGTGCATGACTGAGTATGCCATTAATTCTGGGAGACTTCACATTTCTTGCTATGCTCTCATTTCACTTCATCAGCACTGGGAAATTTTCTGGACACAAGACAATAGCATTTTGGGTATGCACATTAATTCTGGTGTCTGTGTGTGATGTGACCACTTCCACTGCGCGTATGACTGAGTGTGCTTTTAATACTGGGAGACTTTGTATTTCTTGTTGTGCTCTCATTTCACTTAGTCAACACTGGGGAGGTTTCTGGACACAAGACAGTAGCATTTTGGGGATGCACATTAATTCTGATGACCGTGTGTGTGTGGGAGCACTGGGGGGCTTCCAATATTGTTGCCACTCTGCCTTTCTTTCTGTTAAGGAGGAATCACAATGCAAAGTAATAAATACAAGGCAAAGTGAGCCTTTTCTATTGGCCACTCCGCATAGTGGAGTGACAATGTGAAGTGGCCACTTAGCATTCACTTCACCAGCGGAATTTAATTTCGCTGCATCTCTACTCAACCTATTTATGTGCCTAACAAGTTGTTGTAAATTAGAGACTGAAACATTGTAGTGGATCAGCTATGTGGGAGAAGGGGTGAATCCATTTCTCCATCTGTAGTAGCTGAAAGTTTTCTTGTTTATATTAGACTACAGCTACTGACCCTGTGATGTTGTATCCTTTGATGTATTTGCAGTAACCACAAAATTTAAGTTTAAGAATTGAGTCCTGTTACTTACAACTGTTGGTGGGTTTATGGGAGCAGGAGAAAGGAGAAAGGAGTTAAAGGGAGCAATCATTCCCTGTTCAATATTTTTTCTACAAAAGGTTATAGCACTAATGGATAGTGCAGCTCACTTGGTTGGATGTTTTACCCTTTAACATGGACTGTTACCTCAGCCATGAAGCGGCTGGTATTTTGGAATATAAGTCTTTTGGGACACTTGGCACACTCTATGCCAATAATATATATTTTTCTTTCCCCCTACTCCAGTTGTGTGTGCATGCAAGAACTATGTTACAGTGATACCCCGTTCATAGTTTTATATCTGACTGTTTCCTCTGGCATGAGTATACTGTATGTATAGTCTTTTTTTATCAAAGCAATAAAAAGAAAGTACAAAAAAATGGCCCTAAAAACCATTCAAGACTTCAGTATGTTTTTCTAACTACAAACTGAATATAGAAAAAAATGAAGTTTTACCTCTGAATAATTTTCCCTTAAAAAAAAGAAATCATAGAAATGGGCCTTTCTTGGTCATCTAATAAACATAAATATCTAGATATATATTTAACATCAGCTTAAAGCCAACTTATTAAACTTAATTTAGATGGCCTGCTCTTGGTCCTAAAACATGATATGAGAAGATGGCAAAATCTCCTTCTGTCATTTTGGGGCAGGATAAACATAGTAAAAATGAATATTTTCCCTAGATTATTTCATCCATTTAATATGTTAAACCTCTTTTTACCTTTAAATTGGTTTTAAAAAATTTCTTCAGATGATAAAAAATGTATGTAGTGTGGAAAGACCCCCAGAATAGCCTTAGAAAAATTATTTCACACTAAGACTCAGGGAGGACTTAAGAGGCTTAATTTTATTATATACTATATGGCTTTTCAAGTAAATAAATATACTAAATGGTTGCAAGCATCAGACTCTCACAATTGTTATTCACCACTTTGGTTAGACCTGGAAACTAGTCTCATGAAGAAATTTAAAAACATGATATGAGAAGAAAGCAAAATCTCCTTCTGTCGTTTTGGGGCAGGATAAACATAGTAAAAATGAATATTTTCCCTAGATTATTTCATCCATTTAATATGTTAAACCTCTTTTTACCTTTAAATTGGTTTTAAAAAATTCCTTCAGATGATAAAAAATGTATGTAGTGTGGAAAGACCCCCAGAATAGCCTTAGAAAAATTATTTCACACTAAGACTTAGGGAGGACTTAAGAGGCTTAATTTTATTATATACTATATGACTTTTCAAGTAAATAAATAAATTAAATGGTTGCAAGCATCAGACTCCCACAATTGTTATTCACCAATTTGGTTAGACCTGGAAACTAGTCTCATGAAGAAATTTAAAATACATCCCAAATCTATTCTATATTATAAAATAATAAATATCCACCAAAATTAATTTTGGTGATAGGCACATCCCTGAGAGTTCATCACCAGCTTTGCTCCTTTATGGGTTTTTCTTTACATTCAGACACTAATCACCTATTCTGGGCAATCCCAATTTTAGGCTTCATGGAAATTTTCTTCCAAGTGGTTTTCGGATATTTCAAACTTCACAGTTAATTCATTTTTAAAAGATGTTTTTTTTTTACTTTCACTTAACCTTATTTTGGAGTACAACTAAGCAAAAAATATTTAACCAATCTTCTTCTGATTAAAATAGTCCTGAAATCTCACTTTGGGGATACTCCTTGTTTATCTAACTCTCAAGATTTATTAGGGAAAATAAAAATGCATTGTTCAAAATTACATCATATTGCCAATATTTATTATTTAATGTCAACAACTAAATATACTTTAGATCCTATAGTGTTCTCTTACTTGCACATTGAAACTAAAGAAAATCCACAAGACTGGTCTAGACTCTGGAAGAACTCTCGTCAATATATTCCTATGGAGAATTTGAGACTGAGCCAATTCAAGATTTTGCATAATGCATATATGTCACCTCAGAAACTATATGGATTGTTAAATTCTAATACATGCATTAAGTGCAGCCTGGAGGAGGGTACAATTAACCATAGTTTATGATTTTGTTCTAAAGCTAAATACATGTGGAAAATGGTGAAAATTAATATTGGAATTACATTATCATTACAATATGCTTTTAATTTTGAGACATGTGTCTTAGGTAACCTTGTCTTAGTGATCGAGCCATCTGATAAATCAACTATAATTTTAATAGCTATTTCAACAAAAGAGTTCATTATTAAACATTGGTTAGACGAGGAGAACGTAACATTTAAGGAATGATCATTAAATATGATATTTAACTTGCAAATTACCAGACTAATATATATGTTTAACAATAAATTAGTTCTATTTCAACAAAGATGGGGTAAACTATATAACTTACTATTATGATTTATTATCTGGCCATTTTTATCCCTCTTCCTGGTCAACTTTTGACTCTGAGGAAATAAAAGTTTATTTTAGTATGAGTAATGTAACACCTGTATATATTAATGCATGTCTTTATAGGCCTGTACTTTGAATAGCATTAGTAAATAAAATTTGTATTATTTGTCAGGGTTTGAGTTAGGGGCGGGGAGGGTTTGACATGTAGAATATAGGTTGTATACGTTGTTATTTACTATTGGGTTTTTAGGCCCACTGTTATGTTTGTATTGTTTGTTGTTATTGTTGTTAACATGTTTCTTTTTACTATTGTAAAAATTATTTCAATAAAAAGAATAAAGTTAAAGAAAAAAAGATATGCACAAATACTCTCATATTGCTATAAAGATAACAATAGTACAAATCTGTATATGTATATACAACCAGCATTAACTTGCTGAATAACATTTAATGTAATGCAAAACATTAAATGTCAAACTTCTTCATATAAAATTACATCTGTAAGAAACCATGTACAATACCATATAACACAAATGTTTCCTTTTTCTTTTTTTTGTAAACAGTTAACATAAACAAATGTAGCAGTAGAATGCTACCAGACTTTAAGCAGTGTCAGACTTATGTCAATATTTACAATACTGAGTTGCTGTTTGGTGGTTGTACAATTTATGTCCAGTAAAGCAATGACATTTTTCAGCAGCATGTTATACAACTATCAGTCTGTATGATTGCATATTATTATGAACCACTGACAGTGATCAAGCAAAAGTAATTAAATATTTCAGTATTATATAACTACATGGGCCAAGATATATCTTACTTGCTGACATATTACTGTTGTCCAGCATGCTCAGGTCTGCTTGGACTATGCTCATGTCAGTTTTCTAAGCAAAGAGATCAAGGTTACTCATGCAGAGCATAACAGCAAAAGGGATACTACTTTTAACTGTCAGCAAGTTGCACATGAATTTGCTATTGTTACATATGACTTTCTCATGTTTGTCAATAACAGCTGAGATAAGCAAAAATATGTTGTACTGTCTCCCTAGTCCTCAACCGGTAACTATACTATTTACACAAAGTCTGACATGCTTTATGGCAAGTGGAACACATCCAGAAACTGACTGTGGCACAGTATAGGACTGAAACATGCAGTATGCACTTCAGGCACCTTGTGTATACCAGAATAGATAAGAACTAGTGACATAACCAGCAGGGCATTGTAAATGCATTTTGTCATGCCTTTCATCTCATAATTGTTTGCATTCTGCCTGTCTATTACCACAAGGGGCACAGGAAAGAGGTTAAGTTGTAAGCAGTGTCTGCTAACACTTTACCAGGCATTTTATTTTCTCGTCCAACTAGACAAGTCAGATGCTTTTCAGCCTGTCACCTCACTACATGAACTCTTGATGTATGATAGCTCAAAGCATATGGTAGCAGCAAATCGCTCTATGGTTCAGAGCAGGTGACATATCTCCCTGTCACCTATCTTTGTATTGTACTACATGAGTAGTGTATGGTAGATACATTACATGGCAGTATCCACATGACATAGCAGTTGTTGCAGTGTACAAAATTCATACACTACATGTATAGCTCTGTGCACAAAGAGAGAAAAACACTTGGATGCAGTCTACTATAATTGAAGAGCAACAATAATTGAAGTCAGTACAGTGCAAATGATAGTTAAATAAACAATGCTGAAGTATCATATCTAAGAGTTTTCTCACAGAAATTACTCTTCAGTGCTTTGGATAACATTCATATTGCAGAGAATGATCATATATGCATCTTTCAGATTCCTAGGCAGTCTTTGTCTCATAGTACACACTGTATCATTGCACTCTACCCATCCACTTCTGAACCTATGCCATGTAACATAATGGCTAGACTGTGCAGAAGGTCTGTGATGAAAAATGATAGCATAAGTCTCAAAGTGGGTGCCTGAGAACATAGTTATTCCAGCAATAAAGCCAGTGATGGGTGTATTAACTTTCAGCCCTTGTGAGTTAAATAGTTGAAGCACGATCATGATATAGGAACTACACTAAGTGACCTGCAAAGAACATGTTGTACCTTATCCATATCTGCAACATTGCCAACCAGTTTTTGCATCTCTGAACAGTCTGCAGAATTTTACAGATTTTTCATCTGGAATATACACAGATAGCCATAACATGTTGTTAGTTGGTTGTGTCTCTACATGTCCACATGACAAACATGTGCACTTGCACACATAGGTTACTGTGAACTACTGTCTCAGCAGAATATCATTAGTGAAGCTGTTTATGACACTCATCATGAATTTACTTACATCCTGTTGTGCATTATCTGCAAACATCCTCAATCCAGGATAATTTGCCAGAGTTAACTGCAAAGGGGTTAGACTCTGCAAGCTAGGAACTTGTTCTTGAGTACCCCTTATCACTCCTTTCAGTACCTCAGAAAGAGTTGTTGACTTTGAAGCCATCTGTAGCTGAACAAACTCTGGCAAATGCAAGATAACTTGCATCACAGAATTAGCATATCGGTTCACTCCAGTGCTATTGCCAAATACTGCTAATTTTTCAAGACCAATGTACTTTTTTGCAGGTGGTGACCTGTCTTCATCACTAAGCGAGTGATTCTCACGGACAGCAGATGGAGCAAACATGGAGCTTAAACACCTTTTTCTTTTCAACTTCTGTGTTGTATCCATAGACACATCTCTCATGGCTATGTATCTAGGTACAGGATTTAGGGTTGCAGCCAGTTGGTATAGGGTACATAGCCATCTGTATTCCAGAATACATTTCACATCAGCACGTACCTTGTTCTCTGCAATTCTTAGTATGTATAGACCAGCAAGAGTTCTGACTCGTGACAAAGCGACATATGAAATGCCATCCTTAAAGCTTCCCACACCTATATCAATGATTGCACTATCAAGGCTGAATCCTTGTGATTTGAGACAGCATAAGCCAGACAGAGTGGGAACTGCTTATTTCTGACATAGATGTCCTTCAGAATCTGAAGCTTCACAGTGCATCTGTCAATGGGAACAGGACTGTCAAGGTTGTCACATTTTACAGTCACAAGGTCTACAAATGTCTACTGGACATTGTACTGGAAATCAACAATATAGCCCAGTGCCCTATTAACCAGGCCATGATTGACATCGAGGTTCCTCTGTAGCATAACACATCCATTTTTGCACAGTGTTAAAACTGCTTCCAACCCAGCAAATCGCGACACATCAGCTGCTAATTCTCTCAGTCACTCAACCATCTTTGTCACCATAATATGTGTTAGACTACCACCATTAACTGCGTCAAGTGATGTCACAGTGACAATAGGTTGTTCTTCTCTTTCTAGCATAATCTGGTTAAACTCAGCACATTGCTTAAGTCTTGATAACAAGCATTAAATCTGTTGACCACTGTTCTGCAGATCTTTAAAGAGCTTGCAAGCATCATGTATAGAACTGTCTTTTCTAGTGATAACATGGGTCTTCTGCACTTGCAAATGGGAAGCTGACATGTTTGCAACGCAAGCTTCATCAAGAAGTGCTTTGTAAGACATATCACCTCTCTGCCTGTTCTGAAACAGCTCAACATAAGAGAAAAACTTCCAGAGGTTGACTCCACCTATGCACCCAATGGTCTTTTTAGCTTCTTCTACTAAAAGAGTTGTGAAGATATGTTGACCATTTACAGGAGCTAGCTGGAGATGATCCCCAAAACAACAATGTTCTTGCCACCAAATGGCACATCATCATCACTGCCTACCATCTCCTGGAGGTGTAGGTTGATGTAGGCAAGAAGAATGTTGGAAAACATGCTGATCTCATAAATGATTAGCAGCTCCATTTTGTCAAACATGGCCCTCAGTTCACTTGCAACCTCAAATAATAACTTCCTGTACTCTCCAGTCTTGCCATGCTCAACTGGTAGCATAAACAGCCAGTGCAGAGTGACACCACCTATATTATAAGCTGCCAGACCAGTTGGCACAGATACAAGGACAGATGTAGCTGTGTCAGTAAGTCTATGGACTGCAGCATTTATAGCTTCAATCATGAAGCTTTTACCAGTACCAGCAGCACCACTAACAAACATCCTAAATGGCATGTGTTTGTCACAGAAGCATTCTTTCTTACAGTGCTTTATCCCATGCTCTACAGCATACATTACTGCACCATAGATAACCCACTGATCAGTATTCAGCTATTCTTCAATATTAACAGATTCATAAGTAAAGTGTATGCTCTATTGCATAGCACTTTCAATCTCCAGCATCAACACTGCTGGGTCATTTGCAGCCAGAGAAGCACCAAGTGATCCTTCACCCTAAGCATTAAGCATTTCCTGAGGGTTCACTGGAGTATCCTCCTCCAGTTGTTGCCGTTCCTCCTCTAGTTGTTCTTTCTCCAACTCCAGCCTCTTGATATAGGCAGCTGACACTTCACTTTTGAAGGAGTCATAGCTCAAATGAAACTGTTCTTCGTAAGTTTCACATCTATCTTTCCGAGTTCCCTCATCTCTCCATGGCTTAAACAGAAAGAGAAGAGTAAATTAGTAGTGATTTTTCTTTTCTGTTGTTGCCAGAGTCATCTTATTTATTTAGTTATTGAAATGTTTCACCAAGAGGGCACACTGAACAACAAGCCACTCATCTCATGATGCTACCTGGGGGGAGGCAATACATAGGGTTGTGAAGGATGATCAGTTACAATAGTATGTGGGTAGTACAAACAATATAACATTGTAAGATTGTGAACAGTTGGAACACAAGGTATTGTACAATAAACAGTAGTGGAACATTGGGTAAATTACAATACATGTCCAAAATCATACAAAAGAACATATAAACTTACAAAACAGTAACAAT
This sequence comes from Neoceratodus forsteri, assembly GCA_016271365.2. NCBI lineage: Eukaryota > Metazoa > Chordata > Ceratodontiformes > Ceratodontidae > Neoceratodus > Neoceratodus forsteri. The sequence goes on from CM057458.1 coordinate 1,150,546,623, forward strand.
GCGATAGAACCATTTACATTTTATCTGCTCCTGTCACTTTTCCTGGGTTCATCTACCATTTCTGGCTGCTGGTCTTTCCTCCCTCCCTCATTCCTGGCATTTCTTATTTTCATCCTTCCTGTGCTTCCCCATGCTGGGTGCTCACCCTCATCCTCCTCCAGTTTCCTCCGCCTTCCGTTCATCTCCTTCTCTGACCTTTGCTTTCTTTTGGAGTTTTCCCTATCCTGCCATCACCTTCCCTATTTGTATCCTCTTCTTACCTTAGTCTGTCTGGTGTCTCAGTGCCTACGTCTGATCTCCCATAGTTACCAATAATGGGTAGCTTCCTTATGACATGAGTCTGGTTCTCCTTCATTCAGTCCAACCTCAGAGTCTAATCATTCACATCAATTAATCAAGCATACCTCTCATTGGGTCTTATGCTACCTCATTGACTGCACTCCTGCACTTATTATCATCATCAGTCTTCTTATGACCGCATCTGGGCATCCCTTGCTCATTTGACCTTTATGTGGGTCTACTTCATCACATCGACTACTCGAGCATAACCCTCCCTGATCCATGCTACCTCAACTTGACCTGCTCTCCACTCAGAGACATGCCTTTGTTTCTATTGCCCCTTTGCTTGGGGCCAGAAGGCTTCTCTCCATCATCGTACATTGTCATACTAAGGGTTCATACTAAGATAAGTTCAAGAGCGAGAAGGCTAGAAGCCCATAGTGCTTTTATACTAAACCACTGAATAATAGGAGAGATCATATCCTGTACTTATCAGCTTGCCCAGTCGGTATTTAAAAATACTTTTGGTCTCACTTATAACAACCTGGATGGGCAATCTATTCCATGGACCAATGACTCTGAGAGTAAAAAATATTTTCGGCTAATATGAATAAATGGTTTCCTTACTATCTGCAAGGGGTGACCCCCAATGTCATTTGAATATTTTTTAAAGTCCAGACCCAATTCACACATAAGATAGGGATCTTGAATAATGTCATTTAAAAACATTAGGTTGCCTCTGAGATGACGAGTGGAAAGGGGCGTAAGTTTCAGGGAATCTAATCTACTTTTGTGCAGAACTGTATTAAGCCCCAGAATATTTTTGTAAATTTTCTTTGAACTTTTTCTAGTAGATGTTCTTCTATTTTTTTATAAGGAGACCAAAGCTTGGAAGCATATTCTAAACGAGGTCTGGCATATGCTCTATACAATGGCAGCAGCACCTCATGATACCTAGATCTGATGTTTCGTAGGATAGACCATACTACTTCGTTGGTTTTATTAATAATACCATGTTCGTGTTTATTATGTGACAAACCATCTGAAATTGTAATACCTAAATCCCTTTCATCAGAGGATTTTTTCAAGCAAGGAACCTGCCAAAGAGTATGGATAATGCAAGTTTTTTGCACCTAAGTGCATCACTTTGCATTTAGAAATGTTTACTGTCATATCCCAATTGTTTACCCATGAGGAAATGTGGTCTAAATCATTCTGTATGGTTGCAGCTTGTAAAACAGAAGAGCAGGATCCCCCGATTTTGACATCGTCAGCATATTTAGTGGTAAAGGATGAACAACCTTGTGTTAAATCTGCTATGAACAACTGAAAAAGGCAGGGGCCTAAAATGAGCCCTGGGGCACACCACATTACCCTTTACTGATTTTGACCTGCTGATGATAACCTGTTGGGTCTGATTTTGCAACCAGTTGTTTATCTAATTTACAAGAAAGCTGTTAATATTTAGTTTACAAAGTTTACTGGTCAAGGCCCAGTGCAGCATGACATCGAAAACCTTGCTGAAATCAATAAATGTGACATCACAAGGCAATCTCTTGTCGAGAAAAGAACTATGTTCATAAAAGCATATTAGTTTAGTTAAACAATTTCTACCACCTTTGAAACCATGTTGCTCTGAATCGTGAAGATCAAGGATGGGTGAAATCATGTCTTTATTAAGGTTCTCTAAGAGTTTATACACCGAATATGTCAAGCTTATGGACCGATAGTTTTCCCAGTTATTTTTTGGACCTTTTTTGTGAATGGGAATCACATTGCCTTCCCTCCAATCATGTGGAACATAATTTTCAGCAAGGCAATGTTCAAACATTATTTTTAAGGGATCAATAATAGTATCGGCTAGCAAGAACAATAGATGTCCCACAATATTGTCTGGACCTGGACTATATTTGCCTTTAAATGTTAATAATTTTTTTCTTTATGATATCTTTGGAGAAACAAATTGGTGAGTAATTTTCAGTAATGGGTAGAGCAGAATTAGATTTATTTTGAGGTTTACTTGTAAAAATTTTACAAAATTTATTATTAAATAAATCAGCCATAATTTTGGTGTCACGAATAAGAACATTATTTTCAAGTAATGGACCCACTTGACATATGAGTTTCTTCAATTAATTAATATACGAGTAGAAATGTTTGCTGTTTTTTTTTTTTTTTTGCATTAATTGCCAAATTATATCCCCACCTGGATTTGGCCTTTTTGATCATATTTTTGCATTTCTTTTGAATTTGTATATATGAATCCCAATTAAATGTAGATTTATTTTTAAGGTAAATAATATATTTTTTGCTTTTGAGTGTAATAATTCTTTTTATGGAATGATTCATCCATTTTGGTGCCTTTTTTTTGATTTACAGTTTTTAGTTTGGATGGAATATATAAATCTCTTACATGGCAGATAATGTCTTTGAATTTTTCTCAACAGTGTTCTGGGGTAGAATTTAATAATACTGATTCCCAATTAATTTCCCTAATAACATACTTCATAGTTGTTAAATGTGCTCTATCATATAAATAAATATTTGTGGGATTAAAGTTGTAGGCATAATTTTTTATAATATTGAATGAGACAAGAATTATGATTGCTTTTCCCAATAAGATCACTGATATTAATGTTATCCATCATCAGGTCACCGTCACAAAGGACAAGATCCCGGATGTTCTCACCTCTAGTTGGAGTTAATATACTCTGCTTGAGGCCTAACTGGGAACATATATTCAACAGTTTGTTTCCCATATTATTATTGGCTCTTAGATTAAGCCACTCTATTTCACCCAAATTGAAATCATTAATAACAGCAATGCTCCCTAATGCCTTAACCTGTTCCATTTCACTTAATATGGCTTCTAATATATCCACAGGTGAATTGGGAGGGTGATAACTGGAACCAAAAATAAGAACATCAGATGTGGAAAGAAATATCTTGACCCAGATGGTCTTAGTTTGTTTGTAGTGAGTTTGTATACTATTTGTAATATTTATCGAATTTAATTGGCTGTTGACAAATAAGGCAACCCGCCAACTTTTCTGTTTGTTCTATTATGTTTGAAAATGGTGAAACCAGGTTCATTTCATACCTCACCTTAACTGTACCAGCTTAGACAGCTTCACTTCATCATCATTCATTTTCCACTTCATATTTCACCTTAACTATACTGGCCTTCTAGGCCTCATTTCATAATCATTCATCATTCATTTTATACCTCACCTTAAGCAGTTCAGGCCTTCAAGGCTTCTTTCCGTCATTGTACATCCTCTCATGCTTTGAACGTCTAGTTGCAGAGGAATTGCTTGCATCTCTTAATGGCTGTCCATTTAGAAGCTCATAGTGAGAGATTCCTCTACATTGGAATATTTTCCTCCTCCCTTGATCTCAACTCTAAACAGCAGTAGCCAAGCCAACACTAATCTTAACATCCTTCAGCCTGGATGGAAGATAACCTAGGCCTTGGATCCTAAGAGGTGTCCTCCTTAAAGGGTTATTTTCCCTCTCCTCCATGCCAATGGTCATAATATTAGTCAGGGTTAGTGCTTTCATAGGTTTCATAGTTAGGTTCCTCTGTTGGATGGATTCGGATGGTGGCCCCGGCTGCTCCCTCTCTCCTTAGGAAGTTCACATTCTGCATCTTGTCAGATTTAATTTTGTTCATTGTGGTAGCCTTATATCATCCTCTCCTGTCCTTCCTATCTATGTCAGTCCCTTTATTTCTGGTCTAGATATCTTCAGATTTCTCACTTGTTCAATACTCGACACCCTTTTGGGTATTATTTTGGGCTTCTTCCTAAGCTACCTTTAGCCAAGGGAATAATTCCTGTGGCACCTATGGGGGGGACCCTCCTCTAGGGTTCCTTGCATCATACCCCTATAGGGTGGTATATCCCATGGATAGAGAGGTGCACAGCCACAATGTATCAAAGCCACACAAGCATACATCTCATCCAGTTGTGTAAGCACAATTGAATGGGAAGGTTTTAAGCCTGGGTTTCAATGGGTGGAGCAACAACATCACTCTCCCATCAGGACTAAAAAGGCCACTCTGCCTGGGTTGTTCCAGTATTCGTTTCTTGTTGCCCCACCATCCACCCCTCCTCCTCCTCCAGTGGCTCATCTCTCTTTCCTGTGGGCTTCTTCCTAAGCTTCCTTTAGCCAAGGGGGGAATTTCCTCTAAGATTCCTTGCATCATACCCCTATAGGGTGGTATATCCCATGGACAGAGAGGCAAACAGCCATAATGTATCAAAGTCACACAAGCATACATCTCATCCAGTTGTGGAAGCACAACTGAATTCATAATGTAGCATATTTATATTGCAAAAAGAAAATCATAAAAACATTTAAAAACATTTTTCATAGAAACATAGACTTTGACAACAGATAAGGACTGCTTGGCCAACCCAGTCTGCCCATTTCCCCACCTACTGGATAAGCTGCAGATTTAGATTACCAACAGCCTACTTCCTCCTACCCCCCCACTATAATTGCCTTATAGCTGTCCCATGCATTCTTGAATCCCCCCACCATTTTTGACCCCACAACCTCCTCAGGAAGGTGGTTCCATGTGTCAACCACTCTCTTGTGAAAAAAATGTTTCCTCACATTGCCCCTGAGCTGTCTCCCCTCTATCTTTAAATTGTGCCCTCTTGTTCTTGCACAAAGATGCTACCTTCTTGGATTTTGTTGATTCCCTTGAGGTACTTGAAAGTTTCTATCATCTCCACCCTCTCCCTCCTTTCCTCAAGGGTATACATATTTAGTTCTCTTAGTCTCTCTTCACATGGCTTCTGTTGCAGATCCTGCATCTCTTAGTTTCTCTTCATATGGCTTCTATTGCAGATCCTGCACCATTTTGGTTGCCCTCCTCTGGACTACCTCCATCCTGTCTATGTCCTTGTGAAGATGGTATCTCCAGAATTGCATGCAGTACCCCAGATGGGGTCTCACCAACTCTCTGTACAGAGGGATAGCAACTTCCTGTTTTCTACTGGTGATGCCTCTCGCTATGCAACCCAGTATCCTCCCAGCTCTCCTTACTGCCTTCTCACATTGCTTGAATACCTTTAGGTAATCTGATATGACTATCCCCAGTTCCCTTTCCATTTTTGTTGTTGTTAGTACCCCCCCATTGTGTACTCTTCACCTAGGTTTTTGTTTCCCAGGTACATTACTTTGCACTTCTTTGCATTAAATCCAAGCTGCCATACTTTTGACCATTCCTCTAACCTTGCCAAGTCCCTTCTCATCCTTGCCACCCCCCTTGTGTGTCAACTGTGTTGCAGATCTTTGTGTCATCTGCAATGAGGGATACGTTTCCTTCCAGACCCTCTGCAATGTCTCCTATAAAGACATTAAAGAGGACTGGTCTTAGTACTGAACCCTGCAGCACCCCATTAGTAACCCCTCTTTCTTCGGAGTGAGTTCCATTTACTTTTACCCTCTGCATCCTGTTGATTAGCGAATTTGTTACCTGGGCTACCACCCTGGAATCTACTCCCAGGCTAGCTAACTTGTTTCAAACAATAACCAAGTCACAATTCTTGCTAGACTCTCATGAACAAGGATTTTGTATGCTCATGAACAGGGATCCCTGTTCTCGACTCGCTTACGAACAGGGATTTTGCATGCTCACGAGCAAGGATCTCCGCCTATTATTTCTTGAAATTTAAAATCATGAAACATTTGTACAATGATACCAAAACAATATTAACACATAATGGTGCATCTGTATGTCATTAAAATAACCATAAAAATGGTTCCAATTTCACTCACTCACAAACAGGGATTTTGAATGCTCACAAACAAGGATTTGAAAGACAAAAGGAAATTCAGTTTCTAGACCAATGAAAACACAGTAAATGACAGGAAGTAGGCCATCTTGGATTTTTCAAGCAAGGCAAACTGTTTCTGACTGAACTGTAAGTAATCTTTTAAAATCATTAACATTTTACAAGTGTTTAGATTAGAGAAATTCACATAAAAAATAATATATTTCAAAATCGGATTTTCTATGCTTTCTAAAGATACTTCATGCAAGTGTTTATTCTCTGGCATTTTTAACTTATTAACAGTTAAAGCATGCCATGTTAAAGCCTGTCAGTGTGATGCAGTTTTTTTTACAGTGCAGCACCACAGAAAGCAGGACATTTAAACAAGTATTTCAGTTATCATTTGAACTATACTGCAGTATCTTTCTTACTATAAATGTTTTTAGACATAGATGCTTGATTATTGAAGGTCTACAGTGTATGTAACATTCCCCAAAAAGAAGAGAAACAGCAGTGCTTTTAGAAATAGCACTATACAGTACAGTAAATCAGCAACCTTCCCTCATTCTCAGCAACCTCTTTCTCCCTTTCAAATATCAAGCACAAACAAAAAAGTCAATCAATTAACTAGAAGAGCACTATTATAGTTTGGTGAAGTACATTTCTAATTTTTTTTTTATAAATTGTGTAGTACAGTAAAATTAAATTTTTTATAAGGAAAGGTAAAAATGGGCTCTTACCACCTAGAATGTCAGTTCAAAAAGAGAAGAAACCCAGGCACTGTCACAAAGACCCCGCGGTGCCTGTGACCAATAGGATTTGCCCATATTGCTATATAACTGAATGTGACCAATCAAACATCTACCTTATGTTACACTAGGCCAGCTGGTTATGATTGTTCTATGATATTTATAATATAGAATGTGGTATCAGTGAAGTTACCAGTGACCTGAAACCAAGAGGCAATTAAAAGACTAAAGAGACTTAATTAAGGGTCTCCTGTTCTTCTGACTTAATTAGAACTGACCCAGCTGCCAGGATATAGGGCTCATAAACTTGTATGATGTCTTAGAGGAAAAAAGCATGTTATATACCACAATGGTGTGAAAAGTTGCAAAATATTTGACCTGCCTTGGGAACAAGAAGCCACGCAAGATCAATGGAAAGGCTTGATTAGAGACTGTCATAATTTGTGAAATTTGTTTTTGCTGAAGTCACAGTATTTAAAATATATCCTGACAAGAAGATCATCGTTTGTATATTTTTTATATTCTAAAAGAAGGAGCTAGATGACATCATAGAAGGGGTGTGGAAACACAGAGTTTTAAAACTGTATACTGTGTTTGAACTTGTCATATCTTTTTGGGCTCTTAAGAAACAAGATCTAACTTTAAGCACTATAGACATAATATCTTAGATAGGAAAAAGTCTAATTGTATTGTGGTAGGAGTTTTTGTTTGTACTTTTCCTTGTTTTCTTTTAAGTGATTTTATGCTCTTTGATATATTGTTCTGTGTTTACATCTTTCATATTTTTTATCATTTTTAGTAAATATATAATTTGAAAGACTGCCTTGGGTTGTTGGCCAGTTCTTTTTGCATGTGATGTATATATGGTTAAGTCTGACAATTGTTCAAGAGCTTGATGGTGTTACTAAACTGGGAAAAGGTAAGAATATACCTAAGGTATTTTATAGAGTTTTAAGGGTTCATTTTGGAAGCCTGGCTGGGTGCTTCCTGGCATACAATTGTACCACAATCCCCAAAGAGGGTAAGAATCTGTGCCTGTACATTGGGTATGCTAGCATAAGGTTCACAGTTTGAATCCCCCCAGAACTTGAGACTAAAGGTGATTCGGACCCACAAGCAGACAGAAGGGTTACCCTGTCCGTTACCTGTTCACATTACTGCACTCCAAGATTGGCACTGTGGGAGCAGAGGGCCTGACTTGCTGAGTGCATTTGTGACACCTTATACCACCAAAATAAAAAGAATGTTTTATAAACAAATAGCCAATAGCAAACAATCCTGTAGACACAACACTAATTAATTAACTAACTGATTGGACATTAGAGAAATCACCCAATGTTATGTGTTCATACTATGTGGTGCTGTGTGAGTCGACTATTTGTGTTCTGACAGTTTAATCCCATAGCAATATCAATCACTTGGCAGAGGGCTGTTGAGAGAGAAACACATTTTGTGAGATTGCTGTCATTACCAAGATCTTTTCTAAGATTCAAATGGCAGAAAGCTCCAGGGCTTGTGCTTAGATCATGGGGAGTGGCCAAGTGTGAAGAGTGGCTGCATTTGCTAGGGCAACTTATTTTGGCAAAGATTGGCATCTATCAAACTTCAATGTCTTGTGGTTCAGTAAGCGTGGCATGAGATGGGAGCAGCTCATGCCAGCTAAGTGCAGGCTACTGAAGACACGCCCTACACCAGACATACTCCTCATTCATCTCGGAGGTAATGATTTGGGCCACAGAAGGGGAGTAGATTTAATTGAGGCTGCTCAATTAGACTTGCAGACTGTTATGGAGATGTTACCTGCCTGTGAGATTCTGTATTCAGACATTACAGAGTGGATGATTTGGAGAGGTGAGGAATACTGTCCTGGACTCAGAAGATCATGACATATGGTAAACATCCAAATATCTGGAATCCTTCACATTATGGAAATGCACATTGTACGACACCCCCAAATTCATCATTTTAAACATGGGCTATATCTAAAAGATGGTGTGCATCTCTCAAATTAAGGCAACATTGTTTTCTTTGGGGATCTCCAAGATGGAATTCTTGCACTTCTCTAAATGTACACCTCAGCTGATGCACAGTGCCATGGTGCCTACAAACCTGTGTGGCTGTTTTAAGAGCTACACAAATATCTGGTCAAAAAAATAGAACAGCTGCACTCACTCAATACACACACACACAAAACTCATATTTCTAATACAAGTTGTATATTTTAATTTCTGTAGTGCTGCTACATGTTTAGTTGTCATTTTTTTAATTCAGTGACAGTGACATACTAATTTACAACTTGTAGTGGGCACAACGGTCATAAAATAAGGTACAATGGCAGAAGGACACATATTTGTTTTTTTCTGTTTTTATGTGGATTGAGAGATATTGTAGAACAGCACAACTGATCAAAGGGGGGATGGAATGGGAATTAAATGGCACAGTCGTGTACAGTGCCACCACAGCTCCACAGCTGCAGAACAATGTGCAGTGGCTGCATTCACAGTCACCAACAACAACATGGCTGTCATGCTGGTCTGCTGATGCAGAAATAAATCATCCACTTGTGGTGCCTACATTCTGGGTTTGCTGATGGACTTGGAAGTTGGTTGGCTGGCTGGAGGTGGAATAGGGTTGAGCATTTCATGTACTGCTGTCCTTCTCCAGGGGAAGTGGGAAAGTTTGCAGTGCTATGCGGTCATCAAGCAGAGGCTGTGGGGTAACATCACACCACATGTTAAGTGGGAAAAGACAGGTGCTGGTGTAAATGTACATTCCTGTCCCCAGGGTCTTGAGCTTTTTATTGTGATTATAACTCTAACTGCAATAACAACATTCTTTTTTTCATTTACTTTTTTGGCACTTCACCAGTTAAGCACAGTGACTTGAACCATACGTGTGCTACAGAATCATGTTCTCAGCTGGATTGGTCATGTCCAAGACATTAATGAACAATTCAGTAGTTAATTTGGAGACTCACAAGTCCCAGGAATAATTAATTATGCTTATAATTCCAGCACAAGATCTTCATTGCATTGTGCAAAAAGACAGTGAACATTATGATTGGTGTTTCTAACTGTATTGCAACTTAAATGTCTGTGGCTAAGTGTGTGATGAGGGGAAAGAGCAGTAGTGGTGAGTTTGTTATAAAAATATTGCAGTCTGTCTTATTAATTTTTCATGTCTTCACACTACATGCAAGATATCCCATGTAATGAATCTGGTTGTGAAGTGGTGCATGGATGGATAAGTGTAGGGCATGTGCGTAGTGAGCACCATCTACTTGTTACAGGTATGCACATTTTGTTATCCTGGTACCACTAGTAGGTCAACAGCTTCCATGCAGCAGCATACATGGTGTAGCACCATCTGCCATCTTGCAACCCACCACATGCTCTGATGTCTGAAAGTTTCATATCAACAGTTTTTATTTGTGCAAAATATTCTATTTTCTGTTTGTACCTCTATTGGAAGTTTAATATATGTGAATCAGTGTGTGGGGTGGAGGGGGGGTGGTATAATAACATTGTAGTCCATCTTATAAATTGTTCATGTTTTCACACTACATACAAGATACCCCATGTAATGAATCTGGTTTGGAAGTAGTGCATGAGTGGACAGCTGTAGGGGCCTGTGTGTAGCTAGTACCATCAACCTTTTACAGGTGTTCACAGTTTTCTATTGTGGTACCCCTAGGAAGTAAACACCTTTGGTGCACTAGCTGCACCATCTGACATCCTCCAAGGCACTTTGTTATTATCTACTGAATGTGTACTTAAGCAACAAGGTACAACAGGCTGTGGGTTATTTAAGCAATATACCACGACATGGCATAGGTCATTTCATGATTTACCAACACCTAATGTACTGTTTTTGCTCATGAAGCAGCATGTGAAGTGAAGAAGCCAGGTGTGGCTAAATCCTACCATCACCCACACTCTCTCATCATATATTGCAATCATACAATGTAGTGCAGTTCTGTAAAAATACTAGTGTCCAGTCTACTGTACCTGCTTTGTTATAGGTTTCTCATTTTTTTATTTAAAAAATGGATCCATCAGCTGTTCATTACATTAAGCCATGGTGTATCTTCCAACCAATGGCACATGTAGCATTTCCTGCTCTTGTCCTGTTGTTCACTGTAGCACCCTTCCTTAGTGCAGAACCACCCTGCTTCCCCCAGCTGTCCATTACCATACAGCAGCTTCTCTTAAAAGGACAGGTCATCACTAAAAAAAATATGCTCACATTAATAGAACATTGAAAAGTAGTTCATGTTACTGGGTTTTAATGTAGGTTTTTAATTAAGACTCAGCATAACTCTTGGTATCTATCTGTCCCAGCACTTCCTACCACCCTCCTAAACACAGCAACACAGCAAATATTAAAAAAAAAAAAATTTTAATTTACATTTCTTACTTCATGGATCTCTGTAGAACTGTCCACTCAGTGAAATTTATAGAGAGCAGCAGGAACCATTTGCCATATTGCTTGGTGTGACATGCTTCTGGTTCCACCTCTACAAGATTCAAAAAATGATTAATTGGTTTTATTTTATTTATATTTATATTTTCTTTTACTTCGTAAACTTACAAACTCCCCATTTACTATTAGCAACTGTATCCATTTACAGAAGCCATCTGAGCAAGTGTGTCTCTTTGCAGCATCCATAGACAGTAATTTCCTTGTTCACAGCTTTCAAACCAATACAGTTGTAACTGGATCTTGAATAATGGGTGTTTACTCACCTGGTAAAGGTGATTGTGTTAGCTGTATCCATGACACTCCTCTCTTGGATTCCCAAACCACCTGATAGGCTAGTGATGCACATGTGACCCAGATCAAATTTCGCAGTATACCTTGGTCCCAGGAGTCCCCTTTCTCCAGTTTGATTCTTCCATAGCTGAAAAACAACTTAAGCCAAGACCCTTCCCTTTGACTCCCCCATTGAACAACATATCAAGAGAATGCTAGACATGAATTCACCATCACCTTCTGTTTATTTCCAACTGTTACAATTCTAGATTCAGTCCCCTAGGGTTACCAACGGTACTCAATTTGTCTTATACGCCTACAGATATGCAGGTATCCAAAATATGTCCAATGTTCCAGCAACCCAGTAGTCATCAGCAGTCAGCGTGAGTTATTTCTGCCATGATCACCATGAAGGGAGGGCCATGGAGTGTCATGGATACAACTAACACAATCACCTTTACCAGGTGAGTAAACACCCATTGTGTTATGTTGCTATCCATGACACTCCAGCCATTACCTCTTGGGTTACTATAAGAAGCAATTCCACCATTCCTTCAGGGCCGGACAGGGGGATCAGAAGGAAAACTGTTTTGGCACGCTGTGGATAAGACTTTACTGGCAAAGTCAGTTCTTTGTCTATATAACGTTTCAAGTCTGAAGCGTCTTGCAAAAGTATGGATGGAAGTTCAAGTTGCTGCTCTGCAAATGTCTTCCATGGATACACTAGCTCTTTCTGCCCAGGAAGTGGCCACTGCCCTTGTGGAATGAGCCTTTATTCATTCCGGTGGAGTGAGGTCTCTTGATTTGTATGCCTCTTGTATAGTCCTCTTTAGACAGCTGGCAATGGTGGTTTTGGAGGCTGCCATTCCTTGCTTGTGGCCTTGGGCTATAACAAAGAGTCTCTCCAATCTGCGGACTGGTTGTGTTCTTGTAATGTATTGTGTTAATGCACTACCTAAATCCAGGGGGAGGGGTGATGGGCTCTTGACTCCCCCTGTTGTTGTGCATAGAATGTCAGCTGTTCCATAGTCTGCTCCCTATGAAATGTAGACATGATCTTTGGGGAAAAGCTGGCACCGTTTTCATGAACAACCTTTCTGCAGTGAAAATGGTGTGGGGTTCTTTACATAAGAGGGCCCCTAATTCACTAATTCTTTGAGCAGAACAGATGGCCACAAGGAAATAGGTCTTCAGACCCAACTAGTAAAGCTGTGACTGTTGCATGGGCTCAAATGTTGTTTTGCCTAGGGATTCTAGCACCATCTTCAGATCTCAGGGGCCGTCTGGATGGGCCCCGGGCTGTGTGGGCCCAATCCTGCCCATGGCCACTCCTATGGCTGACAGCTGAACTATTAGGGAAGAAGTGGACAGGCCTTTGTCCAGGCCCTGCTGCAAGAACAACAATATCAGAGACATGTAGGCCTGCATTGGGTTGACTTGCACAGACTTGCACCAATTTTCAAAAATATTCCACTGTCTGACGGAAGTAGCTATGGTAGAGGGCTTTCTGAACTGCAGAATGGTTGATATGACCGATTCATGATACCCTGCCATCAACAATCTCTGCCTCTCAGGAGCTAGGCTGATAGTTTTAGGGTGTGGAGGGCTGGGTGAATCATTGTGTCCTGGAACAGCATGTCCCTTTGATATGGGAGGGCCCATCTGTCCAGACTCATGACTACTGCTGAGGCAAACCAGTCTCTCCATGGCCAGTATGGTGCAATGAGAATGATCTGTCTCTGGAATAGTCTGATCTTCACTAGGACCTGGAGAATCAGAGGGATTGATGGAAAAACATAAGAGCGATCCTGGTTCCATGCCTGAGATAAGGGATCCACTCCTAGAGCCTGTGTCTCCCTATACCTGGAGAAGTACAAGTTGACCTAGGCGATCTGTTTGGAGGACATTAGGTCAATTGGAATACAGCCCCACCTACTTTGTATCAAACTGAATAAGTCTGGATGCAGTTGCCACTCATCCGGGTGCACCTGCTGTCTGCTGAGCCAGTCAGCCCTGACATTCAGCTTGCCTACCAGATGGACAGAGTGGATGTGAGTGAGTTTGGATTGAACCCAGCTGAGCACCTTGGATGCTTCCCTGATCATGGTTCTGCTGCATGTTCTGCCTTGCTTGGCTATGTACGCAATAGTGACTTTGTTGTCAGATTTCACCAGGACTGACAGACCAATGATGCTGTCCCTGAATGCTCTCAGAGCATGGAGCACTGCCCTCATCTCCATGATGCTGATAGACAACTTTGCTTCCACCATTGTCCACTTGAGTTGTGCTGTGGAGTTGCTCATGAATGCTCCCCAACTGGTTAGGCTGGCATCGGTCTCCACTAACACCTGATATGATAGCTCCAGTGGATAGCCTCTCAGGAGGTGTGAGCGATGCGTCCACCACCTTAACAATTCCCTTACCATCTTTGATAGGTGAACCTTCTCGTTGAGGTCATCCTGTGATGGGGAACCTTGCTGCAGAACGCAGTTTTGTAGGGGGTGCATGTTCCACCTTGCTCAGGGTACCAAGTCCATGCATGATGCCATGCACCCAAAGACTTGTGCTGCTTGACCCATCATCAGCTCAGGGGTGGCCAGAAGGGCCCGAACTAGTGTGACCATCGAGTCTATTCATTTGCATGATGGTCTTGCCATTCCCTCAGCTGTGTTGATTTCTGCCCCAAGGTGTTCTATGTGCTGAGATGGCTGCAGTGAGATCTTGCTCCGATTGACCACCCAGCCATGCTGGGAAAGGGCAGTCAGAACTAAGTCTGTGTCCCTTTGTGATTGTGCACTGCTGCGTGACCGTATCAGTGAGTCATCCAGGTATGGGATAATGTCTACTCCCTGGTCCCGTAATCGGGCTGCCAAGACAACGGACACTTTTGCGAACACCCTTGGTGCTGATGTCAGACCAAAGGATAGGGCTCGGTACTGAAAGTGTTGGACCAGAATGTGGAACTGAAGGAATCATTGGTGGCTAGGCCTGATTGGAATGTGAGTGTATGCATCCTTCAGATCCACTGAGGTGAGGTAGTCACCTACCTGAACGTTCCTCAGTGTTGCTCTGAGGGTTTCCATCTTGAACCTTGGGGTAGTTATGAACTTGTTCAAGAATTTTAGGTCTAGACTTGGCCTGAGAGCTCTGTTTTCCTTTGGAAATAGAAAGGAAATAGAGTAGACTCCTGTGCTTACCTCGTTATCTGGCACAGGTTGAATTGCCTTGTTCTGGACCAGATCTCAGAGAATATCCTGTACCTGGTGGGCCATGGCTCTTCTCTTTGAAATGGGAGAGAGTACCACCCTGTCCCTGCAAGGTTTCTTTGAGAACTCGATAGTGTATCCTTGAGCAATGATCTCCAGTACCCACTTGTCAGAGGTTGTTTGTTGCTACTGTTGGAGGAATAACATCAACCTTTGCCCCACTGGTGGATAATCCAGATGCAGGCTGCGAGACAGGGCAGCATGGGCATGGTAGTCAATACTGCTTTCGCTTGCCATGTCTGCCTCTGCCTCCAAAGTGGGGGATCCTTCCTCTGAAGGTGGAGTAGCTGCCCTGAGAGGGACTTCTGAACTTGTCACTGTGTTCTCTTCCCCGAAAGGAATTATTTCTGTAATTCTGCTTTCTGTTTTGTTGAAACCTGCCATTCCCTTGAAACCTGTGTCAAGCAGATGGTAGGTAGATGGTTCATTGCTTATCTTTGGTGAGGTCCTTCCCCTCCTCTTTTTGCTTGAGGAACTCATTTAGGCCTTCACCAAACACATTGCCTCCCTTTGGGGCAAGTTTTGCAGAAGCGCTTTTGATTCATTATCGGCTTCCCAAAGTTTTAGCCATAAGGTCCATCTGGCTCCATTTGTTAAGGCCCCAGCCCTGGCTTCCAATTTTAGAGTGTCCATGGCAATGTTCCCCAGATAGTTTGCTGTATCAAGAGTGCATTCCAGCAGCTCCACCTCCGTGGTCTTGGAATCAAATTTTTCCATCGGCTCCTCCAGCCAGCAAATTGGTGCCCTGGCAGAATAGACAGCTGACACTGTGGTTCTAGCTTCCATGCCTGAGATCTCATATAGTTTCTTTAGCATCTCTTCCACTTTTTTGTCAGTGGGGTCCTTGAGGGAGATGGTACCACATGGCAGCACTGTATTCTTGCTTAGTACTGCAATTTGTGGGTCTATGCTAGGTGCCGTGCACCATAGCTTGGCTTTTTCTTGTTGTATTGGGGACATCCTGTCCAAATTTCTTTTCTCAGACAGCCAACCTGATTCTGTGGATTCTCATTCTTTTGAAAATATGTCATCGGTGGCAGGACAGCCAGGGAAGGTGTCCTTAACCTTCTGCTTTTGCTGCATCATGAGATCAAGTTTTGACACTGGCTTGGGTGCATCTGTGTCAAACTCCATTGTAGATTTAATGGCCCTCATTAGACCTGGGACCAGGTCAAAGGAACAAAGCTTCAATGTCAAAGAGGACAAAATCAGATATGGTGTCCATGTCCTCCTTCCCTGATTCCACATCCTCAACATCATCAACTGGTGTTTCCCCAGACTCCTCATACCCTGGATGAGTGGGGCAGGACCTTCCTTGTTACCTGGCTTGGGGGGTGTTGTCCCTGGAGATGGTACTGGGACAGGTATTGGGGGTGGCCTTATCTTACTTAGGGACTCCAGTGTCTCCATGACCTTAAGCATAAAATTCTGCTGACTCTCCATCAAAGCGACCATTGTCTGTTGGCTCTGGATGAGAAGGGCCCCTGGATCCATCCAGTCAGAGGTACTAGGTCCCTGGTTGTCCAATTCTGTGTTGGGGATCTGATCTGCTACCATGTTTTTGTCCTCATGAATGCAGGTGGGGCATCGTGGACCTGGGTTGTGGGCCAGCAGGGTGGCACTACAAGAAGTGCATTTCTTTGCCTTCACCATCTAAAAGATAAGAGAAGAACATTGTTAAAATGGGCACCCAATGGGGTAAAAGTACCTGCATGAAGCAGGTATGCTATGAGAACCAGATTAGTTTCTTTTAATAAAAAGGTAATCACAGTAGGTACAGGGACAAGTAGAGTACCCCATGGGGCCTATGAAGCACCTTTATGCACAATAGGGCCCCAATGCCTCAATGCCCTAAGTGCCCTAGAGGAAGTATCCTTTTTAAATTCATCCCTGAATTATCTCTGCAACTATTGTAGCAGCCCCAGGTAGTAACAAATGGCAGCCAGAGTAGGGAACAAGATGAGGTGACCGCTTTAAAAATAGAACTAATGTTTTTATTTTGTAAACATGTAATTTCTTTTTGAGCACTAATGGGGAATGAACCCTTGCATGCCTGTACTGTACAATGAATGGATGGCCTCCCTATCTAAAATAGTGAATCAACAGTCGGGAGGCCATCCCACACAAAATAGTTGCTGAATCCAAGAAGCCTAGGCTGAAGTAGAAGCCTATTAGGCCTCCCATCAGCCTACTATTTAATCAGCCCTAAATTCTGAATATTGCTAGGGTGAGGGGAACAACAAAGTACTGGCATTATATTGTGTGTGCTACCCCCAAGCTATCACTATCCATGGAAACTCATGAGGAGCAAGTTTGGGAGATGTTGGATGCCCAAAGGCCAGCAGGCCACTGCCACAAGGGGCCTGGCGTGGCCAAGCTGAACCATTTTGCTTAGAATCCTGGCTCTGTGAAGCAGTCGCTGTGCCAGGGACCACTTCAGGAGCTCTAAATACCCTTCTGTGCAGCCTACTAGTTAGGGAGCAGTACATGTTGGTCTGGATACGGCACCACATGGTCTCCGCTTGTGAGGGGAAAGCCACAAGAACTGGTGCTCATATACAGAGGGGGATCGCAAGATTGTTGCTCAAAACTTGAGCTGACACCATAATTCCTTGCTGTTAGTCTTGCAGACCCCACTTGGGAGGGGGAGAACCACTGGCTGAAAACATGCATGGAATGCACAACTTTTTAAAACCCAGCAGTGCATATGGGATCAAGTAACGCGGTGTCACCTAGTACTGGATCCAAACGCATTTCTTGCTCACTAGGAAAAAAGCTAAGCACATAAAGCACAATTTAAACAAAGGTTAAGAACGTAAAGTGCAATTTAAAATGAGAATGCCCTGCAGCACATCAACAGTTTATCCGGCAACAGAAAAAAAATGAATTCATAACAAACTAGCACCAAGTAAGCCCCTGCTGAGTCCATCTGTTTATAAACAGAGCCACTAAAGAATTCATGCAGTCAAATCACCAGCTTTGGGAGAGAGAAGTTTAAACTAACTTCATCAAGTAGTACAGCTGGATAATTAAGGCCTAACAGCCATAGGCCAATCATCTCTTATCTCATCTCTGTAACTAACAGACAGTAAACAACAGCAAATTGTTGTTAATCCTTCTTTCATCAGCAGGGGTATAGTAAACCTTCTAGCAGAAAATCATTAACAATTAATCCTTCAACAAATGCTGTGGTTTCAGAGGTTTTGGCCTACCTTTAGTTGATTAGTTGAACACAGAACTCCTGGTGTGCTTGTAGCCATTCAGATGCAAAGGTTGAACTGGAGAAAGGGGACTCCTGGGACCAAGGTATACTGCGAAATTTGATCTGGGTCACATGTGCATCACTAGCCTATCAGGTGGGTTGGGAACCCAAGAGGTAATGGTTGGAGTGTCATGGATAGCAACATAACACAATGAGGTTTTCTGTTTGAATGGGTGTTTATGTGCGTGGGGGGGTTGAGAGGCAGGGGTCTGTAGATTGAGCACAGCAACTGCCATGTCTCAATCACAAAGCTGACATGCTTAATGCTTTCTTGTTCATTAAATGCTGTAAAGAGGACAAGCTAAAATGCATCTATTGGTGACAGAGAAATCAGTTGTCTACTCCCAGTCCAGTTTCTGTAGCACATTTGACAGAGTAGCACTGATTAGAATTAAGTTGTAAATGTTTCCTACTGACTATTTATTTGTGACTCTGAATGTCTGAGTGTTGGAAGAGAGGTGACTGAGATAATAATGGGTTCAAAGTTCAAAATATGCTGCCAGGATGTTATGTGAATGTGCCTGGCACAGCTAATGCCACTTGTAACAATATGACTTGAAAACGTCACAGCTGAAAGGAGCTATTACCCAATCAGTTTTTGTTAATCTTTTTGCACATTTTATAGATAGATGTACAAAACACAATTTGTTATTAAATCAATAATAAAATACTTAAATATACTGTATACATAAATCTAACAGCTTCAACTTTACAAAGCATAGTTCTCATTACTATTTTACAGAGGAGGAAGACATTGAGGGCACTGGTGAGGGCACAGAACAGGCCACAGATGGTGACCAGCAAGACCAAGAAGAGCCCTCTGTGGCACAGAAGGATGCCCCACCAGTGGTGACAGCCTCCTCTGATCCTAGTCATCAAGAGGAGGAGGAGGAGGAGGTCTGCCCTGGTACTTCAGGTGCACAGGCTGCTGCAGCACCACAGAGACCTCCAACTGTGCAATGTAAGTCAATTTCTATTTTCTTGAATAGTACAGCAGTCCAGTACAACATCCATAGACTTCTTAACTCTTATTATTGATTCCAGTACAGCACAGCTATTTACATCAACTGTTGTTCACTAATATATATATATATATATATATATTAATATCAACACTTACAGGTGTGTCTTGTAAGATGAGAAAGTCATCTCATGCTGTTTTGTGCAAGAGGACCATGGGGTGGCTACACTTAGTACTTCAATCTACCTATGTAAGTGCAGTACCAGGTGTAGCGGCAATATAGACATCTATTTAAACATGTACAGAATTTGTATGTAACTTTCAGTGTCCAGTGATGGGAGAGTTCATACTACAGGTGGATGCAAACTGTTACCATTCCACGCTGTCAAGTTGCATTACAATACAGTATTTTATCCTATTTTAGTGCATGGCAGTACTCTTAGCACCACCTGTATTCTAGACATGAGAATGCAACTGCATTAACAGTTTCAATGGCAAACATGCCTAGTGATTGGGGGTGGGGAGGGTGCTACATTTAGTACTTCAGTCTTCCTATGACAGTACAGTACCAGTTGTGGCAGCAAATTAGACATGCATTTAAAGATGTACAGACCTTGCATTATATGTAACTTTCAGCATCCAATGATGGCAGAGTGCTTACCACCAGGTATAAGCATACTGTTACCATTCCATGCTGGCAGTTTCATTAACTCCTGGCACCACTTGTATGCCAAAAATGAGAATAAAACTGCACTAACAGTTTCAATAGCCTACATGCCTGGTGATTTTTGGGGAAGGGGGCTACACTTAGTATGTCAGTCTACCTATGTTAATGCAGTATCAGGTGTAGTGACAAATGACACATGTATTCAAGCATGTACAGAACTTGTACTGTATATAACTTCCGCATCCAATATCCTATTGTAGTGCATGGCAGTACTTTTAGGGCCTGCAGTATGCCAAAAATGAGTATGCAACTACACTAACAATTTCAATGGCCAACATGCCTGGTGATTGGGGGTGGCTACAGTTATTACTTCAATCTACCTATGTCACTGCATGACCAGGTGTAGCAGTAAATTATACATGTATTTAACGATGTACAGACCTTGTAATGTCCCTTCAGCATCCAGTGATGGCAGAGTGCATACTACCAGGTATATGCACACTGTTACCATTCCACACCAGCAGTTGCATTACAATACAGTATTTTATCCTGTTGTAGTGCATGGCAGTACTCTTAGCACCACCTGTATGCCAGGAGTGAGAATGCAACTGCACAAACAGTTTCAATGGCCAACATACCTGGTGATTGGGAGTGTCTACAGTTACTAATTTAGTCTACCTATCTCAGTGCATTACCAAGTGTAGTGGACAATTAGACATGTATTCAAAGATGTACAGATCTTGTAATGTATGTAACTTTAAGCATCCAATGATGGCAGAGTGCATACTACCAGATATATGCACATCATTACCATTCCACACTGGCAGATGCATTACAATACAGTGTTTTATCAAACATAAATTCATAAAGGTTCTGTTTCCATTTAACAGACCGATCTCCTATGTGGGAAAGACTGTTGGCTGTTCAAACAGGTAAGAAAAATACGCTTTTACCTTTGCATAAAACAAGTGACATTTATAACTGTAGTTCCCTAACTATCTTAACTTAAAAGTTTAACTAGACATTGCTCAGTCAGCAGCTGGCAACAGTGGCGACACATGCTCTGAGCAAGTTATTGGCTTCCTTAGAGATTGGGGACAGAAGTGGCTAGTAAAACGTTTGCAGGATGGGTGAGGATCACCACACACCATGGTTAGTTTAGTTCATGTACTGGTCGATTGAAGCTAGAATCCACTACACTATCACCCAGATAACTGACCATCAGTACTTTCACCACAGCAGGGTTCATGCTTAACATTAACTTACTGGCCCGGGGCATAGTGTAAACTGTCACGGAACAGTGCGATTTTCCCTTGACTTGCCCAATGGGGCTAGTGTTCAAAAAAAACAAACTTCCCCATCAATCCAAGCCTCACAGATCTCCCCACCCATGTCCCCTTAGTCAGCAACTCACCAAAAGTTCAAAAGTATGCAAACAAAATCTTTAGGAAACCACAGTGTTGATAGTATCTGAACAGTGTCACCATGGGATTCAAGTGCCATCAATCTCTCTCTTTCAAATGTTATTGAAAAGGACATCTGAAAGAGAGTGCTAGCATTCAAGACATGGGCTGAGACTGTTGAGCTGACATAGTTGGCATGTTTCATTAAATATTTTATTGCCATAGTTTTGATTTTTTTTTTCAGTTGCTAAGGAGACATGGGTAGGGAGGCTGCTGCAGCCAAGACAGATGGGGAAGATATTTTTTTTGTTACTTTAGTTATGAGAGTCAGATAGTGGCCATACAAGAAGGTGTGTGTAGGTTTTGTTTCAGTTGCCATCAAGGACTAGTGTGGGGTTGGGATGCACTGGGGAGTTGGAGTTATCACTGAACACCTAGTAGAACTCGTGTAGAAGGGTATAGGGAGGGGTGCCACTGGACACAAGACATAACTTATCAGGAAGGGGAGAGGGAGTGGGTGCCACTGGATACCAAGAAGAACTTATGGGTACAGGAGAGGGAGAGGGGTGCAAGTATATAACAGTGAGAACTAATAGGGTACAGTAAAGAGAGGGGATACCACTAGAAAACATGGAGTAACAGGAAAGAGATGAGGAGATGGAGTCCTTCCTTCTCCCCAGTAATCAGCAATATAACTTGGGTCCAGTGTAAATCTTGGGGGGCTGGTGAAAATTGGTACCACTTTCACTGATAGGCCAGTACAAAAAAGTTGAGTGTGACCCCTTCACAGCCACTTGTGAGAGGGGAGGGTGGTTGGTCTTTTTTTGCACAAGATGTATCCTAACCCCTTCTCTGTGGCACACACCCATTACACCAATACAAGAGCATTGACTACCATGGCCAACATGTTCAGTGGCAGAACCATATCCCTGTTAAAGTACAGCACTGACACATCACAACAGTCACCACAGATATACTGTTTAGTGGTGTTGGCAATTACGTGTATGACAAACCACAGCATGACATGCTTCTGCATACACATAAAACAGTGTGCAGCCATACATGTTCATGGGCATGAGCAAAGGTTGGTTTGTCCCAGCAGGGGCATAGTTTGTTATTTTTACGGGGGGGGGGGCAAAGTAACAAAAAAGTCCTGATTTTCGCGTATCACGACAGTGAAGATGGCGGGTGGCTTGCGTAATGCAAACAAATCAACCAGCATCAAATAATGCCCAAAAAACATTTAAGACTACAGCTGAATAACTCCTGGGAGGGACCAGCCCAGGCCAAGTCAGAGCACTTCCCCACCCACCAGTTTTACTGCAGCCTGCTCCCCAACTCCTCCTGAGACCAGAGTCAAAAACTGACCGAGATCTGTTTTGTATTCAGCTCTTCATTCTTCTGCCTCGGAGTGAGGACTTACTTGTAAGTTGAAAATATGTAAGAAACTTAACTTCCTTCTCAAAGGACAGGACCTCCCTCAGCTTCAATTCAAATCAGTCTTGACCTAATTGTGCCCCCCTGAACCTCCAGGTGGATAGCTCACTAGTCTCACCCCCTTTGCTGCTTACATAACCCTTCCAAGTCCAGCCCTTATAGTGGATCCTGAACTTCTTGAAATGTCTGCTTGAGCTAGCCCTCCCACCCTTGAGGAGTGCAAAAGCATGTTTCAAGGAAGTGCAGCAAATGGCTGTGCCCTCAGCATACCTATAAACATGGATGGTATGGGAAACATCCCAGTATGTGCATCCTCACAGCATGAGCCCTTATTTACAAAGATTACATAAAAAATGCAATTATACAATGACAAGAATGAATGCTGGCCTCTGATTGGTCAGTCTTGGGCTAGACCCATGATGTTATCCCAGTACATCCGATTCATCACAGGTCTAGTCTCAGCCTCTCCACGAACCTCTTGATTGTTAGCATTAGTGTGGTTTTTTGTATCTTCTCTTAAAAATATTTTTCCACACCAAATAAAACATCTTAAAAATTATTTTTTTTAATTCTGTATAACAACACACCATTGTATAATAGCAATAATGCCCTCCAGGGTGTGTGTCATGGTAGGATAACGTCATGCCTTATGTATTGGATACTTTCGTACCCAACCACCTGAGGCGTGGCGTTATCCCACCATGACACATGCTCTGTATTATTGCTTACTTGCACCAGTGTTAACACCTTTCTTTGTTATAACCAAGCAATCTATTAGCCCCCATCCCATCCCATCCTGTATTATTCAATGTCACATGCCTGAATCTGGTTAGGTAAGGTGTTTAAGAGGATAATGCTCTCCTCAAGCAAGCAAGCATTGCATATATAAGCATGGGACTTGCTGATATCCCTCAGGTGATGCTCTAAACAAGCATGCTGATGTACCTGGGACAGTGCAACAGAACAATGTAAATCCTCTAATTGTTCAAGATGATCATGGGCATGGTGTGGTCACACCACAACCCCTACCACTCTCCTCCCCATGGGCTCCTAAGGAATATGCATCTCTGTCCATGCCTAGGGTTACACAACCCCATCCAAGCAAACACGGACTGCCCTGGCACAAAAGTGGCCGCATCACATAACCTAAGAGAACAGATGCCACAGGAAGTTTGCTGGAACAACGACTCCAGATACCTGTGCACAGCCTCGCAGGACCCACCCTGAAAGGTAAGTACTTGGTTGGTGGTTTTTATTAGCATCACCTATGACAGTGTGTGGTGGGCCAGTTGTGGTAGCCCAGGTTGCCATGGATGCTCCCCCCCCCCACAGACTACTTCAAAATCATCTCATCTGACAGTTCTGAAGGGCACAAATGAAACATGGTTGCTTCAGTTTGATGTGGTTTAATACAGTTTTTTTTGTCCGAGCATGTGTCTCTATTCTTCTACACACAGACACACACACCACCAAAAAATGAACTTTTTTTATACCGTGTTTACATTCAGGATAGAGACAGGGTAAAGCAGGTCCAGGCAGTACAACACAGTAAATGAAACAATGCATTTTACAATGCCCAACAAACCACCAAAAGACCACAAAACAACAGACCTTCCCCCTGCCCTGGGTGGGGGAATGGCTAGGTCACAGGTCAGGGTGCTAAATGAGGAGGAGAGACCACAGAACATCTTGTCGAACCACACAGTAAGGTGAAACTACATTAACGTGCACAATTTTTATACTGTAGGATTTCATACTTTCCAACAGTTCCTAATTTTGACACAGAAACTTATCTTTAGTGCTCAGAAGCCCCTTGTACAAGGGAGGTAAGCATGGCATGGACCCAGCAGACTGGCATACATGTTGAAAACAATATTTCTGTGCCATTATGCCCATCCATCCCTCCCAGTCTGCTCTGGTCAGCACAGCAGCACAAAGCTGGCAGGGCAGCAGAAGGCACAGCAAGCAACAGTGAATTAAATGTCCATGCAAAAAGCTAAAGCCCACTCTCCCCACCCCAGACCTGCAAGGCCACTATCTCCACCCAAACTGGCCAGCTCAGCTACTCTCTGCACCCTGATGGATTTGCACAGCCACTCACCACACTCTGTGTCCACCCCACCAGCACAGCCACTCTCCCCACCCCACCCAACCAACACCATTTCCAGCTCCATTTATATGGTATCCTCTCCAGGCATCCAGGTCTGTGCCTCCCCATCACAGGCACACAAAAATAAATAAAACCACATTTTATACTGCATTTTGTTTATGTTTCTTTCTTTGTCTGGAAAGAAAGATGTTGAGCTACCGGTCAGCACAGTTTGCCTGGTATATAATTACAACTCCGCCCCACCGACACAATGCCAGTGCCTCCACCCACCCACACAACAGTGCCCCCACCACACCCACACAATGCCTGTATCCCCAACCCCACCCACACAAATGACCAGTGTCCACAACACCACACACACACACACACATGACCAGCAGTGTCCCCAACCCCAACACACACACGACCAGCAGTGTCCCCACCCCACACACACAATCAGCAGTGTCCCCAACTACACACACACACACACACACACACAAAATCAGCAGTGTCCGCAACCCCACCCACACACACGACCAGTGTTCCACCCCCCCAAAAAAAATCATGGGCAGTCAGTAGTTGCTATAACAATAGCCAGGTAGTAGTATAATCATTTCTTTAGGGTGCATGTTTTGGTGCAAAATTTTTTTTGCTAGTCTTATAACACTGTATGGGGGAGAACACAAAAAGCTACCCCTTTGGTTGTGTTTGCCAGGCAATGAAGACAGAGACAGCAAGGCCAAGGAATCTGTCTGTTTCACCCCTCCACAGTGGACGATTGGAGAAATCAAAAAAAGTGAAAGATTACTTTTACAGCCAGGTAAAGGATGAGGGGGAAATAATGTTTCAACATTGACTAATGTTCCTATGCTAGCTGCGGGCACAGGTCAGTGAGATACATCCCTTAACAGGTAAAAGATGAGGTGGAAATTACGTTTTAACATTTACTTATGTTTATATGCTAACACCCAGTCAACAAGCACAGAATGTCCCCCCTCCTAACCAACACAGACAGTTCACCAGAAACCCAGTCAGCAAACATGGACAGTCCCCCTTCACCTCACCTACAAGGACAGTCCCCCAGACACCCAAACAGTCCCCCTCCCACCAGACACGGGCCAGTGAGCATAGAATGCCCCCCAACTGACAAGGACAGTCCACCAGACACCCAGGCAGCCAGCAAACATGGGCGGTCCCCCATATCCCACCAAGGACAGTCCCACCCCCACACATAGCTAGCAAACACAGAATTTCCCCGCTCCACCAACATGAACAATCTCCCCAAACACCTGGCTAGCAAACACAGAGAGTTCCCCTCCCCAACAACATTGATAGTCCTTCCTAGACACCTGATCAGCAATCAACGACACCCCCCATAAGCCAACATGGAAAGATCCCCCAGACACCCGACCAGCAAATAGTTCCCCCCTCCCCACAAGACACCCGGCAGGCAAACATGGATAGTCCCCCTTTTCCACCATCATGGACAGTCTCCCCAGACAAATGGCCAGCCAAGTCCACCAAACAATGGCTAGTATCACCACACCACCATCACAGCCAGTGTCTCCACATTGCCATGGCCTGTGTATCCACCCCACCAGACCCCAGAACAGAAAACAGACTGTCCCCCCAGCCCCACCAAACATTGACCGCCCTCCAGTCTCAAACACTAACCACCCCAGCCCCAAACACTGATCGTCCCCCCCAGCCCCACCAAACACAGGCCTTCCCCCAGCACCAAACACTGACCATCCTCACAGTGAGTCAGCCCCAAAACACACAGACTGTCTACCCCGACCCCAACCCCACAAAACAGACCATCCCCCAGCTCCACCAAACACAGACCATCCAGTGAGTTTCCCCAACAAACCCCACCACACACAGTAGCACAGTAACTGAGTGTCCCCACCCCACCAACATGACCAGTGTCCAGACCATACCAAACAAATAGGCCCCCACCCACCCCACCAACATGGACAGCCTCAACAGCCAGCAAATCCCCTCCCACCCAAAGAAACACAAGCTGACAGCAAACCTTCCACCCACCCCAGACACATGGCCATGGCCGAAGACAACCCCCCCCAAAAGACACATTTCTGGGATGTGAATGGTATTAATTTCCAACAACCAGCTTGCAGCACAGTTACTCACCAAATCAGTAAGGGCACAGACAGGGCAGCATACAGCAGGGCACAGCAAGGCCAAGAAGTCAGGTCAGGTAGCCAAGTCTCTCCCAACAGTCCTGTTCCTCCCCCCGATTAATCCCCCGATGAGACAGTAACTCATTTTTTCTGACACCAGATGAATGTGTCGCATTATGGGTCTGCTATAGCTTGCATGACCACCGGCTTCTTCACTGTTCTGGGCCTGGCTGTTCTCTGACCTGAATAATCCCTCTCGGTGGACCGTGGAACTGGTGGGCAATGGGCGTGGTGTGGAACTCGCCGACAACACTGTAAATCTTTTTCTGGCCTGCTGGACACAGGAGCTGGGTGTGCAGGCAAGCCTGGCCGTGCCTCAGACTCACTGTAATTGTACTACTTGCTCCTTCGCCTGGTCTGTCCGGTGGTAGAGGCCTTGTGGCTGCAAGCCTCCTAGGATCTCAGGGATGGGAGGCTCAGGTGGCTGTGGGAGGGCCCAGAGCACAGCTGACTGCACTGAGAAACAGAAAGTAGGTAGTCAGAGGAGTCAGGTGAGGTATATTTAAACTGGGCTGTTCAAGACAGGAGGAGGGTGGGAACACTAGACTGACTGAGACACTGGTGACACCTGACAGACAACCAACGACTGCTGCTCGACATCCTCGAATAGCTATCTCTCCTCAGCCCTACGCTATATGGATGATGCTGCTGCTCCTTCATGGAAGGCACACAGACAACTAAATGGTGCCACTAACGGAGTACTGCTCACGCAATGGCACCAGCTTGCAGCACTCTCTGATTGGCTGTAACATGCAGGCTACTATGGTTGCAGGCTTGCAGCCAATCGGAAAAGGGGATAGTTTTTGTTTAAGAGACACGGCGCCACGCCGCCACCCCCCCTCCCCCGGAGAGGTGCAGGCAGTCTGGACATAGCCCTGAGCCCATTCAATATTAAAAAAAAAATAAATGATAACCGGACAATGGTGGCTGGGCTCCTAAAAAAGTCCTGGTCTAATTTCTCGGGGGGGGGCAGCTTGTCTCTGTGCCCCCCCACAAGCTACGCCTATGTGTCCCAGACAGCTGTACATCATATGAACTTACAACACAGTGGTCCACACTTCATGTGCAGCAAAATCATTAGCTGTTACTTAAAAATCTCTTTGGTTCAAATTTCCATATTTCAAGTCATAGTAAAGTGAGTCATCACATATTTTAAACAGCATAGTATGTTATGTGTCACTCATTACAAATGTCATGCAATATCACAGAATTGATATTGTTTAGTCACTGGAAGGTTTTTATCTCAAATCTAAAAAGTAGGCCATAGAAGTTGTTTTCTTCAATGTCTGATACTAGTATATTTGTTTCAATAAATGCACAAAAAGAAAAAAAGCAAAGTTCACAAGTAATTATACATGTCTATCAAGTGTTAAAATTAGAAGTTTGTTTTGTCAAACAGCATCAGATAATTCATTTGCATCAGCTTAAGGAACTCTCAATAAATATGGAATTGACATTCAAGCAATGTACTAATATTGGTATAATCATTTTTTTTCACTTTGTTTCCAAAAACTACTACATATTTCTGTGCAACAAACAACCTGAAGAAACAAAACAGTAAGACACATAGGACTCAAGCAAATATAACACTTCATTAGTGTGTTAGTGCGCTTCTTTGTGTTATATAGTCCGTCATGCCATTAGAGCGGCTACTTGCATGCAATGGGCTCTCTGGTGTTTCCATAACCGGTGTAACTCCTACATCATCATTACTTGCATAATGTAGTTTGCATGGCAATATAGTAATATGCATAAATAGCATATGTCTTTTGCTATCACAGCATAATCCTTCATACTAATCATTGAAATTGTTTACATGTGTTATTGTACATACTGCTCTTTAAATATATTGTATATGTTAACAGTTAGACACTTATAGCAGATGGCCAGGGTCATAGTAAGGCACAAAGCCGTACGCCGAGTGGCTTAGAAATATAGGATAATAGATGGGGAAGTGTGTATAATGAGGATTTTGTAAACAACCAAGGTGTGCGATGCCCCATAAACCCACAAACCGAGAGTGTGCATAAAATCCGAGTTCCCACACTTCCCCATGTATTATTTTTTATATTAACTGGTTTCTTTGTTTTTTTATGTTACTTTTTTTATTTTATGAAACAATGAATTGCAACAGTAATTTGGAGCAGTAAAGAAATTATTGCAGTAAATGTGATAGGTTACCTGTTTAACTAGTAAAAATGTTTAATTCTATTATTTTAACATTTTTAACAGTTCCCCTCTGTTCTGCCCTCACCCCCAAAAAACATGTGAAGGCAATGTGAGAACTAATGAAATTGCTTTGTTAACACATAAGAAGTGCATTTTATAACAGGAATTAGCAAGTTATTGAAGCAAAACTGTTTTATTCAATAAAAGAATCAGTCTGTTTTGTCTGCTTTTTTTCCTTTTCTCTTTATCTCACACGTTTGACATCAGACCAGATGTGGAACAATGAATTTCAGACATTCCAATTCACTAGCTGGCTGAAATATTGTTCAATGTGGCAGTTTAAAATGGTTTCAATGCTGAGAATATGTTGTGAGAAGTGCAGTTTATTTTTCTTTTTTTGTGTGAAGGATTCCTGATAGTTGTGGTTGGCAGTGTCAGTGATGGAGCATGAGCAAACTGACAGCGTGAGCAGAGAGCACAAGGAAGCAGTACAGCTGACATGGGAGGTATTGTTAGATCTTAATCAAACTCTGTTATACATGGGTCATTATTCACACGTGTGTATAATAGAGTTTGAGAAGTTAAGCCGGTGGGTCATAATCATCACTAACCAGTTAATATGTGTCTACTACATATCCCTGGAGTGTCTTATTGCGCCCCCTGTCATAGAAGGAATGATCTGTAATGAGTCCTTTATAAAAAGAAAAATAAACAGAAAAAACTGTTTACCAACATAATCCCAGAGCGTCAGAAAATACAAGATAGCTAGTAGTCAAAATCATATATTTAATATACATCTGTACACCTTACCCCATGAGTGTTGTAGTTATCTAGTTAAACTGCCTCTTTCAGCCTATAACAGATAGTGGGTTATTTCGATCATCAAGTTAACCTGCCTCTAGAGGTATACCACAGATATGTACTGGTAACAATAACCTTCCTCTACAGAGTATCTTAAAACTATGTAAAAATTACTGATTAGCATAAACTCCATCACCATCCTAGCTTCCTTATCTTCAAGTATCTCAAGTGATGTACCTGAATAGAGCAATAACCCCAAAAAACAAAAACAGGGTGAAAGGTAGAAAACTGAAATGTACATAGAAACATAGAAGTTGATGGCAGATAAGGACTGCAAGGCCCATTCAGTCTGCCAATTTTTTCTACCTCATGAATGTGCCATAGGCCTTTATTCTGTCAGTGACCTATTTATTCATACTCATCTGTATTGCTCTCGTATGCCTATCCCATGTGTGTTTGAAGCCCTGCCCTGTATTCATATCCACCACTTCCTGAGGTAGGCCGTTCCATGCATCCACCACCCTTTCTGTGAAAAAGAACTTCCTCACATTACTCCTTAATTGTCCCTCCTCCCTCAAATCTCATGCTGTGTCCTCTTGTCCTGCTATTTTTCTTATATTGAAACATGTTAGACTCTTTCACTTTGTTAATGCCCTAAAGATGCTTGAATATTTCGATCATATCACCTGTCTCCCTCCTTTGCTCTAAGGTATACATATTGAGCTCCGTTAATCTGTCCTCATATGTTTTCTGATGCAGTCCCTGCACCATTTTGGTTGCCCTTCTCTGGACTGCCTC
Organism: Neoceratodus forsteri; assembly: GCA_016271365.2. Classification (NCBI taxonomy): domain Eukaryota; kingdom Metazoa; phylum Chordata; order Ceratodontiformes; family Ceratodontidae; genus Neoceratodus; species Neoceratodus forsteri. The sequence goes on from CM057458.1 coordinate 1,150,577,243, forward strand.
CATTTTGTTAATGTCCTTGTGCAGTTGTGGCCTCCAGTACTGCACACAGTTCCAGATGGGGCCTAACAAGTGTCCTGTAAAGAGGGATTATTACCTTTCTCTTATGACTTGTGATACCCCTACTAATACACCCCAACATCCGTTTAGCCTTACCTACTGCTTTAGTGGTCTGCTTGGATGATTTCAGGTCATCTGTGATGATGATGCCCAAGTCTCTTTCTTCCCTTGTGATTGCCAGCTACTCCCCTCCCAATCTATAGGTAGCTTCAAGGTTTCTCTTCCCTATGTGCATGATCTTGCACTTCTTTGCGTTAAACCCAGGTTACCACTCTTCTGACCATTTTGCCAGTTTTTCCAGATCTCTTCTTATTCTGTCTAACCCATCTGGATCATCTACACTGTTGCAGATCTTGGTGTCATCTGCAAACAAGCAAACCTTACCCTCCAGTCCATCTGCAATGTCACTGATATAGATATTGAAGAGGACTGGCCCCAGAGCTGATCCCTGAGGTACCCCACTTGTGACTTGCATCTGTTTTGACTGCATACCATTTACCACCACTGTTTGTTTTCAGCCTGCCAACCAGTTTGCCACTCAGATGACAAATTTCTGACCCACCCTGAGCCTACCCAGCTTATTAATCAATCTTCTATGTGGAACAGTATCGAAAGATTTGCTGAAGTCAAGGTAGGCAACATCAACTGCACCCCCTTGGTCCACCACTCTGGTTACCCAGTCAAAGAAATCTATGAGATTAGTTTGACAGGACCTTCCTGTTGTAAACCCAAGTTGTCTTGGATCCTGTGCTCCTATGAATTCCAGGTGTTGCACTATCCTTTCCTTAAGGAGTGCCTCCATAATCTTGCCCACTACTGAGGTAAGACTGACTGGTGTGGAGTTCCCTGCCTCCTTCCTGCTGCCACTCTTGTGGAGCAGGATCACATGAGCCCTTATCCAGTCTTCTGGGACCTCACCTGTGCTCAGAGACTCACTAAACAGTTCTGTTAATGGCTCTGCTAGTTCCACACTTAGCTCTTTTAGTACCCTGAGATGTATTGCATCAGGTCCCATTGCCTCGTCCACCCTGAGCTTAGTGAACTCTTGTAGGACCCTTTCTTTTGTGAAGGGACTTGTGCACACCTCCCCCCATCCCCGTGTCCATGGTGCTGAGCTGTGGGTCCTGCCCTTCCTCCTCAGTGAATACTGAGCAGAAGTATCTATTTAGGATAGATTATTTTCCTTGGTCCTCCTCCACACACTCCCCCTTATCCCCTTTGATCATAGCAATACTCCCTCTGGACTTTTTCCTTTCACTAATGTATCTATAGAAAGTCTTGTCCCCTTCTTTTACTGTTCATGCTACTGTTTCCTCAGTTTGGGCCTTTGCCTTACTGCCTTCCCTACTTCCCTTAGGAAAGTTTGGTATGCCTCCCTATCTTCGTCCCACTGCGTTCCATTATATTTCCTGAAGGCCATCCTTTTGGTTATGACCTTTTCTGCTACAATTTTTGAGAACCAAAGTGGTTTCCTCCTTCTTTTACTCTTGCTTTTCTCCCTAACACAATGGGATGTTGCTTCAAGTATTGCATTCTTTTTTTTTATATGTACCATCTTTATTCATTTTCCAAAAACAGAGTTCACAAATAAACACACATACACACAGACACACAGACACATACCTGGCGAGCCAGGGTGCACAGCCCCAAACTGACTGTGCAAACTATGTACAACCCCTCTGTTTACAATCACAGGGGGTAGCCACCCCCAAGACAGGCAAATTTTCTCAGATATTCTGTACTTTATCACAGTAAGCATATATATCTAATTTCCCTATTTGCAATACTCTTGAATCCCAATATGTAAATAGTCTCCAAGCAACCACAAAGCTCCTCCTGACACCTACAGCCCTCTTCCTACGGGTGGCACCCATCTGTGTCCCCTGGAAAGAGAGAGAGTCCCCCATCCCCCCTCTGTGATTCGCAGACCTTAACTAAGCATTTCAAGTATTGCATTCTTAATGCTTGCCTACTCTGCCTGCACCCCCTGTCCCCTTCACCTGTATTTCTACTTGCCAAGGCTAGCTTAACTCTGTTGGCCATCTTTTCAAAGTCAGCTCCTCTGAAGTTCCATATTTTTGCCTTGGAATGGGATGATTTAGTTCTAGTGGTCAAATTGAACCACATCATATGATGGTCACTGGCCCCCAGGTGACCTTCTACCTGGAGATCTGTGATCTTTTCCCATTTAGTCAGTACTAGATCCAGGACAGCCCTGTATCTTGTGGATTGTTGTACCAACTGATTGAGGCTCTCCCCCTGCAGGGAATCCACTATGTGTCTAGTTCTGGTGGACGATACCGCTGGTATTGATCAATCTGTATCTGTCATGTTGATGTCTCCTATTATCCGAACCTCCCCTTTAGCTGTCATGTTTTGTATATCTTCTAACAGTAATGTGTCTATGTCCTCCCCTGGTCTGGAGGCCTGTAGACTACCCCATCTTGTATGTCTGTTCCATTTCCTGTTTCCAGGGTGACCCACCGTTCTTCTGACTCCTTATGTGTATTCCGAATTTCAGTAGCTTTGATATTTTCATTGACATAAAGAGCCACCCCCCCCCCCTTTTTCACCTTGGTCTCTTCTGAATAGTACATAGCTGGGTATTGAAGTCTCCCAAGTATGGTTAGTGGTGAACCATGTCTTGTTAATGGTTACTATGTCCAGTTTAGCCTCTGTCATTGTTGACTCCAGGTCTGGGATCTTGTTTCCCAGACTGCGGTCATTTGTGTACATGATTTTCCATTGACCAGATTTCAGTGCGTTAGTTGTGGGATGAAGTCTGGCTTTTCCCTTGCATGTCATATGGGGAGCAGGACCATTTTCCTTACCAGGTGATGCAAACGAACTAAAAAAAGATACTAAACTCCTGTTTGATCACTAGCTGAGGGGGGAGAGGTGTTTTCTCATTCGATGTATCGGGTGCTGTACCCCTCTCCCCATTTGCTAGTTTAAATATTCTACAAAGACAACAAACTTCTGCCCCAATGCACTGACTCTCTCTTTAGTCAGATGCAGTCCATCAAATTTAAAGAACTTTCGCTCCCAAAACTGTTGCCAGTTACCTACAAATTTGTGTTCTTTTTCCTGGGACCAGCCCTTGGGCCACATGTTTAGCTCCCCATCTCCCCTTCTCTGACCTTCCGTCTATCTACCCCAATCTCCCAGACTTTCATGATCTCAGAATAGGAGATGCCGGATGAAATGGATGACAGTTTGTCTCCCAGCCTGGTCAGGTGTTCTTTGGTCTCCACAACTGACTGGCTGGCAAGATCATTAGTCCTTCTGTGTATCAGGACATCATTGTTTTCTTATGCTTCCTGAACAATTTTAGCAATGCGGTAAGTGTCTCTCCAAGCTGATGTACCTGGGAGACATCTGACCATTACCCCCAGCTGGAGGTAGGTATCAACTCCCAAAATCATGGAGTTGCCTATGATCAGAAGTGTTTTGAATTTCCTTTTTGCCTTTTTTGTTTTGGTCACTGTTTTGGGCCAGTTTTGTAGCATTAGCTCCTGTGCTGCAGTGTTCTCTGCCCCTTTGTTTGATTTTGGAGATAGAGGTAGATACCTGCTTGTAGTTTTTATATGGTTTGTGGAGGTGATACATTGGTGAGCACTGAGTGATGGAGCACCTGATTTGCCCCTCCTAACCACCTTCCAACCTCCCAGACCAACTACCATCTGTGGTCGAGGTGCTTCAGTTAGATATTGGGGAAATGGCTGGCAGTTCTTGTAATATATTTCCTCCTTAATATGTGATTTTAGGCAGCAATCTCTACCCATGCTGCCCAGAGATGAGCCCTTAGATCGTCGATGGTCCAGCATGTAGGACAGAGTCCTTAATCCTGTATAACTGCTCTTTTGAAAAGTGTCCTCCAGTACCCGCAGTTAATAATATCCATTCCAGTTGAGTTGCCAAATTTATAACCTGGTCCAATAATCAGAAGAAAAATGAAAGCCAGAGTTTGATTGTTTTTTTTGTTTGATTTGTTTGTTTGTTTTTGTATAACTTTTTAGAACAAGTTAAATTAATTGTACCCCTGTTAGTGAGGTCACTGTGTGGATACCCCTCTGATCCTCCCCTTCCTGCTTTGCTACAGGAAATGTCACAACTGTGCTACACTATAAAAGGAGTGTAGCATGGAGTGGTTAGGGATAGGGGTGGGTTATTGGGCCCTTCTCCTGCCAAAACACAAGAACCACGAATGAAAGAAACAAGGAGGTAACAGCAAAAACAATCACCCAACAACAAATGTAGTCGCTATCCCTCAGTCTGTTTATCGTATGTGCCCTGTAATTAGCCCTGAAAGCTTAGCTTAATTATAGATAAAACTATAAATCCCATAAGCACAACCTGTAACAATTTCACAGAAGATATACCCTGCAAAAAACACTTTGCTAAAGAGAAAAATAAAGCAGTAAAAAAGTAACAAAACCTGTAAGCACAACCTGCAGAACAATTTAACAGATGATAAACCTTGCAAAAACAGCTTGAATCAGAGAAGATTACAGCAGTAATCTGTAAGTACAAAACAGTAACAAACCTGTAGGCACACCCTGTAACAATGCAGCAGAAAGTATACCCCGAAACAGCAGTCTGAATCAGAGAACAATAAAGCATGAACCAGAGAAGATTACAGCAGTAATCTGTAAGCAAAACACAGTAACAAAACCTGAAAGCGCAAAAGAAAATAATACCACACAGTAAATCTGCCTAGCCAAAAGATGCCGTGATGTTTTTCCTTGCTCTGATAATGTTGTTCCTTGCTCTGTCCTTACAAGCAAGCCTAGAAGAAAAGAGCTCAGGTGAAGCTAGGTTCCTTTGCCAGAAAACCTAGTCTTCCACCTCAAAAACACCAACTCACCTGACCTTTTAACTGTTCCCTCTGTTGGAAGTTACTAAGACTTTGTCAGCTCCACCCCCCAGTTACACTCCTAATCCCCTGGAAGAGATGTTGGAAGAAAGCAATTACCTCTCAAAATTTGAGTACATTCTTATACTGTATTTCTCTCTGTCATTTCTCTTTCAGCATAACTAGAGCAGTCTTGTACCACACAGGAGACCCTCTGCCAGTTGCTGCAGACTGTGATGTATGGCAACTGTCTTGTGGCTCAGCATGCCCATTTGCTGAAGAGGAAACTGGATCTTATCATTGAAAAGCAGGATAACATCTACAATCTTCTGCAGTGACAGGGATGTGTAGGGCACATGACAATGGTGGCTGTCTATGGTCTCCAGGCAGCAACCGGGGTCTCTCTGACACAGTGTCTGCTCTGCGAGAACAACATGAAACCCAGGTTGCAGTTCAGGAGAAAACCCACAGTATACTGCAGTTACTGGTGGAGGGGCACTTGGAAGCCTCTGAAGGCATACAAGTCATTGTACACCGGGGTCTACAGAGGCTACAACACCTGAACCAGGCCCTACCTCCTCAGGCACAGAAACCTCTAGATGTTGCCTCAACTGGAGAAACACCTGAGTAGGAGGGACAACAGCCACGTGATCCCCCAACCTCTTGCAGGAGCTTCCACATTCTCTCTCTCCCCCAAGATGCCCTCATCACAATACCAGGGCAAATACCTCCTCATCAGTCTAGTGAGGCACACCCCCCCCCCTTTTTTCCCTAGGATTGGGGGAGTTACTGTAAATAGTTTGGTTTTTTTAAATATATTTTTGTTTTCTTGTAAAATGTGTGATGTTGACACAATTCTTTTTTTATTTAAATATTTCTAAAAGTGGAATACAATGAATTTTTGTGTTTTGGTTTCTTATATTTTATTAAAAGTTGTATATAATGAATGTTTTTTTCCAAAAATATAAAAAGTATACTTTAATTTTCATTAAAAAAAGTAAAAGAAATATATTATTTCATTACATAAGAAATGTTGTCCGACTCATTTTTTAACCAGCTACTAAACATTACTAAAGGTTTCAGACAAGTACTTTAGTTACATTTTCTATATTTTCATTATAGGTACTTCTAAGGAGACAGGTTCTTATGCTTTGTATGTCAGTGACCTGTTAAACAAGTACACAACTGCACTGTCTCACTTTTATGACAAGAGTTTGGAATAGCAGGTTATTAATCTCCTCCTCTCCTAATGTAGCTACTTTAAATGTCATAGTATCCTATTGAGTGTTTAACAATCATATAGAGTATGGAAGAGCCTTATTGTATGCATTTGTGGCCAAAAAACAGGCCTACTGTACCATTGATGTGATGTCAGGATGCTGCTGTACCATCCTGAGTGCGTCACCATGATGGTACAACAGGATCAAATGCCATCACATGCCACAGATTGACAGCACGTCAATGATCATTCATTTGGCACAGACATCTTTTCAGAATCAGCAAGCAGTAGTCTGTGAGCCGCAACAAGCAATCATGATGTCGGGAATATTTTCCAAGTGTACCTACAAGTTCAATGTAACCTGCTCTGTCTCCCTACTCACATTCAATGGAAACCATATCAACTGCACCAGTTTGACCCTGCCTGGCATCTGACCTGTGTCATATGACCCGACTGCATTAGTAGCCCGTATTGCAGTCTCAAAAGTTGGATTTTTCTTTGTTGTTTCTTTTTTGTGCTTTGTGCTAAGTAAAACCATTGGGTTCAGCATGTGTTCTTGAAGTATAGCAAATAAAATGTTACCACTTCTTCAACCTTCTCATCTCACACTTCATTTTAAGGTAAGGGGTAACAAACATGGTGCTGGTCGGGGTGGGTGGTGGAGAACATGGGAACTAGAGATATGTTTCTTTTTATTTCAAAGCTCATGTATGCTTCTCGAGGTTTCCATGCCAACCATAGCCTCTCAAGCTGTGCTCTTGAGGTCTATCAGGTTGTCATCGCAACCTCTCGAAGCATACACAATGTGGTTGTTAAGTGTTGCCCATACATTATCCTCCATATATTGTATAGCAGAGCATTGTTCTACACAGAAATCCATCGTTTTCAAAATGCTGTTGTGCCACAGTTCAAAGGTAATGGAATGTGATTGTATCCTGTGGTAGAATAGCATTCTAGAACCTCTAGAAACTGCACAGGTCAGTTTCACTATGAAAGAGAAAAAACCCACAATGCACACTTTTCACATAATACTGTACACTATAAAAAATACAGGATGAGCCACTTTATGCATAACCAGTCTGTTCTGCCACCTCAGGGTTCTGATTCCCTTTGACTTCTCGAGTTTTGCTCTCAAGGTCAGAGGGAATCAAAACCCCGCTGTGGCAGAACACACTGTTTGTGCATAGTTGCCCATCCAGTATTCTCAGTGTTTTGAACTTTAATACTCAGTAGTTGCACAACAACAGTTCTGAAAGACAGGAGTGTCTGAGAACTACACATGAGAAGTCAGTCAACTTGAAACAGAAACAAGCAATGCGGCAGAATAAGATATACATGAGACTAGATTGTTACAGTTCTAAACTTAACCTTGTTATATGCTGGCAACCACAAAATCTATCGAAAGATCTCTTCTATGTACATAGTACAGTACTGTCTAACTTTATAACTGAAAAATAAATATGTTTCTGTGTACAAAACTTTCAATCAGCCATCAACACAGCTTACAAGAACAGTCTTTTAATCACCATATATGTGTGTAATTTTTCATGAACCACAGATGACTGTTATATTGAGCAAAGGTGGTGATTAACAGACTGATAATATAACTACGCCCACTCTCTTCTTATTATTATAATTTTAAGATTGAAAAGTTTCGAAAGTATGAATTGTAAATGCTATACTCTTTTCAATTCATTTCTGCAAGTAAATGGTTCCAACTGAAAAACTGTATGACAGCTACCATTCTACTTCCTAAAGCCAGAGTGACGTTCAGACACTACTTAATGAAAATTTCATAATGTTAGACAGTTAACCACTCAATTATTCTCAATATACTCAGTGAGCATCTCACAGTATAGCAGTTCATTTACAGGGGTAGCAGAGCAAAACATAGATGCAAACAAAACAGGAAAACTATTACAATTACAATAGAATGTGATCAATTAAAAACATGCAATATGGTGAGTACCATACAATCTAGCAAAACGTTAAGCAACTATGTAAGCAACAAGACATGACATGGTGTGCATTAGACAGTCCTAATGCATGGGCAGGGGACATAGTGAGGCATGAGGTCACAAGCCAAGTGTATGCGGTCCACTAGCCATGCATTACAACTGACCAATGCACATCCATGGAGTGCATTAGTATACATAAAAAATATCTCTGTGTATTCTAAATGGGATTTCTAGTTTTAGCCATGCATTAGAGACTTGTAACACACAGGTAACAACAAACAATACTGCTTGAAATCCTTTCCCCTTATTATAAGTATTATTCTATGTTGCTCAATGCAAGCTTATCTATCAGTGGTCACAAGTACTGCTGCAGCAGCATGAAAGGGCAGCACCATAATTATTTTAACTAGTGAAATCTTGGACAAGCTAAGACAGAACTTCATAAATCCAGATTGGTGGCCACATAACATACTCTACTGGTTTCCCAAATATCCATTGTGTGTTAGTTAGTGAAAAAGATCAACAAACAGCCAGAGAGTAAATGCATCACAATTGACACACTATGAGTCACTCAAGCAGATAAACACTACTTGATGCCTACTCCAATCAACACTTTCCACTGATTCAACTTTGATATGCCAGAAGAAATTCCCATGACTGAAAAGGAGACAAACATAACAGAAGACATGGAGCTGGAAATCTGAATGGCTGGGCGAACTATGAATGCATTGCAAGTAAGAATACCACAGCATGACACCCCACAGCAAAGTACACCACAGATCCTCCAATACAACACCCAGAACTGTGCTATGGGGGGGAACCCAGAGCATCACACCCAACAGCACATTAGGCCACAATCCCAGTGACACATCATTAAGGGGTAGGAATGCAGGATCCAAACCGTTTCACCCAACAGCACAGTAGGCCATAATCCCAGTGACACAACATCATCAGGGGGTGGGACAGACCCTGTATTTCCAGAGCATCAGACCCAACAGCACAGTAGACTACAATCCCAGTGACACAACATCATTGGGAGGAGGGAACACAGGGTCCTTTGGACCCCGCGTTCCTAGAGCAACTAATTCAACAGCACAGTAGGCCACAATCCCAGTGACATAACATCATTGGAAGGGTGGGAATGCAGGATCATTTGGACCCTGCATTCCCAGAGCATCTCTTCCAACAGAGCAGTAGGTCACAATCCCAGTAACACAACATGATTAGTGAGATGGGAATGCAGGGTCATTCGGACACTGCATTCACAGCGCATCACACCCAACTGCAAAGTTGGGGGTTGGGAACACAGGGTCCAAACCATCTCACCCAGTAGAACAGTAGCCCACAATCCCAGTGATACAACATCATTAGAGGGGTGGGACCGACCATGCATTCCCAGGGCATCTCGCCCAACAGCACAGTAGGCTGCAATCCCAGTGGCAAAACATTATTAGGAATGTGGGAAAGCAGGGTCGTTTGGACCCTGAGTGTATTTATTTATTAAATTTTGTTAACCTGGTAAGCTCTCTGGACCCTGAAGGTCTCTTTTTCATGGGTGACCTGGAGTTAGTTACATATAATTTGCACGTACAGGCAGGTAATACAATGTAGGACATACCATACAGGATTACAAAGACAGTAAACAGTTTTTGTGGAAGAGGGCAGTAAGTATGTCACATTACAGAATACAACAGTGGCGGCAAATAGATGTGGGGTAGTACATGCTTCAAGTACACAGAAGAGGTTCAGACAAGGTTATACCTATGAGTTCCCAGAGCATCTAACCCAATAGTACTGTAAGGCACAATATCAGTGACACTACATCATTAGTGGGGATGGGAAAGCAGGGTCATTCGGACATTACATTCACAGAGCATCGCACCCAACAGTACAGTAGGCCACAATCCCAGTGACACAACATCATAAGGGGTGCAGGAGAGTAGGGTCCCTTGGACCCTGCATTCCCAGGGCATCTCACCCAACAGCACAGTAGCCCATAATCCCAGTAACACAACATCATTAGGAGGGCTGGAATGCAGGGTTGTTCAGATCCTGAGTTCCCAGAGCATCACACCCAACAGCACAATAGACCACAATCCCAGTGACACAACATCATTGGGGGGGTTAGAACACAAGGTCCTTTGGACCCTCTGTTCCCAGGGCATCTCACCCAACAGCACGGTAACCCACAATCCCAGTGACACAACAAAATTGGGGGGGTGAGAATGCAGGGTTGTTCTGACCCTGAAATCCCAGAGCATCTAACCCAACAGCACAGTAGGCCACAATCCCAGCGACACATCATTAGCAGGGGTTGGAATGCAGGGTTCTGTGGACCCTGTGTTCCCAGAGAATCTCACCCAACAGCACAGTAGACCACAATCTCAGTGACACAACATCATTAGGGGCGTGAGAACGCAGGGTCCTTTGTACCCTGTGTTCCCAGGGCATCAAACCCAACAGCACAATAGACTACAATCCCAGCAGTGCAACATCATTACGGGGGGGTATAGGAATGCAGGGTCGTGCAGACCCTGCATTCCCAGACCATCTAACCCAATAGCACAGTAGGCCACAATCCCAGTGACACAACATCATTAGTAAGGTAAGAACACAGGGTTGTTTGGACCTTGAGTTCCCAGAACATCTAACCCAATAACACAGTAGGCCACAATTCCAGTGATGCAACAACATTAGTGGGGGTGGAGACGTAGGGTCCTTTGGACCATGCGTTTCTAGAGCATCTCACCCAACAGCACAGTGGGCCACAATCCCAGTCACACAACACCATTGGGGGGTGGGAACGCAGGGTCATTTGGGCCATTTTATGAGTACTCTAAACAGAACCAAAGCCATGGGTTTGTAGAGGGCGTCGCCCTGAACCAAACCCATACTTCAGTCCCAACAGAATACATCCCTGGGGCAACTTACAATGTTTTCCTTTTGATGAAAAGTGAAAACAATATGCTGTCTCATGAAAAGGGATTTTTTTCATATGAACAGGGATTTAATGAATTCCTGATTGTGAGCTGTCAAAATCCCTGTTCGTGAGGATAAATCCTTGTTCGAGGGTTGTGCAGCTATCTAAAAGACTGAACCGAGCATACTCAGAACCCAAAATTCAAAATTGAATAACTTTGGAACAGATTCATATTTTTCACCAAACCAATGCTGGCTTGTTCTTTGAGGCAATCACTTTCTACCATGAAAATTTCAAGCCTAAATTCCAAACAGTGTGGCCGCCGCATGATGAGGAAAAATCAGCAAAAATTGGCTTAAAAATTGACTTTTACACTTTTGTCACTATCAGCTGCACAAAATCAGCACATCCAATCAAAACAAAACTTGGCAGTTTAAGAGATCTACCCCACAGGACTGTGCATACCAAATGTCATGCAAGTCTGTTGAACAATTGCAACGTTATTAAAGTACAAATTTGGATTTAACATTAAGCTGCCTACTCAACCCTAACTATAGTGGTGTGACTGTGCCACTATAATATGTATATATAACTTTGCAACTGTTCAATGGATATACACGAAATCTGGTATGTGCATTCCTGTGGGGTAGATCTCTTGATTTGGCAAGTTACATTCTGGTCAGATGTGCAGTCTCCGAGTTATGTAGAGGTGAAAAGAACATGTTTTCACCAATTAACTTTGCTGGGATTTTTTTTTGAACTTACCTACAGCCCAAATGGTTTGGTTTCTTGGTCTGAAATTTTCAGGGAAGAAAGGGACTACCCCAGAGATATGCCTTTTGCTAGTCTGGTGGAAAAAACAATAAGCTGTTTATAAGTTATTGCAATTTAAAAACGTGAAAAAATAGTTTCTGAGTTTGCTCAGTAGACACTTCAATATAGCTATATGAAATGAAGTAGGAATCCTTGTTTGCATGGAATAATCCTACTTCATATGGCCACCATCTTGTTTACAGTTTTGCCTGCAATTCAAATTTGGAAACCTCTCAAAATGATATTCTGGGGAGGAACCAACACATGCAGCTTGCTTATTGTGACCCCCTAAGTGCATTTTGCACTTTACTACTTGAAAAAAATATCCTAAAAAGGTTTTAAATTTAAACTTCAGTTTTTCATTTGTATCCTTATAATACAAAGTAGTATCTTACTTCATATGACTAGATATGACGTAAGATCCAACTTTGTATCACATACAGTAAATGCTGAAAAGAACGGTTTATTCCGACATGGGGGTGCCCAATCCCCATGTCAGCACTAGATGTCCACACACCAGGATGGGAAACTGGGGATCCCACTCCCAGTGTTCCCCAACAGAAAAAAACTCCCCCACATGTTTACCAACAATGGGGTGCACAATCCCTGCATCAGCAGTCGACCCCCCCACAAGGTGGGACACTGGGTAGCTCAATCTCAGTGTTCCCAGTTTTATTATACCCCCCACAGCCACCAGTAATGAGTAACACTGGGAAGTCCACCCCCTGAGGAGCCCCCACCAGTGTTACAAAATGTTTTTTTGTTCTGTACCTGCAACAAATAAAACAGTCCCCAGCATCTTTTTTTTTAATCCTGTGAAAAAAGAAAATGGTCCCTCGTCATCTCCCCATCCCCTTCCCACCCTCCCTCTGAGCACCCACCTCCTCACACCCCCCTCATCCCATACTTACCTCAAGAGGTCAGGCGCTGTCATATTCTGTGGAATGGGCTATGTTTGCACTCTTCAAAGCCGAACTGCGAATTGAAGAATCAAGGTAAGTGCCGTACAATGGCAATCTATGGTGTTTTGAACTTAGATAGATATCTTGGGCATTTTTCAACATTTTTGCACCAAATTTTCAACATGAGCTTTTTGGGACCCCACCTCATGAACACAGTCACTGTTATCTCATTAATCAGAACTGTAAGGTGATTTTGCAGTTGTTGCTCAGAATCACCTTTCGGGACTGACTAATGAAATAACAGTGCTAGTGTTCATGAGGGGAGGTCCCAAATAGCCCATATTGATAATTTGGTGCAAAAATGTTGAAAAATGACCATGTTACAAGTGTGCATTATGCAGTTTTAGATAATGATCAAAAGAAAAATACCATTGTGATTGGCTGAAAGAGCCTGGCACCCGGGCTGTTATTTCTCAACAACGCCTGGTGAGAAAAAAGTGCCAGCTTGATCATTCGGCACCCAAAACTTACCAGCTGCCATTTTATTCTCCAGTTACTGAGACAGCAGTCGCAACCCAAACCCCACCATACTGCTAAATTAAAATTCCACCGACAGCCTGATACGGCCTCCTGAACTGATTCTGTTCCTCCTCACCATAGGGAAAAAAAAAAGATCCATTTTTAAATGCTTACGTTGCCAGCTCACTCGACCTCTCGTAAGGTAAATATCCCAGTCTTCCGTGTTCAGTTTCCCTTCACTGTCGTGCTCCCTGTGAAGCCTCTGCTCACTTTCAAACTCAGCTACAGACTCATGCCACACTTCTAAGCAATATCACATTAAAACAGAGGTAGCTGTCACAAAAAATTACCAGTGTTCATTTCTCCCATTCCCAGACAGCATTTTTCAATCGGAGTGTGTGAGAGAGACACAAAGCAGGAGGGCAAGCAAATTGGAAACAGCATAAAAAAAAATACACAGCAGCGACTTCCTGTGGTGATTCCAGCACTTCAAACTATAGGAACTACTTTACAACAAACATTACTTCTACTTAGTTTTTACTTATTTTTTATACGTAAAGTTTTTCTTATATATTCTTCCCAAAAATGGCATCTCTAACCCATTATCTAAGTTTAATAATACCCTCCAGGGTGGGCGTTATGGGATATAACAGACCTTCCAGGGGCTATAAGGCCCTCCGCCTGTGTCATTGGGCCTCATTACGCCCCTGGGAGGTCCATCATATTCCAATAATGCCCACCCTGTTGGGTATTATTACTTACTCAATGCATGCTCGTAGCTTCACCAAGTTTTAATATTTTCACTCCAGATTTTCAAGATTGGCATTTTTTCACACCTCATCATGAACAATATAGCTGTAATTTTTTACATCCTGCCACAAACATGTTTTCGCATCTGTGGCACTGAATGGCGTGGACACAGTGCAAAATCAACTTTCAGGATGGAGTAATGAAATGAAAGTACCATTGTTCATGAGGTTGGTTCCCAAAAGGACATGTTGAAAATTTGGTGAAAAAATTCTTGAAAATGCCCGAGTAACATGCATTCATTGAATGTATTCTATGCACGTGCATAACTTTGATACTTTTAGATTTTTTGATGACAAATTTTCAACATAGTCATTTTGGCACACCACCTCATGAACAGTACAGCTGTCATTTTTCACTTCCTGCTCAAAATGCAATTTTGTACCTGTCATGCAGAATGGCATTACAGTTGTGCATAATTACGTGTTGCCTTGCATGTCACAATTTCTCTGTACTGGATTACATGATGTGGGGGTAATAAAATGACTATGCTGACAATGTGGTCATTGTTGTTTGACACATAGAGGGCCCTGTGCTTCCACACCTACATACATATGCACATATAAAGAGTGACTGGAGTGTAGGGTCCTATACAGATACTATTATACTATCTCAAAAAGAAGGGAAATTCATTGCAAAAAAACTCCATTAATGCATCAGTTAGGGTTCCTATTACAGTGACAAAAGAATGAAAATTCGACATTAGAGATCCCACACCTACCACTCCATCCCCCACCCTCCACACACCAATAGCCATCAGGGTGTGCCTTGAGGTCATCAGGCCTAACTCTCACCCTGTTCTCCTGCACTGTACCATGTCTGCTTGTTTACACATGGAATGGGGTGAGAGTTAGGGCTGATGAACCAAAGGCACTCCCCGATGGCTGTTGGTGTAAGGAGGGTGGGAGTGGAGTGGTAGGGTTGGGAACTGTAATGTCAAATTTCCATACTTTAGTCACTGTAATAGGGACCCTAACTGATCATAGCTATAATTTTGATATATATATATATATATATATATATATATATATATATATATATATATATAGAAATGGTAGCCAGGTAGTGCTACCATAGATTAAGGTTGAGGAGCCGTTTACATGTTAAACCTAAAAATTTGCACCTTAATAACTTTGCAACCATTTAATGGATTTGCCTGAAAATTGGAATACATGATCAAGAACCATACATCTTGGGATCTACCAACTTTTGTACCATTCGGATGTATGGCTGCAGAGTTATTAAGCATGATCTGCATGCGCATTTACATTTTTTGAAATTCTTTGCTCGTCCCTACAGGTCACATGGTTTGTGTCACCAGTCTGAAAATTTCAGGGAATATGTGGCCAGGGTCCCCGATGTGCCTTTTGAAGATTTCATGAAAAAAATATTAAACAGTTCAAAAGTTATTCAAAAAACAATTTCCCATTAAAAGTCAATGGGAAAAGTTAACAAAAAGTTCAACAGTGTCGCAAATGCACTTTTTAGTGTCTCAAATGGCCCTAGTAGTCTCACAAATCTGCCATTTTGTTTTCAGTTGGTGATCAGAAAAATGATTTTTATTTAAATTTGGGACCCTCTAGCAACACAATTCTTTTTGTGTTTACCTAGTCAGACCCTGAGGATGCTATCATGTCTTTATTTTGAGGTTAAACACCCTAGAAACATGTTTTTCCAATTTCTGGAAAAAGTAGTGTCTCAAAGTAATGTTGCACGCATGACACTTTTGCAAATGCTTGCGAAAGCTGTCACAAATCACGACACTACTTTTTCAGACTATGGCCAAAATGACAGCAGTTCTTTGCCACCCTGCTGCAAATGAATGGTTTGGTCTTTTGGGCTGAAATGTGGAGGGAAGGCAGCCAACATCTCACAGATGTGCCTTATGGTGGTTTGGTGACAAAATATTGCATGGATGAAAAGTTACATTACTCTGAACTTGACACTTTTTCCCTTAGACTAACATTGTGGCGTCTGCTGCATGACAGGAATTCTTTGCCACCCTGCTGCAAAATAACGGTTTGGTATTTTAGACTGAAATTTGGAGAGAAGAAAGCCAACATCCCACATATGTGCTTTGTGGTGGTTTGGTGAAACAATATTACAGGGAGGCAAAGTTATGGCACTCCGAACTTCTCTTTTTTTCCCATAGGATAACATTACGGCATTCGCTGGGCCTTTCAGGGCCCGTTTCTCAGAAACGGTGCGAGATACGAACTTTTCATCAGAAAAATGCTTAGCCCCTTGGGGCTAAGTCAAAAGTAGCCGGGAAAGTCATAAATCATATGATTTTTAAATTTTTTTTCTACGTCGTATGGTTCCTGAGATATAAGCAATTTACTATTCCAACTCCTCATTTTCTGCTCCGAGACCCATTATTATGTATACATTCTTTGTACTCACTGTCTTTCTCTATGCAGCTTTTGGGGAAACCAGCCTGTGTGCTTACATTACTGTTACCCTTACCACTTCTGCTTGCGGTTCCGTACCCGTTTCACTTACTGTTCCGCTTCACGCCACCATGTAAGCAAGTACTTTTGCATTTTCATTTGCACTTAGGTTTGTGTTATTTAACCATTTGTGTCTACAGTACTGTTTATCATTGTGTTTTGCTTTGTATCACCATGCGCATTACCATTTGCGTTTGCGGGCACCATGTTACTATGTGACAAGACATCATGTGGCGGGAGCTCGGGACCCAAAGGGCCCCACGCTCCCCGCTGTATTACATTCACTATTTCTCAGAGTAATTCTCAAAAAGAAGGGAAATAGACGGAAACACTCTGTTTACTGCATCAGTTAGGGTTGTTCCACAGCGACAGAAGTGAGGAAATTATGTGTTAGGGTTCAAAAGCATAACTGTGCATTCACCCCCCAGCACCACAGACACACAGAGACACACACACACATTGAAGTAGGGGGGAGAACCAAGGCAACAGGACCAATCACAGACAACCAGCAGGAGGTGTCAGAAATAAAATACAACTGTCTAAATGTACTACAAGTGATCCCCAGTCTTTGAGAGTACGTACTGCATGTTCAGCGCACATCCTCAGCAAAATTGAGGCCATGCACAGCAATGGCACATGTTCCTGATTCAAGGTGTACACACGTTACCACAGTTAGGAGTTGTATGGCCTTAGGTAGCGAAGTCCCACACCTTGCTACCCCAGCTACTACACCCTGACTGGAAAGCCACAAGAAAAGTAATGGTGGTACACACTAGTTAACACAGTTAGGAATTACAGGACCTCTGTCAGGTAATGCCCCACCCAGCCCACATACTGCATACTGAGTGGAGAGCCACAGCAAAAATACGCCTATGGACATGAATAGTGTAGCTCCGTCTTTGCAGCTGTAGAGAAGTTAGCACACTTAGGAGTTGCACGGTCTCATGGGTGGGGGACTGCACTTCCAGAGACCCACAGCACAGCTGAGGATGTGGACATCAATGGTACAGCTCAGTGATTGTAGGCAAGTCAAGTTAGCACAGTTAGGATTTGCTTGCTATGGTACAGGCAATGCCCCCGTCTGAATACATACTGCATCCTGACTGCTGAGCCACAGCAAAAGTGAGGTGATGGATATCAACGGTACACCTGTGTAATTGTAGGTGAACTCTAGTTAGCACAGTTAGGAGTTGCATGGACTTAGCCAGGCAATTCCACCACATATAGCAGTTACTGCATCCTGATTGTACAACCACAGCTGTATTGCCCTAGGTAGCAATGTTTTTACACAGTTCAGCACGGCAGCTACTGCACCCTGACTGCAAAGCCACAGGAAAAGTAAGGGTGGTACATAGTAGTTAACACAGTTAGGAATTAGATGACCTCTGTCAGTTAATGAACCAGCCCCTAGCTCACATATCTATACTGAGTGGAGATCCACAGTAAAAATAAGCCCATGGACATGAACAGTGTAGCGCTGTCATTGCAGGTGTACAGAAGTTAGCACAGTTAGGAGTTGCACAGTCTCATGGGGTGGGGGACTACACCTCCAGACCACTTGCTGCATGCTAAGTGAAGAGCCACAGGCAAAGAAGGGTGATGCAGATCAGTTGTACACCTCTCTGATTACAGGTACAGTGTAGTTAGCACAGTTATCACTTGAATGGCCTCAGCCAGGCAATGCCTTTCCAAACTGTGACACCATGTACTGGATCCTCAGTAGAGACTGAAAGCACAGCTGAGGGTATGAACATCAATGGTAGACGTCAGTGATTACAGGGACACTCAAGTTAGCACAGTTAGCATTTGTGTGGGCTCGGACAAGTAATGCCCCCCCAAAATTTGTACTGCATCATGAGTACTGATGCACAGCAAGACTGAGGCAATGGACATCAATGGTACACCTCTGTAATTGTTGGTAGACACAAGTTAGCACAGTTAGGATTTGCATGGGCTCACCCAGGCAATGTCCTCATGCATACCAGAAACTGATCCTGACTGTACAGCCACAGCTGCATGGACTTAGGTAGCAATGTCGCACATCTCTCTACACCAGCTACTGCACCCTGACTGGAGACTGACAGGAAAAGTAAGGGCGGTACATACTAGTTAACTTAGTTAGGAATTACAGGACCTCTGTCAGGTAATGTCCGAACCCCTAGCCCACATACTGCATACTGAGTGGAGAGCTACAGAACAAAAAAGCCCATGGAGATGAACAGTGTTGCTCTCTCATTGTAGCTGTACAGACGTTTGCACACTTAGGAGTTGTACAGTGTCATGGGGGGACTACACTTCCAGACCACTTGCTGCATCCTGAGTAAATAGCCACAGGAAAAGATAGGCAATACACATCAGTTGTACAGCTCCCTGACTGCAGGTACAGTCCAGTTAGCACAATTATCACTTGAATGGATTCAGGCAGGCAATGTGTCTTCAAACGTGACAGCATGTACTGCATTCTCAGTGGAGATACAGAACACAAGTCAGGGTATGGACATCAATGGTAGACATCATTGATTGCAGGGATACTGAAGTTAGCTCAGTTGGGATTTGCATGGCCTCAGACAGCTAATGCTGCCCCCCCAAATAAATTCATACTGCATCATGAGTGCTGATCCACAGCAACAATGAGGCAATGGAGATCAACGGCACACCTCTGTAATTGTAGGTACAGTGAAGTTAGCACAGTTAGGAGTTGCATGGGCTCAGCCAGGCAATTGCAGCACACATAGCAGTTACTGCATCCTGAGTGTATAGTCACAGCTACATAGCGTTAGATAGTGATGTCCCACACCTCGCTACAGCAGCTACTGCCCGCTGACTGGAGAGGTACAGGAAAACTAAGGGTGGTACAGACTACTTAACACACTTAGGAATTATGGGACCTGTGTCAGGCAACGTGCCATGCCCTAGCCCACGTGGTGCATACTGAGTGGAAAGCCATAGCAAAAATAAGCCCATGGGCATGTATGTGTGGTACTACTTCTTCCAGTTGATTTGTATGCTTAAAAGGAACAACAGTTACATTCTAATGTTATAATGTTATGGTTCAGTAAAGACTCAACACAGGTGGTTAAGTTTAAAAAAGGTTTATTGCCAATTGGTGAAACTGAGAAAGGGCCAATTAAGATTTACATTTTTTTACAAACTCAGTCTCACAATACAATCCTTGCATGTGTGTAATCATTGCTTGGAATATATCTACATGTGTGTCATGCATAGTAAGTAGATGATATGAATTGGAATAAGTATGTACATACGGAAATATGAGCATAGAAAGAAGCCAGCAGAAGAAGGCCATTTGGTCTATCAAGTCTGCTCGTATTGCAGGGTCTGCATATTGAGCTAATGTCTCTGCTATCCCTCTGCAGTCCTCCCATCCTTCCTAGGCATGATTCTTATCTTCCCCCATGCCTATACCAGGCTGTTTTATAGCTGCTCACTGTCTTTAATGAGGTGACCTCTTCTAGCAGCACATTCCAAGTGTTTACCACCCTTTGTGGGAAGAAGTGCTTTCTGACATCCCTCCTAAACCTCCCACCCTCCAGCTTAAGACTGTGCCCCCTCATGATATGGTTGCCACTCAGCTTGAAGAGACTTTGGTTATCAACACTATTTATCCCTTTTAATTACTTGAATGTTCCAATCATGTCCCATCCCTCTCTCCTGTCCTACATTAACGAAGGTATGTCAGGAGCTTCTAAGCAGTGATTACACACATGAAACAGTGATGATTTGTTGTTATTGTGTGACTGATAATGTGTATGTTCCTGGGTTGGGCGAAAAACCAGATGCTAAGTGTTTAAGTAATAGAATAAAAAAATGTTATGATTTCAGTGACATTAGATGACTGGTATGTTCAGTTAAATATTTTAAGATATTTATATATATACATATATATATATATATATATATATATATATATATATATATCACTGACTAGATGCATATGGAAAATTCCACCCAACCTCTCAATAGAGGCAATCTTAAACATTGTCAGGAACAGGTATGAAGCGGTTATTATCAGTAGAAGTGTCTGATTTACAATAAAGGAATAATGCCTGACAGGGTGGGTGTTATGCTGGGATAACATCCCACCCGGGTGGTTGGGCCCGGTACACCGCCGAGGGCGCCCAACGCCTTGAGAAGGATGTTATCCAGCATAACACCCACCTGAGGGCATTATTCCTATTATACAATGGCTCGTTGTTTTACAGAGAAAAAAAATAATTTTAAAGAATTTTATTTAGTGTTTCAAAATATTTTTTAAGAAAAGATGCAAACAATGTGGTGCTGATGCTCAAGCATATCAGCAGCAGGGATGTTATGCCAGGATAACATCCCTGCTGTGATGGCCAACTGACCAATCAGGAGCCAGGATTCTTTCTTGCCATTGTATAATTTCAAGTACTATTAACATAGATTACATTTACTTGTATGACAAGTACAACACATTTCATATTATTACAGGTACAATATACATTTCTTTCAATGGTTACATTAGTTACTATATCAGTTCTGAACTAACAAATAACAAATGTGTGTAGCATGTTGTTTTTATCAAAGATATAGGTCACTGAACTTAATCACTATAGTATTCTATTGTATGTTAAGGAGAAATTCTTACTTGACTCTTATAGTAACAGTTTTACTGGAACAATTAAACTAGCTAACAGCAATGGTCAGACAAAATGAGACTGTACATATTATTTATATGTCATTACATAGGTATGCAAGAGTCATTTATAATAAGCTGCAATATTTCAGTATTCACACTTGCTTCATCATGACTAAAGAGTTTTATATTTACATATGTACAGTTTCAGTGTAACAAATACATCAGGCATAGTTCAACACTGTTGCATGGTGAAAGAATGATGATGTTGTCAAGATGTCAACAGATAATAGACGAAAAAAGCTGGTGATAGAAAACTTGTGACATAGTGTTCTCTTTGGTGAATGAGACGTGTTACACACTTATTTAAAATGATAAGGGACAACTTTTGTGTCTCTGCAGAGGCAAACAGTTAGCAACTGGCAACAACTTCTTGTTATGTATGGGTATGATACACCTACAAGAAAAGATATGTACAGAACAGAGGAGCCAGAAAGGACTCTGTTTTGACATGTACAATCTTCGATAGACATGTAAGCATGGTTTCTCTAGTGACTGTGAAGACTGTTGGTGCAGACTGAAGCCACTACAACAATCTCCACATTGTCACTGATCCACAGAAGATCTTATATGTCATAGTGCATGAAATGTCTCTGGCAGTATATCATTTTGTTGATATGCTACGGTTTATTGACAGTCGTAGATTGAAAACAATTGTACTGCCCTACGACTGAGTCTGTCACAAAGTAGTCAGTAAAAAATGCCACATGTTGTTTGCTATTCTTCTGAGATATGAAGGTCATCATAATTCTTCAATATTAGAAGTTATGCATTTTTTAGGTGTCGTGGCAGTCTCTGTTTAAAACTGCTTGTAGAGTTGTCACACTCTACCCATCCACTTCTGTACCTTAGCAAACAGGTGTAATGGCCAGAATGCATAGATTGACCATGGTGATAGACTACACTGTGAGTGTCAAACACTGATTGGTTAAAAACTATTCTACCAGCTGTGTAATCTGTGATGGGAGTGTCAACTCTGAGCCCGTTGGAGTCAAATCTGTGAATATAAGCAACAGATATTGAGATGAAGTCCTGAGACATATGGACTGAGTACATCTGCCTCCACATCGTTCACAGGAGTGACCACATTGAGCATTGGTAAATAGCTGTTGAAATTTGATACTTTTGGCTTGAGGGACAAAAAGAGTAATCCACTGCATGTCTTCTGTGGTTTCACGCTGTGAATGACCACATGATACACATACATATTTGGTTACATATGACACAGTGGAGTACTGGAGCATTGGAATGCCGTCTTCATCCAAGCTGCTTATGATTGCCATCATAAACTCACTAGTGTCTTGCTGTATGTCTGCAGCAAATGTACTGCATCCGTCATATGCACCTAACACCTGCCATAGTGGTGTTAGTGACTGCACATTGTTAGACTGATCAGAAGCCATGTTGACAATCTGCTTCAATGCCTTTGATAGGGGAGTGTCTTGTGAAGCAGATATTGCCTGCACAAAGTGTGGCATGTGGAGAAAAACTTGCATAGCTGAGTTAGCATGGCAGTTCACTCTAGTGCTGTTGTCAAAGACTGGCACAGCAGCTACTGTACACCAACTGATTTCTGATGAACAGCTGGCTCTGAATGTGTAGTTGATATCGTGACCTTTGTTGAACTCTTTAGAGTTGAATCACTTGTGGAAGCTCGTGCCTGTTTGCTGACAGGTGTAGATATGACTGTATGATGTGAGACAGCCAGATATGTAGGCAGTGGTATTAAAGACATTTGTGGCTGATAGAGAGTACGTAACCTGTTGAACTCAACAATACATCGCTTGTCAGCTCATATCTTCTGAGATGCAAGAGTTATAATGTGCAACCCAGAAAGACTACGGACACATGAAAGTGCCACGTAGCTCATGCCATCCTTGAAAATGTCTGTACCTATCTCACATTTGCTGAATCAAACTCAAGCCCTGAGATTTGTGAATAGAAACAGCATATGCAACACATAGTGGGAACTGTTTCCTGTTTACATAGATATCCTTAAATACCTGAAATTTCACACAGGTACGTTCTATCTGTACAGGCTGTTCCATGTTGTCAAAGTGAACTACAAGTGTCTTGATATATGTCCTCTGGACATTGTAGACAAAGTTAGTGATGTTACCCATGGCACCATTTACCATGCCTCGTTCAACATCGAGATTACGTTGCTGCATGACACGTGCATTCCTACAAAGTGTAAGAACAGCTTCTAGGCCAGCTGTGCGTGAAATATCTGACTTCAGTTCAGTGAGTCATTCAGTCATCTTTGCTACCAGGTTGTGACTGAGAATGACACCATCAACTGTGTCAAGAGCACGCAGAGTTAGAACTTCTTGGTTTTCTCTCTGCAGCATAACATTGTTGAACTCAGTGCATTTCTTTAGTTGTGGCATAAGACACACTATGTGTGTGTGCCTGTAGAGTACACATCGCTGAAAACATTACATGCTGTTTCTATGAATGTAGTATCTATTCTGATTCTCTGATCATTTAACATAGCAACATGTTCTGGTGATAGAGAACCTGTGCGAGCTTCATCTAAAAAGTGATTTGTAAGCCAGATCACCACTTTGGCACATGTTCTCATACAACTCGACATAGGTGAATAACTCCCAAATGTTAAAACCTGAAATGCAGCCTAGTGTGTTCTTAGCTTGCTTGGCAGTCAGAGTTTCAAATACATGCTCTGCATTAACTGGCACAAGCTGTAAAACATCTCCCAATATAACAATACTTTTGCCACCAAATGGTACTCCATAGTCAGTACCTAAGATCTCCTGTAGACGTAGGTGTATACAGGCAAGCATTACATTGGAGACCATGCTGATTTCATCAGTGATGAGTAACTTCAACTTTGTGAACATGGAACGGAGCTGAGATGCAACCTCAAATGACAGTTTACGATATTCTCCTGTTTTGCCATGTTCCACTGGCAACATAAAGAGACGGTGTAATGTAACTCCACCAATGTTGTATGCGGCTAGTCCTGTGGGAGCAGTAACAGCAACAGACATTGATGACCCTGTCAGGCTCCATATTTCAGCAGTGATGGCTTCAATAAGGAAACTCTTTCCTGTACCAGTTGAACCACTAACAAAGACTAGTAGTGGTTTATAGTCAAAACAGTCACATTTTTTTGCTTCATGGAGTAGGCCATGTCGAACAGCATCAATGACTTGAGAGTGAACTACATGCTGCTGCTGATTCAGTCTTTCTCTCAAGTCAGCTGGGTTAACAGTGGAGTGTGTTCCATGTTCCATGGCAGTCTCAATTTCTGAGATTAACACTTGTGGGGCATTTAAAGGCAGAGGTTCACCTAGAATAGATTGTCCTTCTGGATCAAGATTGTCTTGTGAGCTAACAGGAGTGTCTTCCTGAAGCTGCTTCTCTGCCTTCTCAAGCTGTTCTTTCTCAGCCTCCAGTCTCTGTATGTATGTCTCTGAGTATTCAGTTTTGAAAGTCTTGTAACTGAGATTGAATTCTTCCTTGAATGTATCACAGTCACCTTTTAATTCAGACTCATTCCTCCAGGGTCTAAATAGGAATAAGAGAGCAAAGTAGTAATGCTCCCTGCTCTCCAATGTGCCTAGATGTAATTTACAGTGGTCTATGAGCCATGGCTTGTGCCTCTTTATGAGACAGCCATCCACTCCATTCACCTTGTAAATGTGCCGTGCTGAGTCAGGTGATATATCTGCCTTGTAGTCATACCACTTAGCCACCTGAAAGAGACACATATCATCCATGTCATCGTGTCTACGGGGGTAGTATGTGTCTATCAGGTTATTCTTCAAGATATGTTTTGAAGAAGGTCTATTGGCAGCGAGTTCCTTAATCTCAGCATGGGGAATCAGTACATGTTTGCATTTCTCTTTGTAGCTCACACTGAGAAACCGGACAGCATCAGACTTCCTGTACAGATGTGTACCCATTAAATGGTCACTGGCTTCATTGGCACCACATTCTCTGTGTGAAAGGGTCTTCAAGCCCATTGACCACAGCTGAGATGTCAGGCTCTTGCTTGAACTGGCAATATCTTCCCAAAGATCTTGCAAGCTAGTCTGCTCATGCTTGGTTATGTACGAAGTCATGTACTGCACCAGGGCCAATGAGTTGTCAGCCACAAACTGAACATCTATGTTTGCTTGCCACATTAGGAGAAGAGTTGGGTTGTAGTCATTGATGTACACCTCTTTCTCATCTCTTGGTAACTCATATACCCTCTTGATTGATTTTGCCTTCAAGTGGTGTCACATTGCTGAAAAAAGTTCATTCATGGAACCATCCTGAAAAACTCATCTAAGGAATCCGAAGCGACATCATGTGTACCAATCAGATTTATTCTTTACTACTCGCCAGCAGTATTTTGCACAAATATGTCGCTGGAACTTTTGTACCAACTTCCATAGTGTAAGACTGTCATACTTGTCTGGAATGTGACAAGTGGTATATTGCTTGATGAATGCTAGCACTTGTGCTGCTTCATGTTCATCTATGCGTGGTGCATCCTTGATCCACAATAACATATGAATATGAGGGGCACCCCATGCTTGATAGTCCATCCTCCAAAAGTAATGCTCCACAGTACCAAGAGGTGGATTGTCCTTTGACAAAATGAAAGTCAGAATGTCATGGAACCGCTTGTGAAAATGTCTTGTGACAGACACAGAATCAAGTGAACACATTTCTCCGACAGTCATTGATGAAATGCCATCAGCATCAGAATTTGCCCACTTCAACAGTTCAATGAGCTCATCCCAGGCATATTCAGCACAACTAAGTGTGACAAACCATGTGGCTGCACCATACTCTTGCAGCATTGTCATCACCTCGGAGTGTCTGTGATACCAATATTCTTTGGTGCCATGTAGACTTGACAGAATGGAAGACAGATTCACTTGCACATTTTCATCTTTCTGCTTTAATTTCTCTAGAAATTGAGCAGCTGTTATTCCATCTAGTGGACTTGTGAGATGAATAGTATGTGCAAGAGATGCAGACAGAATGCTAAGGTCACTCTCCCAGAGGAGATGAAACAGGTACTGTATGTTACATCTGAATTTGCCATCTTTACTGAGCACATGGCTAGTGCGGTACTCAGCACCCTGTACACGCACTTCCCTTTCATCTAGTCATCCACCTGACCCTTTTGGGAATAAGTCTGGGAAACAGTGTGCTTCTAGTGTTGCCTCCCAAATGCTGACAGGCTCACCTTTCACCTGTTTCATTTGATAGAGATCAATGTTTTCCCTTACTGGATCTCTGCCATGTAGTGGGTGAATTGTGTACTGTTCATGCACATTGTCACTTGTCTGTCCACTGACCTTCTCAATCATTGGCTTAGTTGTTTCTAAGACATCATGTTGAACAGAGAGACTACTCATGTGATCAATGTCAAGGTCTGCATAAAAGGGATTGTTGCTCTTTAAATAAGTAAGAGCAAGCTTTACCTTCTGTACATTGACAACATCTTGCCAGATGACCTTGGACTTAGTTGGAAAACCATTTACAAGAATCACCAAACTATTTTTCAAAGAGATTGCCTCCACATTTTCCTGTAGAGGAAGTGGGAGATACATCACGGAACCCTTTAGAGATCTAATGAGTTCTTTCTGTGGAATGTTCCGTGTCTTTGTGTTCAGACATAGAATGGTTTGAAATGGTTTCATTGTCTGAATGAGAATGCGCTCAAACATATTCAATGTCGCAATCTCACTTGGTGGAACATGTGCCTCCATATTATTCAACAGTAACCTTGGTGGCAGATGTTGGACTTTAGTTTGGAGAAACAGTGTTTGCACAGCAGAATGGCGGTCTATAACTGAAAGTCAGATTTCATCAGCAAAAATGCTGAGAGATGGAACCACATGTCATTGTATGGTGACATGGTTTCAAGGTTCACTGTGACCATTTTTTTGCTGTAGCACAGACGGTCACATGACACACATACAGAGTCAAACTTCTGAGCCTTTGCCAGCTCAAATTTTGCAATTTCTTTGCCGTACTGTTTCAGTATGTCACTTTCAAACACAGAAACAGATGTTTCACCAGAACTTGGTGACTGATAAATACTTGTGTCTGGTACAGAAGTCACACGTTGCAGCTGTTTGAGAAATGTGATGGCACCCTGCATGTCACCAGACTGTAATAAGTCATTTAAACAAGTGTACTGATTGACAACTTGTCGGACTTCATATACCCTGTATACAAAGTTACGCATGCCTGTTTGATGCACTCCCAGCATCCGCATGTTGTGAAAGACACTGTCACAAACACCACTATCAAGGCATGCTAGTGAGTGACCCATAAGTCCAGTATGTGGACGGATTTCACAAAGGTCAATCTTGTTAAACAGTTTATATCTTTCTTTGCCATCTGTTATCACAAATAGGTTGACAAACTGTTCAACTTTTTCAAATGACGATTGCCTACGGTTGCAGGTTGCATCACATGACCATGAGAGACAGTGCCATTTATGGGACACAGTGGTTGCGTCACAGTCATCATTTGCCTCCATTGCTGTGTCATCACAGACACTGAGCACATTGAGCAGCTTACCAGACTCATCAATGGTGAACTTGCTCTCTTTTTCTGTGAATAAGATTCTTCCAAGAAATATGCCTCTGAGTGCCGTGTGTGCATCCAGCGACTTGTGAATACATCACAGAAATTGTGCACAGTCAAGGCAGGATAGCGTTATAGCCTTTTCTTGATGTCGTACACAACTTTTCTGAATAGTTCAAGCACATGAGACATCTTATGCCATAAACGTTGAAGAACAAATACTGCTCTATTAACAAATGTGCATACTTTGAGACTCAATTTCATCAAAGTCAGATGACTCTTTGCCTTTTTGCGTTCATGTCTCATCACAGCAGCAATAAGCCTGTCGATCTTAGTTTTACTTGCTAGTGATTGGAAATACTTTTGCTTTCTCAGTTGAAAATCACCAGCTGTGAGCTTATGATGCTGTTTAGAATGTCTGGTTATGCTTGCTGTAGCAATAGTTGTGTTTCATCTGAGAGATCTACATAACTGTCGCTCAGATAAACATTTTTTCCTTGCTGTTGAGCAAGTATGTCATTTTGTTGTGGAGTGAGTTACTGTAGCACTCACTTTTCCAGTAGAACTCTGTATTGTTTTACATCTTGAACTGACATCACTGTTTTTTTTATCATTCTTAGGCAACAGTGAAGTACTATGATACCTGTTTTGTCTTTCTATACCTGCACATCTGTGTTTACTAGGCATCTTTCAATGTGTTACTTCACAGTAGCAGTCAGCAATGTTACAGAAGTATCAGACACCTGCATAAAAGACACAGAAAAAGGAAATATTAGTAAACGTTTGTGTTGATCACTTCTAACTTGTATATTGACACGGATGATTTATGTATACAATATTACAAAAAAAAGTCTCCGAAATGCTGTAATCAGATTGGTTGCTCAAATTTTGACAGTCTTATTTTAATTCATGTTACACTGTCCTGTATAGCGTTATCACCATGGCACGTGGAGGGTCTGGAAGGAAAGATATGCCTCTTTGCGGATGACACAAAGATCTGTAACAGAGTTGATACACAAGGGGGTAGAAAGGATGAGAAGGGACTTGGCAAGGTTGGAGGAATGGTCAGACATATGGCAACTTAGATTTAATGCAAAGAAGTGCAAAGTAATGCACCTGGGAAATAAAAATCCAGGAGAAGAGTACACAATAGCAGGGGAGGTACTAACGACAACAATAATGGAAAGGGATCTGGGTGTAGTCATATCAGATGACCTAAAGGTGGGTAAGCAATGTGAGAAGTCAGTAAGGAGAACCAGGGGGATACTGGGATGCATAGGGAGGGGCATCACAAGTAGAAAAAGGGAAGTGGTTATCCCTCTATACAGACAGTTGGTGAGACCCCATCTGGAGTACTGTGTGCAGTTTTGGAGACCTCATCTACACAAGGACATAGACAGGATGGAAGTAGTCCAGAGGAGGGCAACTAAAATGGTGCAGGGTCTACATCAAAAACCATATGAAGAGAGACTGAGAGAGTTTAATATGTATACCCTTGATGAAAGGAGGGACGGGGGACATGATAGAAACTTTTAAGTACCTCAAGGGAATCAACAAAGTCCAGGAGGGTAGCATCTTTCAGAAAAAGAGATGTGTAAGAACAAGGGGGCACAATTTAAACTTAGAGGGGGGACGGCTCAGGGGTAATGTGAGGAAATTCTTTTTCATGGAGAGAGTGGTGTACACATGGAACCGCCTTCCTGGAGAGGTTGTGGGGTCTAAAACAGTGGGGGAATTCAAACATGCATGGGACAGACATAAGGCAATTATAGTGGGGGGTTGCAGGAAGTAGGCTGTTGGTTAACTAGAATCTGCAGCTTGTCCAATAGGTAGGGAAATGGGCAGACTGGGTGGGCCAAGTGGTCCTTATCTGCCATCAAAGTCTATGTTTCTATGTTTCTATTCTTTTTTCTTACTATTTTATCGTTGAGCAATGCAGAATTACTGCAATTATGTACAGTGATTTTGACTTAGTATTGTTAAACTGTTGGTAAAAGAACTACTTTATTTAAAATCTTTCTCTAAATGAGGAACACATTCATAAAGTATACTTTAAACACTTAACTTTTGAATATTCATTTTCATGATAGCAATAAGGCATTCACAGGAGTCACATTGACAGTTACTTAATGACATCTTTGGGGCAATATGACACTTGGCTCTACCTTGTGCCACATTACACCCCTAGGTAGTGCATAACATATTTTTAAGCCAAGCTCTGTTCATGTGTTATTTGTAAGACAAATAATCACAATTATTGATTAGGAATGACTATCCAGGTCATTCGTGCAGTGACAGAAAACAACAAAATGAGAAAATGTAGCTTCAGAAATGAGATAGTTGTGCAAGTTGAGTTACAATTTCAGAATAAGTATGTGAAATTGTGTGAACTTATCTATTTGTACATTAGGCAAGAAGCAGGAAATGTTTTCCTTCAGTAATCATCATTTTTGGGAAAAAATCATCAAATAATGTAATACATTCGAAAGTGTCGCAAAAAACAGTGTCGTGTGCATGAAAGTGTCGCAAAATATGGTGTTGTGTGTTCGAAAGTGTCGCAAAAGTAGTGTCGTGCATGCGAAAGTGTTGCAAAAGTAGTGTCGTGTGTGCGAAAGTGTTGCAAATTTGAGCTTGGGAGTAACAACTGTATTCATTATCCAATCATATCTTGATTGCTATTAGAGTGACAGGTACTTCTGCTAATTGTGTGCTAGATTTATCAGGACATGTAAGACAACCAATCAGAGATGGAGAAGAACGAAGAAGAAGGACATAGCAGCCATCTTAGACTTAACTGAGATACAGCACATTCTTCACTGTAAGTACATCACATTTTATAAATAATTTTTCTATTATGATAAAAAGTGTTAGAAACAGTTAAATAGTATTAATCAAAACATTTTTTAGTGCTCTATTTGACTATGTAGATTGAAATAAGCTATGATGTTTCATTATTTAGCTAAAACTGTTTAAAGTCAGACAGTAATTTGGTACTTACTTGCACAGATACAGCTGCAAATGGAGGGAGATAGCAAGGTGCACGTGTACCACAACAAAAGAGGGAACCAATCAGATATGTCTCTGCACTTGTAATTAATGAAAACTGCCTATCAAAAAGATGCATTTTTGCCACCTTTAAATTTTTGCACATTTTAACTGGAGCAGAACTGCAGTCATAGTCAGTGCATACACTACATTGGTTAATGAAGCCACAGTAGTAGCCAATGATTTGTTTCATTTGTGTGTTATGGATCAGCCCACTGAAGTTGAGTTGAACTTAGGAGGGAAAATAGCAGTTTTACTTTCACTACTGCTTAGGTACTGCAGGATGAACACTGACTTTTTTGGTCGCTTTATGTCCACTTCTAAGTTGAAAAGTTGAGAATGGCAGAAAACAGCAAAAGGACTTTGTAGATTGTTGGCAGCAGTATAGTGAGGTGAGCATCTTAGTATGCTCAGAACAGTGATTTTGGGCGAAACCTGCAGCTGCCAAATTGCTGTGTTAAGTGGTTTGGCAGGGGTGGAATGAGGTGGGAGCACCTCATGCCAACCATGCAGAGACTTTTGAGTACTCAGGCTCATCTGGACATACTGCTGATACATCTTGGAGGCAATGATTTGGGAACCAAACACTGGGTAGGTTTAGTAACAGAAGCAAAACTGGACCTCGCTTCTATTATGAGTATGTTGCCTGCTTGTAAAATCATTTTTTCGGATATTACAAAGCGTAGGGTCTGGCAAGCAAAACACCATATATACCTGATTGACAGAGCCCACAGAAAAGTCAACGTACAAATATCTGCATTTCTACGTACGGCTGGAATGTACACCATACGTCATCCAGAAATTAAGTATTCTTATGATTGGCCATACCTACCAGATGGTGTATACTTCTCGCATGCTGGCAATTGCAATTTTCTAGGAGACCTTCGAGATGCAATCCTCAAAGTCCTCTGAGATTGTCAGACTGTTTACACAAATAGAAAGTACAAAAAAAGGTTCTTTTCAGAACCATAAACTGTTGGTCAAAAAATAGAACAACTACATGTATTGTTTCCACATGTGTCACAGATAGTACAAGATTCTTGCAAGTGTGCCACCTTGTAAATAAAGTCTTGGCACAGTGCTACTCAGATGCATGAAAAGCTTCCATAGTGCAATATTTAGCAGTGCTGTGTAATGCCTCAGCACTGTCCAACATTTAAATGTGCTATGAATTTTGTGTATCGCTATGACTGGTGATGGGGGGGGTTCCATCAGCACGTGCTGGTCCTATAGTTGATGTGGGCACCCAAATATACATCAGCTGCTGTGCTGCTCTATACAGTATGGCAGCCGAACTGTGGGTATCAATATGTTATTTATAAATATATCTTTTTTTTATCCCTCAATACTGTATAGTACAATTAGGGATCTTTCTGAATATGTCAGCATATTACGGCCTTAATATAAGGATATGTGTAAAATATGTGTGAGCACAGATATTATGTTTGTGACAAACACTAAAGTTATGTACTAATAAGCAGAACATAAAATTGCACACATGTAACAAAATATGACAGTAATGCTCTGTTTTTCTGTGTGTTTTTCTGCAGATTTTCAGTGAAAGACAAACAACTAAGTGGCAGTATGAGTATCTGGACTAACTGTGAGGTGTGTCTGTTGCTGGAGGCAGCTCAGGCATGGGGTAGTGCTCGCATCTTAATGCGCAGCATGAACTGAAAGTTGGACAGCATGTGGAGGCGTATACATTCTTACCTGCGTATGATCTTGAAGGTTAAGAACAGAACAGCTTTGCAGTGTAAGAAAAAGTGGAAGCTGGTGCACCAGCATTTCTACAACTTGAAAGAGAGGGAGGAGTTACCAGATAATGACAAGTGGTGCTGGTACTACCTCGGATACAAACTGTGGGAGGCAGCTGGAAAGCCACATGCAGTAGAGTGCCTCACACACCATAAGTTAATAAGCTATTATTATTTTTTTTTAAATATTTAGTTTGATATCCAGTACTGTGTATGTACCACACAAAAAGTTATAGTGTTAGCAAAGCAGCAATATCTGGCCAGTCACAAGTGATGTGATGTGTTGTACAGTGTCATGGAGTGGGTGTGAACTGTTCGTGGTCAGCTCAGCTGTAGGAGCACTGTCTGTCAGTGTGCCCTATTGCCCTCCACCCCCACCCTTCCATTATTCAAGATGTTTTGTTATAAAAGTAACCCTGTTGGTGCAGTTGCATACCTGTAATGCCTGATCATGCTGTGTTTCATTAACAACATACTCCTTGTGATTTACTCAACCATGTTTCATACCTAATCATGGGGTGGCACGGAAACAGCCATAGTTGTGATGTTCAACTGGCACACTTCTGGGATGTTCAATTGCAGACTCTGTGATTAATATATACTTATGCTCACACAGTTGCCCTACCTAT
The DNA here is from genome assembly GCA_016271365.2 of Neoceratodus forsteri. Classification (NCBI taxonomy): domain Eukaryota; kingdom Metazoa; phylum Chordata; order Ceratodontiformes; family Ceratodontidae; genus Neoceratodus; species Neoceratodus forsteri. The sequence continues at coordinate 1,150,610,413 of CM057458.1, forward strand.
TCCAATAATGTTCTCCATGAGGGTTAACATAGCCGTGGCAGTATACTGGATCCTTACGTCACTACCATAGTGGAGTTTTGCATGGTAGACGTACTCTGGTTCTGTGACATTTATATATTTTCTTATTCATTCACTCCATCACATCAGCCCACTATACAGATACCTAGCCAGCAGTGTGCAGCAGCTGACAATCAGCACTTCGCCGACTGCAGTGTGTGGCATTGCTTGACAGTGTGGCAATGGCCATACAGCCATACCATTCAGTGTCAGTTCTTGTCTGCAACCTGCTACTGACTACAAAGGGGGGAGTAGTTTGGCAGGACTGAGTGTCTTGTTGGCAAGGAAGTTACTGCTATAGCACTAGTGTATGGTTATCTTAGGAAGTATGTAATGAGACTGAGGGGTAGCATTTGCTGTATCAGCAGGATATACCTTGAACTGAGAAACAGAAATTCAAGAATGGTGTGGGTTGCAAGCAGGCTACCAGTCCTAGATTAAATACATAGTAGATTGTGATTTGGGAATCATTTAGGTGCAGTGGAACACTAGACTAGCTTTAATGCCAGTGAAGACATTGTTGAATAGGGGGTGGGGCGCCAATGGACTAACACAGCTAGTCTTAACACTGAGCAGCATGTGAATGGACATGGGGGGTACAACTGTATAACCACAGGTAGGTTTAATAACAAGGAAGTGTGATTGGATATGGGGGGCTGTATTCCACCAGGGACAGGCTTTCTAGTTGAAAGTCATGGACATGTGTAACACTGTGTTGATGATCAGTGTCATGGTGCATTGGTTCAAGATGGCTTCTGCCAGGAAGGGCACTAGGTGTGATCCAGTGGGGATTGACACATCTGTATGCAGAAGAGGGTATAATTATATGAAAATGAGTAAGTAAATACTTGTAAGAACATAACAGTTATACCTGCTGAAACAGTGTAAATACCTTGCTTGGCAGTAACCCTATGTTGTATCCATTGCATGGTTATTCAGCAACTGTTCAATGCTTGATCACTTATTATTATAGGATGCAGAAACAGGTAAATCTTGTATACTGATATTAAATAAGTGTAAGTACAAATGCCACAGTTAGTGAATGTCCATTTTTTTTATATTTCTTCACAGCTCATCGGAGGCGCTCCCGTCCAGCTGCAGAGGTAGTACCAGCACAGGCAGAGGCTGTGGAGGCTGCAGAGTCTGACTCTGACTCTGTTATCCTTGTAGAGTCAGACGGTAAGTATCAACTAGAAGTGATTGTGTTGACTATGTGCTATCACTGTTTCTTCTGTATCACAATTATGACATTAAGCAAACAGTCAGGGTGAGATAATGAACAGTTTTTTTATCAATTCTCAAACGAGCAGTGTTCTACAAGGTCAGTTACAGCTGACAAAACAAAAAAAAATTACCATGTTGACAAACTATTTGTCTGGGTGAAATACAGTACATGCATATGACACGATGATTGCACAGGATGATTTCTGCAGAAAGTGTAGTGGGAACTTAAAGTTGTGATGAGTAACTTTGCATATGGAATGAGTAATTGTAAGTGTCAACATCTTAAACAGTGCATTGTGGTGTGAAGGTGGGAACACTTTGACAATCTGATCAATGTCCTTGGTAGGTGTTCTGTTGTGCTGGTTAACCAGTCATGAGTGCATGTGAAACTATTCTGCTCAAACATGTGGAATAGTTCTGTAACTCTCAGATACCAGTAGCATGTTTGTGTGGGTTTGGTGGTGATACACAGTGTTGCCTGTTCAGTGACTGTATCATCTCAGCAGATTGTGGTGTTTTGATACCATATTTTACCGTGGTGCGACAGTGGCGTATTAACACAAGCCAACTATGTGATTCATGAATTATTCATTATCAGTACTGCAGTGTTCACATCAACATCATATCAGGTGATATCATGAAAGTCTTCACTAGTGGATGCCAGTAGCACCATTCCAAGGTGCTCAATCAGTACTGCCAATGCAGTGGAACACCCCACTGATGGCTTATGCAGTGTTCTGTCATAGTCTGACACAGGGTTAATATGTGTGATATAATGTGTTATGTTATCTGAGAAGTGTCACTTTAAAGGTGTAGTGGACAGCCATATACAGAATTATACCTTGTAGTTAGATACCAGTATTATGTTAAAATGTTGAATATGTTATATACTTAAAGTATTTGGATATATTATAATTTTAATAACATTATACTTATCAAATGTTCTCTGTTATTTCAACATAGTGGCCAGGGAGGCTGTGGCAACATCTGTGGTACAGGTGAAGCAGGAGGAAGGTGCTGGTGTTGAACGTAAGTACGACACCAAAAGCATAGAGAAAAAACATGCTGTTAAATACATTGTCCCACCAAGTTATGTCCCACTCAATTGACCCTGAATGCATTGTTATACTAAGTTATTGTGTGAGGTTGATATATTGTGTTTATTAGTGTGACAGTCTAGTATGTTTCGTGTCGGGGACTACTCAAATTGTTAAGTACGTTCATATAGTCACAAATGTTCACATTGTGTCTCATTCATTCCTCTTTGTAATACAATAATGAAACTTGAAAAATATTGAGCTTCTGCATTATTCTGACAGGCACATACAAGATAAAGTGTCACATAACATTTCAGTAGTTACTATAGTGATGAAATATGTAAAAAATGTTAATTATTGCATCACCTGCTTGCGTATTGTGTTGCTTATCAAAATCTGAACAGGTCATCTTGTGTTAAAAGAATACTTGACAGTGCTGATAAGTTTCAATTTTGAAAGTCTGCACATAAAGTTGAAGATTGCATGTTTACTGTTGATAGAATATAGTCCTTTAATGTTTGTGCTGAACAGGTAAATAATTATCACCATTGATCTAGTGGTCCCCCCTCACATCCCATCATCTGAGTTCTGCTGCCATACTCCACCCTGGTCGATAACAGGTGGCAGCACCACACCCACAACCAGTTAGATTGCCTGTGACTGACAGCAAACAATATGGCTGTGTAGCCACTGGTGGACAGTTTGCCCCAATGAGCATGCAGACCTTAGTGTACGGAACACTCCTGATGTTTCAATTGCTCAATTCACATTTTTTTATTGTGTACTGCAGCACAGTTTTGACACCCATTGGTGCACGCTGTGGGATTATTGTTGTACAGTCATAAGGTAGACAACTGTATGGATCAGTTATAGGTGGAGTGCTGCTGTCTGTCATTCAGAGGCTAGAGTGAGATTGGGATATCAGCACTGAGTGGGTAGGTCGGGAGGAGGGTAGCACTGTACCACAAGGCATTATTCCTTATTTGAAGCTTGTGATCAGATCAGGATAGCTTCCACTGGACCACCAGATATTTTTATTCAACTGATTGACTATGATTTTGCATTGAGGATAGGGTCCACTGGGCAACCACAGATATTTAGCACACTGAATGGTTGTGATTCAGCTGTTTAGAATAGGGTCCACTGGCACACCATGAATAATTATTTATATAAAAGACTAAGGTTTAGCATGGATGGTGGGGTGAACTATGTGTGTTTAATAGAACATACATATAGGAAAAGAAATGAAATGATAAGAACTGTGACACAATATAGGTAGAGGTAAATGATAAGCATAATATTGTACTGTTTTCCTGTTTGTCTTTTTGCAGAAAAAACCTTGTAAGTGCATGTGCAAGGTCCACTATCACTGTGTTCACAGGCTCGAGCGCAAGATTGATGGTTTGAAAGAGGAGACTGCTGCGCTGTGGGAGGGGCAAGACAAACTATTGTCCCTCTTCACAGAGCAGCAGGCTACTATCAATCTTGTGCTCGAGCCTGTGGGCAGAGTGGCAGATGGGGCTGCACCCACCAGCTCCAGCTCACCTGTACCAACAACATTGAGCCTTCCTGACCCACAATGAGCAGTCTCCATAGCGCTACTGGTATCTCCCTCCTTCTCCATTCAGCCCTGTCACACCAGTTTCCACTTTTTTATTTATGCACCTTCACATGCTGTCCAACTTTTGGACTGGGCTGCCTCGAGCAACAGAACACCTCAACACAGAATGGACTTTTTTAATTTTTTTCTATTTTTCTTGTTTTGGGGTTAATAATACCCAGTTTTTCATTGCAAGAGTTTATGTGAAGCACTGTTTTGTTGTTATTTCTGTTTTCTAACACTATATTTTAATCATGTGTAAATGTTGTATTTTCATAGTTTTCTATAAAATTTTGTATTTTTTATGTCAGAAAAACTTCTATTTTTGCTATGAAAGATTTATTTAAAGTTTTTGTATGAAAAATCAGAATATAAACATACTATTCTCTTTTAAAACTGTTGTTTGTGTTTCATTATCACTTAATAGGGAACATCTTCTAAAAAAGTTCATTAAAAAGTTTTTGTATCTGAAATATGATAAGAAGGCTCTGACAGATGAAGTTCAATGATTTACAATAGGAATCATACAAGAAGTAAAATACTGCGACCATGGGACAGAAGAACTAGTTTTCACAGTAACACACCTATTCATTGAATGACAGTGTGAGTACAGTTAAAAAAACATTGTGCCTGCAACACTACACTAATTTACCAAATGAGGTTGTGGTACTATGGTCTCTAAAAGGTAACACGGGACTATTAGTGTATCAGAATATCAAATGATGTTCTTAAAGTATGTAAGTCACAGTGATGAAGTGCCACCATTGGATAAATACAGCTACTGACGTACTGAAAGCATGCTACCAAAACAGTCCTTGTTGCCACCACCACCACATTTTCATTTATTATTAAAACTTCTCATCCTCAAAAACAAGGGAAATTCATGGCAAAAAAACTCTGTTTAATGCATCAGTTAGGGTTGTCTAAATGTACTACAAGACATCCCCACCCACCCGACCAGGTACTGCATGCTCAGTGGAGCTCCACAGCAAAACTGTGGCCATGTACACCAAATGTACACATCCCTGATTGCAGGTGCACACAACATACCAGACTTAGGAGTTGCATGGCCTTACCTAGTGATGCCACACACCCCACCACACCCGCTACTGCACTGTGACTGTACATCAACAATGAAACTCCATGAGTGCAGGTATACAGATATTTGTACACTTATGAGTAGATAGAAATAAAATACAACTGTCTAAATCAACTGCAACACACATGCATCATCATAAAACAACAACTGTAGCATTTGAGCATGTGTTGTGCTTAGCAGCACATTTTCTGTGTCTGTCCACTCAGTATGCAGAACCTGATCTGGAGGCTTGGCAAGTCATTGCCTGTACAAGGGTGTGCAAGTCCTAATGCTGCTAACAGGTGTGTAGCCTCAGTGATGGAGGTGTACCATTGCTGTCCATTGACTTACTTTTGCTGTGGCTGTACAGTCAGAATGCAATAACTGCTCTGTGTGTTGGGAGGGAGACTACCAGGGTGAGGACATGCAACTCTTAAGTGTGCAAAGATGACTATAGCTGCAATACCGTAGGCATACCATGGATGCCCATAGACTCAGTTTAGTTATAGCTCTCTACTCAGGATGCAGTACCTGGCTAGGATGATGGCATTCATGGGTGAGGCCATGCAAATCCTGACTGTCCTACATTGAGTATCCTTGCAATGACAGACATGTACCATTGATCTTCATGCCCTCAGTTTTGCTGTAGGTCCCCACTCAGGACGCAGTATCTGCTCTTGCAGTTTTGGGGGAGCATTGCCTAACTGAGGCCATGAAACTCACAACTGTGGTAACTGAAGTGTTCCTGCAATCAGGCAGGTGTACCGTTAATGTCCATGGCCTTTGTTTTCCTGTGGCTTTGCAGTCAGGATGCAACAAGTGGTGGGGAAGGGGATTGTGTAACTAAGAGACTGTGCAACTTCTAAGTATACAAACCCCTGTATGGATGCAATGAGGGAATTGCACTTTTAATGTCCATGGCCTTATTTTTGCTGCAGCTGTCCAGTCGGTATGCAGTACCTTGTTTTGTGGTATTGGGGAATTGCCTGCAGAAGGGCCACAGCGCCTAAGTGTGTTATGTTGTGTATTTCTGAAACAGGTAGCTATACGATGCATGTCCATGGCCTTAGTTTTGCTGTGGCACACCCTCACCACCATATTCCATTTACTATTTATAGTCTTCATTCTCAAAAAGAAGGGAAATTCATGGCAAAAAACTCTGTTTAATGCATCAGTTAGGGTTGTTCCACAGCAACAAAACTGAGGAAATTTGGTGTTAGGGTTGAAAACCCTAACTCCACATTCACCCTCCCAGCACCACACACACACACAGACACACACACACCAACACATATATGCAAGTAGGGGGGGAGGACCAAGGCAACACGACCAATCACAGACAACCAGCAGCAGGTGACAGAAATAAAAAACAACTGTCTAAATGTACTACAAGACATCCCCACCCACCTGACCAGGTACTGCATGCTCAGTGGAGATCCACAGCAAAACTGAGGCCATGTACACCAAACGTACACATCCCTGATTTACCTAGTGATGCCCCACACCCCACCACACCTGGTACTGTACCCTGACTGGACATCAACAATGCAACTCTCTGATTGCAGCTGTACAAAGGTTTGTACACTTATGAGTAAACAGAAATAAAAAACAACTGTGTAAATGTACTAAAAGACACATCCATCATCAAGATACAAGAACTGTTGCATTTAAGTATGTGATGTGCATAGTAGTAGGTTTACTGCATTTGTCCACTTGAGATACACAACCTGATCTGGAGGTATGGGGGATCTATTGCCTGTACAAGGCTGTGCAACTCCTAATGGCACTAACAGATATACAGTTTCAGTGATGTAGGTGTACTATTGATGTCCATGGACTTACTTTCACTGTGTTTGTATACTAAGAATGCAGTAACTGGTCGGTCTATCTGTAAGTGAAATTCTCTGGCTCAGGCCAAGCAACTTCTAAATGTGCTAACATGAGTGTATCTACAATGACAGAGGTGTATCATGGATGTCCATAGGCTCAGTTTTGGTGTAGCTCTCTACTGAGGATGTAGTACCTGGTAAAGACAATGGTATTACCTGTCTGATGCCACACAAATCCAAATTGTGGTAAGTTGAGTATCCTTGCAATGAGTGAGCTGTACCATTTATGTCCACAGCCTCAGTTTTTTTTGCAGTTGGTCTCCACTCAGGTTGTAGTACCTGGTCTTTGGGTTTGGCAGACCATTACATGGCTGACGCCATACAAGTGATAACTATGTTAATTGTACTACACCAGCAATCAAGTAGGTGTACCGTAGATATAAACAGACTTTCTTTTACTATAGCTTTCAGTCACAATGGACCAAGTGTTGTAGGACGGGAGGGGGGCATTCTCTCCCACAGACTGTGTGACTCATTATTGTACTAACCTTTGCAAGGCTGCAATCATGGAGTAACAGTGTTGATGTTCATGGGTTCATTTTAACTGGGGTTCTCCAGTAAGTATGCAGTACCTGGTCTCAGTGGGTGGGGCATTGCCTCGCGAAGGTCCTCCATTGCGTAACAGTGGGAGGTTGTGTATACCTGAAATCAACCACACATATCATACCATACCTGTCCAACTACTTTGTTTTGCTGTGCTATATAGCCGGGGTGCAGTACCAGGTGTGGTGGGGTGTGGGGGCATCACTAGGTAAGGCCATGCAACTCCTAAGTGTGGTACATTGTGTGCAGCTGCAATCAGGGATGTGTACGTTTGGTGTACATGGCCTCAGTTTTGCTGTGGATCTCCACTGAGCATGCAGTACCTGGTCAGGTGGGTGGGGATGTCTTATAGTATATTTAGACAGTTGTTTTTTATTTCTGTCACCTGCTGCTGGTTGTCTGTGATTGGTTGTGTTGCCTTGGTCCTCACCCCTACTTGCATATTTGTGTGTGTGTGTGTGTGTGTGTGTGTGTGTGTGTGTGTGGTGCTGGGGGGGTGAATGCGTAGTTAGGGTTTTCAACCCTAACACCAAATTTCTTGGCTTTTGTCACTGTGGAACAACCCTAACTGATGCATTAAATGGAGTTTTTGCCATATATATATATATATATATATATATATATATATATATATATATATAACACATTCTAGTGGCATGGTAGTCAGGGTTGAGTACCCCAGTTAAGGTTAAACTCTGAAATTTGGCAGCTTAATATCTTTGCCACTGTATGACAAATTTGCCTGGAATTTGGCATGCACAGAGCTGTGCCATAGATCTCTGGACCTACCAAGTTTCATAATGGTCGGTTATACTGTTGTGGAGCAACATAGCGCTGGAGAATGTGGTAATTATGCATTTTTGTGCATTCTTTGCTCACACCTACAGGTTGCACAGTCTGTGTGACTGGTCCAAAACCTTCAGGGAACATGCAGCCAGGGTCACTGATGTGCCTTTCAAAGATTTTGTGAAAAAATATTAAACGGTTCAAAAGTTATTCAAAAAACAAGTTTCCCATTCTAGTCAATGGGGAAAGTTAACAAAAAGTTTGACAGTGTCACAAATGCAGTTTTTAGTGTCACAAATGACTCCTGTAGTGTTGCAAATCTGCCATCTTGTTTTCAGTTGGTGGTCACAGAAATGCTTGGCATTTAAATGTGGAACCCTCTAGGGACTCAATTCTTTTTGTATTCACCTAGTCGAGTCCTGAGGATGCTAGCCATGTCTTTTTTGTGGGGGTTAAACACCCCAGTAATATGTTTTTCAAATTTTGGTAAACAGTAGTGTCACAAAGTAGTGTCACACATTTGACATTTAGGTGATATTTTTTTGTGAAAGTGTTGCAAATCATGACACTACTTTGCGACACTATGCCCAAAAGAATAGGGCATTTTTGCCACCCTGCTGCAAAAGAACGGTCTTTTTGGCTAAAATGTGGAGGGAAGAAAGCCAAGATCCCGCTGATGTGCCTTTTGGCAGTTTGGTGACAAAATATTAAAGGGCTGCAAAGTTACGGCACTCCAAAGTTATCAATTTTTCCCAAAGGCTAACATTACTGCATTCAACAAGCCTTTTGGGGCCCATGTCTTGAAAACGCTTCTAGATACGGACTTTTCATTAGAAAAATGCTTAGCCCCCCACTAAGGCTAAGTACAAAACTAGCCAGGAAATTCATAAATAAAATAAGATTTTAATTTTTTTTCTATGTCGTATGGTTCCTGAATTAAAAGTAATTTAGTATTCCAAGTGTTCATTTTCTGCTCCTAGGCCCATTATTATGCATACATTCTTTGTATTCACTCTGCTTCTGAATGCACCTTTTGGGAAAAAAAGTGTGTGCATTTCTGTTACTGTTACAGTTAGCATTTCCGCTTGTGTTTCCGTAACCGTTTGTGTTAGCGTTCCCGTTTATGTCATCGTGTGCGTCACCCTTTGTGTTTGTGTCTGTGCTTGCATTTGCATTACTGTTAACATTTGCATTTCCATTACTGTTTTGTTTGCGTTTCCTTTGTGTCATCATGTGCATTACCATTTGCATTTGCGTACGTGCTTCCGTTTGCGTTTGTGTTTGTGTTTCCTTTGGCGTCATCGTTGGTGTTACTGTAAGCGTTTGCATTTCCGACTGCATTACCGTGACATGTGCATTACGATTTGCATTTGCATACATGCTTGCATTTGCATTTCTGTTTGTATTACTGTTCCCTTTGGTGTCATCATTGGTGTTACTGTAACCGTTTGTGTTTCCAATTGCGTTACCGTTACTGTTTGTGTGTTCGTCACCATTTGAGTTTCTATTGGCCTTAGCATTTGCATTTTCGGTAGCGTTTCCATTGTCAATTTTGTTACTGTTTCCTTCTGCGTCACCGTTGTCATTACCGTTTGCATTTCTGTTTGTGTTTGTGTTACCATTTGCATTTTTGTTACTGTTTGCGTTTGCATTTCCGTTAGCATTTGAGTTCCTGTTTTCACTAACATTTGCATTTCTGTTGCCGTGAGTGTTTACGTTACCATTTGCATTACCAGTTCTGTCTTCATTAACGTTTGCGTTTGCATTTCTCTTACCATTTGTGTTATCGTTTATGTTTGTGTCATCATGTGAGTTACCATTTGCACTTGCGTTTGCATTACAGTTAGCATTACTATTTTATTTTACCTCACTGTTTCCATCATCGTTTGCGTTACCATTACTGTTTGTGTTTTGCATTTGTGTTGTGCAGTGCAGAATATTGTTTTAGCTATTTTTCTGCACTGTCTTCCACAACACATAGCATAGCCAGTGTGTGGCTGATTGGTCTGAAAGTTGACAGGTAGAAAGACCTTTATTCAAGGAACATTTGTTTGATGAAAGAATGTTGTACTGTTCCAGAATTATGGCCATTTGAAGTTGAACCACTTTGCAGTCTGCCATTTTAGTGCTTTTTCGGCCGTGATTTCTGCCATTTTGTGGCGGAAGACTTCTTAAAGGTACAAAAACATAACAATTTAATATCTCTGGAACGATTTGGTCTTTTCACATGAGATTTAGAAGGTATTGAGTGGATGTCCTGGATATGTTAATTATGCTGTTTACATGTTTTCAAAATAATTTGCAGTGGAGTTACTGTGTGACACAGTTAATGTTTTGCTCATAGCATTCTGCATGGTGCTACTGACTTTAAATGTATAGCATAGGTAGCCCTAGTGGCTCAGAGGTGCCTTGCAGTGGCTTTTGTGTGTAGAACATTTACATGTGTGGAATTCTGCCACTCCAATGAATGAAAATTTGGTTCATTACACTTCAATAACTTCTGAACCATCTGTATGATTTGTCTGGCATTTGGAATGTACTAAGATTTATAATTCATCTTTCATTGTGCCAATAGTTTTTGCACAGTGAAGTGACAAAAAATCACATGGTGGGCCCCGTGCTCCCACCACCACATTCATTCACTATATATAGTGCACATTCTCAAAAAGAAGAGAAATTCATGGCAAAAAAAAATCAGTTTATTGCATCAGTTAGTTGTTCCACAGCGACAAAAGAGAGGAAATTCAGTGTTAGGTTTGAAAACCTTAACTGCGCATCCCCCCCACCCCCACCACACACACACATACATGCAAGTAGGGGAACCAATTACACACCGCCAGCAGCAGGTAACAGGAATAACATACAACTATGTAAACCATGAAACCACACACCCATGCTCCCATCGGGCTGTGGCATAGGGTCATCACTGCTAACTCTCATCCCAGACATTCCATGCACCGCTAAACACATATCACTACAGACAACTGGACATCTTGGGTGACACGCTGCCACCAACACATAACACAGACTAACATTTGGTATTTTGGGGTTCGCAAGATCCAAAACAGAATTTTGCACATTCCCCGAAATACTTTCAAAATCACTTTCACACATGTGAAAGTGTCATGCTATGACACTTTTGTGTTTGCAAAAGTATTTTGTGAAAGTATGCTACTAATGAGTGCACATCTTTGCCATCATCCTGCAAGCAAATGGTTGGGTCCTTTGGGCTGAAATGTGCAGGGTGGCAAGACCTGGTCCCGCAGATGTACTTTTTTCTGCTATTGTGCTAAAATACTTAAGGATTACAAAGTTACACTGTTCCAAACTTGAGCAATTTGCCATAGACTAACACTGCAGCACCCATGACAGCTTTTGCCACCCATATGATGAAAATGAAGTGAAGTACACCTTTTTCACTACTGCCAGCTTGGTTCACCTTTATGTGAACTAACCTCAAAGAACAACTTTGTAAATAATGTATGATATCTGAAGTTGTATTTCTCCACTTCCTATAGTAACACAGGTATACACCTCCTGCTGGATGTGTGTGATTGGTGTGTTGCCTTGGTCCTTCCCTATTTGCATGTATGTGTGTGTGTTTGTGGTGGGGTGGGGTGGGTGGGGAATGCACAATTAGGGTTTTCAATCCTAACACTGAATGTCCTCACTTTTGTTGTTGTGGAATAACCCTAACTTATGCATTAAACAGAGTTTTTTGCCATGAATAAAAATATATATATAATGCACTTTGCACCTCATCATATACTGTGGATTTAATTCAAGTATTGAATTTATGTACTTTGTACATAGTGTCTGTTATACATGTAAGGTGTTGTGCTTGAGTTCCCCAAGTGCCACTGGCACTGCTGTGTTAATAAACTGGAAACAACAACTTCATTATGTATATCTGTTTATGTTAGCATGCACATGTGGCACAAGCAGATCAGCAGCCAGTCAGCACAGTCATACCAGTATGCCAAGCTGCCACCACCATTTGTTTGCTGCTCGGCCTTGGCTTGAGTTGCATGGCTCCACCATGATCAGTGGTAGAGGAATGGGAGCTGGGAGTATGGTTGCAATATATGCAGTGCGAGTGACTCAGAGAGATAGATAGCAACATCAGGAAGGATTCAATCCTCAAACAGATGGAGAGGTGGGTGGAGGCAGAGCAGAGGACTATAGGACTAGTGGACAACTGTTATGTCAGCAGGCAGTGAGGGGTGAGACCTGGTCCCTGGTGAGCATTCTAAACTTGTTCTCATTCAGACGAAAGATATTTCAAGCCAATTTGTTTTGTGGGTCATGTGGAGTACCATATGGCAGCCTAAATCCATTAGGAAGATCAACATATTTCTGAGCGCACTGTGGAGAATTGCATTAAAATGTCTTATACCGTTTGTCAGTAATGTAGATGTAGGCTCAGTAGGTAGCACACTCGCCTCTGAGGCTGGGAGATCAGAGGGCTGTGGGTTCAGTTCCCACATCTGGCACTTGGGTTAATATCCCAGTACTGACACTGTAGTGCAGCATGAGAGGGGTGCTGCATTTCTGAGGTGCCGTCTTTCAGATGAGATGTTGAACCGAGGTCCCATCTGCCTGGATTAGTGGTAGTTCAGGTGGATGTTAAAGATCCCATGGCACTTATCAAAAAAGTGTAGGGGAATTTCCACGGTGTCCTGGCCAAATTCCCCTCATTCACTAAAAATACCCCCAACAGCTTAATCTGGTTCAGTTTCAGTTGCTTACCATCAGTATCTCCCCTGCCCCTCCACGGTCACCCCTGAAAAAGTGACTTCTAGGCCCAGTGGGCTTACCGGGTTAACAAAATTAAACAAACAAGATGTCCCAAATGTACAGCATACAGTATGTATAGGGCAACTGCTTTAATTAGATATTTTTCTTGTGTTATAATAAGAGGCCTTTAGGTAATTAGCCCTTTTGCATTCGATTTTTCTGATTCTGGTGTATTTTATTTAGATAGCGATTCGAGGTATTAAAGAGAGAAAATTACTGTATATTCTGGCTGTGTATCTTACTGTAGGATGAACATTTCACAGTTGAAGTGACTTTGCCTGAGCCTTATACAAACCTCTAATAGAGGAACATCTTTGGCAGCTAGTAGAAACTGCAGTCCCTTTTGTGGAATAAGGTATCTCTCTTGTCCCCATCCCCAGAGGTGGCTCTTTACCCACTTTTTCATTACATAAAGAAATCCAAGAGACTATCCTCTGAGATATTGTTACCTCCCCATAGGTCATGAACAGCTGGGTAAAGTTACCCCTCTGTTTTCTGTTTATAATAACTCAAGACTCTTTTTTAAATCTAATGCATGAAACTTCTCCATCATATGCCTATGGCCAATTTGGAAGGGGAAGGAATGCTGCGTCAAGGCTCCTCAGCACAATTTTATGAGCCTTTCCCCTATGTACAAGACAGCAAAAACTATAGCAATATGCCTACTTAGCTATTGCAAGGTCTACCACTGGGTCTCGGGGGGGGGTTATGAAAAATGTTTTAAATAAGCACTGTCAACACTTGGTCAGAAAGGTTATCGGTTTTACATTTAAACCAGGTTGTTAAGCAAAGTGATTTCAGGACTGGGTGAAACACTTCACTTTTGCTGAACAGCATTACAAGGTCCTGTTGCAATGGAAGTACTGATTTCTTCCCAGACTGGTCAAATCAGGAACAATCGGCACCGTCACTGCCGTGGCCAGTCAGGGCTATTGAAATCATATTTACCTTTCCACTCCTCATTTTCAACAGTGAATTTGCCCTGTTTTCAAAAAACTCCATCTCCAGTAGTCTGTGGTTGTGGTAAGAGTCAGATATACCTACAGACCAAACAGAACTGAGAGCGAACCCTCTTGCCCCATTAATCCTATCCACCCTCTTTGAGTACCTCCCTGCCTAATGCCCATGTTTTAAAAAGAATAACGATCCTAGGCAAGTTCTGATAGTTTTGTTTTTGAAGGTGAGGAAACGTGTGTGAAGTCTAAGGTTCGATTAAGTTTTATGTGTGGACTTACATTTCTGGCTGGAACTATTAGTATGATGTGTTGAACAACTAGCATTGTTGGCAGATCCCAGAAACTGTGTAATGAAAAACTGATGGAAAGCACCATAGAAGAACTTCTTTTCTGCGGGGCATTGCATTCTGATACATCATACTTACTCCTTAACAAAAAGGGAGATAAGGGTGATCTTGACTAACCTGTTTCAGCTTTTGTCTGCTATGTTTTTTTTTTTTCTTCCAGCCTGAGTCAGCAGCTCTTTCTTTTTTTTGTTATAACATCATCAATTATAGTGTGAAACCCCAACCCAGCTTGATCTGCAGGTAGAAGGTGCTGTTTGAGAATTTATTACGGAAAATGCTAAACAGAACAATGCATATGGAAACTTTTAAGGTAGAATAATGGGGCCTTATATGGGGCATAATTAAAAATGTAATGATGTATGGGAGACAGAAAAAACATCTTTAAAGAGCAGCTGATGAAAACTTTGGAAAAAATAATATTTAGATGTAATTCTGCTTGTATTTCATATGTCTTCTGTATATTTATTATCCCCATTTTTACAGGTGCAATGGTGTAGCCCTGTAGATATTTTGCTTTCGGAAAAGAAGTGATACCATCTTTGTGCCCGTGGAACATTATAAAGTGTGAAAATAGTTTCCTTCACTGCTAGCCCATTTACTACACTGTCTGTATGTAGCATAGGAGTTGAAGAGATCTATTTTTCTAGGGTTTGATGTGTTAATTTGTGCCAACCCCCAGCAGACTATCTTTGACCACCACCATATTTTGCTGATTTCTTAGTTTGAGCCATTTCCAGCAGAATATCTTTGACCTGCTCTAGCCCCTTCCCCCACCACCACCACCATATTTTGCTGATTTCTTAGCTTCTCACCACTAAAGTCCTACAAAGCCACAGCTCATTCAGTCTTGCCTGCTCATTGACCTGCTGACTGACAGACCCATTTTTTAAGTGCTCCAGACCATTCAAGGCCTCTGAGGTGACCGACTACCCTGACCTCCAGTATTATATTGATTTTTGGTCACATATACTGTACAGATTTCAGTTTTCCCATTACCGAGAATGTAATTATTAATACCCAACATTTAATCACACTGATTGTCTGTATTGACATCAAACACTGAACGGACGGCACCCAAACTGGACAAGTCCTGGATGACTCCCAACTACAGAATCCATGCACATCACACTGCAAGCAACAAGCAGAAGCAGGTATAACATTTTTTAGAATACATCCTGATTCTGACACCTGCTACTGCTAATCTAGTGGGTTATTGTACTGGTTTTGAAAAAACTTTTGTTTGTTTGATTTCTCAGTCTGTACTGTACAGTACATCACTTTTATAAGACTACTTATGGGGCTTTTCAGTTTATTGTTGGCACGAGTCACTTTAATTATATCACATGATGTATGTCTGGGACTAATTAAGAACCTGCTGCCCATGCAGGGATATTTGTCATTTTTATGTTGGCTCGTGCATGCGCAGCCAACATATTGTGGTAGTAGCAGATTTGGAGGTGCGGTCACTGTTGGGCGAATGCAGAACACACATCAGTAGGTGCGTTCCTTATTCCCCAACATGCCTGCATGCCAGAGCCACACCATGCATACATAATGTGGTGAGCACATCTAATGAAAGGTCCACTGCAATGCGAGCAAAGCTCGTCATATGCAGTGGACCTCTCAACATGCTTTCTGTGGTGAAAAATAGATTGAAAATGGTGACACAATGCCAACTTCGGGGGTGCCTATCCCCCCTGTTGGCATGCAGTGACCCTATGTATGTGCCAATGGGGGAGCCCACTTCCCGTCGGCATAATGCACCCCCCCATTTGTTATATGCCAAGGGGGTGCCCAATCCCCCTCGGCTCTTGCGACCCCCCCTTTTGTTGTGTGCTGATGGGGGTGCCCAATCCCCTGTCGGCTACAGCATCCCTCCAAAAAACACTTAGGTGGCATGCTGGGAGTCCACCCCAGTGTGCCAAATCCCCTGAAAAATAAAAACCATCCCACAATGTTTTTTTTTTTTCTTTAAACCCGTGAAAGAAGAAAACGTTCCCTCATGGTCTCCCTGCCCCCTCCCACAACCCGTACCAACCCTCTGCGAACCCTGCCTGCCCACACACACCATCATCCCATACTTACCTCTGGAGCTTGTCATGATGATTTTCGATGGACCAGAAACACGTCTGCGCTCTTCAAAACTGACCGCAAACTGAAAAAATGCCAGTAAGCTGTATAATGGCATAAATAGGGTTTTTTCAACTTTGGTGCATATCTCGGGCATTTTTGGGAATTTTTGCACCAGATTTTTAACATGGGGTTATTGGGACCCCTCCTCATGAATTCAGTCACTGTCACGGCATTATTCTGTCCTGAAAGGTGATTTCATGGTCACTGCATGGAATCACCTTTCGGCATTGAGTAACAAAACGACAGTGCTACTGTTCATGAGGGGCTTTCAAAAAGCCTATGTTGCAAATTTGGTGAAAAAAATCCTAAAAATGGCTGTTTTATGAGCGTGCGTTGTGCTGTTTCCATGCATGCTTGTAACTTCATGAATTTGTAATATTTTCACTCCAGATTTTCAAAATTGCCATTTTTCCACACCTCCTGATGAACAGTACAGCTGTCATTTTACATATCCTGGTCAAAATATGTTTTCACACGTCCAGCGCAGAATAGCACTGTCGCTGTGCAAAATCAGTTTTTAGGACAGTTTGAGGAAATGACGGTGACACTGTTCATGAGCAGAGGTCCTAAAATGCCAATGCTGACAATGTGGTGCCAAAAGTCCATAAAATGACCATATTACAAGTGTGCATTGCACAGTTTCTACGCACCCTTGTAACTTTGCAAATTTGCAATATTTCCATGCCAGATTTTCAACACCAGCATTTTTTCACACCTCCTTATGAACAGTACAGCTGTCATTTTTCACATCCTGCCCAAAATGTGTTTCTGCACCTGTGGTGCATAATGGCGTGGTCGCTGTGGGAAATCAACTTTTAAGACAGATTAATAAAATCACAGCACCTCTGTTCATGAGGGGAGGTCCTAAAATGCCTATGTTAAAAATGTGGCTAACAAAATCCCAAAAATAATGGGGTTATGGCCATGTGTTGCTCAGTTTCTAAGAATGCTCATGACTTCACCCAGTTTTCATATTTTCACTCCAGATTTTCAGTGTTGCCATTTTTTTATGCCTCCTCATGAACAATACAGTTGTCATTTTCCACATCCTGCCCAAAAGGTATTTTCATCCCTGTGCAGCCAAATGACATAGCCACTGTGCAAAACCACCTTTCAGCTAACAAACTGATTGTGCTGCTTTTCATGAAGTGGGCTCACAAAAAGCCCATGTTAAAAATTTGGAGTAAAAATACCAACACATGCCTACGATGTTAGGGTTTCCAAATGTAGCACCTCACCCTGTAGAGACTGACAGGTGTCAGGGGTGTGACTTGGGATCATCGGCTGTAATGCTCATGCCTTTCCACCCCCACCCCCACCCTGCAGCCAGTGACAGGCATTGTGGTGTGCCTTGCACTGTTCAGTCACAAAGTTCACCCCATTCTCCTATACTGCAACCACCTCAGCATATTTCCTTATGGAATGGGGTATGTATAATGCCCAAAGACCCCAAAGCACACTACGACACTTGTCAGTGTCTACAGGGTAGGGTGAGGTACAAGGGCATGAGCATTATAGCTGATGACCCAAAAGCACACCCCAATGCCTGTTGGTCTCTACAGGGTGGGGGGGGTTGGCGTCACTTCAATACTTCACTGCCATTCCTATTATGGGGCTCTAACTCCAGCACTACCAATGCCAATGCCATTGAGACAACATTCAGCATTGACAAATGCTTGTTTTTTTATATTTCGTACAGCCATGGCTCCCTTTCTGCCACTGAAGAAAAATCTTGTCTTGCACAGTAGTTGTAACTGCACAGCTCTTTTCTGCTCCTCCACATACTGAACTTGTTTTCCTAGAACTAAAAATCTTTCAACTATTTTATGAATAGTCATTTTACTCCAGAACTCCCTGATAATTGTGGATTGGAAAAAAAATGAAAGAAGTGTTTAAATGTTTAAATTGTACCACTTGTAAATATTGTTTACCAGGTTTTTAACTATCAGTACTAGGGGTACACAGAAAAGCCTATATTAATTATTTTTAAGATGTAGTGAAACTGAGAACCTGAAGGATGCTGCCCAATCCCTGACATGAATGATGTGAGACAGACACACAGCTAGAAAACAAAAGATTCAGATGTCATAACAAAATCCAGCCATAATATTAATCTTAGAAGCACATAAGGATTGTCATGACTAAGTAATGGTATGTCATATACTCTGGTCTCAATCAATCTAGGGTCAGTTCCATTCCATGTTATGGTTCCCTTCCCTATTAGCATCAGGTTTGTGTGGTGTTTGCTGGAGATGACCCATGCCTCTGAAGTAGGCAATTCCAATGGTTTGGGAATAAATTAAGCTCTGAAATGCCAGTTGTACTTCTGAAGAGGCACTTTGTGTGGCCTTGGATATGGAGTTTGAGTGATGCTTTCTATCAGGTAAATAGCTGAGTGGGGTACCTAAGCCTCCCTGCTGACTCCGGTGGAGGAGGTACATTCATCTGGCCTGCTTCCCCAGTGGTACGTCTGAGAGAACAAGACTTGTCTCCCTCTCTCCAATCTTCCTGTTGACCGTTGAGGCATACCTCTGTAGGACCTGAGACCGGGAAAGGAGATTTGTCCTCCAGAAGGAAGTGCAAACCATAGTTCGCTGCCTGGCCCCCTTGGCATTCTCATAACACCCATGGCTCCACCTAAAGGAAGGAGAGCAGGGCTTGAGGGACAGAAACTTAAATACTCAGTGATAGAGGCAGGGGTTCCAGTTTAAGAGCAACTCTATACATTTTCCCACAAGCTGCCCAGCAGTAATAGCTTTCCCTTGCACCAAAGACCAGATAGCCAGAAACAGCCTTTATTGACAGACTTGAGCACTGTCAGGAGTTCAAAACACCACTTACTGTTAATAACAGATAGCAATTATGTGTGAATTGTGTTTTATTGACTGAGCACATCTGACTTTTTTAAATTCCTGCCTCTGGATGCGCTAGCTGACTGAACAGGACTTGACCCCCCCATCCCACCTCACTCAGACTTGAAGGGTGTTCACTTTTGAGGGACTTTATTCTTAGCTGTAATATTTATTTAAAGTTGGGATGGCTGTAGTTTTAGCACTACAAATAAGTAATTTTGTGCTTTGCTTGTGAACTTAATGAAATGTATATAAAATGTAAGCAATTCGAAAAAAATGGGGTTTTGTTAAATTAACTAAAGACTCTTTAAGCAGTATATCATCAAATAACCTGAGATATTAAGTATCCTGGACATTATGGCCCAGATATTCAAACTGCGCCAGGCTGTGGCGCAAGCCTGGGTGCAGCGCAACTTGGCTGCGCAGGTGCGTTGACTGGGCGATATTCAACAGATCTGCGACATGGCTCAGCATCATTAAATATCGCACCTGGCCACCCATGCTGCACATGGTGCAATCAGCACTCTTGCTCAACATAGTGTGAAGTGGAGCGAGAGGATCGTTAGTGCAAGTTCTGTTGCACTATGTGCAGCAACCGCGATATTCAAAAGTACACATGCAAGTGGGGCCATAATGTATGCAAGGTGCAAATGGGGCCATTTGCACATCATTATGGCCCCATTTGCATGCAGGTGCACCGATTCCCGGCAACTTGCGCCTGGCACCCTGCCAGGTAACAGCCATCAGGGACCGATGCCCCCTGCAGTGTGGCAATGTGCTCCACAGTCTGATCACAGGCATTTGTAAAATAAAAATGTATCCAATATCCCTGGTGGTCCAGTGGACCGCTGTCAGCCCGATCGCAGGTGCATACCTCTCAACCTCCTGCCTCATAAATCAGGGACGAGGCTTAACAAAATCAGGGACAAAAGACTAAAATCAGGGACATATCTTCAAAATTGGTGATATCCACTCAGGAAGTTGGTAGAATAAGGGCCTTGGTGTAAAATACATTTTCTAAGGAAGAACAAGTCTGTAACTTTAATTTTTAACATTATTTTGTAGTTACAACCCTCACTGTTTGGTCACGGAAACACCATTTTTAGGAGGGACAGAGTAAAATTTTGAGGCAAAATCAGGGACATCCCTGAAAATCAGGGACAGTTGAGAGGTATGCGCAGGTGGCAGCTGCCGTGTTGTGCCTTGCAATACGGCAGCTCACCTGTGGGTGGCCAGCCATTGATCCTTTTTGGATCAACTTTGTGCAACGCGAAGTAGGGGTTGCACATACATGGACTCAGCACATCCTGGGCTGAATATCGGGATGTGTAGAGTATGCATGGACACGCCCCCCCACCTGCGCTGCATACATTACTGATGCGCTCCAGTGCATCGGGATTTGTGCCAGGCATCAGTGGGTTGCTTATGGTGCAACACTGTTGTGCCATGTGCAACCCTTTTGAATATCTGGGCCTGTAAGTTTGAAAGTGAGAGCAGCTCAGTTTCCCATTCAATTTTCATATCTTGAAGCCTTTAATTTTTTCTTAATAAATAGCCACAGGTGATAAAATCATATTTTTATATGGGGTTACATTTTCTGTATAGATGATTTTCTCATTTTACAATTATGAAATGAGAAAAAGAAAAGTATAATAATACCAATATTTGTACAGCATGTGCCTTTTATAAATCTGTGGTCAATAGCCTCAGGTGGGTGGGTATTTATAAGAAATTGCAGAACAATTTGTTTTCATAATCAAAGGAGTTTATTTTCAACAAGAATGTGTCCTTGCCTTTTCAAAAAAACAAACAATAATGTATGAGCACAGGCTAGTATTTTTAAACGTACTGGGCTGGATATTCAAAAGGATTGCGCCATGCACAATAGGGTTGAGCCTGCGCAAGTCCGAAATTACGCCATTCTGCCATATTCAGCAGGAGGCAGTTGGGCCCCCCAAGTCAAGCTGAGCAACAGCGCAATGCTAATGAAGGCATGCTCAACCAGAGGGGGAGGAACCATGCATAAACTGCACAGCCCGATATTCAGCGGGCTGTGCAGAGTTGTGCAGGTGCAACTCCCAACCTGCACCTGCACAACTTTGAGCAAATAAAAAAGGAGTAGTGATCGAGGGCCACCCACAGGTGAGCTGCTGCATTGCAGAGGTGCAACACAGCAGCTGCCACCTGTGGGTGGTCTCACTTACTCCCTGTGCCCCCTGCAGCCCAATCAGGCATAATAGTAACCCTCCCCACTGGCCCGATCGCAGCATGTAGTAACCCCCGACTGGCCCAATCATGGGCATAAGTGAAGTAACCCTCCCCGACTAGTCTCGATCGCAGGCATAAGTGAAGTAACCTCCCTTCCCCCAACTGGTCTCGATCGACAAACCCATAGTAATCCCCACCCACCACTAGCCTGATCATGGGCAGAACAGAGTTCACCCCCAATAACATATCCCTGGTGGTCCAGTGGACCGCGAAGCCCAATGCGGGCATTAGAGTCTACCACCCCCAAGGTTCATGTACCCTGGTGATCTGGTGGCCCCTACCCTCCCACCCATGGAGCTCCCCACCCCGCTCCCCATCAGCCAGTGGGTGGCAGCATCACCCACCTGCCGCCTTGCCGCCCGCCAACTGATTGCTGGTGGTTGCACGCCATGTTCAGAGAGCCAATGGGTGCAGCCCATACCATACAAGGCAGTCCAGATATGTGAATGAATGCCTTTAGCTGGATGGCTGCACACCCATTGGCTCTTGCCTGAACCAATGGGCATGCAGCCCACCAAGCAGTCAGTCGGCGATGGGTGGGCAGGCAGGGATGCTGCCGTCACCGGGCTGATGGGGAGGGGGTGGTGGGACTCCATGGTGAGGGGTGGGGGGACTATTAGATCACCAAGGCACATGGACCTTGGGGTGGTGGACTCTAATGCCCGCGAGTCGGCTTCGGGTGAGTCCACTGGACCACCAGGATATAATCCCTGGGGGCTGAACTCCTGTTCTGCCCGCGATTGGGCTAGTGGGGGTGGGGATTACTATGGGTTTTGCCCGTGATCGGCCAGTCGGGGAGAGGGGGTTACTTCACCTATGCCCGCTGGCCCAGTTTGGGGGTTACTTCACTTATGCCCATGATCAGGCCAGTCGGGGAGGGGTTACTTCACTTATGCCCACGATCGGGCCAGTCAGGGAAGGGGGGATTACAACAGTTATGCCCACGATCAGGCTGCAGAGGGTGTCGGTCCCCAATGGCTGCTGCCTGGCAGGGTGCCAGGCGCAAGTCCATGGGGATCGGCGCACCTGCATGCTAATGGCATGCAATTGGGGCCATAAATAGATGCAAATGGCCCCCCTGCACCTTGCATGAATTATGGCCCCATTTGCATGTCACCTTTTGAATATCAGAAATTTGCACATGGTGCAATGGAACTTGCGCCACTGCATCTTGAATGCTCCACTCTGACCACTTGCGGTGGAGCAAGTTCCACTGTACCATGCACAGTGGCTGTGACCGGGGGGTGATATTCAAAGGAGTTGCTCAATAGCGCAACTCCGTTGAATATCGCCCCGGCCACATCCCAGCGCAACTATTTTGTGCAGTGCAAGGGCTTGCGCCACAGAATGGCACAGTTTGAATATCCAGCCCACTGTATTTTAATGCTTATACCAAATACTTTGGAGATGATTTTTAGGGCTGTAGTGGGTGAAGTAGTAGTCAGGACAATATTTTGTAAATAAACTCAAAAGACATTACATTATTAAACAAGACAAATTAATTACTATATAAAATAAAACTTTAAAAAAGCTGTAGCCAAGAACTGCACAGTGCAATTTTGGTCATTATCTGCTGTTTGGGCAACCCTAGGAAAAAATTCATCCTTTTATGCCCAGTATATAACTGTCATCATACAATTTAAAATCCACAACAAAAACATGTTTGCCATGCTTGTTAGGGCTACAGTGGGTGGGCCCCATACCCTAGTGTTGTGGTTATGTGCATTTGTCTCCCCTTTTTTTTATCCCCCCACCCCAGAAACATGACATGGGGGGGAGGATGTTGAATGATATTTCATACTTTTGCTGCTGACTGAAATTAAACATTTAAAACAAGGTATTTGAACAACATTATGAAGATGTTCTAACATTAATATTAACTATAGCCCCCATAATCAGATGTATTTGCTGCCTGCTATGGGGATGTGAATGAAGGATACATTTAAACTAATCCTTAAGGCTAAAATGCAAACAGCATACCTCTCTGTGCACTCATACTCCAGTGCTATTGCTTCTCAGACATCAAGAACGTTTATGCAGCAACTAAATTGTGCAGTTAAATACAAACAAATTGTTAAGGTTGTGCTCGGGACACAGTTTTTGCTGAAAACCTATTTGGGACTGACACTGCTGTGCACTTTATTAGAGGCAGCCGTGGGCCTTACAGTCATCTCAATCATGATATAGATCAATAACTTACTGGATGTTTTCAATTTAGCATTATCAGGCATGTTTGTTTTTCCCTAAAACAAGAGGAAAAAGTCATGACACAATGTTACAAGTCCCTACTTTACAGTACTCATTTTTTTTTTCAGTGACACTGAGAGGTGCCCAATCCTCCAGTGTTAGAATCTTGTTCTACTACCCCCTCTTTTTTTACCCCCCCAGACATAACACTGGGGGGGTACTGTTGAAAGATATTTTATACTTTTGTTGCTGACTGAAATCAAACATTTAATACAAAGTATTTAGACTATATAATGAAGATGCTTTAACAGTAATATGGACTATATCCCCCATCATCGGATCTATTTGCTGCCTGCTATGGGGACATGACTGAAGGATAAATTTAAACTAATCCTAAAGGTTAAAATGAAAACAGCACACCTCTCTGTGCACTCACACTCCAGCATTAAGGCTGGTCAGATATCAATAGCATCTATGCAGAGCAACTGAGTTGTGCAGCTGAATATAAAAAAAAATTTGATAAAGTTCCAGCCAACGAATTTTGGGCCATAGCCTCATTTATCAAGAGTGAAGCTTGTGCTGCTGCCATACGTGCATAACACTGCAGACCTATGAAAATACCAAGCATTATTCAAGTTCACGTTTAGTCATGACATGTACAATCATGCTGCTCCATTTATTATATGTATAGCACAGCCAGGTAGCACCCATCGGTGGTTGCCTGTTTGAATGTCCATACTCCATCCTCCAGTAAAGGATTTCCTCCTTTGGTTGTGCATAGGACAGGTCTTGTGACCTTGGCATGAGCAAAGATACAAACGCTCTACTTCCAAACTGAAAATGATCATCTTGAGATTATCTTTTTTTCCCTGTAAAGATCCAACTCATCTGGATGCTGTGATTCCCCTGAACTACTCAAAGTTCGAACTGAACTCTTCACACTGAAAACAGCTTATTGAATAATTAATTGAAAGGAAAAGTAAACAAATGACAAAAAAGTGATATGTATTCACATACCCCTGTACATAAGAAGCAACACAGCTAAGGAAAAGAGACACAGAAGTTGCCCAAAGATACACCATAAAATCTACATGCTTGTAATATTTTATTCAAACAAACTACACACATACAGAATATCTTTATTTTATTTTTTTCCACTAGTTTCTGTATGTGGTCTGACAGCTGTTTGTCAAAGCTGCCAGTTGTGATATCATGGAAACCAAGTTGGGGCAGTGAACATTATAAAATTAGACAGATGCAAAAAAACTTTTACAAAAAGAAGAGCCACACAGGTACAATCTACTTAGCTGTCTGTCAACGACATGAACTAAATCTGAAGGCAGGGAGCTGGAAGTTCAACTTCAATCTTTAAAGCTGATAACTAACTCATAGATCAAAGCTAAACTTTCAGGCTCCCTTCTTTCATGTTTAGTTCATATCGCTGAGTGACAATTATTATACCTGTTAACTTTATTAATTTAACATAGACTGTGTTGACATCAAACAACAAGGGAACCAGAACGGAGTCCTGACCACAGAGTGCACAGCAGGTATGACACATTTTAGAATACATCCTGGTCCTACTGCTAATCTAGTGATTTAAATCTAGTGATTTTGTAAAGCTTTTTGTTGGTTCTCACTCTTAGTCTGTATGTGTTGATGTAGTGCCCATACATTCCATGCTCCTGTACATACATTGTGCAACGCCTTGGACTGAGTTACTATCAGTAATAAACACATTAAAAAGGTAATAAACACACTAAAAAAGAGTTGAACAGGTATAATAAACTACCCAGTTGTCATGACACAGTATCAGCAATATTAACTAAATCTGAAGGCAGAGAGACTGGAAGTTCTGCTTTGATCTTTAAGATTAGTAAGTACTTTAACTCACAGATCAAAGCTGAAGTTTCACTATCCCAATCTTCAGATTTAGTTCATATTGCTGAGGGACAACTAAGTAGATTTTACCTGTTTGACTGTTCTTTTTGTAATATAGTTTTGTTTCTCTCTAGTTTTGTAATGTCCTCGAACACTGACCTGGTTTCCATAATACGGCAACTGGCAACTCTGACAAACTGCTAACTGACCATGAACAGAAATCACTGAAAAAATAAAAAATAAAGATATCTGTTTTTAGCTTGTTTGATTAAATTTTTACAATCATGCAAATTTTATAGTGTAGCTTTGGTCAAGTTCTGCATCTGTTTCCCTTAGCTGTGTTGCCTCCTATGTGCAGCGGTGTGTGAATACATGTCACTTTATTGTTACTTATATATGCGTCCTTTCAATTGCTCAATATGCTGTTTTCAATATGACAAGTTGCAGTTCTGACTGTGACTAGTTTCTGGTTACCCAAAATAGTTAAACTGTCAAGACGGGGCCAGAATCTGGTTAGAGGCAGTATCAAAATGGGTGTCATGAGCCGGGCCGGTGGCGCTGAGGGTTGAGGCGCTGGACGTCACACCTCGCGCCACGCCGGTGACCTGGGTTCGGGAATGAGGTTGGGGTTGGTAGGGGAGGGAGGAGATTGAGCATCCAGAGGACTGCTCTCTCCTCCCAGGCAGGATTCTAGGGGATGTGTCACACAGGGACAACCTTTGGTGGAGACCAGGGGAATGCCGAGTCTGCATCACTATACATTGTGAGGGGGCAGTGCTGTGGTGGGGGGTCAGCAATAGTGTAATTGAGGCCATTGCATGACCAAGCATTGGGGGAAATCGGAGGGGAAAAATGGAAATACCCTGACCTCGGGGATAGCGTGGCACCACCCTACCATCAGCCACCTACCTCCTGTCCTGGTTGGCTGCTTCCAGCCCGGCCCGACCAGATCGAGTGCCCTGGCAGATAGGGGCGGCCCTTCCTTGGGGAACTCAGAGCCGAGGGATAGCCGACCTGGTGCCAGGACCCAGGGGAGTTTCGGCTAGGAGGTAGAATTGGGGGTAAGGTGGATGCCTGAGAGAGTTCCCCGTAGAGGCAGTGAAGAAATAAAGTGTAAAAAAAAAATGGGTGTCATGGAGCCAGGTTCTCCTACTCTCCCATAATTAGCCTTTTGGGTGTCACTTAATATTTACTTTTATCTGCTGTATATTAAATAGTATTTTGTTGGGGAATAGACTATAACTGAAGAAGTTGCACCTGCAATCCAGCTGCTGTGTTTTTTAATAGTTCTTTTCATGTTTTATTTCTTCTGTGCCCCCAACCCCTTTTTTTTGTTAGTGGTGGGAGAGAGCAGTTGTGTTATTGGAGGAACAGTTGTATTTGAGATAGCGGTGCTTGCAAAAACCAGAAACAGCATGACAGAGAGACAGAAAGAGAGAGCAGTTCTAGAACAAATAATTAATATGTTGTCCCACACATGAATCACGCACAATTATTTTTTTCTTCTGTGTGCTAAAAGTGCAACACTGGTAAGTACCAAAAAAAAAAATGTGTCAAGTGGTCTGAACAAGTGAATTTCCTTCATTCATAAACAGCTGCCTGCAGAAGCAGTGAAACACAAAGTACAGTCTAAATATGCATCATCCCATAGCAACATGTGTTTATAACGTCTGTCAATAAATAGTGAACCCTGTGATAGAACCTCTAACTCAGAGAATAACACCTACTGTATACAAATCACACATTCACTGCATTTTCCTTTTTTTATCAGTCTCTGCCTATTTAGTTCTACAACTCTATCAAACACTAACACTGCAAAATAAAAACAAGCATTCATATGCAGCAGCCTGTCATGTTTGTTGAGCACAGTGATGGAACTATGCCACAGTTTATACATTAGCTCCACATATGTCATATGAACTGAAAAGAATCACTTTGTGTCTGACATGCTGGCATTACACAAATGTGTTTTTCTATCATACTAGTCATTAACTCAAGCACATATTATATAAAGTGAAGTGACAGTGAATCTCTGTCACAGGTATGCATCAACCTTCCAGGAGTGCACCAAGTTGGTTGAAAATGATGAAATCAAATGTCACCCATCCCAAAAATGAGTTGTGAGCTTTGCATTTCAATACAGGACAGAAACTGGGTGTGCATAACATTAATAGATAAAACCCGACCTGTCAGACTGCCACCAGCAGTCCAGATCTGAAGCCACCAGCCCCTCACAGAAACGCAAGTAGTCTGAAAGCCACAGATGTGGTTCTCTGATGAACCCGACCTGCAAGATTACCACCTGCAGTCCAGGTCTGAAGCCTCCAGCCCCTCACAGAAACGCAGGTAGTCTGAGAGCCACAGCCGTGGTTCTCTGATGAACCCGACCTGCCAGACTACCACCCGCAGTCCAGGTATGAAGCCACCAGCCCCTCACAGAAATGCAGGTAGTCTGAGAGCCACAGCCGTGGTTCTCTGACAAACTTGACCTGCCAGACTGCCACCCACAGTCCAGGTCTGAAGCCACCAGCCTCTCACAGAAACACAGGTACGGACTTGCCCTCAGGGACTGATTACCTCCAGGAAGGTAGCCCTAGCTGCCAATTTTTGCTTTCTTTACAAGAGGACAGTTGTCTCTGGGTTTAAATCCAGAGTCTTTTACTGCTGTGGCCCACTGGCTGCAGTTAGCCCCAGGAGCACTCCGATTGGCTCCATATAGCTCTGCACTGTTAATGTTTGATTATATTGTACTAGATTATGTTTTCTGTTGAAACTGTCTTGTTTGTATTTTATAGCTGAAGTTTTCTGATTTAATGTAAATGCCTGTATTGTGTCCCTCATAAGAACAGTAGCGATCTCAGCTCAGGCCTTTGAGCCCCCCCTTTACCTTTTTACGCTAGTATTGTGTTTTAAATAGCCCTGTTATTGCTCATTCAGATTTGGAGGCACCTTGCCTAATATCTTGGTCTGCAACACCCCCCCCCCCCATTTAAGCCAGTCTGCATTTCTTTTTAGCTCCACGAGCAGCCCCACCCCCTTTGACGTTCCTATTTTATTCTCCTCTGCCTTCTCCTTCCAGGTAGTCCGAGAGCCACAGCCGTGGTTCTCTGATAAACCCGACCTGCCAGACTGCCACCCGCAGACCATGTCTGAAGCTACCAGCCCCTCACAGAAATGCAGGTACGGACTTGCCCTCAGAGATTGATTACCTCCAGGAAGGGTGCCCTAGCTGCCAATTTTTTCGCCCACCTTCCCCCCCCCGGTCCTGATTAAATACACTTAAACCTCGCTCCGGCTTTCTAGCTCACCTCCCTAGCTTCCCCCCCTCCTTATTCCACTATGTGTGTCAAATCATGGATCCTGTTCTGGTCCTTCTTCTATCTCCTATCACGTGCCCAATATATGCCACCTCAAGCCTTTATTACTGTGGATACTAATCTGATCTGCTCTGTAACTAGTTCCTGTCCCTACGTGGATATATGCCTTTTCAACTCCCCAGTTCTTCAACACTATTTTCATATTACCTTTAACGCTGGTACACAAAATGAATTACCACCTCAGCTAATGACTTCCGCCAACATCATAGAGGCATCACCTCTACAGATAGCAGTCAGAGTACTCATCTCTGCCACCCTTAGTGGGAAAGGCAAAAAATGTTGGGGCGCGTCCCCCCAGGACGATGGCCCACAACGACGTGAAGGGGTTACCAGTACGCAGCTTACTATTGCCACTCTAAGAAAACTTTTACTCCTCCTTCTCCTGTGCTCAGGAAATGTGGAGCTCAATCTGGGGCCACCAGGTGCAATCGCGTCGCCCTCTGACCTTGCCACACTGAAAGGCATGAGTTTCCTCCACATGTATGCAGTCAGTTAAAAAAGTTCTCCATGATCCAGGCCTGGGTCCTCCATACTCGACCAGACATCCTAGTGGTTTCAGAAACCTGGCTTAGACCAGCCACCTCCGACAGGGAAGTCAATATCCCTAACTATTTACTATTTAGAGCAGACACTCCAGGGGTGGAGGGGTTGCCATCTATGTCAAGGATAGGTATGCGGCATCCTGTCTAAGTGCTTTATCTTTTGCAAATGCTTTTGAATGTCTGTCTCTTCAAGTCACCATCTTGCACTCTTCAACATTATGTATCATAGGGTGCAATACACCTCCTTCTGCCGATCTACAATTGTTACCTCATCTGAGTAATATCATCGAACAACAATCCTCAGAAATAATTATTCTTGGGGATCTTAATTTAGACTGGCTATCTAAAACTGCTGCTCCTCTCATAGCTTTCTGTGACACCCATGGATTAGTGCAACTCATCATCAAACCAACACGAGTAAATAAAAAGAATGTGGATAACAGCTCCCTGCTAGATGTTATCCTAGTGAATAAACCACATCTCTTCTCCTTTGCCGGCACCTTCTTCAGTGATGTCAGTGATCACTCATTTATTGCTTGCATAAGATCAAGCAACAAACCTACTGCTTCACCGAAGTTTGCTGCCAAGAGATCTAGACAGAACTTTGATCTCACTGCCTACATAAACAAACTGAAACACTCCTTGTATTGGCAAGAGTTCTATTTGGCAAAAAACACGCAATCAGCATTCGACATATTCAGCAAAATTATCCCAGATGCCCTAAATAAATATGCCCCTATAGTTAAGGTGCGAATAGCAAAAAATGCATGTGGATGGTTCACACCATTATTAAAATCTGCATTGACTGAAAGAGATAACTTATGGAAAAAAGCACTCAAAACCAGTCTGTTGCGGAATGATGCAAGTCCAAAAGGGCATGAAACTCATGTACTAGAATGATTAGAGATACAAAAGCTGTATACTATCATTCTAAATTTCTCTCTGCCTCCAAAAATCATACAAAATTTTGGAAAACCGTCAAGGACTTGTCTGGTCATACGTCCAGTGGCTCACTACCTGATGAAATTTCCTTAAACAATAACACCATTAGTGACAGACTGGAAGTTCTGGATGCCTTCAATAAACACTTTGCAACTGCAGGCTTAGCCTTCGACAATTCCTCTGCAAATCTGATATTCTCTCAGGTGGATAATCAAGGTGCAGATCCTAGCGTCACTGATTCAGTCTTCTCCTTGCATCCTACTACTCTGAAAGAAGTTGAAGACCTATTGCTAAAACTGGATATAAAAAAATGTGCTGGTGCGGATACTCTCGACCCATATTTTTTGAAGGTGGCCATGCATGGTTAGCCGTGCCCATAACCCATTTATTTAACCTATCATTAACTCAAGGATCCATTCCTTCAATATGGAAAACAGCGCACTTCATACCCCTGTTCAAGTCTGGAAATTCCCTGTGATCTAAATAATTACAGACCAATTTCGATTCTCCCGGTCTTGTCAAAATTACTGGAAAAACTCGTAAGTAACCAGCTGAGGCAGTATCTAGAAGCTAATAACCTGCTTAATCCAGTCCAGTCAGGGTTTAGAGCTAAACATAGCACCATCACAGCACTTGCCGAAGTGACTAATGACTGGCAAAGAGAGCTATACAACAGGAATTACACCTGTGCCATATTCTTGGACCTGAGCAAGGCCTTCAACACTGTTGACCATTCTCTGCTACTGTCTTCCCTGACCTCACTAGATGCTGACCCATTATCTTTACAATGGTTCAACAACTACCTCTCTGATCATTTCCAGCAGGTGAAAATGGAAGGAGATCTCTCAACTCTCAAACCTCTCCTAAAAGGTGTTCCCCAGGGTTCTATCTTAGGACCGATCTTATCTGCAATATACATCAACAATATTGATGAAAGCATAACTAAGGCCAACATTCATCTGTCTGCAGATGACACAGTTCTTTATGTAAGCCACCCATCATTACAATCTGCATGTAATGACCTTCAATCTGAGTTCAACCTGCTGCAACACCAACTCCTAAACAAAAAACTATTACATAACGCCAAGAAAACAAAAGCAATGCTCTTCTCTCCCTCTGCCCAAATGGTAAATTCAGCCCTATCAGATCATGTGCTGCAGATTACTACAATTCTTAGCGAGAAGTTGGAATTTGTCCCTAAATTCAAATACCTGGGAGTATGGCTGGACCATAGGCTCTCCTTTATAAAGCACGTTAAAGAATAACTCAAAACATTACGACAGAGACTTGGCCTGTTCTTTAGGATAGCCCGCTTCTTAACTAGAGATGCCAAACTACAGCTGGTACAATCAAACTTTCTATCCTTGATAGAGTATGCTGACATCCTCTACAGTCACTGTCCCATTTCCTACCTCACCAAACTTGACACATTATATCATAGAGCTTTGAGGTTCATCACAGGCCTGCCTTATTCCACTCACCACTGCTCCCTATATCAGTCAGTGGGGTGGAGTTCTCTTCAATTCAGGCATGATAAAAATGCAGCCTTATGGACCCTGAGAGCCATCTCCAAAAAACTGCCCTAATACATTACAGACTGTCTTCCTATAAAACCAATAGGCAATTATGCCCTGAGAAGTTGAAAATCTCTCCTACTGATGGTTCCCAAAGTTAACTCTCACTTTGGTAGGACTGCTATAAGCTTTGTACTGTCCTCCTTGTGGAATAAATTACAAAAAAAAAACTGAAACTGAGGTCACCCATCGGCATCTCATCTTTCAAACTCATATTCACGTCTCAGAAATGATCAGTGCAATTGTTTCCCATGACCATGAATTGTCATCATGCTAACCTGTACCATTTAACCATGAACAAATTACTTCTAGTGCTTGTCTTCTCCTTGGCCTGGGCTGTCATCATGCTTTCATGTAACACCTTGATGCCTCTGTCCTCCCTTTGATACTGGTCTATCTTCCCACTTTCTCCAGCCTTCTTTTCACAACTCTATACTGCACTCATCCACAATTAACATGCAATCATACTATAAAAGTCCTAACTCCCCTTTCTCTCTCCCCATAGGCCCCCACCACCACATCAGTTCTACCAACCTATCCTTGGGACTTCACTTCTCACAATGTTTATCCTTCCCTTACATATTACATACCCCTCATCAGGAGAGTTGCCTTTGGACAGGTTTATGGACAGCAGATCAGTGAGTGCATCCTCAGGTGAGACCAAAGAAAATGAGAAGGAAGGGGAATCTGGCAAATTGATGAGGTCAGGATTTGTTGTTTTGTGAAGGAATTGGGAACAGGGGGTGAGTGAGGTACATGAAGTGGAGTAGGAGTTGAATTCCCCGGCCACTAATGTGTGATCCGCAATGAGGGAGTTGTTTATTCTGAGGACTGTAGAGAGGAAGAGGGAAGAGGGAGAGAAGAGAGCATAAACCACTTTCCAAAATTTAGACAGGGAATTTAGGTTTGTGTGGAAAGTTGAGTTGAAATACTCCGCTTTGGCTACCCTAACCACTTTGGGGCATGCATTGTGAAGTTTGTGGTAAGTTGTAAAATCACTAGGTAATTTGGTGGCCTTATGCTTTCTCCATGCCTGATCACATGCTCAGAGGCAGGCCAGGAGTTCTGGGGTGATCCATGATAAGTGATTACCACATACACTGGTACATCTTGGTATGCCACCCTACAGTGACACCAACACAGTGAAATACACACCTCTTGGCAAAATTGACACTTTACTGACAGGTCACTGTGTTGGTGTGCCCAAGACAGGGGTATGCTGTCTCCCAGTCTTGCAGCCCTGCCCTGAATCAACTTCTACTGGAGTTGAGAGTCCTAAGGGGGGTGCGGGACTGGGAGATGCACAGGAATCATGTAGACCGCAACTTGCTGTTGACATAATTCCTGTCGGTGAGTTGCCGTTCGACATAAAGAATGTTGAAGCGGCATGGTAGAGCCATACATCTTAGAGGGGCATAATGGTTCCAGAGGGAGAGAAATGTGTCTTTAAATCAGGCTAGTGCATCATCCACTTGCGGAGTTGTGGTTAACCGGGACCAGTCAGTGTTATCTAAGTCATGGAGAAAGGGGGGTTAATGTCAAGGGATTTACAGTATAGGAGCAGGTTAGAATTATTTTGGGAGGAGATTTATGCCTGTGGACCTTTCTGACTAGGAAAATCAAGTGATGATTGCTTGGAGTGTCAGGTAGAATACCGGCATCAATGACATGATGCGAATGAGATGTGAGGGCCCAGTCAATCAAGGTGTGATTTGGGGTTTTATTATTAAGTTGGGTGGGTTCTTTGATGAGCTGGGTTAAATTCTGGGAGCTTATGTAGTTTTGAGGCTTGACTCGAGTGGGTGATAGCCAGTTTATGTTGAAATCACCCAAAATGTACAGCTCACCTTCATGAGTGTGGGAGGTGATGGAGGTAATAAGTTCATTGGCCATGGTGGAAGGAAGGTTGGGGAGATAATAGATGCCTGCAATAAAAATTGGAACAGAGAAGGGCAGGGATAGACAAATCATGAGAGCCTCACAGTTTGCTGGTGAGAAGGAGGAGAGGGTGATGGAATATTGCAGGGAGGAGGAGGAGATATACAGTGCTGCACCCCAGCTTCTCCCAGACTGATCTTGTCTAACTAGTAAAGCCATGAAAAGAATTATTCAAGATTTTTTGATGATAAGATTAAGGATCTTGGAATAATCATGTAACCCAGTTTGGCTCTAAAAAAAAGTAATTTGTGCATAACCAATTTAATCTCTTTTTATGAAATGGTAAGCTGCAATCCTGACAAAGGCCATCCAGTGGATGTGATCTTGCTTGATTTAGGAACAGCATTCAATACAGTTTCCCACAAAATTCTGGTAGATAAACTATATAAATTAGACTTTTCGAAATCATTGGATAATTGGATTAATGCATAGCTATATGGACATCGCCAAAGTGTAAGCATACTGTCAGACAGAAGTGATGTTGGTAGTGCTGTTCCCCAGGGGGTCAGGATTGGGACCCCTGTAATTCAATGTCTTTATTTGTTGAGCAAAGTAACTTTTTGCCATTTAAAAGAGAACTAGATAACTTTATATTAAACAAGATGTATGCACCTCCTTTATAGGCCACTTGGAGTGGAAGGGAATCGTGATGAGCCCTTAGCCTTCTTTTGCCCTTGCTATCCAAGTAATCCAAGTAATTGGGGAGTAGCCAGGGATTGAGATAGTTTGGTTTAGTACCTTGTTATTGACCCAGGTCTCAGAGAGGACTAAAATGTCAGGGATGAGTGAGACAACCAGGATTTGGAGGAGGACTAGAATAGGCAACAAACTACAGATATTAAGGTGGAGTAGTTTGAGGCTGCTAGGAAGGGTAGGGAGCATTCATGGGTTTAGCCTGGAGTAATTAGGGAGAGACCCTGGTGCATTAGCAACAGGTGGGCCTATGTTAGGATGAATGTTACCTGATGTGAGGAGCAGGAGTGCTATGACAAAGTAGTGCAGTTTGTGGTTTCTATAGATTGGTCCGGACTTAGAGTATTTTTGAATACAGAATGGGGGGTTGAGGGCAGCATGACTTTAAGTATTAAGTTAATAAAAGTGCTGAGGTAGGTATGGTATGCAGAGAAGCAGCAGGGAGGAGGTGGAAATGGCTCCAGTGTTGGAGGAATGGAGTAGAGGTTATAGCATAGCTGTGAATACAGTAGGTTGTT
This sequence comes from Neoceratodus forsteri, assembly GCA_016271365.2. Lineage (NCBI taxonomy): Eukaryota > Metazoa > Chordata > Ceratodontiformes > Ceratodontidae > Neoceratodus > Neoceratodus forsteri. The sequence goes on from CM057458.1 coordinate 1,150,645,632, forward strand.
ACACTGAAGAAAAGTCCTTGAAGTAAGAGTTGGGAGAGGAGAATGGGGAGAGAGTTGGTAGGAGTAAAAGGAGGAGCAGGGGGTGAAAACATGTTGGAGGGAGGGAGGATTGTGTGTAGAAGAAGGAAGGAATAAGAGAGCATTTAGTATTTAGGAGCAGCTTGTACAGAGGAGCTCATAATAAGCTGCCAGTGTTATAAAAGTTGGGGCATGAACTTGGAATCAAGCTTAGGTGACAGGGCTGGCCATAGTGGCTGAATAGAGGTTAACCTTGGCAGTACACTGACATGGTTAGCAGAAGTGCAAGGGGAGAGAAATTTGAAAGGGCAGAGTCTACTGCACTGTGAATGGCTGCTCAAGCTGTAGGGTGGAGTTCAGCAAGCAGGGGAGAGGATGGGGGAGGGTGGGCAGGACAAAATATTTACTTGAACAGTTCAGTTCGGCAGTACCAGATTTTACAAAAAGCCAAGCACTACATTAGAAAGGAGCCTGAAAGAGCTGTGCAACCAATGGCAGGGCCGAGAGGAAGCTTGCCGACCAATAGCATCCTTAGCTAGTGGAGGGAGAAGCCAATAGGAGGTGCAGCTTGCGGTCCAAGGTTCAGAGCATAGGAGAGTGGTCATACCTGTGTTTTGATCAGGCCAGGAGAGCTCTGCCATCGGTGGCAAAGGGAGCCGCAGCTGCTGGGTGCCCAATCAAGGGCCGAGTCTGAGAAGGGAAAGGGAGACAACAGTTAGGTTTAAGGACTCATGCTGCACTGCAGTGTCAGTGTTGGGATATTAACCCAAGTGCCTGGTGTGGGGATAGAACCCACAGCCTTCAGATCTCCTGGCCTCAGAGGTGAGTGTGCTACCTGCTCAACCACTGACACTGCAAAGATCTGGGTAACAAGTAACATCAAACTTTATAAAAAATGCCACATCCAGTCAGCATGTGTCACACATTCAAATGCTGTGTATGCCCCCAGAGCAGGAAAACAATGTCCAAAATCTAACAAGGAACCCATCAGTACATAATACAGCATACAACTGCTGTATGTCATCTTGAAAATGGAAAGCTAGCAAATGAACCGAGAACTGCTACACACATGCTCACGCTCTGTCACACCCTAACGTTTCAACATCATGGCTGACATCTTCATCAGAGGTCTGATGGTCCTTGCAGGAGTAAATACTGCCTCCATGACAATTTCCTCCGTGTTCCCAAGCCTCAGACACTCCAAGAAAATAGAAAACATTCCTGAACAAGATCTGAAAACATGAATGAGTTGTACACATGTAAAGCAACAAATTCAGCTTCACACTAAAGACAGTGCCACAGTTATAAAACAATGGCAAATGAGCAACACTGGTAAATGTGCAATACGCTTTACTGTGCTATAAAAAAATACTTAGTCAGCAACAAGAAGCCTGATGGTACAAACACCCTAACCAGTTTTATGCTACATGCCTCTTCGGGGGAGGGAAAGTGCAATTCAAGCAAGAGTTTTATTTCAAAAATTTAAAGATTCAGGAACAGTTTATTTATAATAATAATAATAATAATAATAACTTTATTTTTAAAGCGCATTTCAGAATATCAAGGCGCTTTACATCAAAACCACAACATACAATATCAATTTTTAAACATATAAAAATAAATTCATTAAAACATCACTTAGTTAAAACAAACCATACAATCATCCATACGATCAGCAAATATTTCCATTAATCATCCAGATAAGCCAAATGCCATAAATAGGTTTTTAAATCTTTCTTAAATACCTCCACGGAGGTGCACTCCCTTAACCAGCGTGGTAGAGAATTCCAAAGAGTGGGTGTGGGATAAGAAAATGCTCTACTACCAGAAGATTTTAAATTCACTCTTGGAATCTCTAACAACCCCTCGTCAGCCGAGCGAAGTGATTGGCCAGGGCAGTAAGGCACCAGAAGTTCTTTCAGATAGGTCAGACCCTGATCATGAAGGGCTTTGAAAGTCAGTACAATGACTTTAAAGGTGATCCGCCACCGTATAGGAAGCCAGTGCAATTCGCGCAGCACTGGGGTAATGTGACTGGATCTCCTTGTCCCAGTCAAAACCCAGGCTGCAACATTCTGCACCAGCTGAAGGCAATGGATTTCAACCCCAGAAAGCCCAAAGTAAAGGGCGTTGCAGTAGTCCAAGCGCAAGGACACAAAACCGTGGACCAACCTTGGTAGGGAGTCAGACGGAACAAGGTGATGCACCCTGGCAATATTCCTAAGATGGTAAAAGGAAGTCCTGACAACGGCTGTCACTTGAGATTGAAGGGTCAGCCTATCGTCTAGGACAATCCCAAGGTTGTGCAACTGTTCAGAGGTCAGAAGTGACACACTGCCAAGAAAAATTCCAGCGGGCGTGCCATCATGCAACCTCGCTATCTGACCACCCGGGTCCACCACTAACACCTCTGTCTTCTCTGAGTTCAACTTTAACCAACTAGTATCCATCCACCCTTGGATTTCTTCCAGACAGTTATTAAACACCGAGAGTGCTCCATCCTGGTCAGGTGCAAAAGGCAAGTATAGCTGGTTATCATCTGCATAACAGTGAAACCTCAGCCCATACCATCTTATAATGTCTCTGAGGGGCAGCATATACACTGTGAATAACATGGGTGACAGCACTGAACCCTGAGGCACCCCACACAACAAAGGAGTTGAGCCGGAGGAATGAACCCCCGACACAACTCTTTGTGATCTCCCAGTGAGGAATGAAGTGAACCATTTTAAAACAGTTCCCAACATTCCACAGATTAATCTCAGGCGTGCTAACAACACCAAGTGATCCACAGTGTCAAAAGCTGATGAGAGATCAAGAAGAACTAGAATGTAACGTCTCTTCTGATCTCTGGCCCTCAGAAGATCATTAAGCACCCGAACCAGCGCAGTCTCGGTGCTGTGTCTTTTACGGAAACCGGGTTGGAAGGATTTGTAGACATTATGGATGGTTAAATGGTCTTCCAATTGGGCTGCCACTACCTTCTCAATAACCTTCCCAATAAAGGGAAGGTTAGAGATTGGTCTGTAGTTTGAAAAACAGTCTGGGTCCAGAGTAGCTTTTTTCAAGAGGGGTGTCACCACTGCCTCTTTCAGGGAGTTAGGAAACTCACCAGACTCTTAAGGAGCACTGGACTATTTGCACCATAACTGGACCGATGGCCTCAAAACAACCCAAAATTAGGGGAGTTGGTCCAGGGTCCAAACTACAGCTCGTAGGCCGCACACTATGGATGATCCTCATAATATCCACGACTTCCAGTTGGCAAAAGGAACTCCAAGAGAATTGAGGTATTGTGAACTCGCACTATTCCACAACATCACCCTTAGAGATTGCCGGATGCAAGCCCGCCCTGATGTCAGCCATCTTAGTTGCAAAGAACTGAGGGAGTTCCTTGCACTCTACTTGCGAAAAAGCTTTTCGGACTTGCAGACAGGCTGGGTTGCACAGTCCATCTACAGTCTGAAACAACTGAGCTGGTCGATTCTGTGCAACTGCAATCTCTCTGGGCAGGAATTCTACCTTCTTATGGGTGATTGCAGATTGATAGATAGAATAATGTTCCATCAATCTAAGGTGGTCAGCATCAAGGGCGGATTTGCACCAACAATGCTCTAACCTTCACCCCTGTCTCCGCAACTCCCTCAGTGTCCCATCAAACCAAGGGGACCTGGGGTGAAGGAGATAGGGCACTCACGAACAGGAGCAATAAGATCCAGGGCCCCGTAACAGCAGCCGTATTATAGGCGCCACCAGTGCCTCTGGGTTACTGCTAGTCAACACGAGGATAGCGGTCAAGGACTGCTACAAGGCCCTGGGAAGTAATATTCCGTAATGGGCAGTACCTGACCATCTCCACAGGGGAAGGTCTTCTTAGGGGGGTGTAAAAATTGAACCTCACGGTGTGGTGGTCAGACCAGGTGACTAGTTCCACCCCCACATCGGATGAATCAATCCTTAAGAGGAAGACTAAATCCAAAGAGTGCCCAGATTTATGTGTAGCAGTGGAAACTACCTGTGTAAGGCCCAAAGAAGACATAAATTGGAGGAAGTAATTACCAAATTGTGAGAGTTCATCATCGACCCAGGCGTTAAAGTCACCCAGAACCATCAATCTGGGTGACTCAAATGACATATCAACAAGGAAGTCTGCTACTTCCTGTAAGAAGCATTTCCCATCTCTGGGAGGACGGTAGATGAGAACAATTCGAATGCCTGCACCTGCTACAACTGTACACTCAAAGGATTCAGCCTCACCTACTACCACATTCGTGAGGCCCAATTTAGTCTTAAAACAGACTACAACCCCCCCACCCCTGCGGTCCAATCTCAGGCGGTGTATCACCAAGTACCCGGCCGGAATCATGGGCTCCAATATGGAGCCTGAATTTTCATCCAACCAGGTCTCTGTGATGCAAGCCAGGTCAGCCGAACTAATAAGATCGTCTAAAATAGCGGTCTTTCTCTTAACAGACCTGGCATTGCATAACACCACCCAAGTTGGACAAACCTCGGAAGCTGTCCGGCCTATCTGCCCACCAAATTCAGTAGTGCCCTTGGGTATGGGCACCAGACATGGGACACCCCCGGTCTGGATTCCATTTCGCCCCAGGGCACCTTCTGGACTTAGTAACCCCGATACGGTGGCCCCGCTCTTTCATCCTCTCTTGTTCACCCACCCCCACCCTCCTCACTCTCATACGAACAATCCCCAGCGCTCTACAGTGCTGGTACATCTCGAACTGTAGGGGAGGAGTATAAAAAGGCGGAGGGCATGAAGAGAGGAGGATGAATAGCGCACCTCCGTGGAGCCTACCGGCCAGCACATGACGTAGCTCAAACTAAACAATATACAACAAATATCTAACTAAACTAATCTAAAAACTCTAAATACCTAAAACAGAATTACTAACAGTTAAAATCCTGAAATCCTCCAAAACAATAATAACTTAAACAATAAACCCAACCCAACAAAGAACTGCAAAACCACCCTCCTCCCCAACTGGATAGAATTCAAACCCAGAAAACCAGAATATAATAAAATAAATAAAAATGCTCTCTCACAGGATAGAATACATATACAAATACAAATTCACCCCCCCCCCACCCTCTCACAGCCGAAGGAAAGGGAGAAGTTTGGGCAATCCCACTACCCAAAATACACACAATAATCAAACAAAAATAGAAATAATCATAAACAACACAATAAAAACAAAAGGAAAAAATAAATACAGGTGTTCTGGTCCTCTCACCAACCAGGAGACCGAAAAAATAAAACGTCTGGGAAAGAAGTCAACCAATGGTAGGAGAAGTCGTAGCAAATCCAACAGCAGCTTCAAATAAACCAATTAAATCCAAAAGTCGTGAAGGATCGAGAACCAGCAGACTATCGATCAAATTACTAGTACATTTCTGTTCACAGCAAAAATTCCTGGTATCCATAATTAGTTTACAAGTGGAGATAAAGTTCTCTCGGTTCAGATAGAGCCAGCACCAAGTCAGCCCAGGGCAGGTCGCGGTATATACAACCGCTCATCCCCACTTGGAATGCAGGAAAAAGCCCAACCTCTGCCAGGCAATTCCAGCAACTCCTGGAGGCCCCAAGAACACCAACCCTCCAGTAAGCACACCCGACCCTCCCAGGGACAAATGGCCATACCCCGCACCCATCTCAGGTCAGCTGGACTGGCTAAACCTCTCCTCCTTCTCCAAAACTCCACACATGATAGATCAGGGCTCAAACACAAGCCAGATCCAGGCAGATGGTAGCTCAGTTGCCCAAAATACACTATTTCGGCCAAATAACTCCCATGTATACACAGGAGTCTTCCACACAGCAGCGACCAGACCAATAAATTCACTGTCGGCACCCACAAAAGCCCCTCAAAACGTATCTTGGAGACTCCAACAAATCCAATGAACAGAAAGCAAGAGGCAGTAAGCAGCTACACTCCAAACAACCCCCTGACTGCTGTCCCTTGAAAAGCTGAGGCAGGTAGCACCTTTGCTGTAAATGCACCGATTTCTGATTTCAAGGTACTCACAGTGTTTACCCAACAACGGCAAACTTTAAAAACTTCCAAGAGGTCTTTCAGAGTTATACCGTGTCCTCCAAATCGCCGAGTCCATATACCACAGTCTCCCAGTCTCAACGGTGGTAAACTTCAAAAAAACTTGTAAAAAGTCTTTCAGGATTTCATCGGGTCCTCCAAATCGCCGGATCCATAAACCGCCATCTCCCGGCTCCCGACTCCCAACTCCCGACTCCAAAAAGGACTCCAAATGTGGATAAAGGTAAAAAATGTATTAAAAATGAAAGAAATATCAATGTAAAAACAAATAAAGACTATAAAACACGAAACACTACAGAGCTATAAACACGGCTAGCCCAGCATGGCTGCCATCTATCTATCTATCTATCTATCTATCTATCTATCTATCTATCTATCTATCTATCTATCTATCTATCTATCTATCTTTCTACCTATCCATCTGTCTGAAATTACTTGAACCCCATGGGATGCAGCATCTCATTTTAATCATACATAGAAAGTGCCTTATAAAGATAAGCATAATGTGTTAATACTGTGTGGGCAAAAAGTGCCAGCCATGGCTAAAAACAAGTTACATGGCAAGGGAATACATATAAATCACAATAATCAGTACAAACATTTAAAACACAATAGGAACATAAACCAATTCATGAATCCAGTAGCCACGGGCAATTTTGTATCATGATTTCCATCATGTGTAGTATCATGGCTCTAACTGGTGAAGTCAGCAGGGACTGCAGAAAACCTTGTTGAGGGGAGGTAGTGGGCAGGAGTGCAGCAAGGGATAGGGGCAGGTCTGTGGTGGAACTTGTCATATTTTGTTGTGCCGGCTGTCCTTTGATCCAGCCTGCAGTATCACATTGTATTTAGTGCTGGGATCAGTTTCTTGACCTTTGCTGTTGCATTTGTACTGGACTGGCTGTGGCTGCTTCGTAGTGTGTGGGCTTCTGTGCACACTATACCACAGAGAACCATCAGAGCTATGGAAGGGTGGCTGAAAATTCATGAATATATGTAGTAGAGGGGCTGATAATTCTGAGAAAACCTTTGTCTGATACAGTGGTATTTAGACACAATTCAGCATATGTACTGTGTATACAGTATCAGGGACATGTAGTGAGATGACTCAAAAATATGTTATTTATCTTCAAGTGTGAGGGGGCAGGACCATAACTCATGAGTGGTGAGGCAGGGTCCATTTTGAGTCAAGCTACTGTACTGTATATTCAATACACGCAACAGCAGTTTATAAGTTTTAGCTTTTTTAATTGGCAGTTTGAAGATTTTGCTGTTTTTCTTTGTTTAGCACCAGTATTTGTTAACCACCATATAGCTTTTTCAACAACAATGTGTGTCTGGCCAAAATATCAAGATATCTATGTTGCTCTTCATTTTCTTTCATTCCTAAACCAAGATACAAGATACTGAAGTTTTTTTTTTTTAAAGTTCCCACTTGTGGGGGAAGGGGTGCTGCTGAGCAGCTTCTAGGAAGCAGCAACTTACCTGAGCTCCCAGATTTTTGCATTTTAAATTGCATTAAAACTTGATTTACAACAAAGGTTCCCGGACACAAAGGGTAGGAAAAGGTGTGTATTGGCCTCAAGAATGGCACTTTGGAGAAAAATCAAAGGGAAGACACCTTATCTGCAGATTTCTTTGCTCCCAAGAAATCACAGCAGCACTGGGAGGAGCAGCCTGCATCCTCTGATGAAACTGTGGCATTAGGTGATTCACCTACTGGGGGAGCATCCCTACTTTCAATCCAGGCAACATTGAAATTAAACCAATTAGAGAAAATGGTTCAGGATATTGATAAAAAAATGGGATTTTCTGATGGCCTGAGTTCCACCTCTAGAAACTAGGATGGACTATTGCGAACAGATGGTCCAGAGATTGGAGCATTTGGTATTGAAGGCCTGTGATGCAACTACCAAACTGATCAAAGAGAACACATTATTATGACAGCGTTTAGAAGTGGTCAAAAACCAGGCCAGGTAAAGGAATGTGCGGGTGATGGGCCTCAATAAAGCAGTGGATGGTAAGGACTGTCTTGGTTTTGCTCAAGCCTTTTTGCCAACTATCCTGGGCCTGTCAGAGGATGATCTTCCTCCCCCCCGATAGAGAAAGCTTATCACATCACTCTGCAGCAGGCTGCACTGGACACAGTAGCTCCTCAGACTCTATTAATTGTGTGCACTGGAGTGAGGGATCGAGACCAGGTGCTTGCCTTAGCCTGAAGGCAATGAAGTCTCAAGTATGGGGAGGACACTTTACAGATATTTCTGGATCTCTCATACAGTACATGGCAGATGTGGAAGGTGTTTGATGGCATTCGGAGCCATCTCAGACAACACAAGATCTAGCATCAACTATTGCTCCCTGCTAGACTGCATCTGACATGGCAGGGGCAGCAGTACCAATTCAATAATTCAAAGGATGCAGACAAGGTGCTGCAGTGCATTGTGCTGGAGTTGGAGGCAATGGAGGAGGGGAGGGTGCCTCCTCAGATGGGGATTAATTTGATGCCTGGGACTGTCCTTTGAACTGTAAGTTGGGCAAGTGGGCTGGGGGCTGGGATATGGGCTGTTCTGGTGGGGTAATTAATGTGCTCCTTTTTCATGCTTCGAACTCTATGTGTTTAATCATTTCTATTGCCAGGACACTGATTTTTTAAAGAGTTCTTGCAATCTATGAGCAATTTTACCTAGTCCAGACTACCTACTTGCCTGTTTCTACTGGAATCTGAGGTATTCAATGTATCCCACTCCATGGACAGTAAGGGCAATGTCCTGAGTTTGGACTGATATGCATTGATACTGTCAGGTTACTCGTTTTAATGCTGCATTTGTTGATCAATGCTGCTCTGTTGTTTGGGGAGACTTTTTTATTGCTCTACTGCTTTTTGTGGGAGAATGGAAGTTCAATTGTTACATATACACATATTCTTGTAAGTAAGTAAGCTGTTGGTTAATTAGGATTTGCAGCTTATCTGTTAGGTAGGAAAATGGGCAGACTAGGTGGGCCAAGCGGTCCTTATCTGCCGTCAAATTCTATGTTTCTATGTTTCTATGTTGGGGAATCACCTTGTCCATGATAACAATATGGATATTCACTATATATATAGGTACATGATTTTTGCTGCAGGATTCCCCTTTGCCCTTTCTTAGCTGCATGCTATGGTATTCTTCGCTAACACCTTTGGGTTTCTCCCCCCTATGATGTAACTCCAGGGGAGGTGTCCTACATGTTTTTGTATACAAAAAGGTGTATAGATAATGTACTGCTATCCTCCAGCGCAAATATTGTTTTGTAAGTTTTGCCTTGCAGAATTAATAAATAAATAATACAAAAAAAAGTTCCCACTGCCGTGAAATGCCCACCATGAAAAAATACCTTGGAACAGTGCTGTGCTGTTTACCATCCAGAAACATCTTGTAGCACCATTCTAATACATAGACATTATTAATCTAACATGTACATTCAACAGACGACCTCAATAGAAGAAATTTTTCAAAATTGCAAATCATAGCCATCTCTATTGAAATGAGTCATTAATTACACAATTCACTATAAAAAACTGTTTTAACAATATCTGAGAAAACTAAAAATATACTGCAGATGGATCTAAGGATGTCAGAAATACATTTTAGCTAAAAAACGAAATCATGATTTTTTTTTGTTTGCCGACTAGCAAATAATTCTGCATTAACAGCTGACTTTAGTGTTGCATTTGGCAGTGTGACGTCAGCAGCATTGTGAAAGCTGCTTTCTGCTTGGTTCAATATTCCACTGTGTTGACAGTAACCTTTAAAATATCCATTGTGACAACAGTAACAAAATAGTTTTGATATGTTGCTGTTACTGATGTCACTAGCCAGTATAAATATTTTGTCTTGCCATTTTAACCCCCACTCCTGTTTTATTGTATATATAAAGAATAAATGATGGCTAGGCTAGGTGTACAAGGACATATACGCACCAAGGGGGGCTAATTAGATAATAAAGCCACAATCCTAAAGGTAGAGTTTTATTATCTAATTAGCCCCCGGAATGGGTATATGGCCTCATATGCTACACATACCAAACATTTATTTTATATATCACATGGTTATTGTGCTCCTTTTACTTTATGTGTGTTCTAGGTCAGTGTTCTGTTGAGTGGTAGTTAAGGCCATTTTCAGGTTTAACATGTAGTTTTCAGCCCTAGATGTTTCCATAGTGTAGTGGTACTGTAGCTTGGTAGTGGGCTTTCTTTTTGACATTTTGGGTTTCCATAGTGTAGGGTTCTTTCTATAAAAAGGCACATGTTTGGTCAGTCAACCTTTAGTTCATTGATGGGGTCTGGGATTGCTGTGGTGCAGCATGTTGGCAGCACAGTGGAATGGTGCTGGAGGTTGGAAGGATAGTTTGTGGTCAGGGAGCAGAGTGTGCCATCAGGACCCATGGAGCCAGTGAAGTAAGTGGCTTGGTGACAGCAGCATATGAGAGAGCTCGAACTTGTAGGGAAAGGCAGTTGATAAATATTGGGGGCTCTTGTGTGTTCCCTGTAGCCAGCCTCAAACTTTGTTTTATGGGGAGAGCTGAAGGAGTGGGGGTGTGAGGCAGGGAGAGGGCTGCCTACAGACATGACTGTTAGGTTTTTGAGTTATGGGTGGCATGCTCCTGAACTTGGAGGAGGGGAGTCCTCCCCCGGTGGCTGTTAGGTTTAAAATGTTGGAAGAGGAAGTGCTCCTGCGGGGGGGTCCTCATGGTGTACAAGTAGAGCATTAATTAGGAAGTGTAAAGCTATATACCTCTGGAGGTAAAGAGCAGTACTTGAAAGGTATAGGGCTGTAACTGGTGAGGTATACAGGAAAATATACAATAATGGTTCCTATGGGGGAAAGAGCCAACCATGTATTATTTTTCTGTAAACTGCTTCAATTTCTCCTTAATAGTGCACAACATGGATTTAACTGTAATCTTTTGAAAATCTGACTTATCTGTTTTAGCGTGGCTAAAACCTGGGCAGATGTGAGCTTATATAAGGAGGACAGCCTGCATTTTTCCAAGAAGGGGACCTTGGTACTTTGTGAGAAGTTGAAATGCTTCAGCTGTGAGCATTTAAACTGACCAAGGGGAGAGAGTCAGGAGGGCCAGGAGGCCTAGTGACACCCCCCCCCCCATTGGAACATGCAGGAACATAAGTTGACTACAGGAACAGCTAAAGCAGGCAGAAAGGGGCAGGCAGGTGAAGAATGTATAACGAATGATACGGGGGGGGGCAAGAGCACATAGGAAAGGGAACCAGGGTTGGGGGGAAGATGCTGGAGAGGGAGAACAAGAACAGAAGGATGGCAGACTGCAAAACATGGAAAGTCATGCTAACGAATGCCTGTAGCCTAGGAAATAAGGTTCCAGACCTGGATGCCTTTCTGGCAGATGTAGACCTTGACATAGCAGCAATAACAGAGACAAGGTACTCTGCTAATCATGGCTGGGAAGTCAATGTACCTGGTTATACACTCTTCAGGAGGGACAGGAAGGGTAAAAAGGGTGGGAGAGTGGACCTGTACATCAGTAATGGTATAAAGGCTACAGAAGTTCAGGGAACACAGGGGGAGGCCGAGATAATGTGGGTCACCCTAGAGCCAGGAAACGGAACAGCAATACACACAGGAGTGATCTACAGACCTCCAGCACAGAGGGAAGATGCAGACCAGGAACTAGTGAAGAACACACACGACATGGCAACTAAAGACAAAATCCTGCTACTGGAGGATTTCAATATGCCAGACATGGATTGGGCCACCCAGGAGCTGCTTTAGCAAGAAGCACAGCCATCCTGGTATCCCTGCTGGGGGGTTGACTCAGACAGCTGGTGCATGAGCCAACCAGCGGCAAGTCAGTTCTGGACCTGATATGGACCAATGGGAACAGAGTCAAAGAAATACAGGTGGAAGGGCAGCTAGGGTCCAGTGGACACCACATGGTGTGGTTCAACATGGAGACATGGACTTAAGCCACACAAGGGCAAAAGTATTAGATGTCAGGAGGGCAGATTTCATTGAACTGGGTAGATGTATACAAGTAGTCCTGGGGAAAGGAGAGGTAATAGAGGGGGTGGAAGAACAATAGGAGAAATTGAAAGGAGCCATAGTGGATATAACAAACCAATGTGTTAGGATAGTGGCCAAAGAGAAAAGAAGAAGGAAATCACTATGGTTCTCCAAAGAGGTTAGGGACAAAGTCAGGGCTAAAAGGTTGAGATTCAGGTAATATAAGGGGAGCCAAAGGGATGAGGACAGGGAGGTACTGTATACCTTGAATGTCTAAGGGAAGCAGGCAAGGCTGTTAGGAGGGTGAAGGCACAGACAGAAGTGGGGTTAGAATGTTCTGTAAACAAAGGGAATAAGGCATTTTATAGGTACATCAATGAAAGAAGAAAACCCGGGGGGGGGGAGGATTGTGAGGCTCAAAGGGGAGAAGAGTGCATGTAAGGAGGGGGATCTGGACAAGACAGAAATACTGAACAAATACTTCTGCTCTGTATTCATTAAGGAGGAGGAGGGTCAAGGACCACAGTTGGGTTGCAGTGGCAATTGGGCTGGAGAAGTGGACACCAGTCCATTCACAGTGGAGAGAGTTCTGGAAGAAGTCACAAAGCTAAAGGTGGATAAGAGCCATGGCACCAGACGGCATCCACCCGAGGATATTAAAGGAGCTGTGAAGAGAACTAGCAATGCCTCTGGTGGCCCTGGTCACAGAGTCACTCAACATGGGTGTTGTTCCAGAGGACTGGAGGAGGGCACATGTAGTCCCACTGCACTAAAGCAGCAGTAGGGAGAAGGCAGGGAACTACAGGCCAGTCAGCCTCACCTCAGTGGTGGGAAAGATCATAGTGATACTGCTGAAAGAAAGGATAGTGGCACATATGGAATCCAGCACTGCTCAGTATCTGAGGCAACATGGATTCACAGCAGGAAGGTTATGTCAAATGAATCTAATAGATTTATTTTATTGGATGACTAGGGAAATAAATTGGGGGGGGGGCAGTAGATGTTGCCTACCTAGATTTCAGCAAAGCCTTCAACACTGTCCAACATAGAAGTCTGATTAACAAGATGGGTAGTCTGGGCATAGGAGACAAGGTGATGAAGTGGGTTAGGGACTGGTTAACAGACAGGAGACAGACGGTGTTGGTAAATGGAGTACAATCTGGGGAGAGTGCGGTGACCAGTGGGATACTACAGTGATCAGTTCTAGGACCAGTTCTGCTCAATGTCTTCATTAGTGACATTGCAGAGGGGCTGGAAGAAAAGCAAAAGTCACAGTAAAAGCACTTGAGGAAGAAGAACACAAAATAACTGCAAAAATACCAAAATTGTTGAACAATACCCCCTTAGAAGGCTTCACTGCCAATGCACTAGGGGTTGGTTTTCTAGCCTAGCAGTTAATACATTTTTTTTTTTTTTTTTGCAGTTATTTTGTGTTCTTCTTACTCGAGTGCTTTTACTGTGACTTTGGCTTACTTATTGGGCTGGCTATCCACCTTTAAAGTACCGGCTCTTCTGTTTTGTATCACAGCAGCTTTGTGGAAGCTGAAAGAAAAGGTCTGCCTGTTTGCAGATGACACCAAGATCTGCAACCGGGTGGATACTCCAGATGGGGTGCAGAAAATGAATAGGGACATGAAGAAGCTTGAAAGATAGTCAGAGATGTGGCAACTGAGGCTCAGTGCAAAGAAGTGCAAAATAATGTACCTGGGTAGCGGGAACTCTGGGGAGAGCTACAGGTTGAGGGGGAGGGGCTGACTGTCACTAAAGAGGAAAGGGGCCTAGGGGTTATCATCTCTGATGACCTTAAGGTATTAAAGCAGTGCACAAAGGTGGCAGTGAGGATCAGTGGCATGCTGGGGTGCATAGGCAGGGGTATCGCTAGCAGGAGGCATGAGGTGGTGATGCCATTGTATAAAACATAGGTGAGGCCTCACCTGGAGTACTGCATGCAGTTCTGGAGGCCACACCTGTGCAAGGACATAGTTAAGGTGGAGACCATCCAGAAAAAGGCAACAATGATGGTGCAGGGCTTGCACCACAAAACATATGAGGAGAGACTAAGGGACCTCAATATGTACTCACTAGAGGACAGAAGACAGCGGACAACTTTCAAGTACCTCAAGGGCATAAACAAGGTACAGGTGGGGCACCTCTTCCAATGTAGAAAAAGTACTGGAATAAGGGGACACAATATAAAATTGGAATGCAGTAGATTAAGAGGTAATGTGAGTACATTTTTCTACACAGAAAGGGTAGTTGACACTTGCAATAGTCTGCCACAGAAGGTAGTGGGGCAAGCATAGTGGAAGGGTTTAAGCATGCCTGGGACAGGCACAAGGGAAGCTTGCAAGGGCCGGGAATGATGAAAAGCCATTGATCACATAGGGTCAGTGATCACATACAATGTATAGGGCCTATGGGCAGACTGGATGGGCTTAGCGGTCCTTATCTGCTGACAATTTCTATGTTTCTATGTAAAACATTTAGTCAGAATTGGCCAAAAATTGTCAGTTCCTGCTGAAACTCTGAAAGCCATGGAAACAGAAAGACAATTTTTTACGTCACATATTTTGTTGAGTTTCATATTAAGTACAGTACAGTACAGAGTAAGACAGTCAGTTTTGTTTGATACAGGAGGTAGTTTATCCTAAGGATTAGAACAATAAACTGTGAACCTGGAGACCAAGGAGCCCAGATTTTCAATCACACAACATCACTTGCATATTGTGTGACCCTAACAAAATCACCTAATCATGATGTGCTACCAGTTGCACTTGAGAAGGAGCTTCAGCTTTTCCTGGCAAAAGCATTCTAAATAAAATACAGGGAACAGAAAATGCTGACTGCCATTAATTACATGATTGCAGTTGCATTACAGTCTCCACCAAATAGCAAAACGAAATTTGATCTACCACTTAAGAAAACACTACTACCTATAATATTTAACCCCTGATTGTGAATGGTGAGGGTTTACAGTTCATCTCACAGAGGCACTTTGAAACGTACAGTATTTCTTTTGGATACAGTGCAATAACCTGTCTGAAGTGCAATTCTTAGTCCTCTTGGATTAAGGAAATTTACAAAAAAACAATGAAATCATTTTCAAGTGCAATATACTGTAACTTGTGGTGCAATCAGGGAAGTGTGCAATGCCATTTCATACCACAGTTTACAAATAATCTGCATACCAACTAATTAGGAAACACACAGTTTATGTGGTACAGTATGGAGAATGCATGCATCTGTGTCTGAG
The DNA here is from genome assembly GCA_016271365.2 of Neoceratodus forsteri. NCBI lineage: Eukaryota > Metazoa > Chordata > Ceratodontiformes > Ceratodontidae > Neoceratodus > Neoceratodus forsteri. The sequence continues at coordinate 1,150,660,994 of CM057458.1, forward strand.
TAATGGGATAGGATTTGTGTCTGGGTCTGCACATAAGTGTGTACCTGTGAGAATATGTGTGTGTGTGTGTGTGTGTGTGGAGGGGGGTCTATCACAGCAATACAAGTAAATTACAATACAAGTCACACATTCTTTCTATATCATATATCAGGCTAATGCACTAGTAACCATTTTGACTCTGAACAGAATTTGTTTTGTGTGATGTTATTTGAAGCAGCAGTGCAACAGAAAAATGTGTTTTTTTTTCCAAAAAGCTAGTTTCCGCTACAATTGATAAAAATATTAGCACACATAACATTTGCTTTTCTAGGTACCTTCTATACTACGCACCATGATTTTCTAATTTTCTTGCTTCCAACCATTACTGGATCTACAATGTCATTTCTAAGACAAAATCTGGTGCCCATCTTTTTGTCCTGAGAAAAATGTTAATTAAAATATTTCTAAAATCCTTAAACTGTGGTGGAAATTGAAAATGTTGCCACCAAATAAAACTGGAAGATACCTGAATTTTTTTATTGTGAAAAGGGTTAGGGTTGAATTTATTGACCCACTTTGTGGCACTGCTGCTTTAACTTTTGTTCTTCTTACACTGTTCAGAACTCATACAGACTATATATATTCAGTCAGAGCAGTATGGTGCTGCCATGACCGAATAAGAAAGAAGGTAACACTTGCTAATGTTTGTTTCTCCTAAAAGAATAATCTACAGTAAAGTGCAGAGTCTTTCTACGCAGCACACACAATGGGGATTTGTCATGTATTTATTTATTTATTTATTTACTTAAAAGTTTTACCAGGAAGACATACTAAGCAAAAATGATTCATTTCCAGATGTGTCCTGGGGGTAGGATACAAAGGATCAAGTGCAGCGATACAGATGTTACAGAATATAAAGTGCTATACAGACAATAACATAGGTTACAAGGTAATAACTACAAAACATTGGTACAATTGTTTACACTGACATTGGATATACAGAAGAATACACGAGGACATGAAGCACTTATACAATAATTAGAAAGAATATCCGATTATAATCCGATTATACTAAACTGTGTTTTTCCTAATTAGTTGGCATGCAGATTATTTGTAGTATAATATTTACTTCATATGATGTTGTTTTACTTAAGGGTGAGAGACGTGAGCATGAGACAACTTTGGTTCAGCTACTGTACAAAGCAGGGCCTGAAAAATCACCTAAACTACTTCTACTCCTGATCCAAAAATTGACACAGGGTAATACATTCTGAAATAGGACTAAAAAAGCCTTAAATCAGCCATAAATATGACTTGCTCTTGCCTACTTGAGTCAGGTGCTGTTGGCATGCATTTGCTGTGGATTACTGTGTTGCGACAGACTCTGCAGACACTACTAAGACCACCATGGCCCAGTGTGATCTACAATACAGTTGCTATTGGTTGCTGACACTAACACATATACCTCACTGTAGCTCCTGCTTTACTTTCATGTCAATTACTATATTCCCTCTAGCTCTACTGATTTTCAAATTATATAGTAATACCCCCACCACATCCACCAAAGAAAAACAAGCATGCATCACAAAGTAAAATTCAAAGACACTATATGTTGGGCATTATAGGACCATTCACAATGCTGGCAATCTGGGGATATATTTTGTTTCTTTTTCATATTTTTAGCTGCTGCGATGACTCTGATGAAGTAGTCATGGTGTCACCACCCGCTCCTCCACCACAGTCATCACTGCTGCAATTCTTGCTGACATCACCAGTGCTGCCACAGCTAACACAACCAACAACCTTGCTTTGTTGGGTTGCTGCAGAAGATCATAAATAATGGTGTGTAGGACATTCAAGGAGAGCTCCCCTTGGAAATGGCCATGCTGAGGGTTACTGTTTCAGCACTGAAATCCACACCCCCATTCCTTCTTCAAAAGGGGCACCATCTGTGTGCATACTGCCTCACACATGGTAGGAAAAACATGCAGAAAAATGTGACTTGAGAAAATATGACTTGAGAAAACATGACTGGCCTTGACTTTGGCTTTCTTACTTTATTTTTCATGAAGTGCCTGTTCTTGACATTACCTTTATCACCTTATTTTGCATGAAGTGGCTAAATTAGATTTGACAAAATGTTAGATGAAAAATGTGACTCAAGAAAACATGGTGCAAGTAAACACAGTTCGAGAAAATGTGATTTGGGAAAATGTAATTCAAGAAAATGTAGCTAGTCTTGACTTTCTCTTTCTCACCTTATTTCATATGACCTGAATGGTCTTGCTTATATTTCTCAGCTACATTTGAATGGCATGACTGGTGATCCAAAGAACCAACCTATGGAAATGGTGAAATGCACCTTTTGAAGGCGGGGGGGGGGGTGTGCTTGAAGGCACACCTGGCTTCCCTAGCCTTTTCAGAAGGTGTTAGGAATCAAAGGAAAGAAATAAAGAGGGGGTGCAAAGGGAGATGTAGTGGTAGTGGAGGATCACAACCTGGTTTACACTCATTGGGAGATTCCAGTAGCTAGGAGCACCAGAAGTCAGGCCCTGCTAGGTATGTTACAGTATTGTCTGTTGGTACAGCTGGTCATGGAACCCACAAGGCAGGCTGCCATTCTCGACATGATGCTCACCAATTCATAAATGATAGGGAGAATGTGGGTGGGGGGACCACTAGATTCCAATGAACATAGCACCATATGGTTATAACTGGCCTCAGCACCAGTATACCCTCAATAAAGGCTAAAGTCCTGGATTTAAGAGGAGCACACTTTAACCAGATGTGAGATTTGTTCCAGGGTAGATTGCATGAGGTGGACAAAATCAGAGGCATGCAGGAAAGGTTGGGAGCAATTAAAGGGGCCTTTCTTGAGGTAACAAAGTCGTGCTTGAGGAAGGTTACCAATCAAAATCAGTACAAGGCCCCAAGCTGGTTCTCTAAGAAGGTCATGGAGGAGGTGAAGGCCAAGAAAAGGCCTTCATCAGACACAAGGAGAAGCAGGGGTGATGAAGAATGGAGCGAATACCAAGTAAAATCAAGGGAAACAAAGAGGACATTAGGGATGCAACAACAGACACAGAGCTATACATTGTGACAGAGGTCAAGGGCAGGGGAAAAACAGTTTTTCAGATATATATGGGAAAAAAATAGAAGGAGAAATGGTTAGGCTGGAGAGAGGGCAGGAAAACAGAGAAGAACATCAGGAAGGCAGTGATTCTTAATGTCTACGCCTACTCACTTTTCACAGTGGAGGATAGCAGGCCTTTGCAGGAAAGTGGCATAAAGACTTCTGAAAAGGAGGAGTCTAGAAATAAGACAGAAGGAATTAACAAAAGAAAGAGTCAACAATGTGTTTGCAGTCCTGAAGACAGATAAAGCTTTGATGTCATATAGGATGTATCCAAGGGTGACTTGGAATCTGACATCAGAACTGGTTAAACCCCTGGCAGGGCTACTTAATAGCACAATTAAGTTGGGGGTGATACTGAATGACCCAAGGGTAGTGGACATAGTTCCACTCCATAATGGCTGCGATAATGAGCAACCTAGTAACTACAGGCCTATCAGTTTCATTTCGGTTGGGGGTAAACAGATCGAGGCACTAGTCAAAAAGGACTACCTGGAGAGGAATGAAGTCCAGGCTAGTAAATGGAATGGGTTTGCTGCAAGGAGGTCTTGTCAGACCAAACTGATTGCATTCTTTGACTGGATAACTAGGGCAGTTGATAAGAGACAAGCAGTAGAATTAGTCTGCTTTGACTTTAGCAAGGCATTCACCACAGTGCTATACAGAAAGATACTGAAGAAGTTAGAGAATCTAGGTGTGGAGAAGGACATAGTGAGATGGGTAGCTAGTTGGTTAGAGGAAAGACAGCTGAGAGTAGTAGTAAACAGAGTCAAATCTGGGTAGTGAAGTCACTAGTGGGGTACCACAGGTTCAGACCCAGGATGGGTCAAATACAATACGTTCATCAGCGACATAGGAGTAGGAATTCAGGAAAAGATGGGTCCCTTGGCAGATGACACTAAGCTCTGTGGTAGGATAAACAGTGAGGAGGGGTACGAGAATTGCAGAGGGACCTACAATGGTTGGAGAGGTGGTAAAAGGTTTGGAAGTTGAAATTTAATGCCAAAAATTGCAAAGTGATGCACACAGGAAACACAAAACCCAGTATAGAATATTGGATGGGAGGCATTAAGCTGGGCACTACTGCTGAGAAAAGGGACCTGGTAGTTATCTTAAGGAACTCCCTTAAACAATCTAGCCAATGGTCCACAGCAAAGCAACCAGGATGCCAGAGTGTATTGGGAGGGGTTATGATAGCAGGAGAAAAGAGAAACTACTACCTCTCTATGGATCACGGTTGAGAGCACTGAAATACTGTGCTCAGTTCTGGAATTTCCTCACAAGGAAAGAAAAAGACAGGCTGGAAACAGTAAAACATACAGAAACCAAAATGAATAGTGGCCTGCAGGATAGATCCTACAAGGATCGGCTTAGGGCACTGAACATATACTTAATGGAGGCTAGATGGGAGAGAGATGATATGATAGAGACTTTAAAATTCTAAAAAGAGCCAGTCCTGTGGTGCTGAGGGTTGAGGCGCTGGATGTCACATCTTGTACCACACCTGCGACCTGGGTTCGGGAGCAGACTCGGGTCAACGGGGATTGGCAGGGAGGGAGAAGGACTGAGCCCCCAATGGCTGCTCTCCTTCTCCGGGAAGTGGGGGTCATACTCTCTGCTGCGTTACCGCCACCTGTTGGGGGAACCTCAGGGTGGTCGGTGCAGCTGGGGAGATGCTCTACGCATGGCTAGATGTTGGCAGAGGACCGGCTTCAACGTGCATCTCTACGCACGCTGATAGCCTTGTCCTCATTGCATGCCAATGTTGGGGATACAACTTGGAGGAAAAAGGCCTCCAGCCACCTAGATGAAGTCCTTCGGAGCCAGTATCGCAACCCGCCGACCAGGGCAGACCCCACTGTGCAGCTTGCCACAGGGGAAAGAGGGAGTGGAGGGACCTTTTGCCCTGCCCGGAGGGTAATCCAGGCCATCAAGTGCCCTGACGGTGGTGTGGCACTCTAGTGGCAGACCCAGTTGGTTGGTAAGGGTTGGAGGATGTCACTCCTTGAGGACGGAAGGAGTGGTGTTTGGGAGGGACAGTAGGAGTGGAAAAATATTAAGTAAAAAAAATTCCAAAAAGGAATGAACACGGTAAACTACAAGAAACTATTCAACTGAAAAAGTGAATTTAGAACATATGGACGATGAATGGAAGCTGGTGGAAGAGAAAGTTCGGAGGGATGTGAGGAACTTCTATTTTACAGAGTAGTTGAGCCTTGTAGCTGTGTGCTAGCTGAAGAGGCAGACACCAAAACCATAACTGACTTTCTCAGCCACCAGAAGTCGTTCCTTATAGGATTTGCCCTGTTTGCCAAGAATAATTTTGATTATCCTAGGCTGCACTGTCTCCAGCTTGTCTTTGTCTTTCCTCAGGTGTGAATTCCAGAACTGTGCTTAGCATTCCCGATGCAGCCTCACCAGTGCTTGATAGAGAGGAAGTGTATTACTTCTTTCCTCCTGCTATCAAAATCCCTCCCAATATACCACAATATTCGGATTGTCTTGTTGTAGGCCTTACTGCATTGGCTGGATTGTATTAGGGAGTCACTTATGATATCTCCTAGGTCCCTTTCCTCAGAAGAAGTGTCCAGATAAACCCCTCCAATCCAATATCCCATCCTGAGATTCTTGCTTCCAATGTGCAACACCTAGCACTTTTTGGCATTCAGTTTCAACTGCCAGGTTCTGAACCACCTTTCCAAACTTTGTAGGTCCCTCTGTATCTTCCATACCCCCTCTTCTCTGTCTACACTGCCAGAGCTTAGTGTTATCTGTGAAGAGACACATCCTGTACTGTATTCCTTCTCCTATGTCACTGATAAAGATATTGAGAATGACTGATCCTAAGACTGATCTTTGATCTCCTTGTCCCATGACATGACCTCATTTACCAGCACCATCTACTCTCTTCCCCCTCAACCCACTTCCCACCCAACGTATTAGGTCCTTCTCTGCACCCAAGTCCTCTAATTTCTTCAGCAACCTGCTGGGTGGTCCAATGCCTTGCTGAAGTCAAAGTATAGTAAATCTACTGATTGTCCATTTACTACTGCCCTAGCTACTGTACCGAGTCAAGGAACACTATCAAGTTGGTCTGAAGGTACTTCCACTAGGTTACTCACAGGATAAGGCTGATAGGCATGTAGTCAACTGAATGCTCCTTCTCAGCTATATCATGGAGCTGAACTAGGCCAACTACCCACCAATCATCTGGATCTACCCTTTACTGTACTGACTTGCTGAATAGCCCTCCAGGGGATCAGACAGTTCTGATGCTAGTTGGCTGAGCACTCTGTACTAGGATACAATCCATTCAGCCCTGGGGCATTATCTACAGTGCTTATAGGGTAGTATGCCCTTTTGCTACCCTTTTCCCTGTGATTACCACCTGCCCCATTTCTAAGATCCCCCTTGAAGCAGTCATATGCTGCTTTTTGGCAAATGCCCACTGCCTTCCACATTAAATACAGAACAGCAGTAGTCATTAAGCATGGCTGCCTTCTGTTCATCTTCCTTCATTACCCTGCCCCCTTCTGTCAGCCTTACAATTCTCTCTCTCATCTTCCTTTTTTTCCCCTACTGTATCTAATAAACTACATTTCCTTTGACCTCCACTGAAATATGCAGTTCAGTGTCTACTTTTGCATCCCTACATTTCTTTTTGGCTGTCCTCATCTTTGCTTGGCAGTCAGTACATTCTTAATCCCCATTTCTCTTTATATCTGATCAAGGCCTTTTTTTGGTCTCTACTGCTGCCCTGACTTTTTTAGAGCTACATTGGCATCGTGTGCCTTTTACTGTTGGTAACCATTCTCAAGCACAACCTGGTTGCCCCTAGACTGGCCCATTTAATTGCTACCCCCTCCACTCTCCTGATTTAATGTACTGAACCAGCTAACTTATCCTGGACTAATTTCCTCATCTGGTCAAAGTCTGCTTGTCTGAAATTCAGAATCGCAGTCTTTAACGAGGGATTCTAGTACCAACAGCCAGTTCCTTGACCAGCTTCACTAGCAGCCAGTCCTGAAACTTACTGTGCAGGGCCTGCCTCCTGGCACTAATAGCTGCTGGAGTGTTCCAATCTGTGCTAAGCAGATTGAGATCCCCCACCACAATTACCTCCCTCTTTGTGGCTCCCTTCATAATTTCTGCTGTTTCCTTGTCAGCATCTCCCACCTCTCCCAATGGTCTATAGATTGCCCACTTGCACAGCTTCTTACCTGGTGCTGTTGTGAGCTACACCAGCAGTGATTCTAATACCATGCTTCATCCATTAATGTCTCCATCCTCTACTGTCTCTGTGCCTTACTTTTCATAAGGGGTTACCCCACATCATTTTCCCTTATCTATATCTTGCTTGTACGTGGTGTACCCCAGTACCACCTGGTCACAATAGGTATTCTTGGTGGTCCATGTTCTTGTAATGCTCACAAGGTCTAACCCTGCATCTGGCACCATCACCTAGAGCTCACTAATGTTGCTGCCTGGGCTCCTGGTATTTAGGTGCATTAACTTCTAGTTTGTGCCTGTACCCTTTCCCTTTTTGTCATCTGTGCTCCCTTTTTCCTCCCCTTGTCTCCTAAATTTTCTTTTCTTAGACAGTATTGTGCGACCCCCTTCCTGACAACCAGTCTTAACTTATTTTAGACTCCTGTCTTGCTGCTTTCATTTGCTGTGCTCCTAGCTCTAATTTCTGGGGAAGCCCTAGCTATTTTCTCCTTTTGTCCTTTGTCCACTGTGCTTCCCCCAGACTCAGACACCACCATGCTTAGTTATAATATATATATATAGACATCAAGCTTTGTCCGAACACACTATCCCTCTCTCTTGTCAGGTAAAGACCATCAACTTTACTTCCTACAAAAAGCATCACTAAAAATGCTACAGATTTTCATCAAGAAGCTCCACTATTTATCATATCCTTTGCCACTGACTGTCTTGTAGAAAACTTTTCTGTACACTCTGTGTACTGATGCGGAGTCAGTTGCCACTGTCGAGCTGAGAGAACAACATGAGTCTATCCAGTACTAAAGGCACAGTCAGTTCAGCAGGATCAATATCCAGTGTTAGTGGCACTGGAGGTACTGTCAAGATAGACTTATTTGCCTCACTGTGGCCCCTGACATCACAGCTCATTCATGAAAATAATAAGTATGCAAGGAGGAGCACATGCCAGATGTACCAAGGGATGGAGGACACCCCTCGGCTAAAAAGGCAGATCAGCCATCTTGCATATGTGAAGTCCAGATTACACACCTCCATGTACATCTGAGTACTAAACCCTTTCTGCATATGAGGGATAGGTAAGAAGGGCACATAGGCTCACCTCTGCTAGATATTTACAGCCAGCACTACTTTTCCTCTTAGCAGCAGTTAACTTACCTCATGGAGTCTTTTTCCTAGAAGTCATTCCAGACTTCTTCTTCACACCATGCTTCTTAGGATGAGGTTACCAATAAACATCACCATCACCATCATAATCCTCTTCTTCATCCTCTTCCTCTGAAAGATCACCTGGGTTTAAAAAGACTGTACTATCTGGATCATCTGGGAAAGAGTAGAGGACTTAAAGAATCAGAGTCAGCAGAACAACCTCCACTTTGTGGGATTCCCAAGGGCTGTGAAGGGAACAATGCTAATCATTTCCCTCCAAGCTATCCTCCCAGAGATCCTCGGAGACCTATAGCAAACAACACTGGAAATAGACTATTTGCATCAATCACTCGCCCTTCCCACTGAAACTTGGTGAGCATGAAAGGTCCATTCTAGCCCAATTTCTAAGATTAACAGATAAAGGAAGTATTCTTACATGAGATCGACAAAAAGGAGACCTTTTCTAGAGGTGGCACAGAATTAAGATCTTCCAAGACATTTCAAAAGAATTATCTGTAAGGACAAAGGCATTCAATCCTGCCCGGTGAGCTTTAATGGAAGTGGAGGCCCAGTACAGTATGAGGTATCCAGTGACCTTATGTGTCATAAACAATGGAGTGGCACAGAATTTTGATACCCCTGCAGTGGTTGAGCAGTATATCTCTCAGACCTGGCTACAAGCAAACCTGAGCCATCCAGCTACACAGGTGGGTTGGAAGGGGGACCGCAGTCAGCTCATAAACATAGCACTGCTGACTGAGGGACCTTCCCTGTCTGACCAGCCTTTTGGCCCGCCCTTTCCCCCAGCAACCCAGACCCATGGTATCCCTCTTCATTAAGGTGAAGGAACAAGAAACACAAATGAGGCTACAGCAAAATGGAGCCCAGGGCTTGCAGTAGGAACCACAGTGGCAACTGGGCCTCAGCCATTTCTTCAGAGATGCACATGACTTTTTTCATCTCCAACTGCTATGCTCCTCTGATGCAAACCCCTCCAATACCAGACAATGCTTCTCCTCCTCGTCAACCACCTTAGATGAAGGAGACAGATCAAGTGAGCAGACCCAAGTCCTGGGCTGATGCCATCAATCTAGTGGCCACAGTAACCACTCTCTCTTCAGGTGAATCCAACAGTCCAGATGACACCAAAAACACCAGGCTACAACAAGCCCCAAGGTCCCTTCCAAGAGTGTTTCCTCAGCTTCACCAAAATGAAGCCTGCCATGGTTTACTGCATGCTGCCCAAACTCTCTTCAACCTGTGTAGCTGCCTTGCTTTTATACTGTTTATAACACAGGTCTATGCATTAGAACCAAACCAGCCCAAGGAGTCACATGATGCAGCCCTGAGACCAGCAGCTCCTTACAACTGCTCCTGCACTATTCCATTAAAAGTTATTCTTTTGTGGTGTTTTCTGCCTATCTGGAAGCTCAAGTCTTCTTTGGTGCTGTACGCAATCTGGTTTGCGATTCTGGTGTTATTTTGGAACTCCGGAGTTCAGATCTGTGGCAGCAATGAAAGCTGAAATGTGACAAGCCCCTCCACACCACACCACACCCTGCTGCAAACCCTGGAAAAGAGTTTGAAGAAAACCAAGGGCCAGAGCTCTGGCTCTGGGAAAGCTACTATACTACCCCGGTGCTGGCCCCCCTCACAGAAGAAAGACTTATGGCAGTACTTCAGCAGTTCACAATGGCCCTTCAGGAGCTTACCAGCAAACTTAAATCCATGAGAGCAGACCTGGGAGCAGTGATCAAGCAAATCTCAGATGCCACAGCCCGCAACTCCCCTCTTGAGCATTGGAGGGAGAAGTTGGACCCCGAGGTTATATCCTTATAGCATAAACTGACAAAAATTGAAGCAAAACTGGAGGATCTGGAAGGCTGAAGGAGGAGAAACAACCTAATAATTTTCAGCCTCCCTGAAGACGCAGAGGGGGCCTCACCTATTTTGTTAACCCAGAAGACGTTGGCTAAAATTGCAAGTCCCTCTCCTAACAGTCCCTCCTATGTGGTTGAGCGAGCCCATCGCTCCTTATGACCCAGACCACCAGATGGAGCTCTCCTATGACCCTTTATCCTAAAATTACTTAATTATCTGGCTAAACAGTATATCCTATCTAAGGTCCGAGAACTTTAAGACATCCTCTTGAAGGGCACCAAGATCTATATTACTCAAGACCTCCCCGCAGTTACAAGGCAGAAGCGGGCTACTTATCACCCCCTTGTGACTAAGCTCTTAGCCGGAGGAGTGCTTTTCAAAGATCTATACCCTGTCTGGCTCTCTGTTATACATCAGGGCTCATGGCTTGCTTTTGAATCAGCTGAACAAACTGCCCCATGGCCTAAAACTCTTTGCCAGGACCTATATAAAGACCATTAAGGGGTAAGCATTTTCTGTATTGTGTGTCTGTATCTATTATATGTGACGTGGAACCTTTGTAAAGGAGTCTTTGACTCAAATGTATTTTCTGAATTCTGAAATAAATAAAATAAATAAAAAGCACCTTTCCCACTCAGTTTCTGCCATCTCGAACTGTCGCTTTGTACTGAGTTTGATTCGAATGGTTGGGGATCGGGTGGTACTACTGATCTTCATTTATACTGTTCCTACCATTAACGGGAGCCCCTTCACTTACCAAAGACCCTTTCTGCTACAGTTCTATAACATTTGTTTTGGTCTCCCTGTCTTGCCTATTAAAATTGTGTCCTGGGCTTGATGTGTCCTTAGTCCTTCAGTGCTGCGCCTTTGAGGGTTGCTGCAGTTCTCCATAGGTCTGGCCTGCCATGCTGCTCATCACTGATTAGCTGCAGAATCCTCCGATTGCTCATATTGGATCTGGTATGTACTATGTGGCTGGTGACTTTGAGCGTGGCTTCTCTGCATCAAGATTATTACTGTTTCCAGCAATAGACTTACTTTATGGTGTCTTTCTCCCTGATGTTTGGACTTATGTTTGATATACTAGTTGCTTCTACAATAGTCCAACAGGCAAGTGCAAGAGCTATGACTTCCAAACTGTTTTTTCCTGGAGAGCATTAGATTGGTTTCTGCCTATATGGACCCAGAAAGATTACTTGGGGACATATTGAGCAATGCATTTTCTTCAGCTGCAATGCAGCTTTGTTATGTTAATGCTTCCCTTACTGCCCTTCTCTATTCAATTAGGAATCTGTTTATTTTAATTAATGTCCGTACAATACAGGAAGATTTCTGTTTAAGGTTACATTTGGAATGCCAGGTTTTTTTTTAAGGGGGGGCACTATGCATTAGTATATGATATATATATTTTTCTTTCTTGTTTAGCTGTAATATAGTTACTTGATTAGTCAGGGTGGGAGCAGTTGAGGGGAATTAATGTGCTGTATTTTGGGATGTCATTCATGGACCAGTTTTTGGGAGGGAACCCCCTTGTTATGTGGCCCTGGTGGGTTGTTCAATCTTTGCAAAATTGGTGCCTCTTCCAGGGCTACAGAAGGGATTTTTTGGGGGTTGATGGGGATGAGTTCTTATTTTTGAGATGGGGGAAATAACCTTTCATTGGGTGCTTTTACAGTGAAGGTTTTGGTTCTTTTGATTATGGTCTATGGTATTGTTCAGTTTGGACCGGTCCCCATCACCTGCCTAAGTCAGATTTCTGTGGAGGGAGGGCTTGGGACTGGGGTTCCCTTCTACTTCTATTTTCCAGTTTTGACACATTGTGGGTTGTGGGGGAGGGTAAACTTTCAATACACAGGGGTGGGGAGGAGGTGGGATGTGGTTTGTATATAGTTTTGTGGTGTTGGGAGGGTTTTTTCTGGGGCTGAGGGAGAGGGGGGAGTGGGGGGCACCACCGGAGGCTGGTTTTATCCAGGGTTGCCAGACAGTTTCCTCTTTTTGTGCTCCTTGCTATACCAGGATAGTTCCTAGTTATTCAACCCATTGACATGGCTGCTTACACTTTTTGTACCTGGAATATCAAAGGTGCACAGTCCCCTATGAAATGGGCCAAAGTTGTCCTTCATCTTCAAAAACTACAGGTCAATATATTTTTTCTACAAGAGTCTCACCTGCTCCTATCTCAGGTTCCCTTGTTAGGTGATCCTGGGTGGGACAGGCTTTTGGTGCCAGCTTAAACTCCCGTAAGAAAGGAGTGGTAATTCTTATTGCCTGGAGAGGCCCCTTCCATTTCCTTCAGGAGGTGGGAGACCCTCAGGGATGTTACCTTATTCTTCGAGCCCTACTTGAGTATCTGGAGGTGATACTAGGGGCCATTTATGGTCCTACTGCAGAGGACCCACAATTTGTTACCACCCTAATGTCTATCCTAGCTTCCTAGACCTGTCTTCCAATTATACGGGGAGGTGGGGACTGGAATCTTGTTCAGTGCAATGATTTCAACCGAACTGGTCGGGCATGTTTAGCCCTTTCCCCCAGTCAGTTGACTCTCCAAGATTTGAGAGACTCCATAGGGTTGATAGACCCCTGGAGAACACTGAATCTGGACTACCAAGATTATTCATTTTATTTCCTGCCTCACAACTCCTTCTTGAGGATCAATTATTTTTTGCTTGGGGTGGACCATCTTCCTGGGGTTCTTCCATGTCACTATTCAGCAAAAGTAATTTCAGATCATCATCCTGCCCTAATTCAGGTAAATTTCTCTCCCACTTTATGCAGAGATAAAGTCTGGATTTTAAACAACCAATTACTCAAATCGGACAGGTTACTGCAACACCTCCAGGCCTTTGTTGTTTCCTTCATGGAACTTAACTCTCCTTCTATGCTTACCCTTGATACGTTATGAGGTGTCATGAAGTGTGCCCTCAGGGGGAATTGATTCATATAGCGGCCAGGAGAAAGAGACAAACAATTGCTAACCTATCTTCCTTGCTTACCCAGATTCATTCCTTAGAAGAACATATCTCACAGACCTCTCCACAATCAAAGTGGGAACAGTTAGAAAGGGTTCGCTTTCAGTATAATAGCCTATTGGGGGAAAGGCAGAACACCTTTTGCTCCACTCCAAAGTGAAGTACTTTGATCAGGGTGAAAAGGCAGGGAAGCTGCTAGCCCTTTGGTTTCGGTCCCAGGCCATGGACAAAATCATCTCCTCCATTCGTACCGAATCTGGCTCTCTTCTCACCTTTCCACATGACATTGTGGACTCCTTTAAAATCTTTTATCAATAACTACATGGGCTGCCTTCCTCTCCTTTTTAACCGGTTCAATTAGAAGTCTTTTTGCAGGATATTCCCATTCCTCAACTGACTGACCCACAGATAGACATTTTACAGGCCCCATTATCCCTGGCTGAGATATCTCTTGCTATTGACTCCTTAGCCTCTGATAAGACACCTGGCACAGATGGGTTTACCATCAATTTCTACAAGGCCTGTAAACACCAACTGGCTCCTATTTTACTCGACACCTACCACTATATATTCCAGGATGGCATCTCTAACCCTTCCCTTACTGCAGCCACTGTTGTGGTCCTCCCCAAGCCCAGTCTCCAGCTATAGGCTGATATCATTAATTAATGTTAATATTAACATTTTAGCTCAAGTGTTACAGTAGCTTGTAGACTGGGGTTAGTATGGGGGCCGCTCATAAGCAGAGAACAGGTTGGGTTTGTCAAGGGTAGAATCTTGGTGGACATCTCAGGAAGTTATCCTATCTTTTCTTAGTGTCCAGGGACTCCTCTGTTTCCACATTTCTGGTGTCACTGGATGCTGTAAAAGCTTTTAATAGGGTCTCATGGGACTACCTCTTCACCTTGCTCCCCAAATTGTATACCCCCCAACACTTATATAGTAGGCCAAGGTGCTCTACTCCTCTCCATCAGCTCAGATTCTTTGTAACAGGGTTTTATTTTCGTCCTTTCCCCTCCATCAAGGCACCAGGCAGGGATGCCCCCTTTCCCCATACTTGTTTAAACTATTTTTAGAACCTCTCATTCGTAAACTTAATTTCTCCACTCTAGTTTCAGGCATTCCCTTAGGTCATATGGAGTACAAATCATCTGTATATGTGGATGTTCTACTGCATATCTCCTCCCCTGCAATGTCCTTGCCTGCTGCCCTGCAGATCATTTCTCAGTTTGGGGCTGTTTACAATTATAAACTGAATTTAGCCAAAACAGAAGTTAGGTCACTTAATAGTGCTACTTTTAAGGTGGATATTGAGTACCTTGGTCTGGTCTGGAAGAAGGGCAGGTTAAAATAGCTGGGGATCTGTCTTAGTATTTCACCTCTCAAGTTGAAACAATTTAACCTCGGCTCATTAGTGTCCAGTTTTAAAATAGACTTAGATCGCTGGTCCATGCTTCCTCTATCATTGTGGGGCCAACTGAATATTGTTAAAATGAATGTCCTACCCAGGCTTTTGTATCCCCCTTCAGATGTATCATTTTGCTCTACCTCAAACATGGTTTAGTCAAGTTCATAGAATTATTACCTCCTTCTTATGGAAAGGCAAGGCAGTGCATACGGCTTTAACTACGGTAAGTTAATTCATGCTAAACAAGATAGAGGACTGCAAGCCCCCAGTTTTTTCCTATACTACATGACTTTACACATCAACAGAACTTCTCACTGGTTGGAGAAGGCTGGGGGGTGACCCCTCCAGGTCTTATGTACTCCTTTGGGTGGACTTGGAACTTTCCATATGTTCTGACTATGGACTGAATATCCGGTCGCTTCTCTAACTCCCCAGGAAGAAACTCCCCCAATCTCTGTGGGATACCCCTCTGGATGCCTCTCTTCAGTCTCATTTACAATTTTCTTCCCTACTCAAAATTAACCCCCATAAAGATACAGCTCAACCCTTATTTGGAAACCCAGACTTCTGCATTACTGCCCAGCCGCTCATGAGGAAATTTTGGCCAGATATGGGGGTAGACACAGTGGGAGAACCTACTGTCAGTTATTCACTGTTATCCTTTCAGGATGCCTGTACCACATATCACTGGCCTGTCTCTGTGTGTTTTTGATATCTTCAGCTGTCCCACATGATTATGCACTTTTTTTGTAGGTGCTCCTGGCTTAGCCCTTTAGGTAATTTGGTCATTCCTCTCATTCAGAATGAGCCCACTTCTCATTAGGTGTCATATTATTACCGTACATTATGAGACATTTTAGCCACCAGTGAGGGCCCAAGGTTTTACTGCTGGGACCAATCTCTCCCGACCCCCAACTTCCCTGGGAATTGGACTCTTATTTGAAAACACCTTTATACATTCATTAAGTGGGATAGATACCGTTTTATGCAATTTAGAATTATAACCTTTATTATACCCCAGTTAAATTGCATAGAATGGGTAAATTATCTGTGAATCTCTGGTCTAGATGTGGCAAAGAACCAGGCACCCTACTCCATATTTTGTGGTCCCTCGAGAAAGTGGTCCCTTTTTGGAATGCAATTTGCACATGCTTAGATCCCTTATTAGGACTATCGGATGCTTTTCTTCCTGAAGTTTGCATTTTGGGAGACTACTCCAGTGTCCTGATAGGTAACCAGAGGATGCATATGGCTTTGATCTCAGCATGTGTGAAGAAGGTTATTCTTCGGCATTGGTTAGACCAATGCATACCACAATTCTTAGAACGGTATAAGGAGATGCTTTTCGCCCTGCAGGCTGAATGCCTCATTGATGACATGGCCAGCAGATTATCTAACTATAGCCGTGTCTGGGAACCCTAACAGGTTCTATTAATGTTATGAGATTCTTTATTGGTACCTTTCATGAACCTTTTCCAGCACACTGGTATATTGATTCAGGCTCCTCAGCTCAGTTCCTCCCTTTTTGGTTGGGTTACACTATTCTCTGGTGGCAGTGGATGGGTTGGGGGGAGGGTGGTTGGGGTTGTTGTCTTATATACTATATATGTACAGTATACTGCCTTGATTTTTTACTTGTGTTTTTTCTTCTACCCTCTTTCCGGCAGTTTCCAGTTTACTTATATGTTTGATGTGTAGTTTTCTTTCTTTTGGTCTTCAACAAAGTATATTAAATAAAAAAAAAAAAGAACCAAACCAGCCCTATTGCAAAAAACGCTATCCAGTATGGGCCCAATCTTAAAGGGGGAATGCATGGTGGTCCCGGCCTAATATGGATTTCTAAGAATCCTCTGTAAAATATTAAAAGCCCACTGGGATGGGGCTATTGTAAGTCACATGCATGCTGTTTTCTCTCTATATTTTTTCTTGTCTCCTTTTGCTCATTGGGTATTTTCCACTTGTCCAGGTAATGTATGGGCCTTCAGTGGGCATGAATGTTCAATGATTGGCTTCTGTTTGTCTGACAATTATGTTACCCATGGCAGGGAGGGGTGGGGGCAGGAATATATGACCATCCTTGGGCCCCCCCCGAATGCAACTGTCTTGTTACCATCTCCACTCTACCATTGCTGAGTGGGGAGGGGTGGCTACCCGCTATTGTGCAAGAGCAGATAACTTAGAATCATTTAGGGCCACACCTGCACTCACTTGCAGCACACCCTGAGGCACGATGCCCCCCTCGGAGCTCTAAATATCTCTAGATCCTTCCCGCACCCAACAACAATCCATACAGGCTTATGTTTATCCCCCTCACCTTCCTTATTGGGGACTGCTAAACTCTTTAGTCAGCATGGAGATTTGTTAGGCACTCTAGTGTACTGAGCATGAGGTAATATATGCTCTTGCTTTTAGTAGTGAAACCTAATAATCTTGCTGGTACACAGGCCCTCCCCCCAAGGGAGCAGGCCAGCACTGTATACATGGGTATCGTCTCCCCAGTGGGCCCTGTTAATGGGAGGACAAAGCACCAGGAGGGGGCTTAACTGCACATTTCATCACGCTTCCATTCAGCTGCCAAGAGGCCCCATCAGTTTCCTATTACATCAGTCTCCACTGACCCAATCATACCCCACTGGGCTGAAGAGGTCTATTAGAAACACACTGCCCAGCCGGCTGATCCATGCACTTGGCACACTGTTTATGGTGCTGTGCATTTAGGAGCCTGCATGGCATAGGAGATATATGTGTTTTTTCTACTCAATTGTTATGTTCAGTTTGCAGTTTACACAAAGTTTTAAAATGTGCTACTATCGTTGTATAATACTGTTACTTATTTTCTGGAACTCTACAGGACTTGAGAATGGAGTGAGTTCTAGCTTACCATATGAAATTGAGCATGTAGGGAAAAGAGGAGAACCAAGTGCCAGCCATATCCCCCTTCCACCAGTTGTGGTCCCAGGCATTATCTACCCTGTTCTGCTATGTCTTGCCAAGAAATTGGAGGTAGGAGGATCATGTGCATTAACAGCAGCATCAGAGTGCACTACTTAAATGCAGAGCCTTCCCCTCTGCCTACACATACATACCCACCTTTGAGATGATATAGCTGACATACAGGCCATAACATAGAATGTGAGGGGCCTCAATTCGCTCATAAAGTTAAAAAAGATCTTAAGAGCTAAAACCAAATTAAATGACACAGAATCTTCATAGCTCCAGAAAGATTGGATGGGGTCAGAAGCTCATAGCCCTTCCCCCAACAAGAAAGGAGAGGGTCTCTATTCTATAGCATAAGGCCCTGCATTGGTCCATCACTCACACGAAAATGGGTAATGCAGACCAGTGGTTGTTAGCTGACATCTCCACACCACAGGGGCCACTCATAACTGCCATGATCTATCGCTGTAATAAAGATGACCCTCAGTTGCTGCACCTTTTCAGCTAGGAGCTGGCTAACTTGAATTTTGCTTCCACTCCAATTTTGATAGGACTTTAATATTATGATGGAGGCATGTATGGAAGTGGGATATCACAGAAGTCACAAGTCAAGGCCCACTAGGCATTAGCACAGGTAATGCAAGAACATAAGCTCAGCGACATCTGCTGTCTGCACCACCCTTCCACCATGGACTTTTACTTCTCAGCTGTGCACGCCATGTCAAGCAGAATTGAAATGTGATTTCCTTCCCCCCACATTACACATCAGTCTATGGGATCCCACATTCATCCCATTATTATCTTGGATCACATCCCGCTAGAATTCCCTTATGGGTGGTCCACCCCATAACTCCACTCAAATTCCTGATGCTTGGATCCTCTCCTATTAAGGGACCCAGAGTGCCAACAATGGGCTAAAAATGACATGCAGCATTACAGTGACACCAATGACATGGAGGAGGTAACAAGAGAAAGGCTATCCGAGGCCTACAAGGCCACTATGCGGGGTGTCATCATCAGCTATGCCTCTGACAGGAGGAAGCATAGGGAGACAGAACAAAGAGGTCTAGATGCCTGACAGGAGGAAGCATAGGGAGACAGAACAAAGAGGTCTAGATGCTGAACTTCAGATTCTTAAATACCTATATAAACAATCTAAGCCACCTCTGCAAGATTTGGTTGCTCACTTCTGCAACACCACAATCAAAGTAAATGAACTGCTAACCAGAAAAGCGGAGCTAGCATTTTTTTACAACTGACAAGCCTATCGGGAGGGTGGGGAAAAGTCCAGAAAGCTGCTGGCTTTCTGCATTATGAAGCAACAGGCTGCGCAAGCCTTTAAGACTCTACGGGGACCATGTGCACAGCAACCAAAGACATAAATCAGATTATGCAAGCCTTCTACAAGGCTCCGTATACCTCCTGCAGTCCAACCCTCCAAAGAATCACTCTCAACTTTTCTATCCCATCTTCCCATTCCTGTTATACCACTGAACATAGCTATGGGGCTTGACCACCCATTACTCTGCAGAGAGTCCAAAGAGCCATCCACACCCTCAATAAAGAGGAATCTCCATCGGAGATGACTTCCCAGTGGATTTTTACCAGCTGGTGAATGAGGAAGTCATCCTTATGCTCCTCAATATGTTTCAAGCCATTCTTTTTTGGGGCACCCTTCCCCATCTTTATGTGAAGCAGTCATAACTGTACTCCGCAAGAAAGCTAAGAACACCTCTTCCCCAGTAACTACTAGTCCATTTCCCTCATCAATGCTGGCACAAGTGTCTTGGCTAAAAGTCTAGCTATGCAGCTGGAGGGGGTCCTTTCTGGCCTTATCCATCTGGCACAAGTCAGTTTTGTGAAAGGCAGAAAGAGCTTGGACTACACCCAAGCACTAATGAATATCCTCCACACCATCCAACAATCCCCATCCCCTGCAGCTCCAATCACTATCAATTTTAAGAAGGATTTTGACTCCATGGAATGGGACTACCTCTTTACCACTATAGAACACATGGGAATCAGAGTCACCTTCCTCAACTGGGTACAGTTGCTATATAGAGCCTCCATGGTGTGGGTACTCACCAACAGCCTGAAATTTGAGCCATTTCTTCTGGAGAGGGGCACCCAACAAGGCTGTCCCCTTTTACCCCTCCTGTTTGTAATGGTGATGAAACTTCTGGCCACAGCCATTCATCCCCATCCATCTTTCCAAGGGATACTAATGGGAGACTCAGACTACTGTACCCTTTTATAGGCAGATTATCTTCTCATTCTCCTGTCAGACAGTGCCCAATCAATAGCCTCCTTGTTGTATTTTTTAACTCAGTTCTCTGAAATGTCAGGCCTGAATGTCATTCAAACTAAAACTGTGGTGCTGCCACTCTACCAGCACTGCCAGCCACATGCATTTGTGTCCAGGGGCCTAAACTAGTCCCTTGATGGGATCACCTAACTAAGGGTAAAGGTTCGCCCAGTTCTTACTAGGATAATGCGACTAAACTTTGCCCTCTTACTTCAATCCATAGGGGTGGAGCTTGACCGGTGGAAACACTTCAGGATCTCTCTTACGGGCACAATAGATGCTTTCAAAATGATGTTAGCCCCCAGATTTCTTCACTTGCTCACCCATCTATCACTTGCTATTCCCTCCTCCTGGTTTGATAAAATGGACACTCTTGTAGGCCATCTTTTTATGGGAGAGACAGTGGCCATGTTTCAGTAGGGCTAAATTATGAGCCCATTTGGGCTAGGGTGGCTGGAGCCTACCTTGTTTCATGGGCTGTCATTTGTCATTCTTGGTGCACCAGACTAAGCAGGGGTTCGCTCCGGTAGGGCAGGGCTCTCCACCATGGCTCCACACAGAACAGTATTATGTATTATATAGGCATGGGTGCCTCTAGCAACCACCTCTCTGTATAATTAACAGACAACAGCTCTTAAGAGCCAGCCTACTTTTAAAGCATCCAGAGTGGCATGGTTTACTTTCCAAAAGCACCTACAATCAGACCTCACTCCATTACATCAAACCCCCTTATGGGGCTGCAATGCCATCTTAATTGACAACAAATCTTTTAACTGGACATCCTGGTGTCAGCGTGGCCTTATGCAGGTGAAAGATTTACTCACTCGAGATGGGCAACATATATTGTCCTTTCAGGTTCTGCAGGCCAAATCTGCCCTTCCCAGACAAGATCACTGGAGGTATCTCCAAATGCGCAGCATCCTCAGGCCCAAACTGGCATCTCACCTCAAGTCCCCTGCTCTTGGTAGCAGTCACTTCTCCAGAATCTTTGTTTCCTCACCCTCTCAGAAAGCAGGGACATTGCACAGGTCCTTAAGGGACTCCCTGCCTGACCAGTCCCTGGTGGCCAAATGGAAGTAGGAAACAGATCTTGATAAAACCATTACTGAGGAGGTCTGGAAGATCTGCCATATACTGGCCCACAAGATTCGTCAGGATGTGTGGAGCAGGTTTATTCAAAATGAAATAGTGTTGCAGTGGAACAGAACTGTAGATGTCCTGAAGCAGATGGGGCTTCTGCAGGCCAACACTTACTGGCACTTCTCACAACTGGAGGCCCATCTCACACATGTCCTCTGGTTCTGCCCTAAATTATCAGAATTTGGAAATGAGGTCACCCAGATCTGAAATCACATCTCTGCAGCTCTATTCTCATTGGGTCCCTCTGTTTTCCTCCTTGGGCTCACACCAAGTAACATATCTGGTCATTCCCCAGAGGCTCAGTGGTTGATTGCTGTAGGAGTGGCAGCCAAGAGACTCATCTTATATCGGTGGATGACTATAGACCACTGTGCCAGAGTGGTTGAATGCAGTGGGACAACTAGTAGCCCTGGAGCATATTGCCTCTCTCAGTCAATATACACTTGGCTGATACATGGAGATATGTGGCAATTATCTGACTTCCCCCTACTGTCATAATGCTCTGAATTTGTCCTACACCAGACAGTATGATAGCTTCATGTCATACACTAGGGTCCCCCCCCAGATACACTCCATGTAAAACAAACTATAGTTCTATACCAACAGGCTATATCAGGGGCAGCTACATGTTATGTTTATGCAACAGTGGATTAATACAGAAATGGCTTATACTTGTATCTAGCATCAGAATGCTCTGTACAAAATCCTCTATAGGACTGTAGATCCTGCCTATCTGACATTATTGCATAACTTATATATTGTATGTTCTAGATGTTGCTCTTTGAACCTGTATTGTACTATTTTTGTTGTTACATAGATGCATAGATACTGTCTGCAGATAAGGGCCTATGGGCCACCCAATCTGCCCATTTGAGCTCATAAGATCACTTTGTTTGTCTAGAAGTCTGTTGCCCCTTACCCCAGAGCTCCAGGATTCCCTTGTGTCTATCCCATTCATTCTTAAATCTCATGATTGTTTCAGCCCAAACCACTTCCTCAGGCAGGGTGTTCCACTTTTTCACCACCTTTTCTGTGAAGAAATTCTTCCTCACATTTCCTCTGAATCACACTCCCTCCCTCCAACTTCATCCCATGCCATCTAGTCCTGGAACATCTTTGTCACTGGAAATTAGTGTTTTTCTGTACCCTGTTCCTCCCCATGTGGTACTTGTATGTCTCTATCATATCCCCGTTCTTCCTTCTCTCCTCCTCGGAGTACATATTCAAGTCCTTCAGCCTGTCCTCATAGGACTTGTGATGCAATCCCTGTACTATCTTTGTTGCCATCCTCTGAACCTTCTCCACCCTGTCTATGTCCTTACATAGGTAACGTTTCCAGAACTCAACAGAACTTGTTAGAATGTTTCAATAAAAAGATAAATGTAAAACAAAATCAAATTCCTCCAGATCATCAGCTGCCAGATTGAGGGAATCAGCATTTTCTGGACACTGCCAGTCCATCTACTTGTCATCCTCTGTGTCTTCTTACTTCTTGTCATGTATGACTATGGTGGGGCATGACAGCAATTGGCTCATTACTTGATGTTTCACATAGTTCAGTGACATTCCTCCTCACTGCGTGTATTCCAAAACCCACATGACCAATTCTGATCACCTTTGCTGGCTTTTTGATTTTCTTTACAACTACAGTATCTCCCTTTCAACAGTGGCAGCAGAGAACCCCACAACCAGCACCTGAGATTAAGAAGCACTGGCAATTTTGTTTTCTTTATCTTTATCCTGGACTGAAGGGTTTCAAAAGATGCCACAGCAGCACTCATACCAGGCTTAATAGTTGCTGCCTCTGTGGTATTTATTTCTACTTGCACAGTGCATTTGGTCATGTTTCCAAATAACTGAAGCTGAAACTAGCCCTGATCTGTGGTACTTTTTCCACCATTACCACCTTGCCTAGACACTCCCTGAGTGGCAATACCCTTCTCGTGATGATGTACCTCTTCTCCCTCTCCAGCCTTAATCATAGGTACACTTCTTAGCATCACCAGACACCATTAATATTTGGGAATTAGTAATTTTCATTTATTGTTTGTCTCCTGATTCTCCTCCAGCATCCCCCTTCAGAGTACCCCCCCAGCCCCGTCACCCAGCTCCCCTTGGACTTAACTTAACTGTGGTCCTCTGCCACAGCACCCAAGGTTGTGCCCAGCCATTGCTGTTGTACCTGCCAGGGGTCAGTCCTTCATTCTGCTGCTTGGAGGTGTTTTTTCTTCCAGTTTCCTCACTGGGCACGCAGATGTGCAACGGGCACAACATCTGAGAGATGGAGACAGCCCCAATACCCTGAATATTAAGTCTCTTCCCTTATGCTGTGGCATGCATGTGCTGCCACCCAGCCACCATTGAGTGGCAGGCAAGCAGCATGCCACACCAACCCCCCCCCCCGAGAAAGGAGAGCTGCCCTGGGGATACTCAATCCTTCCTCTCCCTAACGGCTTCCGAGCAACCTGAGTCCATTCCTGACCCCAGGTCCCAAGCATGGCAGGAGGTAAGGCACCCAGTACCTCAGGCCTCCACACCACCAGGCCAGCCCAGAAATTAGTAATTTTCAAGAAGGAAAATCACAACCACTACAAGGAGGTGATAGGGAAGAAGAACTTTATGAGACAAAAATGCATGATGACTGAGTCACAGCTCTGTGATGCAACAACACTAGTATGGCTCAGAAGTAACAGCCCCACACCTCACAGACAGAATAAAAAGAAAACTGCAAAACACTATGCAACAGCAATCACTTACCTTCTGCATGACAGATGGAAAACAGGGAATACAAAACAAATAGAAATTGCCTTAAAAAGAAAATGAACACCAGAATCTTCATCAGCAGAAAGCTAGCAGATAGAGCAGACAGTCCTCATTTCCACACAGCATGGATTTCAAGAAGCACTGTGTCACTGCTCTGTACAACAGACAGGAACTACAAAAAGTCACTTCCCAATTTGGAGATCAGATTTGTGGATCAAATTTTTGAATCCAGTTCCAAATTTTGATTCTGGAATCCTGTAGTAAAACTTATTGAAATTAGGATTTGTGTTCATTGAGCAAAGAAGGAAGAGCCTGCTGGGCGAACCTGTGATGGTAGTCTGAGTGAGACAATCAGTTAGAGAGCATGCGCACTCCCCTATCCTGCAACTGCTTCGGATCCCACTCAGCTATGCCAGCAGTTGTTTTGTTAATGGTACCTTGCTTTACTTTTGGTAAAAATTTAAAAGCATTCCTCACCAGGTGAAAACGGGACCTCACTCTCTGTGTTGTTCCAACTCTGCTGAATGTCCCTGTATGTTCAAGATGGTGCAACATGCCTCTGAATTACCAGAGAGGTCAGAAATGAACCTTGTGGCAAACGGAAAGAAAAAGGCAGCTTCGGCTACTGCAAAGAAACTTCAGAAGACATTAGGGAAAAATTCCCTTACAACTGAACAAACATGTGGCACCTGTTTGCAGCAGCAAAAACTTAAATTTAAAATGCAGTGCATTCCCCCTTTATTATCCCCTGTTCCAGAATCCCCTTTGTACACTCAAACCTCAAAGGTCCCACCACCAGCTTTGGAAATTGACCAAGTTGTCAGAAGTACAGGATCCAAGGCAGCATGGATTCACAGTGAGAAGGTCATGTCAGACAAATCTAATAGATTTCTTTGACTGGGTGACCAAAGTAGAAGACCTGGGAGGGGCTGCAGATGTGGCCTACCTAAACTTTTGCAAGGTTTTTCACAAAGTCCCACAAAAAAAAAATATTAAACAAGTTAGCCAGCCTGGGAGTGGGACCTAGGGTGGTATCCTGGGTATAAAATTGGCTGGACAACAGGACACAGAGAGTAATAGTAAAGGAAGTATACTGCGAGGAAGGGGGGGTTACTAGCAGGGTACAGCAGGGTTCAGTACTAGGACAGGTCTTCTTTAATGTCTTTATAGTGACATTGCAGAGGGGCTGGAAAGAAAAGTATACCTCTTTGCAGATGACACAAAGATCTGCAACAGGACTGATACACAAGGGAGGGTGGAAAGGATGAGAAGGGACTTGGCAAGGTTGGAGGAATGGTCAAAAGTATTGCAGCTTAGATTCAATGCAAAGAAGTGTAAAGTAATGCACCTGGGAAACAAAAACCAAGGGGAAGAGTACATAATGGGGGAGTACTAACAACATCAAAAATGGAACTGGACCCGAGGGTAGTCATATCAAATGAACTAAAGGTAGGCAAGCAATGTGAGAAGGCAGTATGGAGGGCTGGGGAGAAACTGGGATGCATAGGGAAAGGCATCACCAGTAGAAAACAGAAAGTTATTATCCCTCTGTACAGACAGTTGGTGAGACCCCATTTGGAGTACTGCATGCAGTTCTGGAGACTCCATCTCTGCAATGACACAGACAGGATGGAGGCAGTCCAGAGGAGGGCAACTAAAATGGTGCAGGGTCTGCACCAGAAGATACATGAAGAGAGACTAAAGGAAATTAAAATGTATGCCCTAGAGAAAAAGAGGGAGAGGGGGAACAAGATAGAAAAATTCAAGTACCCTAAAGGGAATCAAAAAAGTCCAAGAGGGTAGCATCTTTCAGAGAAAAAGATGTGCAAGAACAAGGGGGCATGATTTGAAGATGGGGGGTGGCTCAGGAGCAACGTGAGGAAATATTTTTTCACATAGAGGGTGGTGGATGCATGGAACAGCCTTCCAGAGGAGGTAGTGGGGTCAAAAACAGTGGAGTAATTCAAGAATGCATGGGACAGACATAAGGCAATTATAGTGGGGAGTAGAAGGAAGTAGACTGTTGATTAACTAGGATCTGTAGCTTATCCAAAAGGTAGGGAAATGGGCAGACTGGATAGGCCAAGTGATCCTTATCTGCCATCAAAGTCTATGTTTCTATGTAAGCACTAGAAATGGAAGTGATAGAGGCAATGGCCACTAATACAGATCAACTTGATATTAACACTGAACTAGAAGACCAGTCTTTCACAACCACTGACAAGGAAGAAGAAATGCTGGCTGAAACACACACACAACCAACTCAGGGGAAACCAACAGAATCAGAGGTAAGTAAAACGCCTTTTGCTGGGGTAAATAATCACTCTGATAATGTGGATGAGGGGGCTAGCACATTAGACAAAGACCGGATATTGCAGACTGAAAGGATTGTTTTTTATAAAACCGTGCAAACAATTTTGGTTCTCAGAGAACATAGCAGGCAGACCCTAGTATGCAGAATCAAGCTAATTTCAATAACAACGTTGAGCATAGCTCCAACACAGATGCACTACCCCTTTTGAAAGCCGAAATCAAGAAAGATATACAGGAAGGCCTTATGTCAGTAACCTCAGCCTTAACTAATCTAACTCGCTCAACAACTGAACTAAATAGCAAATTTGAGCAGTTACAATGAAGAACAACAGAAATGGAAAAATTAGTTAGTGACTTAGAGGACAAAGTAATCACAAATGGGAATAACATTTCTCAAAATTCCAAACTCATCACAGAACTGCAAACCAAATGAAACGACATTGAACACATATCTCGAAAACAAAATGTGAAATTAATAGGCCTACTCAAAGGTGTGGAAGGAAAAGCAGATTCATGTGAATATTTTGAAAACCTGATTACCAGTGCTCTCAATATAAAATACCCTGAAGAGAAAATTAAATTAGACTGGGCTTACGGGGGGCGCGCATACTACAGAAGAGGCTAACTCAAGGAAATACACATGTATAGCTGAAGCCCCACTATTTCTCCTGATCGAGAACTAATTCTCAAACAAGCTAGGACTAATAAGGGGCTCTCAGTTGAAGGTCTCCCCTTCCAGCATAACCAGACTTTAGCGTGGCCACAGCCCAGTCCCAAAGATCCTTTGATAGGGCCAAACACATGTTGTGACACAAAGGAATTTGATTTGCTTTATTGCCTCCAGCTAAGCTTAGATTTTTTTTTTTGCTTGGAAGGGTGCAAGTATTTTCAGACTCCAAGAAAGCAGAAGAATTTCTAAAGAATGCTAAAAAAAAATACAGGTTAAGAGGTGTTGGCAAGATGTTAAACACATAAGTTCTCCCCCCATCCTATACTACACCTACATAAGTTGCAACCGGGATACATGAACATATGGAAAAAAATTTGTGGACCACTCACCACATAGCCTGCACTATTATAGGAAGAAGGATGAAGGAAAATCTCTACTACATCACGGATCAGAGACTTTATTCAACAAAAAGGTTTTTTTTATATTCTTTTCCTTTTTTCTCTCTGTCTTGTCTCTCTCTTTTCCTTCTTATGCTTTACTTCTTTCTTGGCTAAATTAAGAAACATTATGCATGAAGATCAGAAATGGGTGAGAGGTTACTAATGGGGGTAATTAAGTATGAGATGAGAACCAGAAAACTAAAGGGATGTTTAGGGCAAAATTGTATTTTTTGGTGGTAGGATGGCTTGTAATAGTAATCTAGTACTTGCAATGGGTGGGGTGGAGGGGGGCACATAATGATCATCTCACTATAACCTGATTTGGATTGCTTTCATGGCCAATGCAAGGAATAGGGTCATTGTGTTTCAAAGATGTAAGATCCACTTCATGAGCTACAGTATGATATAAAAGATAAAAATTACATAGTTGATTATGTAAGACTACCAGTGGGGGGAAGGGTGTGGGAGGGTGGTTCCTCCTAAACTGACTTTCTTAGTATATGTGCATTACAATGGTGGACTGCAGGTTCTGGATTCTATGATTAATATTGCTAATGGTGTTAAAAAGGTATGGTGGGCTAATAAGGCTAATAATCTATTTAGATAGATGGAGAAGCATACTCTTTTCTGTAGAAATATGACTTCCGGCAGTTTTAAAATACTGAAATGGCAGTAGATATTAAGTATATGTCATGGAACATCAAAGGGCTTTAGGACTGGACTAAAACAAAAAAGTTTTCAATTACATAGAAAAAATCTTATTAATTGTGTGCTACTACAAGAGACACATTTAATGGAAGGTCAATTTAAATGTCAATGTAAAGAAAATGGGGATATAGAATCAATGCTCCTTATTTAAAAAAATCTCTAGAGAAGTTTTCATTATGATGAAAAGAGGCTCAGGTATTCAAATAGGTAGATACTGTATCGATAAAAATGGGCACTTTATAATAGTAGAAATCATACAGTAGTAGCAGATCAAAAAATAACCACTGCAAATGTTTATGGATCAAATGTAATGGGGGGGATTTTAATTTAGCTATAAATCCTTCATTAGATAAATCCTCAGCGCTTAGGGAAAAATGAACATCATCTGTCACTAAATTACATCACTTTATGCTGGACTTCAATATTATAGACATTTGGAGATGTTATAATGCACTCTCTAAACTTTACTCATACTTTTCACCTGTACACCATAATTATTTGCAATTGGATTTATTTTTAACTTCTCCTACTATGTTGCACAGAATTAAGATGGTGGAATATGAAAATATTATAATTTCTGATCATGCCCCAGTATTGTTCCATTTTCAGACATCACATATTGAATAAAAAGTGGCATTCTGGTGTGACCCTATAACATTACAGAACAATAAATTCAAAGAGCACATGCAAGAACAAATACAGAGCTTTTTCCTTGATAATGACCCAAATGACACCAAAAGGAGTACCATTTAGGAAACCTTTAAGGCTTTTACCAGGGGCAATATTAGGTGGTACACACAAAAGAAAAAAAAATGCATGAATTAGAACATGCTACAACATAGGCAGAACAATTATATAAGAATACACTTAACCCTATTCACCTTCAAGCACTGAAAAATTTTAAAGTTGAATTTAACTTACTCATGACAGAAGAGGCAGAACGAATGTTACTGCTTATCCAATGTAAATACCATGCAAAAGGGGACAAAACCAATAAAATACTAGCCTGGCAACCCAAAAAGGAAACAGAAGAAAATACGATTACAGCTATTCAAAATCATGAAGGCCTCACTACTAATAATGCTAAGGAAATTAATAACACATTCAAACTCTTTTACCAAAAATTATATACCTCAGAGCAGTTAGATTCAGATCAATGCATTAAAATCATCCCTTTTTCCTTTTTCAAAGGGGCACATATCAGGGCTGCACCTTGTCCCCATTTATGTTCACCCTTGTGACTGAACCCCTGGCAATTACTATTCAGGATGTGCCAGTATCACTTTGTTTCTTCAGGCAGCCCTTATTTCTATTTCACTCTGTCCCGTCGTCTTCCTTTATTTCCTTCTATCCTCTTATTTCTTATCATGGAGGCCAACCTGATATTCTCCAATCTGTTGCTTTTCTATCCCTTTTTGCCTTACAATCACAGCCCCCCCCCCCCATTCATGGGAAGCATTATTGTATCTGATTGAATAAAGTAATAAGCTTATTAAGGTATTCCCTGTTTGAAAACCCTTTATTTTATTGTTGTTGCATGCCACTGTCTAAAGAATGGTAAATGACTAGTAGTCCCATATTGTGCGCACCTTCGCATGTTCAGTGCAGCTGCACAGCTGCTGTGCACACGATCGTGCCGCACTGCTCTTTGTGCACACGCATCACAAAGAAAGCAGCCTGAAAAAGAAATATGTTTTAAAGAAAGAAAGAAACTGCTTGCTATGGTTTCTGTATGTCAGGCAGTGCCTACTATGCAGCAATAATGTTGTGAAAAGCAAAGAGCAGTTTTAGGCTCAAGAAATAAAAGGCAGAGTAAGCACTGATGGGCGGGGGAGTAACGCCTGAAAATAAAGTAAAACAAAGTCAGTTAAACACTCTGGTGAGCTAGGGGATGTGGAAAATGTCCCTTTTGCCAGAGTATCTGCCTGCTGTATACTGGAAATGTGCCTAGCTCTCAGGAAATGTGGAAGTTGTCACTCGTTGCACAGCAAGGCTGAAAGTGAAAGTTACAGCCAACAGCTGAAATATTTCAGCTGTCTATAATTTCTAAAACATCCCTGGGAGTCCAAATGCTTACTGAACCGCCCAAATGAATAGTGGACAAGTTTCTTTTGATTTATTAAGGCTGCCCATGGTCCCCTTTTTGATTCTCTGAATAAAGGAGATATACTTTTAATGATTTAATGATATTGTGCAAACAGAGAGTTTTTTTCCTTACAAAAATAAGCACATAAAGGGGCACACCCTTATCTGCCTGGTTTTCTAAGAGGAAAAACTCTAAAACTCTGAACAAACTAGAAGCATGTTGTTTAAAAGAACCAAGGTAATAAAATTATAAATACCCAGTCTGCAGTGCTGTTCAGCTAGGTCCTGCTATAGGACTGGCTGCCCCTGCAGTGCCAGGTTTTATGGACCAAGGGGAGAGTGATGTCACAAGGGGGAGGAGCTAAGTCATCCTTCTGACACCATCAGCCTTCTAATTAAGCGTTTTTGCTTTATTATCTGGGATTTCTTACACTGGAAAAACTATTTGTTGAAGGTTTGAGAGTAGTAGCATATGCTAGAGGGTTCATATAAGGTTCAGGTATCTCAGTATGGTCCAGAACCCCTGATTTAGCTTAATTATGCCATCACTTGACCTCTGAGGTCACTTCTAAGCAATATAAAAGTGTTCCTCTAGGGGAACAAGAGAGGATAGGTGATCAGTAGCCTCCTGACCACAGGGAGAGAATGAACACCAGAAAAAAACAAGTGTGCAGGTTTACACACTGTGTCAAAGAAAGGAGAGAATTCAGGAATTATTTTATATTATGTCTGATGGAAGAAGAATAGTATCCTGACGTTTAAAGGGTATGAAGGACTAGCACCATTTATTTTTCCTTTCTGTATATATTGGATTTTTTTCATTATTTTTCTTTTCTGTTTTATTTTTGTTTATTTTGGAAACAATAAAATGATGAATGCAGAATCATGCAATTTTTATGCATCTTACTTGGTTGTATGATCTGTTATTGGAATCCACCCTACCACACAGGATAATATTAATATGAAGGTTATTCAAATTGGACAAATGGAGCATAGGATTGGTCTATATTCAGATGATGCTTTTCTATATGGCCCAGATCTAAACACCAATTACCCCTATTTGCTGGTAATAATTATGGACTATGGAAGAGCATCTGGATAATGAGTAAATGGAGGGCAAAACAGAATTACTGGAGGTATCACAACATGCTAACCCTTTGATCCCTCTTATAGACTACAAACATAGAAAAGTAAAACAAATTAAATACTTAGGAATCATGCTGGAAACTGACATTGCCAAAGTTGTAAATACAAACTTTTGTCCAGTAATGGAAGGCCTTAACCATCTGAACCATTGGGAAAAACTGCCTCTAATTTAAATAGGGGATGCAAATGTTATAAATAATAATAATACTTTGCCCAAATGCTTATTTTTGTTCCAAGCTTTACCATAAGTAATAACTGAGCCTATCTTTAAGCACCTGGAAGGATTATTAAAATGTTTCTGTGAAAAGGGAAATGCCTTAGGCTAAAAGTAGAGAAACCGGGCCAGATTTTCAATGGCCTTAGGCTGAAGCAAGGTGCTTGTGTCAAACAGGTCTGACGCAAAGGCACCTTGTGCCAAGGGCTGCGCCAAGTGGGAATTTGAAAGGCAGCCTGCATCACCCAGCAGGCTGCCTGCACCAAAGTGTGCTAGCGTCATCCTTGCACCATGAAAGTGGCTGCGGCAAGGCACTGGGGCCTTGCGGCAGACCAAGACTGCCACAGCCCTTGGATCCAGATTTTGAAAGACCCCCACCTGGAATCAAGTGTCAAGTACCCTTAGACCAGTGAGGTGCTGGTCTAAGGGGACTTAGATGGCTCCTGGGTGGTTGTCCTGTATGTGCCGCCATGTGGTCCTCCCTGATCCATCCCTGGTGGGTGATCCCTGGTGGTCCAGTGGTCCCCCCCACCATGGTCCCTGACACCACATCTGTGCATCTGCCATCCCCTGTGGTACCTATCACAGCACACCCACCCTCCTCAATACCCTGATCTGGTGACTGGCATCCTCCACACACCACGCGGCCAGCCACCAATCGAGCTGTCAGTGGGTGTACTGTATACAGTATACAGTACTGCATGGATTGCCCATTCAGCAGCTGGCCCAGGTGGTGTGTGGAGGGCAGTGCTGGTCACCAGATGAGGGTATGGGAGGGGGGTGGGAGTGCTGTGATGGATACCACCGGGGGGCCCTAGCCTACCAGGATCCTGGAGAGTGATGCAGTGCTGGTGCCTGTGGTGTGGTGGTGTTGGGGGGCAGTGCCCAGTTGCCAGCCCCTGTCCATGAGTGCTGCAGACTCCCCGCAGCCATTGCAGCATTCCAGGTGGGTGCGCCATTCATCTGGCGCAGGATCCCCTTTGCTGCAAGTTGCAGGACTTAGGCACCAGGACCCTGTACAACCAAAAGTCGGGCACAGGGTCCCGGGTGCACTGCACTTGACGCAAGCTGCCATTGTCACAGCTTGCGTCGGGGCTTTGAAATTCCAGCCCGCTATGTTTACTTAAAGAAGTTGGGGAACAAGCCCTGTATAATCTGAGGTGGTATTATTTAGCTGCCAATCTTGCTTTCTTCAATAATCAGTTGGTACCAGATAAAAAAGATAGTATTGTTGCTAGACAAATGGCAGGAGCACCATATCAGAATTTAAAACACTGGATTTTAAGTCGTCCAAGGTGACCCTACTTATTGGGTGCATTAATAATGACAAAGGACCTTTATAAAATTTGGGACTTAACAATGATAGCTATGAAGACTGACTGTACTTGCACAGAACATTCATCTATATTTTTAAATGTATGTTTTCCTTCAACTCATGATGAAAATATTTTCAGGGCCTGGTATCAGAAAGGACTTGTGGATATAAGCATCTTTCTGGTCCCAGGAGTAGTGGTTGAATTTGGACATCTTAAACAGAAATTTGATTTACCTCACCACCATTTTTTGGGGTTACTTACAAACATGGGATTATATCAACAAAAATCAAGACTTTTTACTAAATAAAAGTCTAAGAGATGTGATGGATATTTTATCATGTGCAACAAACAAGAAATTAATATAAAAAAGTATCGATCTATTTTAGATACAGTGAGCACCAGTCTTATACAACTTAAAAATAAATGGGAAATACATGAGAAAGTCTAAGGTCACATAACAGGAAATTAGTGGTCCCCAGCTCTCTAACAGCTGAAAGAGACAAATAGTTCATAGTTAGGGTTATTAAGGCTTTTTGGAATAACTTGCCACGGGATGTGGGTGAGGCAACAAATATTATGGAATTTAAAAACTCCCTGGATAGAAATATGTTTTCTAAATCAAAAATGGTTTAAAGATACCCACATGTGTGGGGATCAATCCAGATGGGCCTAATAGCCCCATTATAATCTTAGCAATAAAAATAAATTTCATAAAACTATCAATATGAAAAGTTGGGAAAAAGTGCTGAATATAAATCAATTAGGTACTGTATCAGTTAAAACACAACAAATATATTTTAATGTGCTTCATCGAGTCTCTTATACTCTGTACAAATTAAATCTCTTCAACCCTAATCGCTCTAGTCGGTGTCCGAAGTGTAATGACCAGAACACGACTTTAGAACATATGTTAATCATGTGCCCAGCCCTTGATAAATGGAGGGACAAAATCTTAATATCCCTACCAAGGATAAGCGTGATCACCTTGGAAAAGGACATATCTTGAATGATGCTCTGCGACGGGGGACCAATGTCCTGTCTCCCCATTTTAAAACAAACGTTGACTAGATTAGATTATGTGTCCTTGCAGTATTTAAAATCCTATTAACTAAATGGAAAGATTTGAGCCCCCCGATCATAAATCATGGATAAACAGCATGATATCTATCCATCAGATAGAAAAAGGGAACTATTGTTTTGGTTATAAAACCAGTAAATATCATCAGATATGAACCCCCCCTCTCCCCACTGCATGCTTTTTACAGTCTAATCATCTGCGAGAAATGATTGGATAGTTAGCCATATTATGATTTTGATACTAAAAGCTTGCTGTATGTATAACAAACTATATTTTAGACAAGGTGATTAATTAACTTTTAATCCCATTTGATAACATATGCAGACTTTCAGAGTCAGAGAACCTCAACATGAAAAAGAATGTAATGTTATACATCATAAGAATGTGCTGCAGCTCCACTTGTATTGCACAATATTTTCTTTTTTCAGTAAAGGAAAAAAAAAGGATTTTCAGTAATTTGTACCAAAAAATCCCAATATTTAAAACAGATTGGAACCCAATGACTTATTCCAAATTTGTTATTCTGAACATCCCTTATTAAAATGACAGTGGCTTATACTTACCACAGTGGTTAACTGTAGAATTGAAGAAAGCAGTTGGTTAAAAAGACTGGTTGTAGAGATGATACATCTGTGGCTGCTCCATTTCAGCTGTTTGATGAAAGGTTTCCTCTTTTGGCTTTTCACCAGCTTGATTGCCTTGCTGGTTGTGAGTTTGATGCATGGGCTTCTGTGGTTTAGGCACTGTTAAAAAAGCAGTCTATACCATAATCAGTTCATTCATGTAATTTCTAGGCTAAGCATTCACAATAAGGTCACATCACTCTTCTTACAGTTTTCATGCTGGTGTTACTGTACCGGCATTGATGGCACGACTTTTAAGGTTCACGATCAGTCTTTAACCATTCATGTTTAGAGCAGTATTTGATACAGTGGGATGTCTGTCAATATTTTTTATCTTGATATTGTAGGGTGAGCCATTGGGCTAGACACAGGGACTCAATTTACTAAGGTCGACACAAGCTGTGCTAACCAAAGCTTACGTCGATTGCTGGTGCACCAGGGACCCTGTGTTCCTGATTCACTATCCCATTGCCTATGGACAATGACTGGTGACTAGTGGCCCTCTCCAGCCCTGATCTCCTTTTAAATAAAATTATGCATGTCCCTGGTGGCTAGTGATCTTCCCCTATCCCTGATCTCCTCTTAAATAATTTAATGCATGTCCCTAGTGGCAAGCGGCCCCTCAAGCCCCAACTCTTTTATTATTATAAGACATGTCCCTCATCATCTAGTGGACTCCCCCAACTGAAGCAGGCAGTGCCACCCCACCCCATCCCCCCATCCCAGCCTTGAGCCAGTGACTGGCACAGTGGCCAGCTGCTGACTGAGCTGTCAAGGGGCACATACTATACACAGTACATGCTCACTGATTGATAGCTCTGTTAATCAGTGAGCACATACTCTTTACAGTTCATGCTCCTTGGCAGTGCAGTCGGTGGCCAGCCATGGTGGTGAATGGATGGCTGTGCCAGTCACCAGCTTGGGGCTGGGGTGGGGGAGCAGGGTGGTGCAGCACTGCCTGCTGGGGTGGGGGGCCCAATAGACCACCAGGGATGTGTTTTATTATGATAATAAGAGGGGTGGTGCTTGGGGTCCGCTAGCTACTAGGGACATGTATTAATTTATTTAAGAGAAGATCGGGGCTGGGGGGGCCTAGCCACCAGGGACATGCATTAATTTATTTAAGAGGAGATCAGGGCT
Organism: Neoceratodus forsteri; assembly: GCA_016271365.2. Classification (NCBI taxonomy): domain Eukaryota; kingdom Metazoa; phylum Chordata; order Ceratodontiformes; family Ceratodontidae; genus Neoceratodus; species Neoceratodus forsteri. The sequence continues at coordinate 1,150,696,615 of CM057458.1, forward strand.
GATGGGGACCACTAGCCATCGGGAACATGCATTCATTTATTTAAGAGGAGATCAGGGCTGAGGGGAACCACTGCTTATTGGTGCAAGTATCTAAACCCTCCTAGAGGACATACTTCTAAATACCTTCTAATGGTTGGTCTAATGGTACTTAGAAACTTTTCCTCTGAGAGGGTTTTGAGAAAACTGAATTTGGGGATGTGAAAGCCTGCATCTGCCGAAATTCCCCTAGAACCATGCTGTAGCTCATTTTGTGCCACAAGGACAGTGCAAGCCCCCCTTTGGAACATACACAGTTTACATTTGCTGCAGGCTGCATTCATGAATTACTCCCAGCGCACCTGTTGGCAGAAGCTGCACCTTGTACCATTCTTTTTGATGCAAGCCACTTATGCCACTCAAGGAAAGCTTTGTGAATTGGGACTGCTGTGTCTTTGAGGTCACTGTACTTTATTATTGAATGAGTGCTTATTACCATTGAGGAAACCTGCTTTCTTACATACTTCACAGACATCTGTCACCACACAACTGGCATCACATATTTCCTGAGCATGGGTACGAACATATATGGTACCTATAGACACATTTCAACTTGGTTTGTTAAGTCTATTGAATGCATGTCTGTGCAATGTGTCTATTTATTATGAATTTCAGAACAAAACTCCAGTTGTTCCCAACACTTTCCCAACTACAAGGGCATAAATTTCATTGTTATGATACTGTATTTTAGGCATGTGATAATGTTTAGGTTACCTAGCAAGGGAACTATCAGTTTAATTTTATGTTTCCAATAAGCAGGCTTTAAAGCTTGTATAGCTGACAAAATCTACATCCTATATAACAGATCTTTGAACATAAAACAGAACAAACCTCCAAGCTCATATAAAATTGCTCTATGACTGATGAGTTTTTGATCAGCAGTTCATCTGCTTTCTGCTGGGATTCTGCATAAGTCTTATCAATTGGGTTTTAAAACAAAACCTCATATTTGAAACCATCAGGTTGGAAACTCCTAACCACTGCTATTTTCTGTAGCCTTGACCTTCCGCAAAAAAATTAATCTAGTCATGAAAATGTAGGAAGTTACAGTAGTCAACAACAAATCAAATGTACTATTTGGAAAAAAAGGAAATATAAGAAAGATAGTGACTTCTCCTTTTGCAGATACTGTTCTAGAAAAGTGTGGTCACTGGAAATAAGAGACATCAAGTTTTCCTTTGGCTTTTACCTCTTTATCTGCATACAAGCTTTACTCCCAAATGAATAGACTCTAGATACTGAGCAGGTCATCCCTGAGTCGCAACTCATTTTTAAAAGAAGAATTAGTTCTCCTTGTTGCTGACCTGGTATAGAAGTATGGGACAGCAAGCAAGGATGAAGTAAGATAATGTCAAGTGAAGGTATACGTATTGAGTTTCACTCATAGCTGCACTATAAAGGCAGGTATTCCACCCATGTTGTCATTGTTACAGCCATTGCATGGGGCAGGGGCCCAGCAGACTCACAAAATGTTCTGAGTGTTTAGAATATGCAACATTTTGCAGCAAAACAGGTGAGATACCCCTGTGAACATTTTTTATCTTTGGGTACTGGTACTGAGGGCTATTATGACCCCAGAACAATTGATTTGGTATTGCATCAATACACATAAAGTTACCTTGTCTATGGCCTGAAGTGAATTTAATTGGAAATGCCTTATACGTTATTCATTATTTTGTACACCCTTTCTGCATGTCCATAGAGGGAGGGCCACCATACCACAATGCTGGAGGAAATGTGGTGAGATCAGAGCCACACCCGTGCACATACTTTGTATTTCTCCTTGTTTACACCCCTTTCTAAAGTAATTATAACTGGGACTTTGACTGATCTTCTGTCCCCAATTCAATTTAGACCCATCACAGTCCTCCTGAATTATTTCCATGTGGGATTGAGGGATCCCTCTATTAAGTATCTACTGGGGGTTCTATTGACAGCTGGTGGGAAATCTATCCCTTAACCCTTAGAATACTGCAGAGGTATATATATATGTGTGTGTGTGTTCTAAAGTTATATACATTCAAACATATTTAGAACTCAGTGAACCCCCAACCTCCATCAATTGGCGAACTACTGTCAACTTGATCTATCAGATGGAATTTATGACATGTTCAGTGCAGAATCAATTGGAAATGGGAAGATTAAAATGGACAAAATGGCTGTTATACATGATGAACTATGGTCCACATTTTGCGCCATAAGAACACATATATTGCAATTTCTCTGTGTTAACCCTTATTTTCAATTTTTGCTTAGAATGATCTTGCACCTATGACTTCATACAGGTGGCGTACTTCATTTCTGATTTTCTTAGTGTGACAGGTTGGTTCATTTATGTCAGGTAACCTTTTCAACATGTTAAATGTTATGTCTGTTTATTAATTTAATAAACATTAAATATAAAAAAGAGGAAATGGTAGTTTACTCACCTGGTAAGGGTGATTTTGGGAGAACATCTTTGAGGCACTCCAAACCTTACTCACTGGGTCTCCAAGCCACCTGATAGGCTTGATATACATGTATTTATTTATTTATTGAATTTTGTTGACCCAGTAAGTCCATTGGGCCTAGAAGTCCCTTTTTCAGGGGAGACCGAGGGTAGGGGGGATATAGATGATAAGCAACTGAAATTGAACCAAATTAAGCTGTTGGTGGTATTTTTAGTTAATGGGAGAAATTTGTCCAGGACACCAGGAAATTACCCTACTCTTTTTCGATAAGTGCCATGGGATCTTTATCATCCACCTGAACTACCACCAATCCAGGCAGATGGGACCTCGGTTTAATGTCTCATCCGAAAGCAAAGCAGTCCAGCCCCTGCCATATGCCTTCTCTGTCCCTTCTTGGTCAGTTAGACCTCTTCCATAACTGTACAGTACCTGTATACTTGAGGAAAATACATATTAGACTATCCTGGCTACAGAGAATACATATGTCACACTGCCTTGCCATGCACAGGTTTCATTTTAGGTCCTATGCAGTACATTCTAATGCAAGCCAGCCCTTATGGTATTCCAGTATAAGCTCAATAAGCATTTCTGCTATATTTTTTGTGTTCTTTAGTGCCACTGTCATGAACTGTTTCTCACTAGGGAGTGAAGTGGAGTGCCTCAGAGATGTTCTCCCATGATCACCTTTAATAAGTGAGTAAACTACCATTGTGGGGAGAAATCTCTGAGGTATTCTAAAATGTACTCACTGGGTCCATAAAAAGCAGTACATCATCCCAGTCAGGGTAGGGGAGATCGTTCATGAGCGGCTGATTGGCTTAATGCTGTTCTTAGCATAACCATGCTGAAATTCCTCCTTGCAGCAGATATAGAGTTCAGTCTATAATCTTATGAAGGTGTGCATTGATGCCCAAGTTGCGGCCACACAAATCTCATCCATGGTAGCTAGGTTGTGTTCTGCCCATGATGTAGTGACTGCCCTGGTTAAGTGGGGTATTATGCCACTAGGGGGCACCAAGTCCTTGTTTTTGTATGCCAGAGTGATGGCTTCCTTCTGCCACACTGCAGTTGTGGACTTAGAGGTGGGATTGCCCTTTTTCTTGCATTGAATAGGACGAACAGTTGGTATGTCTTTCAGAAGACCTTTGTTCTGGTCAAGTAGATCATTAAGAGTATCTTCGTACTCAAAGCCTGTAGTTCTAGTTGACATGAGGTGTCTTCCTCTGGTAACTCATTAGGGAAATCTGTGGTCTGTGACATGTGAAATTTTGAGTTAATTTTGGTCATAAATGAAGGCACTGTCCTAATGGTGATTCTGTCTTGGTGAAACACAAGGAATGGTGTGTCACAGCTAGTATTTGCAGCTCGCATGTACACTTGGTGGAACATATTGCTACTAGCAGGGCTGTTTTTAGTGTTAACCATTTTAAGTCTAATTCCCCTATAGGTTCGAATGGGTGTGTTGTTTATGTCTGGAGTACCAGTACTAGGTCCCAAGGTTCTGAGGTCACCACAGGCCTCAGTTTTATGTTGTTGGCCACTTTGAGGAACCAGATTACGTCTGGATGGGCCCCTTGGGCTGTGCTACCTATCTGAACCCTGGCAGCCCTAATTGCTGCCACCTACACTGTCAAGGATGAGGGGGATAGTCCCTCTTTCAAGTACTTCTTGGAGGAACAAAAGGACAGTCGATATGGGAGCCTCTTCCAGGGAGATTCTCCTCTGTGTGCACCAGCTAATGAATATGCCCCAGTGTCTGCTGTACATAGCCGTAGCCAAGGATTGTCTGGACATGGTCAGGGTATCTACTACCTTCTCTGCATAGTCTGCTCTAAGCAGTCTCTCTCTCTTTCAGGAGCCAGGCAGCAAGTTGTAGACCTTGAGGGTCTGGGTGGAGGACTGGGCCCTGGTGGACGATGTCCTGCCAGGTGGGTAGTATCCAGGGTCTTTCCAGTGCCATTGCCACTGCCATCATGAACAATGCTATCCTCAACCAGTAAGGTGCCAGTAGGATTATCCAAGCTCATGATTGTCTCACTTTGTGGAGGACCTGAGGGAGGAGTGGGATCAGTGGGAACCCATATGCTATTGTGAAGTTCCACTCCCTGGATAGTGCATCCACCCCAGCCAATCAGGTGTCCTTGAATCTGGAGTAGAACCTCTGCACCTGTGAATTTTATATGGCGGCCATTAGATCTAGTTCTAGAGGGCCCAATATTGAGTTGATTTTGTGCAACATCTGTCAGTTGAGCTGCCACTCTCCTGGGTGGATGAACCGGCAGCTCAGCCAGTCCACTGTCTGGTTCAGCTTCCCTGCCAGGTGTATTGCCGTTAGGGCTGCTAAAATTGCATTGTGCCCAGTCAAGGACGCTTGAGGCTTCTCTCTGCATTGATATGCTCTTGGTGCCTCGCTGTTTTGCTAGGTAAGCCAATGTGGCTGTGTTGTCTGAGCATATAAGAACATTTCTGTATCATATTCTGCCCTGGAATGCCATCAGCATGTTGAATACCACGCACTTTTCCAGGACATTTATCAGGAGTTTCGCCTAGGCTGGAGTCCACCTGCCCTGAGCCAACTGGTTGTCTGACATCGCTCCACAGCTGTTTAGAGGTCTAATGGTGCACCCTTTGTCAGGTTGTCGGTCCTTAGCCACCATTTCAGGAACCACCTTACATGCGATCTCATGATGAACAGAATCACCAGGTCCTGATTCACTCGGTGGCCCTGCTTGATGCAGTCCAGTAGCAGCTGCCTCAAGTTCAAACATGTCCAGGGTATCAGGTCTATGCATCATGCCATCATACCCAACAGCCTGGAGCCCTTGAGAAGTGACAGTGATCCTTGAGTCAGCAACCTCTTGGTGAGATGCAGCAGTGCTTGGAACCAGTCACGCGATGGGTGCACCTGGCCTTCTGCAGTGTCTATGAGTGTGCCCAGGTGTTTGATTCTCTGACTGGTAAGAGCATGTTCTTCTCCCCTATTGATTACTCTGCCATGGGCCTACAGGCATCTGAGAACCATGTCCATGTCTCTTTGTGCCTAACTGAGGATTCTCACCTGAATTAGCCAGTCATCAAGGTAAGGTATCACCTGCATGCCCTGCTCTCTCATTTTGGTGGCCAGCAATACTGCTGTCTTGGTGAAGACATGTGGTACTGACATGAGGCCAAATGGGAGTGTTGTGTACTGGAAGTACATTCCCAGTATGTGGAATCTCAGGTATTTGTAGTGTACCGGTCAGATTGGGATGTGGAGGTATGCATCCTTTAGGTCTAGGGAGGCTAGGTAGTGCCCTGGCCTGAGGACCTGGATGGTAGACTGTATGGTCTCCATCTTGAACCACCTGTACTGGATGAAGTGATTTAAGAATTTTAAGTTGAGCACTGGGTGAAGGTCTCCCATTTCCTTGACCACCATAAAGAACACAGAATAGATCCCTTTGCCCTGCTCTTGTTTTGGTACTTCTGCGAATGACCTTGTTTTGGTGAGTTTTTCCAGGGCAGCTTTGATTTGTTCCGGGGACATCCTCTTTTTGGATATTGGGGACATGACCAGCCTGTCCCTTTGAGGGATCTATGCCAATTTTATTGCATAACCTGAGAGATGACATCATTCACCCATTGATCTGACGTTGTTCTTTCCCATTTGTGGGCGAGCAGCTTTAGTCAGGCCCCGATGGGTGGGTACCCTGACACTGCTGCCATTTGGCCTGTAGTCATGATTTGTTTTGTTTGGGATTGAATGTGTTGTTGGGGCAATTCCTGCTGTGCTGGAATTTGTTGCATGGTTTGTATAGCTGGTCCCTATTGCCTTGATGGCATTGACCCTGTAAGTTATTTGTGACATAGTTGTTCCTTTTGTCATGATAATTGCGGCTTTTTCTTGACCTGAACTTGTCTGGCAGATAAGTGTCTGCTGATTATTGGTCCTCTACCATTTCCTTGCCTTCTTTCTTTCTTTTGAGGAACTTTTCCATCCCTTCCCCAAAAAAGAGACGTTCCCTTGAACGGGATTTTTAAAAGCATGGCCTTCGATTCCAAGTTTGTGTCTCATATTTTTATTCAGTTGAGGTAGCGGGCTTTGCTGGTTATGGCCGTGAACCTGCCATTTATTCTCAACCAATCCACTGGCATGTCTGCCAAATATTTCACAGCCAGTATGGACTGCTCCATCAAGGTTCTCTCTGGGGAGTCAGGTGCCAGTGTTTTCTGTATATCTTGTAGCCAGGTGACCTTGGCCCTGGTAGTGTATATTGCCATTGTGGCTGCCCTGAGGCCCAGACCTGCCAGCTTGTAGCTTTTCTTGAGAAGGTCCTCTAGCTTTCTGTTGGTCAGCTCCTTGAGTGCTGAGGTGCCCTCTGCTGGTAGTACTATTTTTTTGCTAAAGGAGGTGACCTGTAGGTCCAACTGTTTGGCCATGCACCAGGGCTATAGTTCGTCTGTTGTAAAGGGGTACATCTTGTCCCAGGATCTGTGTTACATAATCCTTGTGGGCTCCAGCACTTCCCATTCCTTCTGTACTACCTCTTGTACTGACACGTAGATACGGAAAGTGTTAGAGGCTTTTGACATTGGATTTAGAGAGGCAATTAGCTTAGATGGGTTTCCACAGGTGGGTCCATGAAGCATACCATCCTTTATGGCCTTCACCATATTTGAGACCTGGACAGGAGTGCAAAACTTTGCAGTCAGTGTCTGTGGATCCTGCTCCATCAGTTCTTGTGGCTCCACCCCACCATTTGATTTGATGTCAGACTCCTCCCCTGATTTGTCCCAGTTTTCTGGTTGTGATGGGGAGTTACTCATCCTGGGAAACAGGGATGTTGGCCTTGATGGCAGTGTAGACTGGGAGAACTCTGTCAGCATTTGTAGGATAACTGACATAAACTATTGCTGTTGTTGAATAAGCGTGTTCATAGCCTGCTGGTTCTATAGGAGTAGGGCCATTGTATCTGGTTAAGAGTTCTCCCTAGATAGGGTGCTGGTGGGTGCTGCGCCCTGGGACAAGGACGTGTCAGAGTGCTCTGATAACTCCTCATCCATACAATCGGGGCACAGCTGACTCAGGTTTGCTGGCAGCAGTGGAATCCTGCAGGTTTTGCAGATACTGGTCTTGACCATGGTGTTCTATGGGAGACATAATGGGATAGCGGTCTTAGACTCCTAAAATGAAATGATCCCTCGCTAGTCTCTCTGAGTGCTTACCTACACTATTTTTTAGTATGCCTGCCTGGATAGTACCCGAGGAGCTACCAAAATGGTCACCCGAGTAGTTCCTGTTGGACTATAAACATGGCCGACTGTTCCAGGGCTCCTGCCCAGCTTGCCCCCATCTTGCTGCAGTAGCTGCTACTGAGAAACTCTACCCTGTATCCTGCTAGTCACTATATCCTGCTAGTAACCCCCAGTTAGTGTAGTTTTTGGCACTGGTCAGCTCCCCTAATGAGAGGAGCGAGAGTGAGCTGGGCTGTCATCCATAAGATGGCGATGGTTGCACATGTGTGGCAGCTCTGCAGCCCAACACACATTCATGCAATCCAAACAAACCCCACAAACCAGTTGGGGAAGACACCACAGGAGGTTTCAATATGGATCCCTCAGACCCCTGGTGATTTTGTTGCCTTCATCTTCAGGAACCAACGAGGTAAACCTTGTCAGGTCGAGCCCTCTCATCTCTTCTATTTTCTTTTCCTCAGCAGGCAGATTTCCATGCAGTCTCTAGAAGGAATTGCACAGTGCCGCCTACAATGCCAGGAGACCCTGAGCACCCCACTAGCAGGGGGGGTGCTCTGGTCAAAGTGTGGCTGGTGTCTGAATCCAAAAAGGATCACTCCATTAGGGATACTGATAGGACTGTGCAACAATTCTTCTTTCTCTTCTGGGGTGGACCTTTTATGTTGATTGTTACTGTAAACTTCATCAAGATAGTTTTTCTTTACAAATAACACAGTTGTTAGGCAGAATACAGTCTGCTCAGACTTATGCTAGATAGCCAAGGTGTTAGTGAAAGCCTGCCAATGGAGGGTTATTAATTAAAGCTTGCTGCTTATCTTTCTGGTAGTATTTGTGTGAAATTGCTCAGGAGCTGCATCCTGTACATGTAACTTGGTCAGATGCACACGAATAACTGACCAAGAAGGGACGGAGGAGAGGTATGGCAGGGGCTGGACTTCTTTAGAAGTCACATGTGCATCATGACTATCAGGCAGCTTGGAGACCCAGTGAGTAAGGTTTGGAGTGCCTCAGAGATTTCTCCCCACGGTATAGTTCACGGGCTAACAGCAGTCTGCTAGTTGGAAGTGAAAGTGTTTGACCTGGTGTTGAAACAGCAAGCAGAGAGTAAAAAAATATATTTACAGTTGTAACATTTAAAAGAAATAAGCAGTTCTTCTTGAGTTACAATGATAGCTAAACAGACAAAAAAATATAGAAGGGCTAGTAAAGATGATAACAAAGTGAGGTGAAAATGAGAAGAAGAGAGGATGTAGGGAAGAGGAAAATGAGCATGTATTAAACTTCTGAAAACCTATTAATTGAAGTAATTATAACATATTCTTTCCACGAAGATGCAATATGTGAAGCAATATATCTACTATTTTTTCTGAATAAAACTTTATCTGAGTCTTTGACATGCTGAATGGCCATGAAAACATCATCCTCCATTCTATGATGGTTGGGCTAATTAAAATACTCTGCTATAGATCTGTCTTGTGCTTGGATAATTCTATCCAAGTGGATTCTTGGTGGTGGACTGCCTGAGGCAGGATCATAGAGGAGAGGAGAGCTGGCCATCATTTTTAGATCCATCCTAGGACTCACAGCATACTCACTGAGTGAAACAAGGTCATTTGAATGTATGGGCATAAAAGCTGAGACACAGTGGAGGTGTAAGAGTCTCTTGCTTTACCACTCTCCAGAGGGGACTCATGAGTTTCCTCAGGAATCAGAGAATTCCATATTCCTCTTGCCATTGGTCTCCCTCATCTTGTTAGTGTTGGGGGACTTTGGTGCCTGGGTGGATGATGAAACCTCACAATTTTCTCAACAATCCTGACAGCTGATGTCATTGCTAGGCCTCACTCAGGGTATCTCTACTGTTACTCACTAGCTCAGCCAAACCTGGGACCTTGTTCTCTCACTGGGTCTGGACATTACAGATTTTAGGGTTGATCTTGTTGATGCTTAGATCATCATGCTGTCAGTTCTGGCTCAGGCCACTTGTCTTGTCCCATTATGCGGAGATGGTTTAGTACCATCCTAAATGCAGTCTTGAGCCTGAGAAATTCTTGCAGTGCTCGACTTCTGAAGTGTGGTAATAGCACACAGGGTTTGTACTGAGTTGGCCTTAGATGGTTGTAATCTGGCCACTGCTGAGACCCTGGCCACCTACACACCAGTCCATGTCCAGCCGCTGGCCTCCTGATATAGCTCATCATGGTATAATGATGAGCTGCATGAGTTGAAGGCAACAGGTTGAAGGTTGGAGGATTTTTGGAAGAGATCAGGTTCAAAGGAAGGTGAAATACTTCTTCATGGAAAGTGTGGTGGATGACTGGGACAGCCTGCCAGAGGATGTAGTGGAAGCAAAGACTGTGGGGAGCTTCAAGCATATGTGGGATAAGCACAGGGGAATAATAGGTAGAAGAACGGGGGGAGGGAGTGACTTCTATGACCAACTAGAGTTAGTGGTGACAGAATAGGCAGGGTCAAAGGGCAGACTGGATGGCCCCAAGGGCCCTTTTCTGCCCATACAATCTATTTCTCTAGGTTTCTAGGCATGCCCTGAGAATCTATTGGGAGTATCAGAGGGTAAACCTTCCATGAGTTAATACCGTAAGCTGAAACTAACGGGTACAGCTTTTCTGCACTGTAGACACAGTTGTGAGGAGATATTTCAGCAGTTAAGTGTGAGAATTCTGCCTGGTTCTCCTCAAACACAGTGTCATTCATTCAGGCAGGGATCTCTTCAAGTGGCCTTTCAGAGGCCAGCAGGGTTTATTTCATGATGTCTGGTGGCTCTCTATAGTCCAAAAGTAAGATTCACCCATTTTTAGATGAGGAACATGAGGTGATCACCAGACTGCACCCCATGCTTTTGAACCAGGCCAACTTGACTGCCAGTGGACTGTTAGGAGGTCTTGGTCCCAATCATTACCAAAATACTTTAACATTTCCTTGAGGAGGGATGCCTCCCTTCCACCTTGAAGAGGATGAAGGTCAGACCCATCCTTAAGAGGTCATCACTGGATACAGACATCCTGGCAAATCACAGGCCTGGTTCAAGCCATCCATTTATCAGGAAGGTGACTTAGAAGGTAAAGAGCAGCCCACCAGGATGAAATGCGATGCACAGATTTCTGCATAATGAAAGGAATTACGTGCAATTGGAATTGGCCTGTTTAGTGCAGTAACACTGCTGTAGAATTCTCCTGTATTGATTTGCATCCTTGTGTGCTCCACTGTACAATAGTTGTGGCACAGCTGGGGGCCCATCTTGAGGCATATAACATCTATGAAACATTCCAGTCTGGTTTCATGCCTTAGCACAATACAGTGAGTGTGCTTGGCATGGTGTTAAATGACCTCCTCTTCCTGGCAAGAGAATTAGGGGAATGATTTGTAGCTTTTCTTCTTAATCTGTCATTGGCATTTAACATGGTGGATACTAGAGTTTGGAATGGGTCATCTGTGGCAATATGGAGGACTCTTGGGTTAAACCTATAAGTGGTTTTGAGTCCTTCTAATCTGGCAGATCATAATGGGTTGAATTTGGTACTTTCTTCTAATAGGCTGCCTCATTATGCTGTGGCGTGCCACAGGGGGGTGGTTTTTGTCCCCAAGTTTATCCACCATGTCCATGTTGCCATTTGGAAAGGCCTCTCAGTGGTATAAGTGGGAGTTTCACTGTTATGCAGTTGACATCCAACTATACTTGTTGTCTACACCCAACAGGCATTCTGTGATTTCTGTACTTGGCTAATGATTGCATGAAATGTTTGTCTGGATGGCATCCAGCTGGCTGAGTTTAAATCCAGGCAAGACAGAGGTGACACTGATGCAACCAGGTCTTTGTAGGCCAGTAATGACTAGTCTACCACTCCATCTTGAAATGGTGTGGTACTACAAGCTGTGGACAAAGCGAAGAATCTGAGTGTCATTGTGGACTAGACTGTCATTAGAACATCAGGTAGCACCTATGTTCCATGGTGGAGTTTTCTAAATAAGGAATATCACCAGGATTAATCCTTATCTAGTGCACAATGATCAGATGACCATAGTTCATACCTTCATTACAGCAAGGCTTCACTACTGTAATACTCTATTCCTAGGGCTAGCAGGTAAGTTAGTGCACCACCTTGAGCTGGTCTAGAATGCTGCAGCCAGGCTAACTACCAGAGCTAAATCATCTGAGCATATCATGTCTGTGTTGCTGGAACTACACTGGAAGTCAGTGTGGTGATACACAACCTTTAAAGTTGCTTTGTTAAATTAAAAAGCCCACATGAACTGGGCTCCAGACCACCATAAAAGATTTATTTATGGTGGCCTTAACCCAACTTACTTTCTAATCCCTGGCCACCCATTCTACTCCACTGAGGGATGTCTGTTGACCATTCCAAAACTGAGATAGTAACAATCTGGAAATAGGGCTTTCTCACTAGCTGTGCCATTAATTAGGAATGCCATCCTTACTGGAGTTTGAATGGCTCTTCAGTGGAAGAATTTAAAAAAGGATGCAAACTCATCTTTTTAAGTTTCACTGATTATCTGAGATTTTAGTTTCTATATATCCCTTTCAGCTGTGACCATGCTTTATTGTTTTCCTCACTATTTATTTCTTCATTTTTTTGTGTCTTATAGGTTTATATCCATGATATGTATTATATATTATTTTACATATTGTTAAGCACCCTGAGCCCATTGGAATAAGACACCATAGAAATAAAATCTCTTTGCCATTTAGGGCTGTTTAATCTTGTTCTGAGACACTTTCTTTGTCTTACATACTGTTTCTGTCACTGTTTACAGTGATTAGGTAGCTGACAACATGCATTGTGCTGTGAGGTACTGTATGCCTTGATACTGCAAATACCTCCTGCTGAGTAGCATTATGTGTTAGATTCCTTGATATACTTGCTACTGCCACATTTCCTCAAACCACATTTAAAACATCCTGTATTGGCTGCCTAGATTCCATTTTGCAGAGGGGATAGAATGGCTCTGACAAAAATGTTTTGCAAGTTGTGATTTCTGTGGAAAGCTAGGGAAGGTGAGTTTTAAAGTGCCTCTCTGACCTAGTGGTACTATTGCAGTAAGTGGAAGTGCTTGTTGATAAAATACTGAAAGGGATATAGGCCTTCCAGGTTCAGGGGAAATTTCCTAAATACACTTCCTTCACTATTGCCTGGCTGCATCACAACTGCTGTATAATCTGTTAACCTCACTGCACACATTTTCTGTTAATTTCCCACAGCTTAGACACAAAGGGCAACCACAGGAGGTATACGCCAAGTGCAGTCCAGCACCTACCTTACTGTCTGCTGAGCTTCACTGATCTTTACCGACTGGGAGAGAGATCAGTCATGGAGGGAAGGCAGACTCTGATAAGTGCAGAAGTAATGATTCCTTGATAGCCATTCCACCAGACTGAATTCCCTTTGGAGTGCACAGTCTGGGCTCCTATCTCTGCTGAGGTGTCTTCTCTCCTTGATCGCTCTGCTCAGACCCAGCCAGCAGCTGCTCACTCAGCATAAGAAGCAGTTGGAACACTTACCCAGAATTCCTAGCTGCTGTATATAAATCAGCATTTGTACTGCTGTACCACTACTGAAATAGTGGTCGACTAATAGAGAGGTCTGAACTGGAAGCAACAGTTCAGACACAAAGGGCACCTCTAGGAGGCATACCCTAAGAGTGGTCCAGCCCCTAGCCCTACAGTCTGCTGTACCCACCACTGAAACAGTGGTAGGCTAATATAAAGCTCTCAGACAGAAACAACAGCTCAGACACAAAGGGCAACCTTTGGAGGTATACACCAAGTGTGGTTCAGCCCTTAGCCTTACTTTCTGTTGATCTTCATGATCTTTTCCAACTGAGAGAGAGAGAGAGACCAATCATGGAGGGAAGGCAGACTCTGACAGGTGCAGAAGCAGGGATTCCTTGACAGCAACTCTACCTGGCTGAATTCCCCCTTGGAGTGCACAGTCCAGGCTTCTAGCTCCACTGAGGCGATTTCTCTCTTCACTAACTCTGCTCAGACCCAGCCAGCGGCTAGTCTCTTCTGCTGAGCTTCACTGACTGGGAGACAGACCAATGACGGAGGGAAAGCAGACTCCGACAGGTACAGAAACAGGGATTCCTTCACAGCAGTTCTACCTGGCTGAATCCCTCTTGGTGTGCACAGTTTGGGCTCCTATCTCAGCTGAGGCAACTTCTCTCCTTGATTGCTCTGCTCAGACCCAGCCAGCAATTGCTCTCTCAGCATAAGCAGCTGGAACACTTACCCAGAATTCCTAGCTGCTGTATGTAAATCAGCATTTGTACTGCTGTACTACTACTGCAATAGTGGTCGACTAATAGAAAGCCATCAGCTGGAAGCAACAGCTCAGACACTGAGGGCACCCCTAGGAGACATACCTCAAGAGCGGTCCAGCCTCTAGCCTTACTGTCTGTTGTACACACCACTGAAATAGTGGTTGGCTAATATAAAGATTTCAGACAGAAACAATCAAAAGGAAAAAGGTCTGGCTCCCCATATGATGCATAGGGCAAATGCCAGACCTTGCCCAACAACTAACACACTGAAATCTGGACAATGGAAAGTTGTGTACACAAATGCTCATAGTCTGGGAAACAAGATCCCAGACCTGCAGGCAATAATGACAGAGGCTGAACTGGACATAGTAGCCATTAGCAAAACATGGTTCACCAGTAACCACATGTGGGAGACTTCAGTACCTGGCCATGTACTGTTCAGAAGAGACTGAGATGCAAAAAGGGGGAGGGGTGGAGTGGCCCATTATGTCAATGAAAATATCAAAGCTACACAAATTCAGAATACACATAAGGAGCCAGAAGAACTGTGGGTCATCCTGGAAACAGGAACCGGGACAGCCGTACAAACTGGGGTTGTCCACAGGCTTCCAGATCAGGGGGATGACATAGACACATTACTGTTAGAAGATATACAAAACATGACAGCTAAAGGGGAGGTTCTGATAATGGGAGACTTCAACATGCCAGATACAGACTGGTCAATACCAGCAGGAACATCTGCCAGAACTAGACACATAGTGGATTCCCTACAGGAGAAGGGCCTCAAACAACTGGTACAGCAACAAGACAGGGCTATCCTAGATCTAGTACTGACTACCAGGGAAAGGATCACAGATCTCCAGGTAGAAGGTCACCTGGGGGCCAGTGACCATCACATGGTATGGTTCAATTTGGCCACTAGAACTAAGTCTTCCCATTCCAAGGCAAAAATATGGAACTTCAGAGGAGCTGACTTTGATAAGATGGCCAACAGAGTTAAGCTAGCCCTGGCAAAAAGAAATACAGGTGAGGGGGTACAGGCAAAGTAGGCAAGCTTTAAGGATGCAATGCATGAAGCAACATCCCACTGTGTTAGAGAGAAAAGGAAGTGCAAAAGAAGAAGGAAACCACTTTGATTCTCAAAAACAGTAGCAGAAAAGGTCAGAGCCAAAAGGCTGGCCTTCAGGCAAAATAAGGGATCGCAGCAGGATGAAGATAGGGAGGCATACCAAACTTCCCTAAGGGAAGCAAGGAAGGTAGTAAGGCAGGCAAAGGCCCAAACCAAGGAAACACTAACATGAACAGTAAAAGAAGGTGACAAGACTTTCTATAGATACATTAGTGAAAGGAGAAAGTCCAAAGGGGATATTGCTAAGATCAAAGGGGATAAGGGGCATGTGAGGAGGAGGACCATGTAAAAGCATCTATCCTAAATACATACTACTGCTTAGTATTTACTGAAGAGAAGGTAGGGCAGGGCCCACAGCTCAACGCCATGGACACAGGGAGAAGGGAGGTGTGCACTAGTCCCTTCACAAAAGAAAGGGTCCTACAAGAGCTCGATAAGCTCAGGGTGGACAAGGCAATGGGACCTGATGGCATACATCCTAGGGTACTAAAGGAGTTAAGGGTGGAACTAGCAGAGCCATTATCAGAACTGTTTAGTGAGTCTCTGAGCACAGGAGAGGTCCCAGAAGACTGGAGAAGGGCTTATGTGATCCCGCTACATGAGAGTAGTAGGAGGGAGGAGGCAGGGAACTACAGACCAGTCAGTCTTACCTCAGTAGTGGGCAAGATTTTGGAGGCACTGCTTAAGGAAAGGATAGTGCAACACCTGGAATCCATAGGAGCACAGGATCCAAGACAGCATGGGCTTACAACAGGAAAGTCCTGTCAAACTAGTCTCATAGATTTCTTTGACTGGGTAACCAGAGTGGTGGACCAAGGGGTAGCAGTTGCTGTCACCTACCTTGACTTCAGCAAAGCTTTCAATACTGTTCCACATAGAAGATTGATTAATAAGCTGGGTAGACTCGGGGTGGGTAAGAAGTTGGGTCAACTTGGTGGCAAACTGGTTGACGGGCAGAAAATAGAGAGTGGTGGTAAATGGTGTACAGTCAGAAGACATGCAAGTCACAAGTGGGGTACCTCAGGGGTCAGTCCTGAGGCCAGTCCTCTTCAATATCTTCATTGGTGACATTGCTGATGGACTGGAGGGTAAGGTTTGTCTGTTTGCAGATGACACCAAGATCTGCAACAGAGTAGATGATCCAGATGGGTGGGCAGAATGAGATCAATGACTGGATGGCCTCTAGCTGGTTGCGACTGATCCCCGATAAGATGGAGATACTGGTGGTGGAGTCGAACAGAGGGTGGAATAGGTTGGCCTCTGGTGCAAAAATGGCTTTTTCTTGGCTCAGTACCATTGAAGGCCTCCTCGAGGGTGCGGGATCTGGGCACTATTCTTGACAGTGGATTGACACTTCAGTTTCAGGTGGCATTCATTGTCAGTACTAGTTTTTATCATCTGAGTAATATCGCCAGGATAAAGCCCCTAGTTCCACCGCAGGACCTCCCCATCTTGGTGCTTGCCATCATGACATCCAGGCTTGACTACTGTAATGCACTCTATCTCATGGTCTCTGGGGATACCCTGTACTGACTACAGCTGGTGCAGAATGTGGCAGTGAGGCTGTTGACAGGACAGCCTAAGTATCGTCATATCACTCTGGTGCTGCGTCAACTGCACTGGCTGCCGGTTAGGTGGAGGGTCCTCTTTAAGGTGGGTTTGCTCACCTTTAAGGCCCTACATGGCCTGGGCCCTGGTTTCCTGAAGGACCTCCTTACACCTGCTGTCTCGGTTCACTCCCTCCACTCCTCCTCTAGGGTCCTCCTCACAATTTCCAGAGTGAAGTTAAAAACAGCTGACAACAGAGCATTTAGTGTCACTGCCCCCATCCTGTGAAATTCGCTCTCTCCAGCTGTCAGGAAGGCCCCTTCTGTAGAGGTATTTAGCGTCCACTTCAAGGCCTTCTTGTATAATCAGGCCTTCCAAGACTGTGTCTTATAGTCCTTACCTGTTCTCAGAACCTTATGTTTAGGTTAGCCTTTGGCTTTTTAAGTGGTAGTTGCTGCTGTTGAGGGTAATATTTATATACAATTTTATTTAATTGCTGAAATATTGTATGTTTATGTTTACTAGTATGTTGTTATGTATTTATTATGATTTGAAGTATGCATTTTTAATATGTTCGGCACCGAGAGCCTCCGGGATGGGCATCTCTTAAATAAAATTTGGCTTGCCTTGCCTTGCCAGAATGATAAGAGATCTGGATAAACTGGAGAAATGGTCAGAAGAGTGCAAGATCATGCACATAGGGAAGAGAAACCCTGAAGTCACCTATAAGTTGGGAGGGGAGTTGCTGGAAGTCACAGGGGAAGAAAGAGACTTGGGCATCATCATCACAGATGACCTGAAATCATCCAAGCAGACCACTAAAGTAGTAGGTAAGGCTAGGGGGATGTTGGGGTCTATTAGTAGGGGTATCACAAGTCATAAGAGGGAGGTAATGATCCCTCTTTACAAGACACTGGTTAGGCCCCATCTGGAGTACTGCATGCAGTGCTGGATGCCAAATGTTCACAAAGACATTAACCAAATTGAGGCAGTCCAGAGAAGGGCAATCAAAATGGTGCAGGGACTGCATCAGAAAACATATGAGGACAGATTAAAGGAGTTCAATATGTATGCCCTAGAGCAAAGCAGGGAGAGAGATGATTTGATCAAAACATTCAAACACCTGAAGGGCATTAACAAGGTGAAAGAGTCTAACATGTTTCAATATAAGAAAAATAGCAGGACAAGATGACACAGCATGAGATTAGAGGGAGGCCGATTAAGGGGTAATGTGAGGAAATTATTTTTCAAAGAAAGGGTGGTGGATGCATGGAATGGCCTACCTCAGGAAGTGGTGGATATGAATACAGTGCAGGGCTTCAAACAGGCATGGGTTAGGCATAAGGGAGCAATACAGATCAGTATGAATAGATAGGCCATTGACAGAGCAAAGGCCGATGGCACATTCATAAGGTAAAAAAAGAAATGGGCAGACTGAATGGGCCTTGCGGTCCTGATCTGCCATCAACTTCTATGTTTCTATGTTTCTATGTTGAAAGCAACAGCTCAGACACAAAGAGCAACCCTAGGAGGCATATGTCAAGTGCGGTCCAGCCCTTAGCCTTACTGTCTGCTGAGCTTCACTGATCTTCACCAACTGGGAGAGAGGCCTTCTCTCCTCCAGTCTCAAGTTGTGCTACTAAGCAGCAGATCTTAACAAACTGTTTTTTTTTTTTCAGCAGGAAGGAGTAACAAAGGTTCTGTCCTCCCACCCTACCCCCTAATCCCACCCACCCTCAGGTCCTCTTCCTATATAGGTTCTGAATGTCACCGCCCACTTCCTGCCTGACCTGACTAGAAGACAAAAAGAAAGCCTGTTTGTCTTTCATCTGCCTGGAACAGATCGTCTTCCTCTAAAGTTAAATAATTATGTACTCTTTCTTTCTATCCACTGGCCCACATGTGGATATCATTGGCTGTCAACATGGTGGGACATTCTTCAATAGTCATGTCACCCAAACGCAGGGCCCCTGTCCCATATGTTCAGAGATATGTCACCTCAGGGATCAGCTGCAGGAGGCATGAGGTAAGACCAGCATCCTGTGTAACCACCTACAGGGAAACATTTCTGTTAGGAGTGCACCTCCAGATCACCAACACTGAACAAGTACACCTCTCCCCCAGAGAATGAACAGGACTGGGGGATGGCAACTGCTTGCAGGAAATGGGGCAGAGCTCGGGCAACTCTCCCAAACCAACAAAGTACTCTATTCACAGCAAACAGTACACACCTTTTGTGTCCATATCATCTGTAATGATGGAGGATGTTTAGGGCCAAAGGAATGTGAAATGCAACAGGATAGCAAAACAACATCATAAACAAAACCTCAACAGGAAAGAAAATCATAATCATATGGGACTCCATGATTCACGGTGTGGGCCCCCACCTGAGGCAAAATAGACATACAGATGCGCAGGTCAGATGTGTCCTAAGAGCATCTGCTTGAAGGGACACTGAATGAATAGTCAACCTAGTTAAAAAGGAAGAAGAGGGCTCAAACATCCTGGTCCACCTAGGAATCAATTACCTTCTAGTCGGTAGGTCAAGGAGGTTAAGGAGCATATTGTGCAGCTCGGCGAGAAATTGGTTTCATTTTTGTACAGCACTGCATTCTTTGAGATTCTGCCTATTTGGGAATAGGGGAATAACAGGCAGAAAATCAGAGAGAAAGAGATAAGTGAGCTCAACGTATGGCTCAAGGACTGGTGCCACACAAAGGGGTACCACTTCTTTGGAAACTGGGTCAACTTCTGGGAAAGGGAATTCTTCAAATTATATGGCCTCCACCTAACTAAAGAGGGAGTCAGAGCACTGGCCCAGAAATCTGACATCTATGTAGGACATTTAAACTAGTGGGAGGGGAGATGATGGTAGCTCTAGGAAAAGCACACATAGAGCCTGCTGTCTCTCCCCCCTCCAGGTAACACCAAATCTACACACTCCAGGATAGCAAAAGCACATAGCCAGGAACATAAAACCCTTTTCAGCCCTGGCATTGAGTATCACAATAGAAAGGGAGGAACCATAAACAGGGAAAACTACAAAGGAATGAACAATAAGATCAAGGGAGGCATGACAAACAAAGCAACACCGCAAGAGTGATCAGCACTATGCCTCAATGCATGCAGTCTGGCTAACAAGATGACTGACCTCACTGCCACAATAACCAAGGCAGGACTAGACTGGGGGGCTGACCGAAACATGGTTCACAAATAATCATCATTGGGAGGTGACTATCCCAAGGTACAAATTGTTTAGGAGACATAGGACTGGGAAAAAGGGAAGGGGGTAGCTATTTATGTTAAGGATACCATAAATGCTCTAGAAATGCAGCAGGCACTAGGAGAAACATAGGATCTATGACTTACAATAGGGTCTGGAAGCCGGAAACCCATTCAGGTAGGATTCATCTACACACACCCAAATCAGGAGGAAGCCAGGGATAAGGAAATCCAGGAAACCATCCTCCAGATGTCAGGCAAAGGGGACATGGTGGTGGTGGGGGATTTCAATCTGCTGGACATAGATTGGAATACTTATACAGCAGCATCACAGAAGAGCAGGGAATTCCTTGTCACACTACAGGAAGCAGGTCTAAGTCAACTAGTGATATCACCCACAAGGGGTAATGCTGTTATAGATCTGATATTCATAAATAGCAATAGGGTTACGGGTGCTGAAGTAGGGAACCACCTTGGCAACAGTGATCATAACACGGTATGGTCCAGGGTAAAAAGGACTGTAGACTCCACACACTCCAAACTGAAGGTCCTTGACTTCAGGAGGGCAGACTTCACAAACATGAAGGCTTGCCTAAGAGACAATCTTAGTAACTTGACAGGAGGGAGCATTGAGGAATACTGGACAAGGTTGAAGGATGCAATAACCATGGCCACACCATGGTGTGCCATCAGGTTAGTAAGAACAAAAGGAGGAAAAACCCACTATAATTTTCCAAGGAGTTTGCAACCATGGTGAGACAAAAGTACATAGTCTTCAGAAACGCAGACAAAACAGGATATAAGCAGAAACTAAAAGAGACAGGGAAAGTGATAAGAAATGCAAAGGCTCAAACAGAGGTTAGTATAGCTCAGGAAGTGAAAAAGGGTAACAAAACCTTTTACAAGTACATACATGAAAAAAGGAAGACCAAACGAGGCACTGTTAGAATCACAAAAAAAGATGGACAAACCACAGAGCAAGATGGGGAGAAGGGAGAGGCACTCAATGAGTGCTTCTGCTTAGTCTTCACACAGGAAGCAGACGGTAACAGACCAATGATAAGCATAAAGAAGTGTCCGACTGAAGGAACAGACACGGGTCCCTTCACAGAGGAAAGGGTCCTGGAGAAAATAGACAAGTTAAAAGTCAGTGGCTCAATAGGTAGCACACTCACCTCTGAGGCCAGGAGATCAGAGGGCTGTGAGTTCAGTTCCCAAATCTGGCACTTGGGTTAATATCCCAGTACTGACACTGTAGTGCAGCATGAGAGGAGTGCTTCACTTCTGAGGTGCCGTCTTTCGGATGAGACATTAAACCGAGGTCCCATCTGCCTGGATTGGTGATAGTTCAGGTGGATGTTAAAGATCCCATGGCACTTATAGAAAAGAGTAGGGGAGTTTTATTGAAATAATAACATAGAGACAACACAAAAAATTCAATCAGTATACAAGGAAACCGCAAAACACAAGGTGCCAATAATAACAATAGTGATAAAAAAAGGAGAGAAAACCAAGATACAAAAGGGAAAAAAGAAAAGAAAAAGAAAGAGAAAAAAAAATGTTTATATTACTTAAACTTTATAAAGTGGAGGAACCCTTTCCACCACTTTTGCAATTCAACAAGAGCAACTTTTCGAGCATCCTGAGAATATATTCTAGACAGCTCGTTTGAAACTAAACTACTAAAATAATAATATGGCATTTTCCTTTGGTAGAGAACCCATTGACATCTAGCTTGCCACAAATAATATCTTAGACAACAGAAAAATAAAGATAAAGTCTCTTCATGAAACTGGGAGAATGTTGCCGGATATATTCCCAGAATCAATATGTCATAAGATATAAAGGTAAGCCATTTAAAACCCCATAGTGTTGCTAAGAAGTCCAACAACCCCTTCGAATAGGAGCATTGCAGAAAAAAAATGCTCCATTGTTTCCTCCACATTAATACACTCTAGGTAAGGACAATTCCTTTCTTACACTACTTTATATTTGGCATTCCCCTGAACATTCAATCTACCATAAAAAATCAACCATTGGACTTCCCAATGAAACTGAGGCAATCTGTTATCATTTAATTGAGCCAAGACCTTAGGATTCGGGGTGGATGGGCAATTTTTAAAGCAAGGGTCCTGTGGATATAACTGCCCCATTATCAGTGAGTAAAATGCCTTTACTTTATTATTTAAGATAACTTCTTTAGTAATATTCCATTTATATAATTTTTGGACAGCCGGCTGAAAATATAGTGGAATATGCATACAAGGATTTAATTTAGGCGCTAAGGTATGCCAAGTGGCAAGGTATTTGCCCAAGGCCCGGATAATCCATCTTGTCCCAATATCTTCGGATGAGGTCAACCCACACTTAATGGAACACATAATAAACAAGGACTGTAAAAACACCACTGGATCTACCATCCCTAGTCCTCCTGATTTTGTGCTTAAATAAGTATAACATCGTTTCACAGGGTTTAGCCGGTTGCCCCATAACATCTGAAAAAACACACTATATACTCTGGTTTCCAAATGAACCGGAAGGGGAATAATCATGGCTATATACTGTAAACTGGGTACCAAAAATTGTTTAATAATATGAACACGTTTCAATTTTGAAAATTTCCAATGTTTCCAACGATTAACTATAGCCTCAACCACCTGAAGCACTGAATCCCAATTTTCTACTGGCAGATTCTGGGGCCCAAATAAAATACCCAGAAGCTTAAGTGGGGATCGAGAAAAAAAAAGACACTCCTGTATCATATCCACTGGGCCAGTTGCTCCAAGAAGTAACCCTTTAGTTTTGTGAATATTCAACTTGGCATTGGAAACCCTAGCATAAGTGTCGAAAGCCACCAACAATTTATACACCTCAAACTGACTAGAGAAATAAAGCAATAGGTCATCCACATAAGCCTGCAACATCAAATCTTTATCTCTAGAAACCCTATCTGGAATTCCAACCCAACTTTGCGAGGCTATTACATATTGCAACAAGGGATTTAGGGAAAAAATGTAAAGAAGAGCACTCAATGGACATCCTTGGCGCACTCCAGTCCTTAAACAAAAGCTATGAGCCGTATTCCCTTTTAAAAAGGGAAAGACCATGTTATATTCATAAATCAGCTTAATTAGATTAACAAATTGTCTAGGGACTCCATACCATTCTAAAACCAAAACCAAAAAGGGTAAATGCACCCTATCGAAAGCTTTCTCAAAATCAGCCACTACCATACAACCTGAAGTTCTGGATAAAGACAAACGTTCAATGACATCATGTATAATCATTAAAGCCGACTGAACTTTTCTCTCTGGAATCCCACAGAATTGATAAGGAGATATCACCAGTCTAGCATAATTTTTCAAACAGGTATTCAAAATACTTGTAAAAATTTTATAATCGGAATTTAATAATGTGATAGGCTGCCAATTCTTAATGTTCCATTTATCCCCTGATTTAAATAAATGAATCAATAAACCCTCTGAAAAAGAAGAGAAAATGGTGGAACTTTTGTTAAAATACTGAAACAAAAAAAAACAAACATTGACTCAACTCCACTGAGAAGGCTTTATATAAGTCATTTGAAAGACTGTCTGTTCCAGGAGAAATATTTGTTTTTAGTTTCTGAATGACAGCCTGAATTTCTGTTTGAGAAGTGGGCTCCAATAATGCTGAAGTCTCATTTGTCCTTAAAGGAACCTTAATGAAATTTAAATAGGAGAGCATAGACTCCTCTGTAATAGGGAGGGAGGGTTCCAATGAATGGTAATGATCTATAATTAACTCCCTGATTTGCCTGCTTGAGGTAATAATAGTCCCATCCGTTTGTTGTAATAAATCCATAGAAGAAGAATTTTTCAAAGTTTTACAAACTTCAAAAGGATCCCCGATAGGAGATTTCTTAGTCCCATTAATGAGAATAGCTTGCAGGGTTTTAGCCCTGTCATACTGGAAAGCTTTCATATCATTTTTTAGATTTTTTCTTTGTGCAGAATAATCATACCGAGAGTCATGCACCAAAGTCATGAGACTCTGAAGCTGTTGCCTCAATGATAAATATTTCAGAAATTTATGATATTTAGTCTTACTTCCTTGTTTTTTGAACCAGGTACTTAAGTCTGACTTAGTCTGCCTCCACCAGTCCCCAATGTCAGAATAAAGAAAAACCACTGATAGTCTAGCCTGTAAAATAAATTTAACCCCTGACTGTATGTATGGAAACTCCAGACTAGAAGCATTCAATTTCCATCGTACCTTCCCATATTCTGGGAGAACACTTAAAGGCAGATAACATAACAAAAGGGAGTGATCAGAAAATTCACTAGGAACCATCCTAAAGGTGTTTATTTGTACAGAAGGGGAGGCAAACATATAGTCTATTAAGGAATGAAATTTCCCTCTTGTGTAAGAAAAATGTGCTCCATGATCTGCATATGCCATGCAATTACACAGTTCTGTAACCTTAATAATATGTGCCAGAGCATGGGAATCACAATATACTTTTTTATTTTTCTGTGAAGGTGAGTCAAGAATTGAACAATTAAAATCTCCACCCCAAAGCACCTTGATTGATGTCACCAAAAAAGGTTGAACTGCCTTCAAACAGGCCACTCTATCTGCCTTTGACTGGGGATTATACATATTAATGAAACGATAACACATGTCATGCCATTTCCCATCTATTATCAAAACTCTACCCAGTATTAAATCAATTAAATTATGTAAAGAAAAAGAAAAAGAATTAAACAAAATGCCTATCCCATCTGCCTTATCCATTCCAAAGGACCAATAAGATGGCCCCCAAACCAAGTCCCTTTTAAAAGAGGTTAATTGTTCTACAGAGTGCAACCAGGTTTCTTGTAGATAACAAACTGAAATATTCTGCTCATGAACATAATGGAACAGTGCTTGCTGTTTGACTGTGTTCAGCAAGCTATGAACATTTAATGAACCCCAACACCACTGCATAATAAATCAGATACTGAATAACCTTTAACTATCATTTCTTTCGTTTTTCTTTTTTTTCTCTTTATAATTATCAATTGATTGTGAGATGGTAGACAAAGAAGATTTCTGGGAGTCTGAATCTCCCAACTCCATTTCTGTATCACCCCATGGGGTAAACAGTGCCGCATAAGAGTTACTAGTCTCTACAGCAGGGACAGAAGGTGGAGATTTAGAGTTCACATTCCTAGCAGATCTACATCATGGTAGTGGTGACCCCTGAGCCAAAACTTTGATGCTTGACCCTAGAGCACTAGGAGGCACATCAGTGTAGCACACTGGAGGAAGATCCAATATGCCCATGGAGCTGTTTTCCAGGCTTCTTATCTTTAGGCAGGGCTGAGCAAATAGTCTGTGCTACCTTATCAGGCTCAGGTGAAGAACACCTAACAACAGGATCCAGATGATTAATCTCTATCTGTTTTTCGGTAATAGTCTGCGAAGAGGGAGAGGAAGGGGGAGGATGGGCAGAAGGAGGAGGAGGTGGGGATTTAGCAGCACTCTGGGCCTTCTGTATCAAGAGATCCGGGCTTATGCAAGATGCTTTATTTTTGGCCGCCCAAGGACACTCTCGAAACACGTGACCATACTCCTCACAAAGATCACACCTAGAATGATTTACACATTGCATTGTTACGTTCCCCACCTCTCCGCAATTATCACAACATGGCTGATCACAAACGCTAGAAAGATGAGTCCTAGAACCACATTTATAACAGGCCCTT
Source organism: Neoceratodus forsteri (assembly GCA_016271365.2). NCBI lineage: Eukaryota > Metazoa > Chordata > Ceratodontiformes > Ceratodontidae > Neoceratodus > Neoceratodus forsteri. Next base: position 1,150,722,264 of record CM057458.1, read on the forward strand.
GGTTGCTCTCCATAAAAACAAACCTCCTATTCCTATGTAACAAGAAGGAATTGGGGATATGATCCACCCCTGAATCAGATTGTCTTAGTTTCACTTTATACTTGCAACCCCCAGTCCAAAATTGCTCTGAATCTAAGATGGGATCAGGAGCACTCAAAACCTTGCATTTCTGGGATAACCAAAAGGTAATATCCTCTACATGGACCCCTTAATTCCTAAACATTACTGTTACGAATTTAATTAATGGTTTAGTTAAAGGTATTACCAAAAAGGGGGCCCACGTAGGGGAAAACTTCACCTGACCATACCGCTCCCAAAACAAATCCAAAGAATGAGCTGTCCAAAAGCTAACATCATAGTTGTCCTCCCCGAAATGTTAATAAAAGCAAAAACATCATTGGGGTAAAATGAAGTGACTCTTTTAATAAAGTTTTCCCTACATATCTGTCCTGCCTGTTCTCCAGCCCCCCTTTATAGCGAATGCGGACTGCATTTATACGAGGAGCTGCTTCCCTTTTTGTTGAGGAAAATAAGTCAGACATTAAAGGCTTCTGCTGGGGGGTTTGTTCCAAAGAAGGATTCTGAGTAGATGCACAAGTGTCCACTGGTGGAGGATCAGAAATGGATTTTTGGGGAACAGATGGGAGAGACTGTTCTTTAGAGACTGCAGTAGTAGATAAAGTCAGAATTGCAGAAGGCAAATCCATGTCCCCTGTAGAACCTTCAGTAGAAATTACAGGTGGCAAAACAGGTTTCCAAATTGGGGAATGTTGTGAAAATGCAAATTCTGTGTCCAAGGCTGGATCAGGTGTCCATACACCTGTAGAGGCCTGTTTCCATCCTGCCCCCATAAGGGCTACTCCTGGTGACCAATCTTCAAGTCTGTCCCCTGAAATAGGGAGCAAAACCCCTGGCCCCTTAATGTTCCCTGGTGTCATAACCGGAGTTTTAGCAACAGATTCAGAAAAAAAGAATTCAGTCACCCCAGTTTGGGAGACTGCCGTGGATTGATAAACCACGCTAGGCTGAGCATGGGGCTCAGGCTGTTTAAACACAAAACCTGCCACCTTACTAAGCGGTGGCAACTCATTAGCAAAAGGCTGTCCAAAAGGCCCTCCATGATCCAGTGACCAAACTGAACCGGGAACAAGCTTCAGAGGTAAAGTCATTTTTGTTGCAGGCTGTAGGCACTCGCCATGACTGGCGTGAAGATTGCCAGCCTGAGATAAAGTAGTTAATTCATTCTGCACAGAAGTACTGAGGGGATTCTGAAGCTGCACCTTTCCACTTTCTGTAACACTGTCAGCGGCCTTAGTAACCATGGTAATGGACACTGCGCTGCATTTGCAGCTGTCTGTACACTGAGCTGGCCCTCCCGGTGCGATAACATTCTCCTGCTATTTTTACAGTGTGATAGGGTTAGTCTCGAACTCCGATGTTGCAACATGCAACACTGACAGTTTAGGAGTTTTTAATAAATCCCCTGAGGGCTTTAGGCAGCTGCAAGAAATTGCAGTAACACTGCCAGCCTGCAAAGTTGTAGGGGAGCCATGAACATAGCACATATTGCTTGAAAAGGAAAGGATACATTCACCTCTCTCTGCGGGCCCTCCCACCTCCGTAGTTAGTTCTGTAGAAATGACAGCAGCTGCCGTGCTGCTGACAGGGGTAACTGAAGTTGTTAGTGGATGTATAGCGCTACGTTCTGCCGCTGTTACAGGCAGTAAATCCATCACAATAACCGGGTTGTTGATAATGTTGCAAACTATTGATTTTTCACTTGAAGAGCCCAAAATATCCAAAGTGACAGATGCATCATGGAATTCCAAGTCGGAATCAACATCTACCGACTATAAACAAGTAGCCTCCACATTGCAAAGGATGGGAGCTGAGGCAAGCTCTCCCAACAGACAGACGTCCTCCTCCTGTGGCGTTGCACTCTGAGTGACCATCCTGGCCTGCTCTCCTGTCTGCAACACTTCCACACCAGGATCCATGGGAGCTGCCATCTTGGTCCCACAGGAAAATGGGTCCCCCCTGCTCACAGGAAGCAGAGTAGGGGGATTTCCCCAGTGTCCTGGCCAAATTTCCCTCATTCACTAAAAATACCACCAACAGCTTAATCTGGTTCAAGGTCAGTTGGCATTCATCTGTATCCCCCTCCCCTGGGACGTGCCTGAAAATAGGCAGGATTTGTCTAGTTTGTTTGTTTGTTTGTTTGTTTATTCGCTTAACGGGTAAGCACACTGGAAACAAGTTCCTTTTACAGGTGCGACCCACATATATTGCATACAGACAATACATAATCAAACATACATATACAATGCAGCAAATTGCAGACAAAAATGTCTTTGTTACGTATAAAATTCATAAAAAAAATTCATAAAAAACAGTTACAATTAAATTGAGATTCGATACATCCTTAATGCATCGGCAAACTTTTTGACAGAACACAACCACCTAATTTCTTGAGGAATTTCATTCCAAATAAATGGAGCAATATAAGCAAAGGATCATTGTCCACTTTTAGATTTCATAAAAGGAATCTCGAGAAACCTACTGTCTGACCTATGTCTAGAATAATGACCATCAATATATGGTCTCAAAAACTTTGAAATACTATATGGAATTCCAGAGTCCATGACTTTATATATGAACTTGGCCACACAGTATTGGAAATTTAATGAAACCGGTAACCAGCCCATTTCTTTCAAAATCACACAATGATGAGATGACTTAGAACAATTTAAAGCAAACTTAGCTATCAAGTGAAGTAAAGTGGATTTCTTTGAAATCACTGTCGCAGAAGCAGTGTCAGTAATCATAGCTGCATAGTTCACAATAGGAAGTAAGCAGCAATTTGAAATAACCAGCCTAAACTCAGGAATAAGAAATGAATGGATTCTGTACAAAGAACCTAATCTACAATGTATTCTTGAGGTAACCCTCAAAAAATGAGATTCATAACTAGTGCATTTACCCAGTTAACAAAAACTAAATAAATAAATACATAAATAAAATAAAAAGTTAGATAAAGCTATGGGGCCATATGGGATACACCCCAAAATAGTGAAAGAACTAGGGAGGGAACTGGCAGCCCCCTTAGCAGTGCTCTTCAACAAATCATTAAGAAGTGGAGAGGTGCCAGAGGATTGGAAGAGTGCAACAGTAGTAACACTCCAAAAGAGTGGAATCAAGGAACAGTCAGGTAACTACCGTCCAGTTAGTCTAACGTCAGTCCTGGGAAAACTGATGAGAGTCCCTGCTGAAGGAAAGAATCATGGATTTTTTTGAGCAAACTGGTCAGCTCAACAAAAATCAACACGGTTTCATGGCAAGGATGTCCTGCCAGACAAACCTGGTTGATTTTTTTCAATTGGGTCACCAAAACAGTGGATCAGGGTGGGGCGGTGGATGTGGTTTACCTGGACTTCAGCAAAGCTTTTGACACCGTTCCACATAAAGACTAGTCAAAAAACTGTTGAACATGGGAATTGGGCCCAAGGTTACAAACTGGGACAGAAACTGGTTATATTGGAGAACTCAGAGAGTATTTGTAAATGGTACTCTGTCTGTGGAGGGGATGGTGACTAGCGGTGTTCTGCAAGGCTCAGTTCTGGGGCCGATCCTCTTCAACATATTCATCAGTGACATTGCAGATGAACTGGAGGGAAAGGTGTGTCTCTTTGCAGATGACACCACAATTGGCAACAGGATAAACACAACAGAGGGACAGCAAAGCATGGAAGCTGATCTCTGAAAACTGGAGGAGTGGTCCAAGACCTGGCAATTGAAATTCAATGCCAAAAAATGCAAGGTCATGCACCTGGGAAAGCGTAACCCAGGGAAACTGTACTCAACAGGAGGGGAGCAGCAGGAGGCTACCAGGCAGGAGCGAGACCTAGGGGTGATCATATCAGATGACCTCAAGGTTAGTAGACAATGTGAAAAAGCAGCACCAAAGGTTAATGGTATCCTGGGATGAATAGGGAGGGACATCACGAGCAGAAGGCATGAAGTAATCATGCCCTTGTATCGGTCCCTAGTCAGGCCTCACCTGGAGTACTGTGTACAATTCTGGAGGCTACACCTCATGAAGGACATAGATAGTCTGGAGATGGTACAGAGAAGATCAACAAAGATGGTGCAGGGCTTGCATCAGAAACCGTATGAGGCAAGACTGGATGACCTCAAATTATATTCCCTAGAACAATGCAGGAATCGTGGGGACATGACAGAAACATTCAAATACCTTAATGACTACAACAGGGTACATGTGCAAACTCTCTTTCAGGTAAAGGATTACAACACAACTAGAGGGAACAGCCTTCGACTTAAGGGAGGAAAGTTCAGATGCAATGCGAGGAAATTCTTCTTCACAGAGTGTGTTGTGGAACCATGGAATAGTCTGCCAGAGGGGGTTGTGGGAGCCAAGACCGTGAGGGAATTCAAGTGGGCATGGGCCAGACACTGTGGGCTACACAAGTAGGCAGCTAAGTAGGGGGGTAGGAAGCCAAGGGCAGACTTGATGGATAGTATGGTCGCCATCTGCCGAAAACCTATATGTTTCAATGTTTCTATATTGTCATGACTTGCTTATATTGTCTATTCTTTTTTACTGTGTATTTTGTCTGTACCTGCCTACTGTTTATTTTGACATTTGTTTGTTCATTTTTCCAGTACACTGTTTTAGTAATATTGACTGCACTTCTCAACTAAATGTTCAGTATTTGTCTCCTTGCTCTCCTCCCCAGGCTGACTTGTGTATGAGCCTTAGCTCAGTGTAGCTTTTCCTATTACTAATTTTTGATAAATAAATTATAGGTATTGTCCCTACAAGAAGAAGGAATTCCATTTTATATAGTACCTTTATGACAGACATATGCACATACATACTGTACATACATACACACTATATCCTAAAGCACATTGCAAGTCCTAATAATTAAGATAGATAGCAAACTACCTGATGTGTACCCAAGCTAAACAATAGACAGTTGATATTTTGCAAGTTTCGGTGGAGTTTTCTTTAAGTAGTCATGCAAAATGTGCTTCGATGTGCTTATGCAACTGAATGAGATGTTATGAGATAATGCTTATGTAACTTGAGTTTACTTTGTAGCTTTCCACCTCTCTATCCATGGGATATACCATGCTGTAGGAGTACACTGCAAGGAATCCTAGGAGAGGGTTCCCCACCTACAGGTGCCGGGAATGAATGCATCGGTTAAAGGTAGGGTAGGAAGAAGCCCACGGGTAAGAGAGACATGCCGCTGAAGGAGGAGGGGAGGATGATGGGCAACAAAAAGAATCCTGGCAAGGCCCAGGATGTTTGTGACCTTCAAACTCGATGGGGGAGTGATGTAGTTGCTCCACCCATTGAACCACGGGCTAAAAGCCCTTCCATTCGATGTGTTTATACAACTGAATGAAATGATATGAGATAATGCTTGTGTAACTTGAGTTTACTTTGTGGCTTTCTGCATCTTTATCCATGGGATATACCACCCTGTAGGTGTACTATGCAAGGAAACCTAGGAGAGGGTTCCCCCCAACAGGTGCCGGGAATGAACGCATCAGTTAAATGTAGGGTAGGAAGAAGCCCAAAAAGAATACCTAAAGATGTCAAGCATCGAAGAGGCGAGGATGATAAATTAAAGTCTGTGAAGAGAAGGGCTAATTTCCTTAGGAGAGAGGGGAAAGCTGAGGTCACCATCTGCCTCCATACGACAGCGGAGCCTAACTAACTAGAAGAAATCCTAACTAACTAATATTACGACCACTGGCATAGAAGAGAGGAAAATCCCACTTTAAGGAGGAAACCTCTGGGGATCCAAGGCCTAGGTTGCCTTCCATCAAGGCTGATGACATTTGATTTGAGGACGTATGTCAGTAAAGAGAATAGTTCATAGATGAGAGATATAAGGAGGGAAGATGATGATGGGATAGGGAAAAATCCCAAATAAATACAGAGAAATAAAGAACATGATGTAGCAGGGACCCAAGGAGGATATGCTTGAGTAATGATGGGAGAGAGTATATCAGAGGAGGAAGGATGGATCCACGTACAAGTCAGAAGAGCAAGGAGTATCCAGATGTGCTCACAATGAGATTCCAGAGTTTGATTGAGTGATATGAGGGAGTAGTCACTGAGGTTGAAGAGGCATGCATGAGTATGCAATGTGAATGATTAGACTCTGAACGATTAGACCCTGAGGATGTAGTCAAGGAGAGAGTATAGAATTCAGTGATAGGAATGTTAGAGTAAGTGATGAGAACAGATAAATCTTGAGGTAATGCTAAGTGAATGATGACTGGATTTATAAACTCAATATGACTTATGAACTCAATACGACTGGAGTTATGACCTCAATATATGCGGTAGGATGGCCGCTGATGATAGGTGGCATAGGAATTATGGTAAGTACATCCAAAAAGAATATTGATAGTGAGCCATGATAGGAATGAATCCAGGATAGTCGGAATGGAAATGGAAGAGGAGACAGGAAGGAATCAGAAATGAACTGGCACGAATGAAAGAAAAGGAAGGAGGCTCCTCAAAAGGAGGTAGACTTCTAGGCCAGAAAGGGAGAGTTGGAACTAGAGGCAACCCAGGTTGAGCAAGCGAGGAACAAAACTGGATGAGGTGAAATGAGAAGTGAGCAAAATCGGACAATGTAGGATGACTATGGAGGCAAAGAGCAGTGGGAAGCCATGATGGCTGGTACTAGAAGGCGCTGGACAAGGAAGGGAAATCAGGAAATGAATGAGGTATGAAGAGGGATTGAAGCCATGGAGGCTGGCACAGGAAAGCGAGATCGGAAAGGACAAAGGATGGGGGAGAGCAACGGGTTAGCATAGGACCCAGCCGATACAGGAGGAGAATGGCAGGAAGGCGATCAGAAAGAGGTGGCATCAGGAATGGAATGAGAACTGTAATAGGCGAGTAGGATGAGGCCGGATGGAATCCACCAGAGCTTGAGGTCATGAAGGCTGGTGTGGTCTGGTGTGGGGCATCGGTAGGTAAGGCCATGCAACTACTAAGTGTGGTATGTTGTGTGCAGTTGCAATCAGGGATGTGTACGTTTGGTGTACATGGCCTCAGTTTTGCTGTTGATCTCCACTGAGCATGCAGTACCTGGTCAGGTGGGTGGGGATGTCTCGTAGTACATTTAGAGAATTGTTTGCTATTTCTGTCACCTGCTGCTGGATGTCTGTCATTGGTTGTGTTGACTTGGTCCTCCCATACTTGAATGTGTGTGTGTGTGTGTGTGTGTGTGTGTGGTGCTGGGGGGGGGTGAATTCGGAGTTAGGGTTTTCAACCCTAACAGCGAATTTCCTCACTTTTGTCACTGTGGAACAACCCTAACTAATGCATTAAACGGAGTTTTTTGCCTCTAATGTCTTTTGAGAATGATAACTAGAAATAGTGAATGGAGTGTAGTGAGGGAGTGGCCCAAAGGCCCCCGCGCTCCCGCCACATGATGTCTTGTGGCATACTAACACGGACAGCAATGCAAACAGAAATGCTAACAGTGGCACACATGGTAACACAAGCACGAATGAGAACAGAAAGGGTAACGCACATGGTGGCGTAGACGGGAATGGTCTGCCACATGATGTGTTGTCACATAGTAACATGATGCCTGCAATCAGAAATGTCAAGGGGCATGGTGACGTAAAGTGAAACAGAAAGATAAAAAGTACTGTAGACAGAAATGGCAAAAAATAACAGAAACGCAAGCGCAAATGAAAACGCAAAAGATAACGCACATGGTGGCGCAGATGTCAACGGTAAGTGAAACGGGTACAGAACTGCAAGCGGAAAGGGCAACAGTAACAGTAATGTAACCGCACAGGCTGGTTTTCCCCAAAACCTGCATAGAGAAAGACAGTGAGTACAAATAATGTATGCATAATGATGAGTATTGGTGCAGAAAATGAGAACTTGGAATACTAAATACGTTATATCTCAGGAACCGTACGACATAGAAAAAAAATGTAAAAGTCATATTATTTACAACTGTCCTGGCTAATTTGGTACTTAGCACGAAAAGTCCGTATCTAGCACCATTTCCGAGATACGAGCCCTGAAAGGCGCGGCGAACGCCGTAATGTTATCCTATGGGAAAAAAAGAAAAGTTCGGAGTGCCATAACTTTGCCTCCCTGTAATTTTTTTTCACCAAACCACTGAAAGGCACATCTGTGGGCTGTTGGCTGTCTTCCCTCCAAATTTCAGGAAAAAAGACCAAACCGTTATTTTGCAGCAGGGTGCCAAATGATTTCTGTAATGCGCCAGGCGACGTAATGTTATCCTATGGGAAAAAATGTAAACTTTGGAGTGCCGTAACTTTGTCTCCGTGTAATATTTTTTTCAATATAACACTGAAAGGCACATCTGTGAGATGTCAGCTCCGTTCCCTCCAAATTTCAGCCCAAAACTCCCAACGGTTCTTTTGCAGCGCAGTGCCAAAGAATCGCTGTCACTTTCCCACAGATGGAAAAACTACTGTTGCAATTTGCGAAAGCTTCCGCAAAAAAGTTCAACACTTTCGTGAGCAAGAAAGTAATTCGCGAAAGTACTTTTTCCAGAAATTTGAAAAACATATTTCTGGGGTGTTTTACCACAAAATAAAGACATGGCAAGCATCCTCACGGTCCGACTAGGTGAATACAAAAAGAATTAGGTTGCTAGAGGGTCCCAAATTTAAATGCCAACCATTTCTCTGATCACCAACTGAAAACAAAATGGCTGATTTGCGAAAGTAACAGGCCCATTTGCGAAAGTAAAAATGCATTTGCGAAAGTGTTGAACTTTTTGTTAACTTTTCCCATTGACATAATGGAAACTGTTTTTGAATAACTTTTGAACCATTTAATATTTTTCACTGAAATCTTCAAAAGGCACATCGGGACCCCAACCACATTCCCTGAAGATTTTGGGCTGGTTGCATACAGCCATCTGACCTGTAAGTAGCGACAGTAGAATTCCAGAAAAAGTATAAGCGGCACAGATCACGCTTAATAACTCCACAGCCGTATATCCGACCAGTACGAAACTTGGCAGTTCCCAAGGCCTATGGTTCTTGATCATGTATTCCAAATTTCAGGCAAATCCATCAAACAGTTGCAAAGTTATTAAGGTGCAAAGTTTGAGGTTTAATATAGAAATGGCTCTCAACTAACTATAATTGGCACTATCATACATATAATATATATATATATATATATATATATATATATATATACATATATATATATATATATATATATATATATATATATATAGCATTTTGGTCATTACAATGTAAATAAGCAAGGGTAGCAGATGTACTCCAGGAAGGAAACAAATAAAATTGTTTGTAAAGCGTATAATACAAGTGTTATTAGTCTGAAGTGTGAGATGGCTTTGTGGGGTGGGGGTCTTCACCAACTACTGCAACATCAGAATATTGAACTTTTTCACCAATTCTGCTCTATCTGTGAATTGAGGCACTCAAATCATGAGTTCTAAGAAAACAGGATTACTTGTGAATGTTAAATTAATTTATTGATTTTACCTGCTACTAGTGGTGGGTGAAGTGGCAAAAATTAATTAAGCGGAGTAATCCATGAAATTTGCCCATTTCACATAGTGAAATGCAAAATTTTGCCTGCAGGACAGTGAAATTTCACCTGCTAATAGGAGAAATTTCTCCTTGTAAGATGAATTTCATTTTCCAAGGTGAAATTTGCCTGCAGGATGGCAAAACTTTGTCTTCCAAGATGAAATTTCACCTTCTGCAGGCGAAATTTTGCCTTGATGAAATCAGGCTATACAAGGAGTAATTCACAGATTACTCTGTGCAGTGAAATTGGTCATGTCGCCACCACTTCACTGGCAAATTTTAAATTCGCTGCATCTCTACCTGCTACACTTCCTCTGTCCAACAATTCTACAGCAAATACAAGAAAATAAACATTTGCCATTGGTCAATGCTCATTTCATTTTTTTCTCCATTTGTAAGCAGTGTGGCCCATTGCTGCCCTGTCAGCTCCAATACTGACCATCCCTATCTCCGTTGCTTACTTCCTCCAATCCCCTATAGCTTACCCTATGTTGATAAGTTTGGTGGCTCAGTTTTACCGTGCTGGAAGTGTTACCAAGTGGAAAGGCAGGCAGTTTGGTCTTGTGGGATTAGAAAGTGCCTGGCATCACATTGCAACACACTGGGCTATTTCCTACTTCCTGGTCATGACTCCATCCCACAAGCACATGCACATAGAGCAATCATGGATTGCCAGACATCCAAGCCGCATGTGAGTAAACATGCGGACAATGATTTTGCCACCAAGCCACCCCCAGGAGCCACTGCTGTTGTGGTATGGTGCAGTCCCCTACTTCCCAAGATGATGGTATCATAGTGATGCTAAGAAGGAACCCTTCCTGCCATCTTCCACTCCTGATGTCCCAGGCATGGGTCACCAGCATGACAAATGGTCCCCCACCTTTTGATGCCATGGTGCTAATGAGATCAGGCGCATTTGGGGTGGTATGGCCATAGTCTTGATGCCACAGTGCTGATCAGAAATGACTGTTTATGTTGTTGCAGTGTCAAATATCAAAAGTTGCCCAGTGATGGGAAAGTAGCGCTGTTAGTGTGTGTCTCAGAGCTGTGAAACTGATAAACCTAAGAGCCATATCATAGTTTGGAGTATCTACTCACACCCTAACATGTTAGCAGGAAAAAAGGAACACCCTTTAAATAATTATTTTACAAGTATGTTCATATACCTATATAAAGTCAAGTGGAAAACAAAATGCACAGCAATACATTTTATTCATTTTATTTAATACCATTAACATTAAAAAAAAATAGTTGTGCTCCTTTTTTCTTTTTAAAACAAATTGAACATCAAAGAACATAGTAAGATAGTAGTTGAGCAAGCAATAACAAACAATGCGGTGTGCGTTATCTCCTGATAAGAGCACACTCAGGTGAGTTATAAGCCATGAGGTGCTTGCACCAAATGTCTTTTGTACCTGGGCATGCTCTTATCAGGCGATAACCCACACCTTGTGTTATTGTGCTTATAAAATGGGTCCACCTGCAACAAAAATGTTATTTAAAAATTGCAGCAAACAAGTTTTTAATAATTTTCAGGGTATGTTAAAATAAAAAAATATAGAAAAGTAGTCCCTGTGTCTGTATTTATAGGCAGAGTGTATGTAAAAAGAAGCTAGCGGAGGGTATTGGTGTCTGTGTGTAACTCCTTCCCCCTGCATATACACAGTTTTTTATTATTATTTTTCAAGTATCGGGCTGTGTTTTGTGTGGAGCATGAGACTGCAGGATTTCAGTGGGAGCAGCTGGGAAGCGAGCCTGTCAGCTGTTTTGTGGGTGATGAAAGAAGCCGTTTCTAGGCAGCAAGGGAGATAATGCTTGCTGGATCACAGACCTGTCTTTTCCTTCTTTACAGCAGTAAAATTTTATAGCCAGCTTTTTGTGTCCTGGAAGGAGCAGAGGTCAGAAATTTGGTAAGCATGCTGCCGGCGTAAAGAGGAACATGCTTGTCCTTTACCAGCCACCATACTGAACGGTTTTGGCTTGGTGCTTCAGAAGTGAACGGGTTACCAATTGTCATGGTTACAGCATGGCAGTGTGAAAGCACCTGCTTTGACTTGCAGTTTTCAACTTGTTTTATTTTAAAATATGGGAAAAAAACTATACATTTAAAAAACAACCGTTTTGTGGCAACAATGGAATCCGTTTCTAGGAAGCATGGGAGGCGATACTCGCTGGATCACAGACCTGTCTTAATTTTAATTCTGTTCGCAGATTTTGTGCCCGGGAGAGAGCAGAGGTCAGAAATTTAATTAAAAAGTATTTCTGTTTACATAAGTGGGTAGGGTAATGCAGTGAAGTTGGGTGCTGAAGTCTGTTTCACAGTGAGCGGCCGCGGGGGCTCAGCTACTTCTGGACAGAGGTTGGGTTGGCACAGTGATTTGTGTTGTTGTCTGTCCTGACTGGCTGAAGAGGTGCTGGCTGGTACGATATGTCCTGATAAGGACATGGCCTGGGGTATCTCTGAGCCAATCGGATGAAGAAAACTCCTGACCCATTTTATAATGGCAGATAAGGACCACTAGGCCCACCTAGTCTGCACATATTCCCTGCCTGCATTAGCAGCCATTGACCCTACTTGGTCTTTGGCTTTCACCTCACTTCCCCACATCTTGGGTTCCATTATGTCTATCCCATGCATGAATGAATCCCCCCACTGTGTTAGCACCCACCACTTCCTGGGGCAGGCTATTCCAAACATCTACCACACTTTCCGTGAAGAAAAACATTCTCACATTTCCCCTTATCCTGCCTTCCTCCAATCTCATATTGTGCCCCCTTGTCCTTGTACAGTTCTTGTACTGAAAGATGTCACCCATCTGCACTTAGTTCAAGCCTTTAAGATACTTAAAGGTATCTATCTTATCCCCCCGTTCCCTCCACTTTTCCGTCGTATACATACTGAGGTCTTTTAATCTGTCCTCATATGTTTTCTGATGCAAGCCCCACATCATCTTGATCACCCTTCTCTGAACCACCTCTGCTCTGTCTATGTCCTTGTGAAGATGTGGCATGGTGCAAGAATGGATCACAGTAGCAAGGACAGTAGTATGGAGGGCTGAGGCATCATGCCTTACCTCCTGCCACACCGGCAACCCGTGTTTGTGGTACAAGCAGGTTGCTACAAGTTGGCTGGGGAGGGAGAGGTAGGAGCATCCAGAGGACAGTTCTCCTCTTCTGGGGAGGGTGAAGAATAGAGACTGGTGCCAGCCTAACACCTAGCGGTGGCTAGGTGTTGGCACATTGGGTCCCACATTACGTGTGGCAGAGGCAGAGCAGAGGAAGCATGCACAACTCGGCCATTGTGGGCAATGCACGCTCCCCCCTCTGGCTCAAGGGTAAAAATGTAAACATGGTTCCAGGTGCATTGGATGACTTCTTCCCTCTGCAGGCTGCACTCCTGATAGCAGGCACCTCCCTGAACTGGACCTGGTCTCGGCAGGTTGAGGGAGACTCCTTGATGCCCTGCCACAGAGGACAAGCCATAGGGGAAGAAGGGAGGTAAGTCCTGTGGGTCAAGGGATGGGGCTGGGAGGATGGTATGACCACTGGCCAATCAGAACAGAGGGAAAAAAGAGAAAGAAAAAAAAAGAATGGACCAATGCAAGTTAGCTGCATACATGGTGGGGTTATAAGGCTGTATGATGGGCTTTCTTCGCATATTCTAGTCTTTTAGCTACACTACATAAGTGCCTCCTGAGTGCAGTTACCTTTTTCCTTCATAATTGTATGAGTAGTTGGTACGATGCACCTGGTGTCTAAAGTGGCCCTTTTTCTGTATAAGCTGCATACATAATGAGATGAGTTAAAAAGAGGGTGCAAGGTCTCAGACCAAACATGATTGCAAAAGAAGTTTGGAATGTGGGTATTGGGAAGTATACTAAACTTTGTTTTTATTAGTAGGCATACTTGGACATTCTGTGGTGGGTTTCAGGATGCAGTACTACTGAATTTCACATTTTATGTTTGCTGGAGTATGTAATACATATCAAGAGATTCCTCTGTAAAGGGGCTAGTGTCCACCTCCTGTCCTTTAATGACACTGTCTTTTATCATAGGCCCGCTACCTACCCTCCCCCCATAAATACTGAATAGAAGGATTTTTTCAGTATGTTCACTTTTTGGCAGTCCTCTTTCACACAGGCCCCTCCTTCCCCTTTCAGCCTTACTATCCCTCCCTAAGTCTTTCTTTTTTTGCTTATGTATTCAAAAAATGTCTTGTGTCTTAAAATGTCTTTAAAAAAGTGTGATGTAAAGATGTTGCATATACTCAGCCCCATCCCCTGCATGCAGACATTCAGAAGGCTGTTACTGCGGCATCAACCATCCTCTGCTAGATGGTGACCTAGCAGCAGCTTGCGTTGCCCACCCCCTCCACAAAGGAGAACCATCAATGGATACTCAGTCCTCCTTCATACAGCCAGCCCTCAAGTAACACAGGTCTATTCCTCAACCTGGTTTACCAGAGTGGAGGCAGGTGAGGCACCTAGCCCCTCAAAACTCCATGCCACAGGGCTGGCACTGCATTTCTAATTTTAAGGAAAAATAGCAAAACTCTGATCAAAGGATGGTGCACTCTTGAGGGAACTAGTATGGTGACCCCTCATCTCCTGCCCTTTTTATAGGATGATGTGGCTATAGAACCAAACCCAGACTTTGCCAGCTTTTGGTGTTCCACCACTGATGGGTGAGTCTCCTGTAAAAAGAGAAAATCCATGGTGTAGCATCCCAGAAAGCTAAGGACTTTATTTCTTTTCACAGGATAGGTAAGGCTGTGGACGTTATATGAGCAACATAATGTGTGTTGCTTATCCATTATCATAAATCAAAAAGGCATTCAGCTCAACTCACTGCCTAGCTAAAACATATATCCATAAAGTTACATAGAAGACCATTTGACATATCTTGAATAGGGCCAGAGTTAGCCCCAGCAGACCCTTATAACCTGTAACGAGAATAACCAACAAAGAACAGCAAAACTGCAAGTAATACAACTTCCAAGGAAGGAGGTCCTTTACATTGGACCTTTCACCCCTTCCCATTTCGATGGGGATTCTGGGTAGGGAAATAAGAGGTTGTTGTGTTTGCTCCTTCTATGAGGAACCAGGCAGGCTCTTGTACAAATGCAGTCACTCACTACTGTTGAGAGTAGATCATTCCCAACCCCCCATTGCCTTATACAATGTACAACAAAGGAAATGGTGGAGGACCAGACCTGGAGTTACCCCTTCAAGGCAGAGGCGCCATTTAGAGTATTTGCCTTTTGCCCCAATGGCAGCACTTTCAGTTGGGCCTGTAAATAAGGGACTGTAGTATCTGGGGGTGGGCAGAGGAAGGAGGCAGTGCACATGCAATGCCTCTCTTCTATCCTCTTCATCCCCCCAAAGGTTGGTAGGGCTGGGGGCTTAGCTTAAATTCTGAGGTATGCATTTTTAGGACAAAACATTTAAAAAAAAAAACATTTTTAAGACTAAAGCGTTTTTAGAACCAACACAGAACAAACACAGTTCCCGATCTTGTTAAGAGTCCTCAGCTAAACTGTGTTGTTTGTCAATCCCAGCCAAGCAAGTCTATATATCAAAGAGGGGGTAGTGTCCACAAGGCCTCACTTGACCCCCATAATTATCAGCAGCACAGAGTCAAGCAAAGCTGCGCTCCTGACCATTATATGCTACTGACCAATTATAAGAAGGCATATCTTGCCTGAATCATTTCAGTCCTTCTGGGAGAGAGTTGCACTGGAACTTTGTTTGGTGGCCTTCTTGAGAAATGCTCTGATCTACTGGAGGGCTTCTTGTGCAGATTGTATGGTTGTGGTTTTCTCCTCTTGGATGTCATCAAATGCCAGTCCGGGTAGAATAAATGCTTCCTCTAACCTCATTCTGGTCCTTGTTCCGGCAAGGAGGTTCCTTTTTTAGCAAATTCTTCTCTCGCCTCCTCAGTGGTATTGTAAATGGCTGGGCTGTCTCTCCAGAAGACTTTGAGGAGTGCAGAGAAGGGAGTCTGGAACTGAATCTGTCGATCCTTGAGCTGTCTGAGGAGAGGTGCGTACTGCATCCGGGCCTGTTACATTTCAGATGGGTAGTTATGGTCTAGGGACAATCGGGAGGAGAGGTATTTCAGCTATTTCTTAGCCCACACTCTTTTCAGAAGGTCTTCTTTGGTCTTAAAGCTTGATAATTTGAAGGTCACAGGCCTGGGATGGGCTGCTGGGTCTGTTGGTTTGGGAAGTAGTGGTTGGTGGGCCTGTTCACTGCTCATTTGGTAACCTGCTGGGAGCTCCAGCACATCGTGTAGAAGGTTCTCCAAAAAATTAGTCATGGGTTGTATTTCTGCTCCTTCCGCTAACCCATACAGTCTTAGATTATCCCTGCTAGATCATCCCTGTAGATCCAGGCATTTTGTGTACAAGGTCAAAGTCTGGTGAAGCAGGGTCTCCAGTGCACGGCTCAGCTGCAGGGCCATATTCTCCATCTGTGAGATCCGCTCCTCTGCATGGTCTATACGCCTTTCCAGCTTGGTGAGTTTTTGTGACAGATTGCAGAACTCTTGTCTGTTTTCTGATCATGACCCTTGGATCTCTTTTAACAGTGTTTCAAACTGGCTTCTGGACAGGGTCTCAGCCTCCTCATCCATGTCTTATTCAGAATCCTGCATGCTGACCAGGGACTGGCTTCTGGTGCTTTGAGAAGCTCCTCTTTCAAATCCCGCTCAATCCTCAGAATTTGGTGCCATGATTTTTTTGTTTGATCTGGTGTGCTGATCTAATTTGGAACTTTCTCCTAGCATTTTTATCTTTATATCTTATTTTAAGAGGTTTAGGAGGTTTATTTAGGCTCTGGGGGTTCGGAGCTCAGGTTTCACTCTCCTCTTAGACCTGTGACATCACTGGATATTTTCCTGTTGTCTAAGTGACACAATCATAACCTCTTACAGGAAAGTTCAAGAAGGACATTTGGTAACTTTTTTTTTTCACAGAGTGGTTGGTGGGTGAATTGAATAGTCTGCCCAGCACTTTGGTCATTGAGGAGTCCATATTTGGGTTTAAGGCTAGGTAGCAATAGTGGGAATAGCTTTAAGGGGATTATTAGCAGTGGGACGGTGTAAATAGAAAGTGAGACAGGGTCTTGGGGCAGACTTGATGGACTGTGTCTTTTTGTGTCTATATGTAAATTCTGCTCTTTAACCACAGCTGCACTCATCTGAACTATATATTAAAGTGAAAAATAATCATGTTGAGAAATTGCTCCACAGACTGTTTTGGTTGCTAATTAAAAATGCTAGCAACCACTGCTAATTGTTCTGCTGTTAATCCAGTCCCCATGACTTCAAGTAGAGCATTTCAGTTTCTAGTGACATCACTCATTCACCAAGCATTCCTCAGTCAAACTTGGCACACAATCAAATTGTTTCTAGAAACTTCAGGGGGTGGGGGCAGTCAGGTAGTAGAGGTGAGTTATCTGCCTCTCTTCGGGATGGTGTGGGCTGCTCAGCATTTGTGCACCTCCCTGCCAGCTGAACTGCACTGGCTTTGAAGATGGCTGTGGCAGCTTTCAAGATTGGGGTGGGGACAGGGGAACTAATGTGGATAAAAAGGAAAACACTGCATCATCAACCAGCAGCAGCACACCGCACTGCCATGGGTAAGACCCATACTCAAGAATGATGACCAGAGATTCTCTTGTTAACCCTAATAGTACAGGTCACAGGACCCTTAAACTGGGCTTGAGCCTGTGATCTGAAGTGTAGTGTTCTAAGGCTGCATCATTATTTTCAAACATGTTTTAAACTTTAATTTCTGTAATTTTCTGTACTAAAAAGGTAGTTACCCAGAAAAAGAATAAGACCTCTACAATTTTTATTTCATTTATTTAGGGCTATAACCATTGAGCACAGCTCATTTACAGTGGTGACCCACTAGAAATCATATAACAAACACACAATTTACCAAAATAAATTCATAGATGGTTACAATGAATGATAAAAACACACAATCTCTCTATACAGGCATGTAAAAGCTAGAGGTGCACTATTGCAGCAACTCCCCTGTGTTGAAATTGAATTCAGGAACCAATGTTTCAAAATGTTAACTGATGGAGGTTTCAAATCACTGTGCAAAATTTAGCTGGAAGTTGTAATGGGTACATACTAACTATAGGGATAAAAAGACCTATGGGTTTTTGTTCATGAAAATACCATTTCCCGGTGATTCGCATTCCTCGGGGAGGAATTGCCTTTCCTGACTGTCTGTTCCCTAGATACTCTGGTACTATTTACACTGGTTCAGCTGCCATGAGAAAATCAATGTCAAATATAACCACAAGCACAAGCAGATACAATAATGGTATTGAGGTAGACCGCAGTGTATCACAGAGAGAGAAACAATAAGGCATTTGTTTTTTACCTGCTCTTATATCCAAGGGTTCTGTGTTTCGCTTTCTACAGAATGGAATGTTCCATTGTTCAAATTTATGACATATGAGGCCCTCATGTATGGGCATTACACTGGTCAAGCTTTAAGATGGAAAAAAGCACACTACATGTTGTATTATTAGTCATCAAATGGTTTGGAATGCTAGATCATTATTCACTTTACAGCAGAAACAGTTTGAACATATTGAATAATTCATAAAATCCAGTTTGAACTTAATGCTATACACCAAAGAGAAGCAAGTATGACAGTGCACAATATTGTACGGGCACATTGGAGGAACATGCCATGGATCACTGACTCTGATGCCCCAGTAACTTGATTAAGTATTAATTTAATCAGTTTATTAATTAAAATAAGTCCATGAATGACACATCCTTATTTTTTCTAACAAAGATGACTGCTGTTAGTTTTGAAAGCTGTTAATTATTCTGATTTTGCTTACTTTTTCTTATTTTTATAATGGGCATTATTGACTTTTCATTTTGTAACAAGTGATTCTACACCGATGTTCCTGTAAAATGTATTGTTTGTTTGATTTTTGCTTTAATAAACTCCCCTACTCTGTTGGCAGGTGGGGCTGATGGCTCATTGACAGAGAATGGAGGAGCCCAGTTCGGAGCTGGTTGAGGTCAGGAATGGAGCTGCTCCAGGGGGTGCAGATGTATCTCACATATTAGATGGCAATGGCCTAAATCTTCCCATACATCTGTAAGTTCTGAGGGTACTAGATCAATGGAATGTCCAAACTTATTGGAGTCACAGATGGAATGTGAGATTTCTGAAATGCTGCACCAAGAGGGTACTCTACTTATGGAAACCACCCCGGCAACATTGTCTAGTGAAGAGCTGCATTTGCAGCAGGAGTTGGACTTCAAAAGGAAGCAACTGACAGATCTATTGTTGGAAGCCAAGAAGGATTTTTTTTTCAGAAAAAAGAAAACCTCGATGAAGGAAAAAAAAAGGAAATGCCTCAGAGGTTGCCAAGAATGAGGAGTGGTTGTACCACAGTGAGCTCTGGAAGGGTAAGGGTGGTGGAACAGAGGCAAATCCATCCAGTTGTACCTCTCCACAACTCATAAGCTATTCTGGCTGAGCAAGGTTTCTCTATGATGGCACCTGCAGTGGAGACCAAGGAGGATGCTGGGAATAGGTTTGCCACCTTTTAAGAAGCCCAAAGTGGGGCATTTCTTACTGAAACAAGATTTTTCGCAGGACAGTATGTAACCTCGACCAATACAACAGATGTGTTTTCTCTATATAATCAGAATTAAGGCTAAATATTGTAGTTTTTTAGTTGCTTCTATTGTTTCTTATCATTTTAAGGTATTTTAGTTAAGATATGATAGTTTTCTACAACATTTAGTGGCAAATTAGAAAATATTTTTGCTACTACAAAGTCAGAACATGTAGTATTTTTCATATTTTTTGCAGAACACAGCTGACAAATCAGGACTGTCCTGTGAAAACAGGGACAGGTGGTAACCCTAACTGGGAACCTACACAAGGGAGACCCATGGGAGGGTGGCAAGGGACTCCACAGGGGAAGGAAACAGCTCCTGGTGGGGGACTAAATTGTAAGGGGGTAGAACTGGGAGAGGGAGGGAGAGGGAGGTAAGGTGCTTGTCTGGTGCCATGGCTTAGAGGGACAGGAAGTGAATCTTCAGAATTGCAGGAGCAGCATCACGGGATAGGGAACTAGACATCATTGTCCACCTTGGGACAAATGACCTAGTTGGGTACAGGATCAGTGCAATGCAGGAGGAGTTTGTGGAATTGGGGAGCAGCCTCAGACAGGTAGCATGCATGGTAACCTTCTCAGAGGTGCTGCCTGTCTATGGTATGGATGAGGCTAGGGTACTCCACACCATGCAATTCAATGAATGGTTGAAAGACTGGTGCAGAGCACAGGGTTTTGGCTTCATTGGAGACTGGGGGTCCACCTGGAGAGATGTGGGTCTATACTAGTGCTATGGTCTGCATCTGTGCAGGAAGGGAACCAAGTTCCTAGGTGATAGGTTTAAATGCTTCATTGGTAAGCTTTTAAACTAGCCAGGGGGGGAGGTGCTGACAGGAAGCAGAAAATTCCAAGCCTCCCCCCACAAAACATGGTAGTTAGTACAGTAAACACCAAGGTACAGAGTTCAACAGAGGGTAGGATGGGGTAAATGGAACAAAAGGCAAAGGCAATAAGGGTAGGGATGGGGCAAAAAAGGGTAATGCCAACATAAAGGGAGGGCAATGAGTACCAATGCTTGTAGTCTGGGTAACAAGCTTCCTGGGCTAGTGGCCCTGATGGAAGAGGGACACCTGGATATCATGGCAGTCACAGAAACATGGTACACAGAGAACCATGACTGGGTTGTCAGTATACCAGGGTACACAATCTACAGAAGTGACAGGTAGGTTAAAAGAAGAGGAGGAGGAGTAGCTCTCTACATAAGGGAAGTGATCAAAGCTACAGAACTAAAGGGTAAATACAGATGACAGGAAGCACTGTGGGTCACCATGGAGACAGGGAGTGGCACCACAGTCTGTACAGGGGTTGTATACAGACCCCTGTCTCAGAGGGAGGAAATGGACAAGAAAATGATGGAAGAAATTCTCAGAATGGCTGAAAAAGGGGATATATTATTGATGGGGGACCTGAATATGCCAGATGTTAACTGGAACACATTTACTGCAGCCACATCCAAGAGCAGGGTCATTCTCAATGCCCTACAGGTGGCATGCTTTAGACAGCTAGTATTGCAACCCACTCAGAAGGCAGCAATCTTTGACCTGGTACTCTCCAATGGAGAGAGGATCACAGATTTAGAGGTAGCCATCTGGGAACAATTGACCACCACACAGTGTGGTTCATGATAAACACAACCATGGAGACAAGCCATAGAAAAAAACAAGGATACTGGACTTTAGAAGGGCTCACTTTAGCAGAATAAATACCTAAGGAATACATTTGCTAATGGCCAGAAAGAAGGGGTGGAAGAACAATGGAGAAAAATCAAAACTGCCATCATAGAGGTAACAAGCCTTTGTGTCAAACAAATAAGGAAAACAAAACAGAGTAAAAAAACACTATGGTTCTCAAAAGAGGTGGTGGATAAGGTTAGGGAGAAAAATATAGCATTCAGGAAGTATAAGGAATCACAGAAGGAGCATGACAGGGAACTGTATCAGTTAAAGCAGAAGGAAGTGGGGAAGGCAGTCAGAATAGCAAAGGCCCAAACTGAGGAAAAGTTAGTCAACTCAGTTAAGAAGGGGGTAACACCTTTTGTATGTACATTAAGGAGCAAAGAAAGGTCAAGAGAGGGATAGTGAAGTTTAATAAAGGGGGTGGTGGGCAGAGGGAGACAGTGAAAAGGCAGAGATACTGAACGAATACTTTTGCTCAGTGTTCACAAAAGAAGAAGAAAAGGAGTTACCTAAAGCAAACAATAGAAGCAGACTGGGCAAAGGGGTCGACATCAGTCCATTCACAGAAGAAAGGATCCTGAAAGAACTCCTAAAACTCAAGGTGGACAAAGCAATGGAGCATGATGGGATTCACTCTAGAATTCTAAAAGAACTAGGGGGAGATCTAGTAACACCACTAACTACCCTTTTTAACAAATCATGGAAGGATGGGGTGGCACCTGAGGACTGGAGGAGGGCAGAGGTGATTACTCTTCACAAAAGTGGGAGCAAGGGAGAGGTAGGAAACTACAGACCTGTTAGTTTAACCTCAGTAGTATTGAAAATGAAACCACTTCTGAAAGAAAGAATTGCTGAATACCTAGATGCCAGCGGGACACAGGACCCAAGGCAGCATGGATTCACAGCAGGAAGGTCATGTCAGACAAATCTAATCAATTTCTTTGATGGGGAGACCAAAGTAGTAGACCAGGGATGGGCTATGGATATGGCCTACCTAGACATTAGCAAGGCATTTGACCCAGTCCCACTCAAAAGATTAATAAACAAGTTTTACCAGCCTGGGAGTGGGTTCCAGGGTGGTAGCCTGGGTAACAAATTGGCTGCACAACAGGATGCAGAGGGTAATAGTAAATGGAACTCACTCTGAAGAAAGAGGGGTTACTAGTGGGGGTACCTCAGGGTTCAGTACTGGGATCAGTCCTCTTTAATGTCTTTATAGGAGACATTGCAGAGGGTCTGGAAGGAAAAGTATGCCTCTTTGCAGATGACACAGAGATCTACAATAGAGTTGATGCACAAGGGGGGTGGAATGGATGAGAAGGAACTTGGCAAAGTTGGAGGAATGATCAAAAGTATGGCAGCTTAGATTCATTGCAAATAAGTGCAAAGTAATGCACCTGGGAATCAAAAACCCAGGTGAAGAGTACACAATGAGGGGGGTACTAACAACAGCAAAAATGGAAAGGGACCTGGGGGTAGTCATATCAGATGACCTTAAGGGAGGCAAGCAATGTGAGAAGGCAGTAAGGAGAGCTGGGCAGATACTGGGATTCATAGGGAGAGGCATAACCAGTAAAAAAACAGGAAGTTGTTATCCCTCTGTACAGAGAGTTGGTGAGACCCCATCTGGGGTACTGTGTGCAATTTTGGAGACTCCATCTCTGTAAGAACATAGACAGGATGGAGGCGGTCCAGAGGAGGGCAATTAAAATGGTGATGAGTCTGAATCAGAAGACATATTAAGAGAGACTAAGAGAGCTTAATATGTACACCCTTGAGGAAAGGAGGGAGAGTGGGGACATGATAGAAACTTTCAAGTTCCTCAAGGGAATCAACAAAGTCCAAGAAGGTAGCATCTTTCAGAAAAAGAAATGTGCAAAAACAAGGGGACACAATTTAAATGTAGAGGGGGGATGGCTCAGGGGCAATGTGAGGACATTTTTTTTTCATGGAGAGAGTGGTGGACACATTGAACTGCCTTCCTGAGGAGGTTGTAGGGTAAAAAATAGTGGTGGAATTCAAGAATGCATGGGCCAGCCATAAAGCAATTATAGTGGGTGGTAGGAGGAGTAGGTTGTTGGTTAACTAGAAGCTGCAGCTTATCCAATAGGTAGGGAAATGAGCAGACTGGGTGGGCTTAGTGGTCCTTATCTGTCATCAAAGTCTGCAGAGTTGGGGGATGCTGCACAAGATCCAGAAGTGCCCAAGGAACCCTTGGGTGACACTGCATCAGATGCTAGGGCCCAGACCACAACTGCACATTTTGGATCTGTGGTACCATTCCCTAGCTCAATGCCTCTTTTAAAGCATAATTACACAGATTCTATGGTTGGAGACAATTCAGAGAATGAGCACAGTCTGCACCTGAATGCAGGTATTCCTTCAAATCACAATGTCACTGAAAATGTTTCTGGACTGGCTTCTTCTGTAGCTATAGCTCCTGAAGAATGGGCTGCCACTGATGCAAGCTTGTTTCAGCAACCCCCAGAGGCTGCAAAATGCTGGTATGTGGTCCAGCTGAGGTATTGGGGTGGCTTAGACTTACCACCAGACAGGTATTATGAGGGGTCCAGTCTAATTAAAGACTTTTTACATTTCAGCTGAGGTGTATGCTTTTATACATGCACCGGGGATCCGAATTTCGACAGTTTTTGCTCAGTCCAACTGTTAGACAAATTGTGGAGCAGATACTATTCTGTGTGTGATTCTCCCCTGTTGACTCCCTTTGTGGTGATTCCCATAACAAAGCCCACAACTAAAACTGTCACAATTTTGTTTCAAAATGAAGGTGTGTGCATAAATGACATCTTTTTCTGGCTTGAGAAATTTTGTGGCCTGGAAGGGAGCTCAGATCTGATCATAGATGATAATGTTTTGTGGACAGGAGGGTGAAAGTTCAGGGTTTGGTTACAACACACTCATAAAGGGATTCGGCATTTACCCAATTATTTTTTTCCTGGGTAGGGATAGAGGGATTTTGTTTTATCAGGGTCAACCAAAATCCTGTTACCATTGTGGATCCCTGACACATTTAAACATAGATTGTGACCAGATGAAATGTTTCAGATGTGGGGCCTTAGACCACACTAAGAATGGTTGTATGGTCCCCTCTTGACAGGTTAGAATAGGGCCCTGTCCCATTTGTTTTGGAGAATGTGTTTAAATGCAAGGATCTGTATTCTTTCCTTTTCTGTATCTTCTCTGTCTGGTTGTGCAATTTAATTTTCCTGTGAGACCTCGAACTTGATCAACCTCAACAGCCTCGCAATTCTTTGCCTCTCTCTGTCTCTCAGTTTTCTCTTGCCTGTTTTTTCCTCCCTTATATATCTGCTAATATAAACATATATATGCAAATCAATGTATGAAATGCAACTAATATTGGGATCCCTTTTGTTTGAAAAATATATAGTATTACTGTTGAAATATGTATATTAATAATTTGAGATGATTGCAAACTCTAGAGGTTACTTGAGTACAAATGTTGAGCCTTTTGCAAAAAGGGGCCTCAGGAAGCATACTATGTTCAAGCAGCTCCTGATATTTACGAGAACAAAACATTTTACAAGGGCAAGATGTTTACAAATGTGGGGGTTGAGAAGTCATAAAAAGAGCTAAGGTTAGCTGTGATCAGAGGGTTGTTACAAGAAATATTTTATTTTGCCAGTGTACATAGTTATTATGAACAAGTTTATATAGTTTTTATGTTACTGCTACTATAAATAAAGTTTTGGTGAATTTTGCAACTGCTCCTGGGTTTTCCCTGTGCTTCCTGACCTGTGCCTTGATGACACCCCCAACATTTAACCTTTGCAGGGATGATGAGCATTCCTTTCGATCTTATCCTTGGGCTGCTCATAATTCCTCTGATAGAGTTGAACAAGACTTTTATTTGAATAAGTCGAATAGAGCTTTTCAAGCTTGTAGACAACAGCCGCCTATGAATTCCAGATTTTCTAGGCCACCTCAGCACAGTGAGCAGCATTCTGGTGCACCTGCCAGGTCCCCACCAACTGCCCTTCCCCATGCCCAGGGAAGCTCAAACAACAAGCCCAAGTAATGAGGTCCAGCAGGATAAACTAGAAATAGCTATGCCTCCCTTCCCCTTCCAGTACAGCAAGGGCCTGTTCAGCCTGTCCAAACTGACCCACCTTCTCAGACTGACAAAGAAAAAGAAATCCAGGACACAGCGTTGTTTGAACTCTAAAGATCCTATGGACACTGACTTACAACTAGGGAACAGATTTGAAATATTCAGCAGTACTGGGAATCAAAGTTAGGGGGGAAAGGATGGATGAAGGAGACTCGGATGTCTCAGTCCAAACTGTACACAGTGACTTGGTGGCAGGGGTTACAGGTGCCAATGAGGATGGTAGAGGGATCCCCAAAGGGAAGAGCAGAATAATGAGATCAAGCATGGAGAAACTGTCGGTTTAAATTTACCTCTATCCCTCATTTGAACCTACAGCTTGTGAGCCTCAATGTCTGCAGCATTAAGTCTGAAGTCAAACATTTAGCAACTTTCTCCATACTGTCTTCAATTCCATGTGATATTTTTTTATTGTAAGATGCACATCTCCATACTGTGAAAGACCCAGAACTAGCACGTAAGGCATGGGCTTTTAGTCACTCTTATTTGTCTATGGATGATGATTTATATTGTGACTTGGGGGTTTGTTTTCCAAAATCAGATATCAGACTTAAAAAATTAATAGATCTAGTCCCAGGGAGGATTCTAATTTTAGATATAGAGTTTTCTAACACTGATTTCAAGCTAATAATTTTTTATGAGTCACAGACTAACGTTTCTTGTATAGATCTATTGATATCAATACAAAACTTTTTATTTACAGGGAAACAAGTTTTGTTTGGTGGAGACTTTAATATTGGTTTATCCCAGATGGGCAGAACTAAAGCTCAGAATAAATTTATTTAAATAAGCTGGTCTAAAGATGCACATGGCTCCTTCATACAATACCCCTCACATACTTTTTTTAAAGGTACCTTATCCACCAGGATTGATTATTGGCTGAAATCAAAACAGCTCCCAGTTTCTCATATAAAAACGTTTCCAATGGAGACCTCTGATCATGCTTTAATAGGGATTTTTGTGACTGCTTCTCCCTCCAGAGTCCTGGTGAAAGGTCTGTGGAGAGCAAATGTTAGCTTGTTACAGGATCCTGAAACAATTTCAGATCTTAACACCATTTGCCTGGATAGACAGAGTGTATTTTTTTGTATAATTCCCCAATAGACTGGTGGCATGACTCTAAATGATGTATTATGTCATATCTGAAAGGAAAATCAATACAAAAACAGCGGGAAAAAAATGAGATATACAGGCAGTTACATACTCATTTGTATAACTTGCTTTCAGAACAGTGTACTCACAAAACGGCCCTCACCCAGCAAATCTCTGATCTTAAGCAAGAGATGATCCTATTCTAATATAATAGGCAAGCCTCATTGGAGGCTGAACAGAGATTTAGTACTCAAGGTAACAGACACCATGCCAATCCCTTTGATGACTGCCAGAACAGGTTAAAAATTTGTCAGTTTACTGCACTAAAAAGTAACATGGGGTAATAGAAACTGGAAATGAGGGTATTATGAAAGTAATATATAGCTTTATATGTGAGAAACAAAATGTTACTAGAAATTCTTTGGAACAGATGAAACACCTAATAGAAGTAACTGAGCTCCCCAAATTGAAGATACAGCAGACATCCCAGCTATTAAGACCACTTGCTGTAGAAGAATTGACTGGGGTTATATCTGAATTTAGAAATGGAGTGGCCCCAGGCTCAGATGAGCTTCCTGGAGAAGTACATAAATTTATAATTAATATATTTCCTACGGAATTATTAGCAGTGTACCAGGCTATATTGGATGAATATCAAATGAATTCCCAGATGTATGAGGTATTATTAACATTTCTATTTAAAAAAGGAGATAAATTACAGCTTAAAAACTGGAGAAAAATAACTTTAAATATGGATTTTAAATTATTGACCAAATTACAGGGGAACATGCTTTCTATAGTTTTAGAACGACATAAGACATCAGCGTCAGGAATGTTGGTATCCAGTGACATGCATGACTGCGACAGAGTGAACTGTAAAACTGCGACTTAATCATGGCACATGTCATGGGGACTACCAATGAGGTTGGGTGACCGGAAGGGGTAGGTTGTCTCATATAGTGACAGGATGTCGTTACATGTATGTGCTTGGGGGGGTGAGCACATTCAGTGAGAGGCAGGAGGGGTTTTGATGGGTGGTGCCATGGAGGGCTGCTGAGCTGGCCCCATGGTGTGGTGGGTGGGTTCACTGCTAGGGTGGGCAGGGTGTTTGGTTCGGTTCTGGGCACAGGTACAATTTTGTTGCACCTGGCCTGAATTTTTAACATTTTGTACCCCCCCAACATGCACACCCCTGTAGTTGAAAATCCTTATGTAGAGGGGTACGGGGGGCATGTCCCCCCCACATAAAACTTTAAAATGCAAGGCCCCAGCACTGTTTTGCTGTGTGCCAGGGAGTCAGAGCACCAAAAATGATCACCTTTCAGCAGTTGCCATAGGCATAGCAGAAAGGGTACTTGAGACCTTGCTCTGCAGTAAAAGTGCCATATATACCATTTATTGCTTGCTATTTTGATATTCACAAAGGAGCCCTGTCTTTTTGACAGGCAGAGGGACGTTCAGTCCAAGAACCTAATTCCAGCACTTGTCTGTCTGTTAGTTTTATGGTGCTCTGCACCTTTTAATTTTAAAACATACTTGTGTGTGTGTGTGTTGTGGGCAGATGCAGGGCAGGTTGTCTAGGGGATTAATTGAACCTGTGAGCTCATATTTGCAGGTTACACCAGCTATTTAAGTCAGCCCTGCAGCGAGCTCTTTTTGCATAGCAGAAAGGGTACTTGAGACCTTGCTCTGCAGTAAAAGCACCATATATTCCATTTATTGCTTGCTATTTTGATATTCACAAAGGAGCCCTGTCTTTTTGACAGCCAGAGGGACGCTCAGTCCAAGAACCTAATTCCAGCACTTGTCTGTCTGTTAGTTTTATGGTGCTCTGCACCTTTTAATTTTAAAACATACTTGTGTGTGTGTGTGTGTTGTGGGCAGACACAGGACAGGTTGTCTAGGGGATTAATTGGATCTGTGAGCTCATACTTGCAGGTTACACCAGTTATTTAAGTCAGCCCTGCAGCAAGCAGGGCGAGCTCGGGCAGGGAGAGCACGCCTGGTGCTCAAAGACACGCACAAAGACACACACGTCATCGTGCGTGTTTTGCGTGTTTGGTGTGGAAGGGTTGCAGAAATTGTGGGTCCTCTGATCTCTAAGCTTTATTTTGATCTATCTAGTTTAACTTGTGGTGTTCAATAGTAGTGCCAACGAACTTGTACTTCACTTCCTGTGCCTTTTTGTAACTCGGGGTACTTAACTGATCTGTAGTTTATATGTTTCAGGACTTTGATTGTTAGAAGGGGAATTTACTCTTTTCTTTAACTAACCTTAGCTGTTTTTAAGGGATTGGTCATTTCAGTCTGCTGGATGGTACAATAGTCCGATTAGTTACATTTTAATTTTAAGGGAGTTATTCCTCACAATTTACGGTCTGGTTATTTATGTTTATCAACAAGTGTGATACACTGTTGTTTTAACTCTTTACTTCAGATTTAGAAATTAGAATAAAGTCATGGCAGATTGTAGTGATTTTACAATCACAACCACTGCTGGATCCACAGGCATTATATGCTCAGCTTGTAATATGTATACTTTAGTGGTGGGTGAGCAAATAAATCAACCCTATACCTGTAGCAAATGTCTTGAAATTGTGGATTTATACCAAATGATTGAGCAATTCAATGTAAGATTAATTACACTTGAAAATAGTCAAACAGATATGCAAAACCATTTCAAAACAAATATTTTATCATTGAATCCAGAAATCAGTACCAGCAATGTTGGCATCACAGATGTTACACCAAGCACCTCCCATCCTTCTGTAATTCCCATGTCAGCAGTTATTAATAATCCCCAGCGATATAAGGAAGGTATTAGAAAAAGAGCTAGGGAAGATGAAGGTTTAATTGATCACAATCAGGATACTGATGACAACTGGTTTGTTACACAAAATTCAAGAGTTACTAAAAAAGGTAGAAAGGCCCAACATTTTTGCATTGAGCAATTTAACAGATTTGACCCCTTATCTTCTCCTGTTTCAAAGGTCAGTAATGTGTCTCCAGATAATCTTAATGAGTCATTTGACTGTGGCATTTCTAATTTACCACTAGTTAATAATCGGCATACCAATGACATCCCGCTCATTGATTTGTCCTCTGAACCTACATTACCACCTATTATTGACTCACACTCCATGCCTAACATTCTCTTGCACCAACAAATTTATGTATTGGGTGATTCATTGACTAAACATCTGCATAGGACTATCTGCAACCCGGACAAAGCTAACAGAACCTGCTCTAGTTTTAGTGGATGCAAAATATCTGACCTTACACTTATGTTACCCGAGATTATGAAGGACCGTGGCAATAATCCCATTGCACTGATACATGTTGGCACCAATAACATTTATAAAGACTCTGTCCAATCAATTAAAGAGAATTTTGTAGCTTTAACAAATAAACTTGTTTATATGGGCTGCACGATTTGTATATCAGAAATTTTACCTATCCCTCGTTTCTCATCTTTTCTAAATCATAAAATCAAAGCTGTGAATGAATGGTTAAGAAAATGGTGTTTAAACCAAAATTTGACATGCTTAACACATTGGGAGGAATTTGATCTCCATCCAGAATTATTCAGCTATGATGGTTTACACTTAAGCAGACGGGGTAATGCCACTTTGGGCAAACAATTTTTGACTTCCATTCACCATCTTTTAAACTAAAAATTGGGGGTGAGATGGTGGACAGGCCGCCATCTCTAAAAACTCCAGTCAGTAGCTCTGTAAAATGCCATAAATTACATTTTCTATATTTTAATGCTAGATGTTTAACTCAAAAATTGGACGAATTAAAATGTAGAATTAATAATGGGGATGTTGACATTATTTCCATCAGCAAAACTTGGGGGGATGCAAAAACATCATGGAGAACTAACATACCTGGTTTCACAACCTATACTTTCAATAGACCTAACAGGAAAGGTGGAGGAGTAGTGTTATTTATTAGGAATCAAATTAACTCTATAGATATAACAAAGTATATTAAAATTCATAACATACAAACAGAGTCTATCTGGATTAAGATAAACTTATCTACTTCTGAGGCTCTCATATTGGGTTCTTGTTACTATCCTCTGAATTCAATTGATATATTAGATGCACTTTTATCCGAATTTGAACAGGCAAAATCATTAGGTAAAATTGTCATCACTGGGGACTTTAACATTGGCTCGATTGACTGGCATAATTTATGTGCAAATACCCGCAGTGGGAAGAAGTTATTATATACTTCTACTCAGTTGGGACTTCGGCAAAATGTATTTTGCCCAACCAGAGGAAAAATGATCTTAGATTTGGTCCTTTGTGATGATGACCTTGAATTAGAAAACATGTTAGTTAGCGATCCTATAGGGAATAGTGATCATAATACTATCACATTTAATATTGTACAAACTTTTGTTTATAATCCCAACTGTACTAAAATCTATCTGTACGACAAAGCTGACTTAGATACCATGAAACTTATTATGGGAAACATCAATTGGGAACTCGTATTGTCAGACTTTACCCCTGAAGATTACTGGGAATATTTTAAGAATATTATATTTCAACTTAAAGAACTATATATTACATCCAAACTTAAAAATGAGACTAATATTAAAGCTCCTAAATGGATGAATTAATTTATCAAGAAATGTATTAGACAAAAGCAGAAAAAATATATTAAATTTCAAAAGACTAAAATGTCCTCTGACTGGATTTCCTATAAACATATACAAAAAGCATGCAAAAGATTGATTAGGAAGGCTAAATCTAACTGGGAACAAAACTTAGCATTCAGTGCCCACAAATCTAATAGCAAACAACTTTATTCATATATCAATTCACTAAGGAAACCTACATGTCAAGTAGGTCCATTATTGGACTGTGACACTTTAATATATGAGCCTAAATAAATGGCTGATTTGTTTAATGCAAAGTTCTGTAAAAAATTTTCCGGATCCTCTAATCAAACTTATGATTATACCTTACTAGACACCGCCAATGTTTCACCAGTTCAATTTTCTTTGGACACCATTAGAAATAAAATATTGAAATTGAAAGGAAAATATAGTCCTGGTCCAGATAATAATTTAAAGATTTATAATCACTCTCAGCAAGTGACCATTAATGGGGGCATTTCAGCTAGGGGTAGTGTGACTAGTGGGGTGCCACAGGTTTCAGTCTTGGGCCCTTGTCTGTTCCAGGCATTTACTGCTGACCTTTCTTCTGGCTGTTCCTCATTTACTATTAAATATGCTGATGATGCAAAAATAGGTGGCCCTTGTGCCTCTGATCATCAGGTTGTTGCCATTCAAAAGGACTTAGACCATATCACAACATGGGTTAAGAAATGGGGTATGAATTTGAATATCTCCAAATGCAAAGTAATACATTTGGGTTCTAGTAATTTACAAAGTCCCTATTATTTGGATGACATATTACTTGAGACCACATCTGATGAAAGGGATTTGGGTGTCAATATTTCAGATAACTTTAATTACAATAATCATGTACACAATATTATTAACAAATCTAATAAAGTGATATGGTCTATATTACGTAATATTAGATCTAGAAAACAGGAAGTATTGTTGCCCTTGTTTTGTGCATACGTTAAACTACATTTAGAATATGCCTCACAGCTTTGGAATCCTTATAAAAAATCTGAATGCCTGTTACTGGAAAGAGTTCAAAGAAAATATACAAAAAAAGTTTCTGAGCTATTCGCAGTTCCTTATGAGAACAGATTAGACATTTTAAAACTTATGCCCTTATCTACACATCGACTTCATGGTGATCTTATGTTACTGTATGATATTATTCAAGACCCTTATTTATTGTGTGAACTGGGTCTAGAATTTAAAAACTGTGGTCACAACATCAGGGGCCATCCCTTACAATTGGTAAGAAAACCTTTTGTTAAGTCTAGCCATAAATATTTTTTTACTGTCAGAGTTGTTGGCCCTTGGAACAGGCTACCATTAAATGTTGTTATCAGTGAAACTAAAAGTATTTTTAAAAATAGATTGGATAGTCTTATATGTAATGGGTATGACCTCTCCTATTATGTACTGGATTAGTATAAGAGATTCATGGGCTTCTGCCTTCTTGCTCTTGCACCTAACCTTAGTATGAACCTTAGTATGAACATGGAACCAGCATGTTCTGTTCCTGGCAGAAAGGTGACAGATATTTTATTGTTATTAAGAGAAATGTATGAAAAAGGGAAGAATCATGAGACTCATGGCTTCTTTTTATGTTTAGACCAAACCCAAGCTTTCAATCGGGTGGATCATGCATGGTTATGGGCAGCGATACGGGGGTATGGGCTCCCGGAGATGTTTATTAATTGGGTGAAATTGGTATATAAAGGGGCAGTCAAGATCCCATATGAGAATAAGAGATTTGGAGTGGCGTATAAGATGAGGGTGGGTGTAAGACAAGGGTGCCTTTTCAGTCCCCTTTTTTATATCTTATCATTCGACTCACTGATGCAGATTGTACAGAGATCCCCTAGTATACAGGGTCTCCATAATGATCTTTCTACTCCAGTTAAAATCTTGTCCTATGCGGATGGCGTAATTTTTTGGTAGCAAACAGAGCTTCAGGTGAGATTGCAATACAGTTGATGGTGCCCTATCAGAATCCGTTGGAGCAAATGAAAATTTGAACTAAAGTCATCGTTTATCCCTGGTTGATCCACCCCTAGACTATGATACTGTGGCTTCCCTTAAAATTGAGACTGCACCCTGTAAACTCTTGGGATCTACTTTAACCTGGGGTCATGGCAGAATCTAATTGGTTATTGCAGTTAGAAAAAGGGAAAAGAAAAGTCATGTGCTGGGATAAATGACATATGAGCAAACTGAAATGTATATATTTGATAAAAACATTTTTGGTTCCAACATTTTTATTCCTTAGTTATGTGTTTCCAGTTCCAAGAAAATCAGAAATAACCCTTTATTCATGTTTTTTTTTTCCCGTTTATGGGGGAGTAGATTAAATCCAATAAAATGGGCAATTACATACTTACCAGTTAAAGAAGGAGGATTGTGGATGCTGCACCCAGTATTATTTTTTTGGAGCATTTTTCTTTACTCAAATCTTTGCCCTATTTTGAAGCAGAGTAAGGGGCTTGGATAGGAAGGGTTAGACCATCACTAGAAGAAATTCTGTGTCAATGGTCTAGTAATACCATTACCCATAAGAACTTAAGAATGTTCAGGATAAATTTTACTTGGATATATTGCTTTGATTATATCAAGCTTTGGGAAATTTCTGTAACACAGGTTTTTACTCTTCCTGGAAGACCATTTACCATTTCATTCTCTAAACATGGTTCCAGGTGTCCACATTTGAATATTTGCCTACCCCAGAGCAAAAGAGTGTTTGCAAATTATTTTCATTAATGGTGTGATTGATTAGATTGTGTTATTTGGGAAGGCTTTTGCCTGGAGTTCAGTGGCCAAGCAGCCAGCCACTCCCAATTCCTGAGCTATATAAGCAGTTCCTCTCATCCTCATTGTGAAGTATTTTTTCTTTGAGAGCCAGAGGCTCTGTTGGTCTGTCCTCTGAGCTGGCTGGGGCCTACCCCCCACCTGCTGTTTCTGTGTGTCTCTGCTGGATTGCGGTGTTTGTTTTCCTGCTTCTGGTTTGTATCTTCCCTCCAGCTGTGCACATCCTTGTGTTCTGTGTGTCTTGTTTTTGTGCCTCATTCCCTCTTTTCTGTGTTGCTGTGTTTTGGTTTTGTCTTTTGGGGCTTTGTTTCTCAGCTGCTAGCATACTGCTACTCAGAGCTTATACTATTGCTTTCAGTTACTTACAACTGCAGCCACTGCTACTGTTTACGCCAGTTACTATTGTACCCAGTGCTTGTGTTTTTACACCGTTTCTCACCACTCTCAAACTACTGCAATCATTATCTGTGTGTTTCAGCTCAACCATAGCTGATCCATGTTGCATACTCAATTGTTTTCACATGACACAGGTTTACTCTGACCCTAGCTGTGCTGCTCATTTATGCTTTCATTCTACTTGCAGCTTCATTGCACTGCCTGGCTACACCTGCTTTCAGAACATTGTCTTCATGTTTTATTGCAGTTACAACTCTGAAGTCAGCCAACTAAGCTCCTGCTGAGGCTGTTAATATAGCTTTATTTATTAAATCCTGCTTCGACACTGAAAATTCTCAGAGTATTTGTCACCTTGATTTGGCTATTCATGTCTGGCTGGCTTGCCACAATGCAGTGCTACTTCATTGCTATATTTTATGCAGACCTCCATGCAGGTCCACCTATCACTACTATGTTTATTGACCTGTGTACAGGTCCACACTTGCTTACGTTATCATTGCTCATTGCTTACGCAGATCATTGCTTCATGCCTACTGCCATCCCCTCAGCTTCAGCCTCTGGGATTCTGCTGCACTCAATCCTGCATTTGACCTTGCAAGGTCTCAGCACTAAATGCTCATTACTATGTCAGCATGCCGTGCTCATTCAGCTCACCAGCTTTTCAGCTCAGTCAATTTCTGGTGCATGCCAGTTATTCTGTTCTGGTGCAGGGTTCTTGAAGCCAATGGTCTCACTCTGCATTTAGCGTGCATCTCAAACGTGTCCAACTTGCGGTGGGATCCTTCTCACTTGGTCCATAGCTGGGAATATCCTCACCCCAGACTTGGCTTTAGCTGCTTTCTATGCAACAGCAGCTCCTGGTGTAGAATTTAAGACTAGCCGTGAAGGGTGGAAAAAGTTATCCCCTTTGGCTCCAGTGTAATGGTTAGCCATTGACTTTAGTGGTTTCCCTAGCAAGGCACCTTCACTGCATTCTCCCTACAACTGCCTCTGGTTCACCTGGTTTGATTTTAGGGTGAGTAGGCCAGGTGAGTGCCTCAGCAGTCATTGTTCTCCTCCTGCACCCTGGTTGCACGTATTGTTGCAGAGTTTCCTCGCAACCTTCCACAGCATTCCCACTAGAGTGTTTGAGTGAGAGTCTTCCTCCAAATTGGAATATTTTCCACCTCCCTTTAATTAGGTTTTCCAAATTGCAGCTGCAGAGCCGTCAGTAAATAAACTACCCCAAGCTTGGAAGGGAGGCGACCTAGGCCTTGGATCCCCAGAGATTTCCTCCTCATTGGGTTTTTTCCTCTTCTCCATTGCCTCAGGTCATGACTCTTAGTCAGCATGATAGTGTCCCCTAGTTTCTTTAGGTAGGTTCTGCTGTTGGAGGGAGGTGGAGGATGTCCTGCCATTCTCTCTCTCTCTCCTTAGGGAATCCTCTAATCACAATGCAAACCATTAGTATCATGTTATGTAAACCTGGGCATTTCATTACATTATCAAATTGAGCACCTCACTACGTTATCAAACTGTCTATACTTCTCTACTACTACATCACAGATACTGCTACTACATCACAGTTACCGCTTGCTCATATGCTTTGTGTTGCCTCCTTCATTGGGATATGATTGTACTACATTTCTTTTGGGGATTCCTAAGGTACCTTTAGCCATGGGAATCATCCCGTGGTACCTCTAGGAGTGGAAACCTCTCTAAGGGTTCCTTGCCTTTCATACCCCTATAGGGTGGTAATTTCTCTGGAATAGAGAGTGTAAATGGCCAAAACTAAACTAACACAGTTGCACAAGCATAACACTATACTGGCTGCATAGGACAGTGAATTGGAAAGGCTTTTGCCTGGAGTTCAGTGGCCAAGCAGTCAGCCATTCCCATTTCCTGAGCTATATAAGCAGTTCCTCTAAGCCTCATTGAGAAGCATTTTTTCATTGCCCCTCCATCTTCCCCTCCTCCTCCTCCAGTGGCAGCACTTCTCTCCTTAGGGGGATTCCTAAGGTACCTTTAGCCATGGGAATTGTCCCATGGCACCTCTAAGGGTGGAACCCTCTCCAAGGGTTCCTTGTCTTTCGTACCCCTACAAGGTGGTAATTCCTCTGGAATAGAGAGTGTGAATGGCCAAAACCAAACTAACACATTTGCACAAGCATAACACTATACTATATATTACACAATGTCCCACATTTAGTGTACTGAAACAAAAATAAAGAAAATACCAGTATATTGTAAATTTATATTCATTTTAATGAATGTATTTTTACACCTCAGTAATTAGTTCCCTGTTGTATTGTGGGTACAGTATTAAGGACACCTCTGCCCCCCCCAAAAAAAAATAATACACACATTTATTTCACAGCTGATTATTTATTTATTTTATGAAACAGTGGTGAGAGACAGACTGTGTATGTCAGATGGCGTGAGCTGCAGGGATTGCAAGAATTAAATTTGTGGAGGAAAATACAACTGTTGACAGATCAACACGGTTTCTGATCCGTGCTTCATCACAGCTCCCTACCTGTCACATGGTGCACTGTGGGACATGCTGACAGGCAGTGGCTGCAGCTGCAGTCATTGCACTGGAAAGTCATGACTGAGAGGAGGCACCAGGCAGCCCAGAGGAGAACTGACACTCGTTGCCAACACCCTGGAGAAAGGAGGAGACAAGCAACCCATCCTGAGGTTCACAGATTACAGTTTATTGGTGACCTTCCAGTTATCAGGAGTACCGGTAACTCATATACAAAGTGCATTTGTGAGCAGCAAAGGGACAGGAGGGGAAGTGTTTGCTGGTAGGGTTGAGGGGGTAGTGGAGGCCACAACATGGTACGGATGCCAGTCCACACTAATGAGAAAAGCGTGCTTGTTTTCAAACTGCATTGGAAACCGTGCTAAAACCCTGATACTATCAGGGTTTGAATACGGTTGTCAATTTGTCAGGCACGGTTTGAAAATGTTACAAGAGTTGACACACACCATGCTCAGGCATGCCTGTAACATTTTACAATATGTGCAACATAACAGGTGCCTTTAGTGTTGAAGGGGCCAGAGTGACAACACCGTATTGGACCTTTAAATGCTTGCACTGCAGGCTTCTGTTTTTATGGCTGCAGTGGGTGGAGCCTGCAGACGTTTTGCATGTACAAAAGGAGTGATGTCATGTTTTCTGTCCATGGAACTGACTGAAGGTGTAAATAGTCTCCTCCGCCTTACCCTCCCCCAAATATTGTTTTCTTCCCTCAAATAAATATGCTTTCATGTTAGTCAATGGTTGCAGGGCATTATTTTCTTTCTTAAATAGGAGGTACAAGAACTGGAACCTAAGTAGTGGGAGGCAGCATTAGTTTTTTTTTGGTTGGGGGGGAGTAAGATCCACCCCCACTTCCACCTGAGAAGCTCCTAAAGATCTATCTCCACCTTTTTTTTAGTTCTTGTGGGAGGAGCATGAGGTGACTCTATCATGTTTGAATAACTGACTATCAGAACTGCCTGCGGAAGTAATTAAGGAATGCCTGAAACTGCATCTAGGCATATCCCCCCCCCCCCACACACACACATAGGCATGATGATTTTTTTTTTTTACTCTAAGCATGTCAATATTTGACTCTAACAGAATGGGCAAGTTGGGCATAAAAATAAAATAGAAAAAAAAAGGATCAAGCAGGTGCCTTTTCCTTTGTCTGATACATGCAGACAGAAGGTCACAAATCCTGTATGATAAGTTCATTATATGGATGTTTTCCATGTAAAACAGAAATGTTGTTATCATGTCTGTAGCATCATTTGTAGCCAGTAAACTATTATTTACGTAGGTACAGTAAACAACATGTTTTAATTCAGAAATCCAGTCTTGATAAATTTGTTTTTTTAGCAGTCCTGTAAGATTTATGTCTCTCTGATGTAAGAGTCTATAGCACAGAAATGATAGGGGTTTGCCTAATTGATTGTTTGCATGAGAAGTGGGTGTGACAGTGGCATGCAAGAGTGAAGTCTAACAATTGTTTTTGGCCATTCTGGGACCTGACATTTAACAGTGATGTGTGAAGAGAATAAAAGCTTGTGTTTTGTGCATTTTAATAGGTTTAGTGCTTTTAAGTTAAAAAAATATAAATATATATATACACACATAGGGTCACGGGCACCTGAAAAGGAAGTAGATACTACTGAAATAAATGCTATTCTGCTGATTCATATATTTATGTGTAGGATTTTAAGTGTAGTTCTGCCTAGATCACAAACACATATGCTACAAAGAGTACATTTAAGGATGGATGTATTAGTCAAAGGTTGTAGCAGCAAAATAAAGCAAAGAAAAATATATTGTGCTTTTGTTTTTTCTTTCAATTGTTTAACCAGAAGTGGTACACAAAGCTAAAAGCTTGTTTACAGGGGCAACCTGTGAGCACATGGAAGTTATGTGACTTGCTCAGGGTCACCCAGTATGCAACTGGGGGCTGTGGGATTCAAACCCAGAGCTCCAGATTTGCAACTCAGAGCCTTAAATCACTGTACTATACTGCCTCCCTAGTTATGGCAGTCATCTGTTTTATGGTTCATGATGTTGTTGTAGTAAGCAGCAGTACACTGCATCACAGGTGTAAAATGTCAATAAGTAGGTCATGCATTAGATGTGCTGAGCAGTTACTGAAGCGAGAAATGTATTTAGGACAGTAAAATGTCCCTGCCTGAAAACTGATAAATGTGTGACATTTGCATCTCAATTTCAAGGAGGTCCTTATGGGGTGTCAACGTACAATATAAAGCAGTTATAGTTTTCAAGTTGTCTGAGTAATTGCTTTGTACTATTACTGTTACTAAATTTAAATCATTCTATAAAGGAAATTTAAGTTTATGTAACTGTCTGTAAATGTATTAAAAACATTTACTTGTCCTTATAATGTAATGCATTAAATGTTGTTGCTAGGTTAAGAAGTCACATAACAGCAATAGCGATGAAAACAATGGGATGCATAGGAATTTGGAAAAAAGTATACATTAGAGAGAGCAGTGTCATGACTTCAACAATTTTTTTATACTTTCACTACAAATTTTCAACATTACCATTTTTTTACACCACCTCATAAACAGTACAGCTGTCATTTTTTACATCATGTTCAAAATGAGATTTTGTACCTGTGGTGCCAAATGGCACAGTCGCTGTGCAAAATCACCTTTCAGCTAATGAACTGATAGTGTCACTGTTCATGTGGTGGGGTCTCAAAAAGCCCATGCTGAAAACCTGGAGTGAAAATACCAAGAAAGGCCCAGGGCATTAGGGTTTCTGACCATAACATCCTGGCCTGTAGGGACTGACAGGCATCAGGGGTGTGATTTGGTATTGTCAACAGTAATGCTCATGCCATTACACCACCATGCACCCTTCAGCCAGTGACAGATATTGAGGTGTGCCTTTGACTCTTCAGACCCAAAGTTCACTCCATTCTCTTATACTGTACCCATTTCAGCATATTTCCTGATGGAATGGGGTGAGTGTAAAGTTTGAACATCCCAAGGCACACCTCGACACTTGTGTGCGTCTGCAAGGAAGGGTGAGGTGAAACGGTATGAGCGTTATGGGCAATGATCCAAAGGCACACCCCAATGCCTGTCCATCTCTGCAGGGTGGGGTGGGGTTGGCATCACTTCAGTACTTCACTGCCATTCCTATTCTGGCTGTCTGTCTGTCTTTCTCTCTATATATGTCTATGTAATTATTTATCTTTCTATCAACAGCATGTATTGCTATTTTTACCTATTTCTAAAACAAACCTGCATATCGCATTTACCAGCACTCTGATCACATACTTACGAAACTGTGCATATTTGTACTCCACTTCTGCATAGACCTCATACTTACCTAATATTCCCATTATCACAAGCATAACTGCATTGCCCTAATCAAAAGTGACCCCCTCTGAAAGTTACTTAAGCAATTTATCCCTCCAGGGTGTGGGTATACTGGAGGGTTTACCATGGCTAGTGTGGTTCAGCCATGAGGTGCAGCTGAGTGACTGAACCACACCAATCATGGTAGGCTCTCCAGTATACCCACACCCTGGAGGGAAATGGCCCCCTTTTTTTAAGATACAAGCAAAAAAATAGTTGTTTTTTGGGTGGTTTTTTTATATTTTTTTTTGCAGTTGTTAGTGCGCTACAAAAAATAGTACCTGGTTAGACATGCACTGTCTGGAGTGTGAGACGCTGAGACTGAAAACAGTGTTACGGGGGAAGAATCTTAGTGAAGCAAGCCATAACTGGCTGTAGTCAGAAAGCTTATGGGTTTAAGTTTAGAATGTGGACATGGCTGGAGGGTTGGATTTATTGTTTTGGATTTTTTTTTAGTGCTGAGATTGTACAGAAAATGTATTGGAGCAGGGATGGATTTGTTGGAGACTGAGCAAGCGACAGGAAAGAGAAGGGTACGAGAGGGAGATGTGAAG
The DNA here is from genome assembly GCA_016271365.2 of Neoceratodus forsteri. Taxonomy (NCBI): domain Eukaryota; kingdom Metazoa; phylum Chordata; order Ceratodontiformes; family Ceratodontidae; genus Neoceratodus; species Neoceratodus forsteri. The sequence goes on from CM057458.1 coordinate 1,150,762,739, forward strand.
TAGTGAGGTAGTCAGCAATGTTTTCAGGTGGAAGTTAGTTTAAAAAAATTACTAGGAGGAGATGGGCAAGTGTTGTGTGAAGATTTCTTTTTTTACAGTTGTTTGGGCAGGGGTGATCGCTGTTGTTTGTCGGGGACAGAATGCAGTGTTTTTTGTAGAGACGACTCGCTGTCTGTTGTAGTGCTTGCCTCTCGGGCTGCTGATGGTTGGAGTGATTCTCGGCATAGGTTTTTATGTGGCAAAGTGGTGGCTGGCACCTTTTCTAGTGGGTACACTGGAGGATTTATCACGCTGAAAAGGTGCCAGCCAGCCAATAAGAATGCAGGATTTGGCACTTTCTATTTTCACCACTGTATAATTAAGCAATTTATCCCTACAGGGTGTGGGTATACTGGAGGATTTACCATGGCTGGTGTGCTTCGGTCATGAGGAGCAGCAGAGTGAGTGAACCACAACAGTTGTGTTATGCTCTCCACTATACCTTCACCCTGAAGAGATAAATTGCTATTATTCAATGTCAAATGTTGTTTATTTAATGTTTGTTTGTTTTTTTACATCACTGAGCTCATACAGTTCGAAAGAGGATTTTTTTTAATTTACTGTGGTGTCTTAGTGAAGAGGCAACAGGAAAAATGGTGGCAGTTTCATTTGAAGTGAAAGTATCATATTGATACATTGATTGTCACGAGATAAAGTTGGCTAGTACCTTTTCCAGTGGGTACGCTGGAGGATTTACAACACTGGAAAAGGTACCAGCCAGCCATTCAGGCTGCAGGATTTAGTTTATTCAATTTACCACACTGTATAATGTCGCATTTTCTCTGCTGACAGTCCATCATTACACTTGACTTCCTGACATCAACACATTGCATAACCATAACTTACATCACCTCATGGACAAAAACCCTGTTTCTCTTAAAAATAAAAAAAAACTGTAAATAATCCCAAGACTGAACATATGCCAGCTATTACTTTTTCATGTACTGCTACCTTGTGTACCATCTTGAGGATTTGCATATGTTTCCCATGATGCTTTGCATTATTGAGGTATGTGTGCAACCCCTAGGTGGCGCATTCCCAAGGGCCATCCTGCCTGCCTGCTGGGCTACCAACAGGTTAAGGGGCCTGAGTTCTGAAACGGGTGCCTCCACCCAGAGGTCAGGCTTGGTAGTGGTCAAACTAACCTGGGCACATCCCTCTGGGACACTGTAACCCCCCTCTGTTCCAGCCAGTGGCCCACACAATACACAATACTTACTTTCACAATACCCACTGATATGCTTTGCATGTACACACACAGTTTACACTTACCACCAGAGTTTGTTTCTCCAGCTCAACCCTGAGGACCCCCTGTAAAACAAGTTTAGACAGCACAAATGGCAACAGTACAATACTTTGAGCACAAACTGGAACCACAGTCTGGTTGGATTGCAGAAAAAGAGTAGACCTGATTTATTCAGGGGGGTTTGAACAAGGGCTGGGGTAATCAGGTTAATTAGCTTACTCTATTGTTCACACTACTGTGCATGCACTCAGAGTCCCTATGACAGTCACACTCTCTGGGTAGCCAGGTGGAGGGATGGTGGGCTAGCAAGAACCGTTGCCTGGGGTAGGCCAGCATTGCAGCTGGTCAAGGCCCTGTGAGGAAAAGAAACAACATGCACCACATTCTACTTGTAATCCAGAGCTGGAGGGCTCAGTTCGTGAAGAAAAAGATAACAAGACAATCAGGTGACATACTTTTGATTTAGTTATATGTTGCAGAGAGCTATCCTGGTGATTACTCACTATACCCCAGGTAGGACGAACATGGAGACAGCAGATGAACTCTCTGGAGTGCCAGGAGAAGCAGGACCCACACGATTCACTGAGGCATCACTCCTGTTCTGGTGTGGAGCAGGGGGCTGATCCCTGGGCAAGTCTCTCATTGATGGATCTTCTCTGTGTAGCAGGGTAGGATGGCGGGCCACTCATGGCAAGGCCCAGACTCATGGAGCTAAGTGCGGATTCAGTCGATTTGCACTGGACACACTTCCAGCTAGCAGAACACAGTTCATAACATGGGGAACCAGATCGCGACCCTCTTCCAGTACACAGCACATTTATATGTAAAGATGTTTTACTGTACCAGGCCAAACACTCCCCGGTCACAATCACTAAATTCTCAGCACCACACAGCAGTTTTCTGAAGGGATTTCAGGCAGGCCGATCGCATTCAGCACAATCTTCGGTCCTATGCAGGTTGAGCCTGGTCACCTTCAGTAGCTTCTTCGTTCACACAGAATCGGAATTAGTCCGCATATTAACTCTCCTTCTCTCTCAGAGTGACAGACAGACTTGAATGCCTCAACTCATCCTTCCCACAGTTCTCCCGCTCTAAACTACGCAGACGCTTGCTTGAATATCTCAAGCTGCTCCTCTCTCAGCTTCCAACCTCGCTCTCCCTTGCCAGCAGACAGCCCGAGGGATTTCCCTTAGATCCAAAAGGTTCGGATGGTTGGTTTAGCTGTCAGTCACAGTAAGAGCTCTCTCTTCTGTTGCAAAAAGGTACCAACAGTCCAAAGCTACAAATCCCAAGCCTGTATTCGACACAGCCTCATTTCAGCAGGCTCCATTTTAGAGTCCCCAAGTACTGATTGGTCCAGTTTGGCAGTTTGGGACCAAAATGGTGGAGATAATCTAGACAGTCTTTGCTGCAAAGAAGGCAGGTTAGAACAACTACAATATTACTATTAGTCTAAAGGATTTCCAACAGTTACATCTTTCCACAGGGCTCCCTCTGTGTAATTAGCGATGGCAGAAACGGAGCAATTATTCAGCAGCCAAATCAGGACTCCAGCATGGAAACAGTCCCCCTCCCAGATTATTATTGCAAACAAGCAGCCCTTAAAGTGACAGTACACAGAGGCCACACAGGCACTCACTGGCAATACACTTAAACAACTATAGCACCACCAGTCAGGCTGTGAGCAATTAGGCGAGCTCTTGGAAGACTTCTCGGGAACCCCCATTTGCAGTGGGGGTTACATGTGCAATTGTGTTTTCTTTACAATTTGGCTATCTGGACAATATCATCTGGAATAACACATACCTCAGTGGCATTTGCTCTGGGGTTCTTTTGTAAACCTGTATTGCTTTCTATTCCTTCTATTAAAATATACACCTCCATATATGTTCCTAATAATGTGTATGCCTGCCTTAGAACAGAAACTAAAACAAATCTTACTACTTACAAATCATTGTATTGTGTTGTTTCTCCATACCTTCTTAACAATTTCACACAACTTCACTAACTTCATTATGCAGTCGTGGTTGATCTGACCAGAACTTGCTTTAACTAAGACAGAGCATGCCCTGCATAAAATACGGAAACGAGCCAGAAACTTTCGCGTTTACATGCTGGAGAATTCCTCTTGGGGCCAGGAAGCCCCAGGCTTTCCACCCGGATTACATACAGTAATTGGAAATCGTACATTTCGAAATTCAGGTGGGATTTCCGACTCGAATCTGGTTGCTGAATCATAATAGAAAGCATTCATTTTAGACCAGATTCTAGCCAGCATGTAAACGTGAAGAAAAAATATCCCGCAGGCTACATGGAACATCTGTGCTAAGGGGCTGCAATTTCTCCTGAAAGCGGTGCTGTTCGTCTCGCCGCTTTCGGCTCTGCTCCGGCTGGGTAATTTCCGTTTCGGCTTCCCCTTCCTCTTTCTGCTTGATTTAAGATCATCACTGACTAACAATTCCCAGTACTCGGAGACAAACCCAGATTTGACTGTAGGTGCTTTCCGATGCTTTCGGTGAGGTGGGCTTTCGTTCTTGCCTTTTCTTTTGCGTGATCTCGAAAACGAGAGTAAGAACGCTCGGAGTTTGAGGGACGGAGTTGGACAGTAGAACGTCCCTGCTTTATATGTCCCACTAGTGTTCCTAGGACCTCTCATCCTTGCTGGGGTGTAGTTTCTGTGAGCCGAGACTCGCACTGGGCTGAAGTAAGTAATTTGTTTCAGTCTCCGATTGTAACAGCCTTGCTGCTGGTGATTGGGAGTGGTCACTGGGGGGACTGTGACTTGTGAGGAATGCCATTTATTTCACTGTAGAAGTGAATCAGCCTTGCCGTACCGCTAGTGGGCAGGGCACTGGAGGTCTGTCAGTTGTCTGCTGGTGTTGGGATTGAAAAGTGGGTACAAGGGATTGTGGCGTGACTTGTGAGGGGAATTTAGTTCAGCCTCTGACATATAACGGAAATCTGAAGATCCTAAAATAACTCTGTACCGTTTAAAAATAAATAAAGCGTTGAACACTACCGTTCGAGTTTCAACCTAGCTGATTAACACCCGCCTTTCCTGTCGTTCAGTACTGTATGTGGTGTTGTCAATGATGTTATCGTTTATGTTGTCAGATATGTGGGTAAGTTAAAGATTTCATCTCGTCTGTGTTACATACTGAGAATGCCGAGTAAAAAGCGCTGGCTAGTAAGAAAATTACTACTAAGCGGAATAGTACTTTTTTTTTGTAGTTGACGTGTTGGGTAGTTTTTCCTAGAAAATAGTCCTGTTAACAGTGGAGAAGTGTACCACCCCAAGTCTACCTGGCATCCTTCCTGCAGGCGGGGCGGGGGGTGGATGCAGTGCTCATATTATATAAATTTGTAACAACCTACAAAATCATATTTTGTTTACAGTGATGGCATTACTCTACACCCTAGTCAATGGTTAACTGTAAGAAACTACTGTAGTGAAGTAATCTGCATTATACTACAAGTTGTTTTTATTATTATTGTTTGGTAATTAGGTAAGGCCCACTAGGCACAAGTGCCTGTTTTGAGGGATGACCATGAGCACTGGGGAGGGTAAGTGACTTGTTCAGTCATACAGTGCACAAGTGGAGGTTTGTGGACGCAAACCTAGAACTGCTGGATGAACCCAGCTCATTCAGAGCTCATTCCTCTAGGCTATACTGCCAGCCTGTGTTGATGACCCTCTCCTCCAATCAGAAGTCAGAGCTACTGACAGTTTAATCCTACAGTATAGCAACCTCTCATTAGTCATTTTATTCTGAATAAAATGACAGTAGTAGCATTGCAAAGTAAGGAATTATGTATGAAGCAACCACACACAACAGTCCTGTGTTTCTGTCGAGGGGTTTAGATAACTTCATACAGACTTCAAGAGTGAAGCCCTAGAGGTCCTTGTTGTTATATCAACCTGGGGACAGAAACACAGGGCAAGTTGTGCATGATATTTTCTTTCAGTGTTCCACTAGTGCCATGAACTTTACTTTCTTTTTCGAGTGAAGCGCTACAGTGAAGAAAGAGGGTGAGAGTAAGTGCTAGTTGGAGCACAGCAGTTGCTTTAATTATAGAATGTGCATAACAACATTTTTAGAATGCACACAGCAAATTAGAATGGGCACAACAAGGATTTTGAAGCCACTGATTTCTATACACAAAAAGGGTCAATCACATACCATATTATTTGCAAAAAACTTTGTTAATGATGCTGACCCAGTGGCCTAGAGGGCTGAGGTGTTGGACACCTTACCTCTTGCCACTCCAGCGACCCATGTTTAGGAACTAGCATGGGACGTGGGGGGGGGGGTTGGCTGGAGGGGAGGCAGGTGAGGATCTAGCAGCTGCTGGCAGCTTTCCTGTCCCGGACAGGGGAGGTTGGTTCTTCCAGCCTTTGACTGCCACTGGGTGGAGGCGTGATGGTGGTGCAGCCATGGCATGGAGATGGGTACTAGGCCAGAGGTGGGCAGAGTGGCGTCGGTCTGGGAAGGCATGCATGCCAATCTTGTCTGGGAGATCCAGGGAACGGGGGAGAAAAAGTGGAAAAAATTGGGGTCCGTGGCTGGATGAAGGCCCCTCCATGCAACAGCTCTGGTGGTTCTGCCAGGGTAGAGGAGGAGGTCCCCCAAACAACCGTGGAAGTCCGATGTTGGATGGCTGACATAAGCCACCCACCCACCAGGAGGATAATTACAATACAGAAAAAAACACTTTGTTAATACACCAGTTAGGATAACTTAATGCTACAGAAGTAAGGAAATGTGCTATTAGGGTTTCCAACCCAAACTCCTCACCCCACCCCTCCAAGCTGTAAAAGGAAACACTGTGTATGAGGGGTGTTTGGTGGTGGGTAGAGTGGGGGTTTATGTGGGGATTCAGATCATTGAGGGACTGTTTTCTCTTTTACAGGGTTAAAAAACATAGAGGGATGGTTTTATTTTACAGGATATATTCAATCTGACATTGGGGATTGGGCACCCCAGTGTCGGACATGTGTTTGGTGGCCCCGGGGGTAGGTACACCAGTGCCACCAGGTGCTTAATAAGAACAGGGAGAAAGGTATGACCTCGAGAGGAGCAGGGTGAAGACAAGAAATGGTACTGGGGGAAGGCACCCTAATCTGCTCATATAATTAAAAATGGGAAGGGCAGATAGGCGCCTGGAAGGGAAAGGCAGAAAGAAGTGATAACAGGAACAGACATCCCGGTTCACTTACAAGATAATAAATTACATTTATAGTTTGTGGATTTTAGTTAATAAATGATGGGAAACACAGACCTTGCAACAACAAACATAAGCAACAATCTTTAGAAATGTGGTTTTAGGTTTTGAAATCATGCACATATATAAAATGGATGGTGGTAAAAATATTCAGCTCTCCTCTCCGAACACCTATTGATTACTGGTGTAGAAATATTTGTAATCTTTGCATTCATTTGCCCCAGAGATCTGTCATACCCGGAACACAAGGGTTTGGATTCTACAGGGGAGTTAATCCTTGGAATTCTCTGGCATTTCATTCATCTGTAACTAGCTTTTTTTGGGGGGTTCATCATTTTGGAGTGAATCTAATTAGAATAGAAAGAGATAATTTGGTGCGGTTATACCAGTTATGTGAGACACCTTAGAAATCTACCCAACTGAGAGGATAGGTTAACCCTCAGTGTGTTTTCTTTAAACTTATAAAGCCTCCCCCCCTCCCAAATATTAAGTGTTGCTGTGCCTCAAAATGTGTGTGTGTGTGTGTGTGTGTATATGTATATATATATATATATTTTTCATCTTACAATTTTGTTTCCCAGTATAGCCCATTTGAGACACCCCATCACATTTCCAGGTCTGTTTTGCTTCTATTTCTGCAGCTGGATGGATCGGACCACTGGTCCAGATGTGCAGAATTCAAACTTTACCTCATGATATATATACACACGTGTCTAGTTATTATGGCACAAGTTTGAGAAACAGCAGGAGAGTGCAGGTTCAAACTTGGTTTTAGCCAAATACTCAGTGTATGACTTGCAGATTTCCCAGATTTTGAGCTAAGGTATCCCATTTAAGGTGATGAAAGTATGACAGAGAGTAGTCTGGTGGCTTTATAACATATACATAAAAGGGAAAATGTTTAGTTTTTCTGAAATATTTATAAATGTATGCCCTGTAACACAGAAGAGAGTCAGAACTAAGTTTGGTTTGGTGCAGTTCAATATTAATGTGGCTGAGGTCTGACGATGAAGGACGGGCAGATGGAGTAGAGGGAGAGCTTGTTGAAGTAGTCACATGTCTCCTTGGACAGGATCTCATTGATCATCAAGTTCTTGTAATGTCATGGGGCTGCTTTCTGCTGCCCAGGTGAAGTGAGCTGCAGCTCGGTGTGGCAATGCATGATGAACCGCTCCTCTGACAGAACCCAAAAACTGGCCTAAGAGCACTGGCAGGACTGATATTAATAGGGGCACTCAGTACCGGCTTAGAGTGAGCAGAACTAAGTTTGATCTGTTAGAACTGGCTCGGATCTGTTAGTAGCTGCACTAAGTGCACATTACTGGATCCGATTTGGACCACCTGTGTTCTGTCAGTACCAAGTCAGATCTCTCAGTGCTGGTTCAGGTGTCTCTCAGTACCAGGTCAGATCTCTCCGTAGCATCTCTGATCTGTCAATACCAGGTCAGAGTTCTCTGTGCTCCCTTAATTAGATAGTAGATAGATAGACAGAAAAACAGACAGACAAGGATAATGGGATCGACAGCTCACTGCTGTTACCGCAGCACATAGCACAACTCCAGCTGTGGCTGCAGAAATTGAGAAAGTCCAGCTGTTCTCATACAGGGAATACAGGTGAATGGCTCGTCTCACTAAGCTGGGCAACCTGGATTTCGGGATGTCCAGAAATGGTATTTTTGGCAGTTTTTTTGTAGAAACGAACAGCAGAATCTAGTTAAATGGGGCCCATTTAGCTAGATTTAGATGTTTGTTTTTTTATATAGAGACAATTTTTATGTATTTTTAGTGTTTGTGATTTTTTTAAAAGAGAGAAAAAAATGGTGGCTGTCACAGTGAGTATTTTTTTCAGCTTGAGACATAAATCATGAAAATAAGTACTTGTTTTTTGTTTTTTTGGTACTCTGTATCTTGGAAACTGAACAGCGTGCCATCACTGAACTTTCCATTTCTTGAGACTGTGACATCTTGCCCACATATGCCAAATTTTTTGTTATTTCGTCAAATTATGCCAAAGTTATTAAGTTGCAAAAATTGGGGGTTATCATTGAACAGCTGACTCAATCCTAACTACAGGGGTGCTACTACACCCCTGTAATAGACAGAGGACAATGTGTGTAGGGGACTGTGTGTTATGAAGTTTTTTTACACATCAAGGTTATGTAGAAAAACTTCTTCATATGCAGACAGTCATTTATGCTTTATTTTGTTTTTCTTTTAAATCACTGGTGCAGTCACTGCAAATTGGAAAAAGACATGGAATTGTCACACAGTATGTTCTTGGAACAAAACTAGAGCCAGAATGTTGGCAATTCTCACCTTCCTCAACATGACTATTTACACAGATAACACTCTTCTAAATTGCAACCAAAAGTTCACAGTGTAAAATGGCTACACTGTGGATATGACAGATGGTATTTGTAAAGAAATCCTGTCCACCTTCTTCCACGTAGTCCAATGGCCTGAGTAAGGTTATTGTAAAAGATTTCTGTGGCATGATAACGTTTTGCCCTGCTCTGCAATGAAAACATTATTAGTGAAGCACAAGCTGTACAAACACTATAATAGCTGGGTATGGCATGATATTCAGTTAGTGGCATTTTATTGCACTGATAATCAGTGTGATAGAGTCACCATGTTTTATAGTTATTTGATCAACAATAAACATTAATTTCATCATTATGTTATCTTCCAGTAATTATTAGAGAGCATTTTTAATGCTTGGATATCTGGTTTATAAAAATGGGTTGCAGCTGCCTGGTTGTAATTATATGTGAAAAGCAGGCAGTTGTAATTTCTCCCTGTCAATCGAGCTCATGCCGTGAGTGGTGCAAACACTAGTCACACAACTACTGCGGTAATTAAAAAGGTGTACTAATAATTATAAACAAGACATGGGTGGGTCTTTGTAAATCAGAATTTTAAATACATCAGTGTGGGATGGGGTGTTTTTATAAACCCTGAGAGCATTGCTCATTGGGCTTATGTAGTATCCCACACCTCTAGTGTGTATGCAATATTTGGGTTACACCCACCCATCCATGTATTATTCTCTATGTAGTAACTGGGTGACTTTCTTACATAGCAGAAGTTGGTTACAATTCACTGTTATAATCTACAGGTTATAATGGCAAACAGGCACCAGTTTCTGCTCACCACTGACTGTGCTCAGTCATCCTCTCGGCTGTTTCCCCCAGTGCCATCAAGTGGCAGTCATAAAACACACAGCTGCTTTTTCCTTCACTGAGTGAGATTGGAGTTCCACTGTTAAAAAAAAATACTAAAACAATGCATTTCTCACTAACTTCTCTCTCTCTAGCACTGAAAGTAAAACTCTCTCATCTTCATAGGAACAAATGTTTGAACTCTGTACTTCATTAGCATGTCACTATGACAACCTCCTACCGAACCCCCAGAAAAGCTGAATTATATGAACTACTGTAAATACAGTTTACAAGTTAGTTTTGCAGGTTGATTTTTGAATATTTTAATGTTTTAGCATTGAGAAAGTTAAATGTTCTCTGCAATTTTGCGTTGGTGCCATTTTCAGTACACGTTGCTATTCTGTTAGATCAGAATCTTGTTGGTAAGTAAAATCTTCCAGTAATTAAATAAAACAACAAATTGGGGGGCAGGGGTACACATTTTAAATCTGATACACACCCACAAAGGGTATGCTTTGATAAGTCCCTCTGGCTTCACCCTTGGGGTTTATTAAGCATCACACACCTTGGGTCTGCATAATATACTCATTATGCACTCAGTTCCATGTCTTATTTTAATATATGTATGTGTGTGTGTGTGTGTGTGTGTGTGTGTATATATATATATATATATATATATATATATATATATTTATACATATTCATTCGGTGTTAGGGTTGAAAACCCTAACTGTGCATTCCCCCCACCCCCACCACCACCACATACAAATACATGCAAGAAGGGGAAGGACCAAGTCAACACAACCAATCACACACATCCAGCAGGAGGTGAATACCTGTGTTACTGCAGGAAGTGGAGGAATCTAACTTCAGATATCATACATTATTTACAAAGTTGTTCTTTGAGGTTAGTTCACATAAAGGTGAACCAAGCTGGCAGTAGCAAAAATAGTGTACCTCGCTTCGTTTTTAACATATGGGTGGCGAACAGCGTCACCGGCACCGCAATGTTAGTCTATGGCAAATTGCTCAATTTTGGAACAGTGTAAATTTGTAATAATTAAGTATTTTAGCACAATAGCAGGAAAAAGCACATCTGTGGGACCATGTCTTGCCACCCTGCAAATTTCAGCCCAAAGGACCCAACCGTTTGCTTGCAGGATGATGGCAAAGATGTGCAGTAAATAGGAGCATACTTTTACAAAATACTTTTGCAAACACGAAAGTGTCATAGCACGACACTTTTGCATTTGCTAAAGTGATTTTCGTAAGTATTTCAGGGAAAGTGCAAAATCCTGTTTTGGATCTTGTGAACCCCAAAATAACATTGGTGGCAGAGTTTTGCCCAAGATGTCCACTTGTCTGTATTGATATGTGTTTAGCGGTGCGTGGAATGTCCGGGATGAGAGTTAGCAGTGACAACTCCGTGCCACAGCCCGATGGGAGCATGGGTGTGTGGTTTTGTGGTTTACATAGTTGTATGTTATTTCTGTTACCTGCTGCTGGTTGTGTGTGATTGGTTGTGTTGCCTTGGTCCTTCCCCTACTTGCATGTATGTGTATGGGGGTTGGGGGGGGGATGCACAGTTAGGGTTTTCAACCCTAACACTGAATTTCCTTGCTTTTGTTGCTGTGGAACAACCCTAACTGAGGCATTAAATGGAGTTTTTTTTACATGAATTTTCCTTCTTTTTGAGAATGTACACTATAAATAGTGAATGGAATGTGGTGGTAGGAGTGCGGGGCCCACCATGTGATTATTTTTTTGTCATTTTGCTGTGCAAAAACTGTATGACCAACTGAAATGAAAATTGGTAACGGACGAAAATGCCAAAAATGGCGGACTGTGAAGTGGGCCAACCTCAAATGGCATAACTCTGGAATAGAACTAAATGTTTTCACCAAACAAAAACTGCCGTGTTCCTAGAACAAAAGTCTTTCTACCTGCCAATGTTCTGACCAATCAACCACACACTGGCTGTTCTATGTGTCGTGGAAGACGGTGCAGAAAAATAGCTAAAACATAATATTTTGCACTGCATTGTGCAAATGCAAAACACAAATGGTAATGGTAATGCAAACGGTAATGGAAACAGTGAGGTAAAATAAAATAGTAATGCTAACTGTAATGCAAATGCAAGCGCAAATGGTAACGCACATGGTGACGCAAACGTAAACGATAATGAAATGGTAAGAGAAAGCAAAACATTAATGAAGACAGAAATGGTAATGAAAGCAATAACACAAACGCTCACAGCAACAGAAATGCAAACATTAACGAAAACAGTAACGCAAATGCTAAAAGAAATGCAAATGCAAACGATAATGAAAATGCAAATGGTAACAGAAACAAAAACAGAAATGCAAGCTATATACATTGCCCAGCCACACAGTTTTGCTTTGTTGTCTCCTTTGATTACCATAGCAACTGGTGACATCAGCGCGATAGTGCTACATAACTGTCGGCTCCAGCGAGCGGAGTCGAGCGCGGAGTGGAGGCAACGCAGGCAGAGGCCAGAGGTGTCTGTTGGCTTCCATAGGTGGAAGAAGGTGGAAGGTGACTTTGTGTTTTTCAGACAATCAATATTATTCCTATACTCTATTGTAGCTTGTTTTAAGCTTTTCTGTATTTTTGTTCAACAGACAGCTTGGGAAGTCAAATACCTTCATAAACTGTGATATACCATCTTGGAGTTAGACTTACTACGTAAAATATGGAAGATATTCAAATAAACAAAGAGTGCTTTGGTTGCAGATGTCAATCCTGTAATATGTACTTAATATCTGAGATAAACAACTTCACCTTGCCCTTTACCTGTGTTAAATGTAAGGTTAGCCATGATTTAACTGCCGAATTGGAATTGTTTAACAATAGGTTAAGCTTTTTAGAGACCAGCCAACAGGAAATGTCTAGTAGATTTAAAAATCAAATTAGTGATATTTCCCAATCCACCAAAGTCCATGTAGTAGGCAAAAAGCCCAAACATCAGGGAAAAAAACTTAGACCATTATCAAAATGCCAGAAGGCAAACTAAATTATCACCTCTTGTCAAGAATCTATTGAAATACCCCCTGTACAAAAAGAAAAGAAAAAAAGTTAGTGTTAAGAGAACAAGGGAAGAAGATCTATCTGATAATGCAGATGAAGATTGGTACACTTTACAAATTCAAAAAAATCCAAAAAAGGGCAGAAGAGCAGACCAATTTACAGTTTCTACTTTCAATTCCTTTGATCCCTTAACATATATCTCAGATACAGGCCATGACATAGAAACAATAAGTGTCCCCATTTCTGAAAATTTTTAAAATATAAATAACCCAATATTTACTATAACAAATACGAATCTTTCAAATGCAGAGTTTAATTCTTCACCTCCTTTTCCCAGCAATCTACAAAATGTTACTGACACCAGAGAGGCCAAAAAACATGACCTAGTTGATGTAAATCCCTTGATTTCACTAGAAAATTGTGACAACTTGGACCTAAATCAAGATGATGTTTGCAAAAAAAGACAGGTTATAGTGCTAGGAGACTCTGTCATCAAACATATTGATAGAATCATTTGCAACCCTGACAACACAAATATAACTCTTTCAAGCTTCAGGGGTGCTGGCATTACTGACATCACAGAGATGTCCAGCAACATCTTACAAAACTCAGGTTTTAAACCTTTGGTAATAGTTCACATAGGAGCCAACAATGTTCTAAAGGATTCTTCTCAAAAACTAAAAGAAGATTATGTTGCATTAACAAACAAATTATTGGATTTAGGATGTGAGGTAGTCCTATCTGAAATCTTGCCTATTCCAAGAGCAAATCTTTCCCAACAATGTAAAATGAGAGAAATAAGTAATTGGTTGAGATTTTGGTGTCTTAAACAAGATATACAATGTATCACTCATTGGGAGAACTTTTATGGCAAATCAAACCTCTATTGTTGGGACGGACTCCATCTCAGTAGGAGGGGTAGTAGGCTATTGGGCGAAAGCATAGTGCAGTCTATTAATAGTTGTTTAAACTTCCAGCAAAGGGGAAGTTGTATGTTTTAGATACAACTATTGAACCTCAATTTTTCAACTTTTCTTCAAACCCTGCATCCATAATCAACGGTAAATTCCCTCAAATGAACACTACTGGTGTCATTTCTAAACCAAATATAAATATTATATTAACTAATGCCAGAAGTTTACGTAACAAAAAAGAAGAACTTACTTACATCCTTCAAGCACAAAAAATATCAATTTGTGGAGTTACTGAAACTTGGTATAAGGATGAAGACTGGAACACTGACATAAAGGGATATAATAAGTTTTACAAAAACTGAAATGAAAATAAAAAGGGAGGAGGTGTTATATTATACATCGACGAACTCCTGAAAGCAAACACAATTAGAACTAAAACAAGTAATAATGAGAGCTTATGGGTCAAAATTTTTCTCCCCCATAGTCCACTAGTAATTGGGCTAATATATAGATCTCCTAGTCTAACTAATGATGAAAATCAAAGTTTAATAGAAGAAATATCTGCGGTACACAGTGATACTCCCTATATACTGATGGGTGACTTCAATCTTCCAACTGTCAACTGGGACAATTGTACATCAGCTTCAAATACTGAAAAGATGTTTATGGATACTTTCCTTGAATCTAACCTAGAACAAATAGTTAGTAAACCTACCTGTGGTAACAATATCCTTGACATTGTACTCACCAATGTTTAATGAGAAAATTAATAACATCAAAATACTTCCTCCTCTGGGTGATAGTGATCATTGCATGGTCAATTATGAATACATAGCAGATTTTCCAAGCACAAATGGCATTACTAAAATCAAAAACTTTTATAAAGCAAACTATAAAAAAATAAATGATTTTTTATCAAAATGGAATTGGGAGACGGAACTAAATAACCTAAGTTTATTACAAATTTGGGATTTAATTAATAACAAAATCAATATTTGTCTCTCAAATTGGGTTCCTTATAGAACAAAGTACTGTAACAATAAACGTGTCCCTCTTTGGTGGTCTTCAAAAATTATGAAAAAATTACAAAAAAAAAAGAAAACTATATAGAAAATATAAAAAAGTTAATTCCAACAATCTCCTGGAAAAATACAAAATTGCAGCCAAAAAATTAAAACATATGATTAAATCATCTAAATCTAAAATTGAATTCAACTTAGTTACTAAAGTTAAAGACAACAAAAAACAGTTTTATAATTATATTGGTTCCATGAAAGAAAAAAATCATACAATTGGACCGTTTAACATCAATGATATACCTATTTTAGATGAAACAACTACTGCTACAATTCTAAATGAGACATTTCTAAAAGATTTCGAAACTAAGGAAGCTGCAAATATGCCTCTTCTAGTAAATAACTCTAGTTTTCCTGTTTTTACAAAAACAGAGGTTGCAAAACAAATTAAATCTTTAAAATCAAACAGCTCTCCTGGTCCTGATGGTATTCCACCCAGATTTTTACAAAAAAATAGTCATTCAATTTCTGGTCCACTAGCTGTGTTATTCAATTCATCAATCAGAGAAGGTAAAGTTGTTCAGGCTTGGAGGGAGGCTATAGTTACACCCGTATATAAGGGTGGATCCAGACATGACCCTAATAATTATCGGCCCATAAGCCTGACTTCCATCATAGGCAAAATTATGGAAAGATTGCTTAAAACCCATATTATAGATAATTTAGAAAGAAATAAAATAGTAGAAATCTTTCAACACGGTTTTGTGACTAAAAGATCAGTTTTGACCAACCTACTACATTTTTTGAACCAGTAAGCGCTGCCTTGGACTTGGGTATTCGGTAGATGTAATATTTTTGGATTTTTCCAAAGCTTTTGATAAAGTATCACATAAAGTCTTACTACAAGAATTGGTCAAAATTAAGTTGCAACCCAATATTATAAACTGGATACAGTCATGGCTGGATAACAGAACTCAACAGGTATCAGTCAAGGGTCACCTGTCTGCGACGGGTGTGGTGACTAGTGGTGTTCCCCAGGGCTCTGTCCTGGGTATGATACTGTTAAATATTATGGTCTCTACACTGCCTACTACTGATAAGATATGGATCGCAAAATATGCTGATGACTGTAAAATGGGTAGTTTGGTATGCACTTTTCATGATAAATGCTCAGTACAAAATCATTTAAACAACCTATCAAACTGGGCAAAGGCTTATGGTATGTTTTTTAATGTTGACAAATGTAAAGTCTTACATTTGGGCAAAAATAACACCCCCTTCAATTATTCCTTAAACAATGTTTATCTAAAAAGTATTTTGGAAGAAAAGGATTTGGGTGTCATAATCTCAGATAATTTAACTTTCAAAAAAAATAATATAACTAAAGTTAAAAAATGTAATAAAATAATTGGTTCTATTTTAAGAAATATCAAAAGTAGAGACTCCAAGGTTATTATGCCACTTTACACCTATCTGGTACGTCCCCACTTGGAATACTGCTCTCAATTTTGTGCACCAACTACTATAAGGGGTTTAAAACTTGCTGACGGTGTTCAGTGTAAATTCACTAAAAAAGTATCATCTTTACATAGTAATAGTTATGAAGATAGATTAAAAAGCTTAACCTATTTTCTGTAAAATACAGACTAATAAGGAGTGACTTAATATTGGTGTATCAAACCTTAAAAAATGATTATTTAAGAACCACAATTGGACTTACTACTGCCTCCAATGTCAAATCAACTAGGAGTCATGGTTATAAACTCATTGGAGAAAAATGTATATCCACTAGAAGGAGTCTATTTTTCACACAGAGAGTTGTGGGTTTGTGGAATAACTTACCTATAAGTGTCGTTAATAGTGATAATCTAAGTACCTTTAAATAAAGATTGGATAAACATATGGGAAACAAAAAAATTGATTTCCACCCATAGGACATATGGGTGGCAAGCATACAATGGGCATCCTTACATATGCCTTCATTGCTCGTACACTTCTATGAACCTATGAACCTATGAACGGTAACAGCAATGGTGGCACAGAAGGAAACAGTAATGAAATCGACAACAGAAACGCTACTGAAAACGCAAACGCTTAGGCCAACAGAAACGCAAACGGTGATGAACACGCAAACAGTAACGCAATTGGAAACGCAAATGGTTACGGTAACACCAACAATGATGCCAAATGGAACAGTAACACAAACAGAAATGCAAACACATATGCAAACGCAAATCGTAATGCGCACGGTCATGGTAATGCAATTGGAAATGCAAGCGCTTACAGTAACACCAATGATGACGCCAAAGGAAACACAAACACGAATGGAAACGCAAACAGAAGTGTGTACGCATACACAAATGGTAATGCACCCCATGAAGCAAAAGGAAAAGCAAACAAAAACAGTAATGGGAATGCAAATGTTAACAGTAATGCAAGCACAAATGCAAACGCAAAGGGTAACGCACACGTTGACATAAACTGGAACGCTAACGCAAACGGTTATGGAAACGCAAGTGGAAACACTAACTGTAACAATAAGGGACACGCATATCCTTTTTCCCCCAAAAGATGCATTCAGAAGCACAGTGAATACAAAGAACGCGTGCATAATAATGGGCTTCAGAGCAGATAGTGAACACTTGGAATATTAAATTGCTTATATCTCAGGAACCGTACGACATAGAAAACAAATTTAAATCTCACATTATTTATGACATTCCTGGCTAGTTTTGTACTTGGCCCCCCTGATGGGGGGGGGGGCTAAGCATTTTTCTGAAAAAAAAGTCCATATCTCGAAGCGTTTTCAAGATACAGGTGAAAGGCGCGACAAATGCTGTAAAGTTAGCCTATTGGAAAAATTGTCAGCTTTGGAGTACCGTAACTTTTCAGCCCTCTAATATTTTGTCATCAAATGACCAAAAGGCACATCTGTGGGATTTTGGCTTTCTTCCATCCAAACTGCAGTCCAAAAGATCAAACCGTTCAGTTGCAGCAAGGTGGCAAAGATTTCCTATTGTTTTGGGCATAGTGTTGCAAAATAGTGTCGTGATTTGCGACACTTTTGCAAAAAATCACGAAAGTGTCAAATGTACGACACTATTGTTTACAAAAATTTGAAAAACATATTTCTGGGGTGCTTAACACCCCCAAAAAAGACATGACTAGCATCCTCAGGACTCGACTAGGTGAACGCAGCAAGAATTGTGTCCCTAGATGGTCCCAAATTTAAATGCCAAGCATTTCTGTAACCACCAACTGAAAACAAGATGGTGAATTTGCGACACTACAGGGGTCATTTGCGACACTAAAAACTGCATTTGCGACACTTTCAAACTTTTTGTTAACTTTTCCAATTGACTATAATGGGAAACTTGCTTTTTGAATAACTTTTGAACTGTTTAATATTTTTTCACAAAATCTTCGAAAGGTATATCAGGAACCCCAACTGCATGTTCTCTGAAGGTTTTGGACCAGTCGCACAGACTGTGCGACCTGTGGGTGCGAGCAAAGCATGCGCAAAAATGCATAATATGTGCATTTTTCGGCACTCTGTATCTCCACACTGTTACGAAACTTGGCAGATCCAGAGATCTATGGTACCTGACCATGCATTCCAAATGTCAGGCAAATCTGTCATACAGTGGCAAAGTTATTAAGCTGCCAAATTTCAGATTTAACCTTAAATGGGATTCGAAACCCTAACTATAGAGGCACTACTGTGCCACTGTAATATATGTATAATATATAATTATTGACTTGCCTCGATTATGTCTGGACAACTATGGGGTAATTTGCTATTATAACAGGATGGTTATAAAATGAGCTGGAGACAGCTGAGAGCTGTCAACCAAATGTCTGTAGTGCAGGCAAGTTCTGAAAATGGTGGACAGCTGAAACCAACACTAAAACCCCAAACCACAAATGCAGCAGATATGTTGCATTGCTATTGAAAGGCACTATAGTGCATGGAAAGACGTTGTTACTGATAGATTTCAGTGAGTGCCAAAATGTTGTTCTGCTGCAGTAGTGACATCTGTAGTGCAGCAGAACTACTTTTCATTCTGATGCACTATGAGCATCACACAGTAATGACTGCAAGCAGTCAGTTCAGCCACTTACCTCAAGCCAATCTCTGTAAGCCAATGATCAAACAAGTTAAAAAAAATAAATAAATAAATAAAAACTTCTTAGCACAGCAATACATGTTAGCTGTTCCAATTGTGTGACATACCTCCTAATAGTGATGTCCACCATGCTTCTTTAAAAGCCCATCTCACCACTAACCATTTATTTTGGAGTGGGGGGGCAACATTAAACATATCCTCTTAGTAGTCACCGAATGATAGAAGCAGGCTCTGTGATTGATAATGACTGCAGTAAAAAGCAAGCAAATATATTGGCTATTCTAACCTTGTTCTCTCCTTCTCTTCTCCTACATTTATGGTGCCACATGTGTCAGGATAATGGCACTTGAGGAGCTCAGTATGTGACATGTTAATGTTTTTTCTTCTTGGTGTAACCCCCTACAAATGGTAGTTCCCGAAAAGTCTTCCTTGAGCTTGTCTGCCGGGCTAGTGTCCTACGTTTTTGCAGTTTAAATGTGATTGCGTGAGAGTGCCTATATAGCCTATGCGTACTGTCTGTTTAAGAGCTGCCTGGACTGCAGTCATAATTAATCTAAAAGGGACTCTGTTTGAAGATGTGATTGTTTGCTAATCATTTTTTTAGAGTAGTAATAATATCGCAGTTTGTTCTAACCTGCCTTCTTTGCAGCATGGACAGTTCTGATTGTTTCCATTATTTTGGTCCTGGACTGCTGAAATAGGCCAATTAGTACATTTAGAACTCTAAAATAGAGCCTGCCTGCAGGAGCTTGGTGGGGTCAAAACTTGTAGGAATTGTAGTTTTGGGCTTTTTGCACCTAAAATAACCTGGAGGGGGAGCCCTTGTTGTAATTGGCAGACAGATCAGCCAAATGAACCTTTTGGATCTTGGGGGAGTCCCAAACTGCTTGCATTTTCAGTTAGATCTAAGTTGGGAGATGAAGAAGTAACAGCTCGAGGTAGTTCAAGCAGCAATCCATAGTGGATTTGCGGGTGAGAACTGTGGAAAGGCCTGAGTTTTGGCCTGCATGCCTACCTGCCTGCTGTACCTGAGAGGAAACTTGTGCCTTATTTGGACTGAATCCGAACTTGGAGAGTGAAGTATGCCACTGAATTGTGACCAGGCTCCTACCAGAAGAAGACCTAATATTTGCTGAATGTGATCGGTCTGTCTGGACTTCCAGCCACCTCTGAACTCCTGGATTGTGCAGAGACTCTGTAATTGCAAACGGAGAGTTTTTGCCTGGTGCAGTGGAATTTCCTTACATGTGAATGTATTGTGTGCTTATAGTGGGTCATAATTTGGTTCCCCACTGTTGTTTGAATTGTATTCTGCATGCTGGAAGCTGCATCCAGCCCCACAGACTGAATCCAAAATCATCTCCATTGGGCCTCGGCCTTGCCACAGTAGCCCAGCCCACCTACCCGCTGCTTGGAGAACGCCATTGATGAGAGACCTGCCTGGGGATCAGCCTCCTGCTCAACACTTGAACAGGAATGACTCCTCAGTGATTCATGTGGGCCCTGCTTCTCCGGGCACTCCAGCTCAACAACCTGCAGTCTTGATTTTGTCCTGCCTGTGTCCGGTATTGGGTATCATAAGTAAACATCAGGGTAGCTCCCTGCAACAACAGCTAAATCTAAAGTGTTGTCATTTGATTGTCTTGTTGTTTTTTTCTTTCACGAACTGAGCCCTCCGGCTTCAGATTACAAAAAGTGTGTGTTGTGCATGTTGCTTTCTTCCATCACAGGGCCCCCAGCCAGCTGCAACGTTCCTGGCAAGCCCACCATTTCCCTACCTGAGTACCCAGAGTGTGTGACTGTGTGGGGACTTAAAGTGCATGCATAACTCTTTTATTAATATAGCCTTTAAGCCAATCAACCTGATTACGTCACTTCCTTGTTCAAATCCCCTGAATAAATCAGATCTGATTTTTTTTGCTGCATTTAACCTGACTACGGTTCCAGTTTGTGCCAAGAGTACTGTACTGTTACTATTTACTGTACATAACCTTGTTTTACAGGGGGTCCCCAGGGTCGAGCCAGAGGAACCAGCCCTGGTGGTAAGTACAAACTGTGTGGGTACTGGTATGGTGTACAAGGGGTACTGTGAAAGTGATCATCGTATATTGCTCAGGCCACTAGAAGGGAAAGGGGGGGTTACAGTGTTCCAGAGGGCTGTGCCCAGGTTAGTTTGAGTACTACCAACCCTGACCTCTGGGTGGAGGGACCCGTTTCAGAACTCAGGCCCCTTAAGCTGCTACTGGCCGCACAGGCAGCGGTAGTAGCCCTTGGGATAGCGCCACCTAGTGGTTATATCTTGGAGGCTCACCGCTGGTATTTTGTGCCTTCTAGTGACCAAAAATTATGAATTATTGTTAAAGATTAATGGCTACCCCAATAGAAATGGCTGTACACCAGTTGGTGGGGTGGTGTACTGGGCAGGAGATTGACCCCCAAAATGCTCTGCTTATACTGGATATTCCCCTGGGTACCAGTATGGACACTGTAGAGGGAGCACTCTCCAAAGTTGAATGTTTAGAAAATCCTGTGTTGGTGGGTCAACAGGCTGATTTGATCGCGAAAACTTTCATAGCCTTGGTAGACTGTAGTGACCTCATGGACAGCTCTAAAGTGCCACAGACTATTGCCTCAGAAGGGGTCCTAGGCGCCTGGAGAGTGATAACAAAAGGCAATAAAGACGCTGGGGAGGATGAGCTCCCACCATTATCTGAGACTTTTGAGGAGAAATTTGCTAAGTTGTTGCTGGAGGAAGGGAACACTGTAGAGGACTTTAATAAACTATTCCTGCCACCTGGGGGTGTTCCTTCCCCAACACCCTGTCCCACTCCAGCACCTGTTACTGCCCCGCCTTCTGTGCCCATGCCAATGCTGGCCCCTTTATCTGTACCTGCCATTAGTCACGACTCGTATCGCCGGCTGAGGATGTTTTCAGGCATCCTCCCCACACCCCAGGGGAAGGACAGTTGGGAGACTTGGATAGACTGTGTTGCCCCTCAAACTCGAGAATGCCAATGCCCCAAACCAGAGAAGAGGAGAAGGGTGATTGAAAGCCTCAGAGGCCCCACCCAGCTTACTATCCACGCTACATAGGCTAGTAATCCAGAAGCAACTGCTCAAGATTTTTTGAATGCATTGAAAATGTGTATGGGAATCCCAATTTGGATGAGGACCTGTGGGGTAGGGTCAAAAACACTCAGCAGTACCCAGGGGAGCCCTTATCTATGTATGTGCCTCAATTCAAAGTGGTGCTACAGGAATGCCTAAAGAAAAGTGGCATGGCCCCAGCCAAGTTAGATCAGAATAGGTTGGACCAACTCCTCCAGTCAGCCCCATTCTCTGAATTATTGCTGCTCCAATTACGCCTTGCTGCTCAGTTGGATGCGCTTTCTATCTATGATGGACTGTGAAGGAAATTCGGAGGATTGAGAGGAGGCAGCCACATGGGGGGGCCCCTCCTGTATCTGCTGTTGCTGCTGCCCAGATGACCGAGGATGCACATGTGAGTGATGCTCAGGGGTGAAATACAGTGCCAGTTGAACATTGGGAGGCTAGCAAGGATGCTGCACCCTGGGGCGATATACTGTGAGAGGTCTGAGAAATTAGGGCTACCATTTCCCTACAAGCCCATTCCAGAGATACAGTGGGCCCAAACCCCTCTCAGAGCATGTCCACAGTGGGGGTGGGGGTGCACTCCCAGGCATCCCCTGTTGACAGCAGCTCAAAGATTGAAGAATTGACTATGGAAGTGAGGGAATTACTGAGGCATATCCCCATGCTCACCACACACCAGACAGAGGTTGAATCACGATTTTCTGTAGGTGGTACCCCCGCCTCAGCCCCCAGTGTGATGCCTCGACCACGCCAGACTCTAGAAAGCATACTCTGTCATAATTGTGGGAAGAAGGGGTATATGCAGAAAGAATGCTGGTCCCAAAAGACTTAGATAAGGTGGTATACAGACTTCAGGTTGAGCTCCGGAAAGCAAAACCATGGCCGATGGGTGCTGGAAACGACCGCAGTGAAGGCTCAGGAAATCCCAACTCCAGCTTCTTTGTGGCTAAGTCATCTGTACCGGCCCCTGCTACTGTTCCTCCAGACTGGTCCAAGATAGTGAGCCCTTCAGTGGAGACTAATGTGGCTGTGAATGGTATTTCTACTCGGGCTGTGCTTGACAGTGGGTAGCAAGTGACCATTGTGTTTCAGGACTGGTGTGACAAACACTTATCTGATTGATGTGCCCTTACAATCCCTGTAAGGCCTACACATGTGGTGGCTGAGTGACAAATCTTATCCATGTCTAGGATATGCCCGCCTCTGGTTGTCTTTTTCTGCAACTGTCACTGGCATAGAGGAGCAAGTAGAGACACTGGCCCTAGTGTGTCCCCCCCACCAGACTGCATGATGGGGTTCCCCTGTTAATTGGAACAAATGCCCACGTATTTGGGAGACTAGCACAACTCTGCCATGAGAAACAAGAGCAGCTGACTGGACAGGCCCTAAGAATTCCAGCCTTAGTAAAAAGGGCTTATGACTGGCAACAGAGACCCAATGAAGTGGACCCTGATGAGCCAGTGGGGACAGTGTGGAAAAAGGAACCTGACTCCTTGGTATTGGCCCCCAACACCCAGTACACAATCCATGGAGAAGCCCACCTAAAGAGAAACGTAAAGAATAAAATATTAATATTGGATGCACCAGGAGATGGAAAGTTGCCAGAGGCATTATTGGTCAAACCCAGCATCTTGCCTGCTCACGCCCATGCCTATGCACGTCGAGTGATGGTCCAGATTCAGATTGTGTCAGATCGGGAGATTCAGGTGAACAGAGGGTGCATCCTAGCTACAGTACACTGCACCGGCACTGCTGTATTGCCCAGCAACAAGTGCTCTGGCAAGGAGAGAGTGACCCCGGACTTATTTGACTTTGGTGACTCCCCATTGCCAGCTGAATGGAAAGCTAGAATTAGCAAGAAACTAGCTCAGAGGGACAAAGTGTTTTCATTAAAAGAATGGGACGTGGAGTGTGTCTAGGGTGCAAAGCATCACATATGCCTGCATGATGACCAGCCATTTCGAGAGAGATCCCGACGTCTCACCCCAGCAGACAGAGATGATGTGAGGAGACACCTGCGGGAAATGCACGCTGCTGGTGTGATACAAGAATCAAGGAGCCCATATGCCTCTCCCATTGTGGTTGTGCATAAGAAGAATGGGTCAGTAAGGATGTGTGTTATTGAATCCTGAACCAGCGGACATTCCCTGATCAATACGCCATGCCCCGTATATAAGATGCCCTGGATTGTTTGAATGGGTGCAAATGGTTTTCGGAATTGGATCTTCACAGCAGATACTACCAGATCCTGATGGCTCTGGAGGACCATGAGAAAACAGCCTTCATCTGTCCTTTGGGGTTCTATGAATTCCTGAGAATGCCACAGGGGATATCAGGTGCCCCGGCCGCCTTTCAGCGACTGATGGAATGTGTGGTGGGAGATATGAACTTGCTGGAATGTCTAGTGCACCTACACAATGTCATTGTATTTGGGCACACGTTAGAGGAGCATGAGACCCGACTGTTTAAAGTCCTAGACTGATTGGAAGATTTCGGCCTCATGTTGTCCATTGACAAGTGCCAGATGTTTCAAACCTCCATGAAGTACGTAGGGCACATAGTATCTTCAGAAGGGATAGAGACTGATCCCAGTAAGGTTGAATCACTGACTACTTGGCTCCAGCCCCATAATTTGAAAGAACTACAACATTTCCTGGGGTTCTGTGGCTACTACCACAGGTTCATAAAAGGCTATTCAAAGGTGGTTCGCCCGCTTTTGAATCTTACCTAGGGTTACCCTCCTACCAACCATAAATATAAAAAAGGGCCTTCAAAGAACCAGAGAAAGTGTACTTCCACACAGGTGAACTTTTTGGGCCCTGCTGGACATCCGAATGTGAAGCAGCCTTTCACGGAGTCATATACCAGCTAACCCACGCCCACATCCTCACCTATGCTGACCAAACCAAGCCCAATGTGCTGCATACGGACGCCAGTCTGCAGGGTCTAGGAGCTGTGCTGTATAAAGCCCATGAGGATGGTTTGAGACCAGTGGCCTTTGCCAGTAGGAGCCTGACCCCTTCAGAGTGAAACTACCCTGTGCATAAGCTGGAGTTCCTTGTGCTAAAATGGGCCATTGTCAACCAGTTTCATGAATACCTCTATGCCAGTTTCATGAATACCTCTATGGAGCAAAGATATTGGTGAAGACCGACAATAACCCATTAACCTATGTACAGACTTCAGCTAAGTTAGACGCCACTGGGCACCTGTGGCTTTCCGCCTTATCAATCTATGATTATGCTGTTGAATACAGGCCAGGACTGAACCATATTGATGCTGACACCTTGTCACGAAGGTCAGTTTCCAAGAGTGATTGGGTTAGGCTGTCTGAACCTGACATCTGAGCCTTGTGTCAAAAATTTGACTGACATGAACAGATGTCTGCGGACACAGTGGAATGTTTAGTAAATTGCTTGGGCCCTCCTGATACCTGCATACTGGCTGCCTATTGCCACTTTTCTGCTCTAGATATTAGTGCACTGCCTCAATTTGACAATGACAGCATTCAGTGGGCTCAATCCCAAGATGCTATGATTCAGCTTGCACTTCATGACTTGCGTGCGGGGAAAGTTGCGTTCCCCTGACTTACGCACTGCTCTATTGTTTAAAGAAGGCCCCAGGTTGAAGCTACTCAATCAGTAGTTGTACAGAGAGACATTGGATTGTGGCAGTCAAGTAGACAGGCAGCAATTGGTCCTGCCCATGGCCTTTAATGATTTGGTACTGAGGTCCCTCCACAATCACATGGGGCACCTTGGTATTGACAGAACTCTCGACTTGCTACGATCTCGATTCTACTGGCCCAGGATGGGGGCTGATGTTGAGCACCATGTAAAGACCTGCAGTCATTACCTGGATAGGAAAGTCCTGCCTCAGAGAACTGCCCCTCTTGTCAATATTACTACCAGCACCCCCATGGAACTGGTCTGCATAGACTTTTTGTGTTTAGAACCTGATCAGTGGAATATTGGCTATGTGTTAGTGGTTATGGATCATTTCACATGGTATGCGCAAGCTTTTCCAACTAAAGATCAAAAGGCCTCTACCGTGGCCAAGGTGCTAGTGGAACATTTCTTTGTCCACTATGGTGCCCCTCAGACGGATCACTCTGACCAAGGCAGAGATTTTGAAAGTCGGCTAATCAAAGAAATGCTCTCTTTATGGGGTGCGGAGTCAAGAACCACCTTATCACCCACAGGGATCCTCAACCAGAATGTTTTAACCGCACCCTTCTAGACATGCTGAGCACTCTCCATCCCAAAGACAAGCCCAAGTGGAGCCAGCAGATTAGCACTTTGGTCCACGCATACAATTGCACAGAAAATGATGCTATTGGGTTCTCCCCCTACTGCCTCTTGTTCGGGAGGGAGGCCCGACTGCCCATTGATGTCTGCTTTGGGGTCTCTCCAGATGGGGTCTGAGCTGAAAATTACCTACAGTATGTGCAGAAACTTAAAGCTGAATTGAACCATGCCTATCAACTGGCCAGACAATGGCCGCCAAAAGAAATCTTGCCAACAAAGAGAGGCATGATAAAAAAGTAAAGGCTCAATAGCTTTGGCCTGGAGACCGTGTGTTTGGTAGGCAATTTGGTACTGCATGGCAAACACAAAATTGCTGATAGGTGGCACTATCTTCCCCATGTAGTAGTTGAAAAGTTGAATGATTTACCAGTGTACAAGGTGCGCCCAGAGAATAACTCCAAAGCTGTCAATACCATGCACCATAACCACTTGCTGCCTATAGTCCAAGTCATAATTGAGGGTGAACCATCAGAGTTTGCTTCCCCTGGGCCAGTGACTCATGCTGCTGCAAAAAAGAGGCCAAGTTAACCTACCCCATTAGTTACAGATTTAAGGTTTCCCCCGCAGCAGGCCCAGAATGATAGTGACTGGCAGTCCACCTCTGATGAAAGTGAGTGTGACAATGCCTATTACCCCTCCTATGAATTGAGTCAGCTGTTTCAAGGTAATCCTATGACTAATTGTGGGGATGAAGCTGGGACTTCTGGACTGCCTAACCCCACAGCTACGTCCTTGGAGCCAGTGCTCCCTGAAAGTGAAGTGCAAAGTATTACGTCTGATGTTGCAGACTCTTTGTGTTTTGTGGAACTGTGTGAATTATCTGTAGAAGGGGCTGACGGTCTGAGTCTCTCTGGTGACACCAAAACTTGAAGAACAATGTGAGAGTGTTGACAGCCCCTTTCAGTGCTGCAAAGCCTAATTGTGCCAGAGCCTTCTCAAAATTAGCAACCTGGGCCTCTGTCAGAACATAATGAGCAAAGTGTTGTGGAAACAGAGCCTACAGAGCAAGGAACTGACAGTGCTCCAAGTTTGGACATTCCCATCCATGCAGAGGCATGCCTCACAAGTGATGAAAGCTCCAAAGTTAGTGCTGAAAGTGCAGAGACTGTGGCTGCTCCCCCCAGAAAGACTGACCGAGCTGTCAAGCCAGTGCTATGCTTTAGTTATGATTCCCCTGGGAGGCCAGTAGATTTGCCTCTCAATGTGGTTTACAAAGGGGTTTATGTTTCGCCAAGCTCACTGCCCAAATTGAGCTTGACGGCCAACTCCAAGTTACTTGTTCTTCCCTCTCACCATGGTGCCGCTGCCCCATCCAGCCTCAAGTTAGCTGATAGGAAAGGGCCTTCTCTTACATTGTTTAATGTACAAGAAGTTATTCAATGAATCAGTATTACTTGTATGAAACATGCATGAGTATTGTCAATACGGATATAGTAATGTGTTGTATATTGAAAAGTATAGTAATGTAACAAGCTAATGAGATACATATGTCTTGTTTATATTGCATTTTTGATATTGTGATGGTACAGACTTGACGCAGATGACAAGTTTTCTCCAGGCAGGGAAGGGTGTAACCCCCGTACAAATGGGAGTTCCTTAAAAGTCTTTCTTGAGCTTGTCTAAATGCTCACTGCCAGGCTGGTGTCCTGCGTTTTTGAAGTTTAAATATGATTGCCAGAGAGTGCCTATATAGTCTCTGTGTACTGTCTCTTTAAGAGCTGCATGGATTGCAGTCATAATTAGTCTAAAAGGGAACTCTGTTAGAAGATGTGCTTGTTTGCTGATCATTTGTTAGAGTAGTAATACTATTGCAGTTTGTTCTAACCTGCCTTCTTTGCAGCTCGGACAGTTCTGTTTGTTTCTATCATCTTGGTCCTGGACTGCTGAAAAAGGCCAATCAGTACATTTGGGACTCTAAAATGGAGCCTGCCTACAGGGGCTTGGTGGGGTCAAAACTTGTAGGAATTGTAGTTTTGGGCTTTTTTGCGCCTAAAATAACCTGGATGGGGAGCCCTTGTTGTGACTGACAGGCAGTTCAGCCAACTGAACCTTTTGGATCTTGCGGAAGTCCCAAACTGATTGCAGTTTCAGTTAGATCTAAGTTGGGAAATGAAGAAGTAACAGCTCAATGTAGTTCGAGCAGCAATCCATAGTGGATTCGCATGGGAGAACTCTGGAAAAGCCTGAGTTTTGGCTTGCATGCCTGCCTGCTGTCCCTGAGAGGGAACTTGTGTCTTTTTCAGACTGAATCCGAACTTGGAGAGCGAAGTGAGACACTGAATTGTGACCAAGCTCCTACCTGAAGAAGACTGAAGATTTGCTGAATGTGATCGGCCTGTCTGGACTTCCAGCCACCTCTGAACTCCTGGATTGTGCAGAGACTCTGTAATTGTACCGGTGAGCCTTTTGCCTGGTACAGTGGAATATCCTTACATGTGAATGTGTTGTGTGCTTATAGTGCATTGTTATTTGGTTCCCCACTGTGGTTTAAATTGTATTCTACTTGCTGGAAGCTGCATCCAGCCCCATGGACTGAATCCAAAATCATCTCCACTGGGTCTGGGCCTTGCCACACTGGCCCAGCCCAACTGCCTGCTGTACAGAGAACGGCAACAGTGAGAGACTTGCCTGGGGATCAGCCCCCTGCTCAACACCTGAACAGGAATGACACCTTGGTGATTCATGTGAGCCCCGCTTCTCTGGACACTCCAGCTCAACAACCTGCAGTCTCGATTTCATCCTTCCTGTGTCCAGTATTGGGTATCATAAGTAAACATCAGGGTAGCTCCCTGCAACAACAGCTAACTCTAAAGTGTCATCTGATTGTCTTATTGCTTTTTCTTTCATGAACTGAGCCCTCCGGCTCCGGATTACAAATATTGTGTGTTGTGCATGTTGCTTTCTTCCATCACAGGGCCCCGACCTGCTGCAATGTTCCTGGCTAGCCCACCATTTCCCTACCTGAGTACCCAGAGTGTGTGACTGTGTGGGGACTTAAAGTGCATGCATAACTGTTTTATTAATATAGCCTTTAAGCCAATCAACCTGATTATGCCCCTTCCTTGTTCAAATCCTCTGAATAAATCAGATCTGACTTTTTTTGCTGCATTTAACCTGACTGTGGTTCCATTTTGTGCCAAGAGTACTGTACTGTTGTTATTTACTGTGCATAACCTTGTTTTACAGGGGGTCCCCAGGGTTGAGCCAGAGGAACCAGCCCTCGTGGTAAGTGCAAACAGTGTGGGTACTGGTGTGGTGTACAAGGGGTACTGTGAAAGTGATTATCGTACATTGCTCAGGCCACTAGAAGGGAAAGAGGGGGGTTACAGTGTCCTGAAGGGCTGTGCCCAGGTTAGTTTGACCACTACCAACCCTGATCGGGTGGCGCACCCATTTCAGAACTCGGGGCCCCTTAACCTGCCACTAGCCACGCTGGCAAGGGTAGTAGCCCTTGAGATAGCACCACCTAGGGGTTACACTGGTTTAGAGCTATATTATGTGTTGAGTTACTAAAGAAAATGTTTGTGACATTCAGTAAAAAGCTTCTTGATACTAAAACAGTTATTTATCTTTTCTTGAATAAGCAAGTTTTTTGTTACATACACCGTATAGAAAAGTGTATGGTGCCCTATACACAACCAGGCTAATCTCCAACCTCATGGTTACTATGTCGACTGTGAGACCTCTCGAGCTGCACTCTCGAGGTCAACAGTTGGCATAGTAACCACTTGGTTGGAGAATAGCCTGGTTGTGTATAGGGCACCATACACACCATCCCATGCGTTGCATGCTGTGCTGTGTGGCATTCTTTTCAATAATGAACTATTCAAAACCCATTCTGTAGAAAACGGTTCAAGGAAAACTGGTTAAAAAAAGTATTTGGGCTAGAGTTTGTGCTGAAATCAAGGGTTAAATTGGACAAGACCCCACAGGAACTCAGTTCTACCTTTTTAAACATTTGTATGACAGTTCTTGCTCCTCTGTCTCCTTTCTCCAGAGTAGGTATTCACTGAAATAAAAGGCTTTCAGCTTATATTTATAACAATTATCTTTAGGATTACAGTTTTTCTTACTTTTATTACTAATCTATATATTTCTGATCATGTATACTTGTTTCACTTGCCTCGTTTACATGGCCATGTAATGCAGTTGGCAATCCTCAGTAGAGCTGACTAATTCTCAGTTTCTCAGTTATGCACACCATGTAAACCTGAGGGGTGTTAGAACCCGATTGGACTACCACTCTGACTGGTGGCATGCAATTCATTTTCATCGATGCTCGCTAGTCGGGTTGCACACTGCATGTAAACACCGATCCCCTGTGCGATCGGTTCTTTGTGCAAGCATGATACTGTTTAATTGATTGCACATGACTGCCGTCCCTCTCAGTGGCTCATAGCAGTACTGCCACCTCTGACATGAATTTTTGTATTATTTTGATTATTTGACAGGGAAATATTTAAGCACTTCAGTAGTGATGTCTGAAAATCATGGCTGGCCCTGGCGTGAGCAGGAAACTGTTTGTTTTATTAACATTCTGCGTCACAGCAACAGACAACAGTTGCTAACGCATGCACAAATAAAACTAAAACAGACACAGGCTTCCGATTCACAGCCAGAAAACGCATGTAAACTTGTATGGAACTCACGGACCTGACTCAACTCGCGTGTTTTTGGTTTTTTTTCCAATTGTTTAACCAGGTGAGACACACTAAGCTGAAAGCTTGTTTACAGGTGTAACCTGGGAGCACAGGGAAGTTAAGTGACTTGCTCGGGGTCACACAGTATGCAAGTGGGGGCTGTGGGATTCAAACCCAGGTTTCCAGATTTGCAGCTCAGAGCCTTAAACCACTGTGCTATACTGTGTGTAATGTGTAAACAGAGGAGAGCAGCAGTCGGGTCATAAATCATCGATCACTGTTCTTTGATTGGTGAGTACATGTAAACACGGCAACTGTGTCTTTCAAACAGTGTCTGTCTCCAACGGACCTCACAACTGCTGTCTGTGAGACTGTTGCTATGGTAACAATGTGATGTCAACAATGAGCACTGTGAGTTGTAGACAGTCACATGCTTTTTGGGCAGACAGACATCCTGGGAAGAAAAGTGGAAATTAATCAAATAGAAACATAGAAACATAGAATTTGTTGGCAGAAAAGGACAGCTTGACCCACCGAATCCACCTAGATGTCCCTTGCCTAATTTGACTCAACAGACCCCATGTGGTCTCCAGCAACCCTTCCACCTCCCTGCCCCTTTTCTCCCCAATTTAACTCCATCCATAATCGCTGGCAGAGCAGGAGACGGCAACTGGTGCAGATTCTTCTTTTACTACCTGCCATATGAATGACAAGGACTGAGAATGCACATGCTGTAGAGTCTGCTGACTTTACAGTTTGCATGAGCAGTCCCTGTCATTCAGATGGCAGCTGACCAAGGTGGTAAGAGGAGGATCTGTGTTGGTGACTGTCTTCGCCTGTACCCAGTGTCCAAGATGGAGTTATGTGAGAGTGAATCAGTGTCAGACAGGGTGTGGGCTGGTGGGTGTTGAGAGGGTGGGCCAGGGGGACATCAGAGTACATTGATGAGCGGGGTCGGAAGGGCTGCCACTGGGTTACCAGGGAACTGCATACTTTGATTAGGGACTGGAATGTGAGTGGGTACCACTTCAGCGAGGGAGATACTGTGTTTTATCAGGGATCTTGTGCTGCTGGGACAGGAGGTCATACACCACTGTGCGTTTTGATAAAAGTAGACCTTTGAAGGTGGTTATTAGTGCTGCCTTGGCTTCCTCTTTGTGCTTCCAAAATCATTTAATATACTGTACTATAGTGCCCTGTATACAAGAGGGTATCCTCATTTGCATAGATGCCATAGGGGATTCAGCACATTCACACTATCCACTGAGCACCATGTTGCAGGCACCATTGAATATGTCTCCACACCATTTAGATGACATATGTCCAGTTTGCAGAGGTATTGTCATGTTAACATGACACTAACCTGAATATCGGGGCATGTATTTTTAAACTTTACTTGACAGCTACTCTGTGTGTGGGTGTGTGTGTGTGTATGTATGTATGTATACATACAGTATGTATATATATATATATATATATATATATATACTCACAAGTCTATGATTATGATATGGTTGGCATTTACATCATGGCATCATGTTTGCTTTCCTAGCCCAACATATGAGTGGAATCCGTAGTGGTAAATTGGGTAAGAAACTGGTTAAAGGACAGGAGACAGAAGGTGGTGGTTAATGACACTCATTATAAAGAGGGGAGTTTGGCAATTGAGGTACCACAGAGGTTGGTACTGGGACCAGTTCTCTTCAGTATCTTTA
Source organism: Neoceratodus forsteri (assembly GCA_016271365.2). Classification (NCBI taxonomy): domain Eukaryota; kingdom Metazoa; phylum Chordata; order Ceratodontiformes; family Ceratodontidae; genus Neoceratodus; species Neoceratodus forsteri. Next base: position 1,150,795,289 of record CM057458.1, read on the forward strand.
CAGGGGACAGTGCAGATGAGCTGGAAGGGAAGGTATGCCGTTTCACAGATGATACCAAAATCTGCAATGGAGGGACACTCATGAAGGGTGCAAAAAAATGTGCAGGGATTTGGGGAAACTTAAGGAATGGTCAAAAACAAGTCAGTTGAGGTTCAGTTCCAAAAAGTGCAAAATATAATGCGTGTAGGACATACAAACCCTGGCACTTAGTATATGATAGGGAGGGAGTACTAACAGTCACTAGCCAGGAGAGGGACCTCGGGGTTGTCATATCTGAGGATGTCAAGGTTGCAGAGCAGTGTGACAAGGCTAGTGGAATGCCGAGTTGTACAGGGAGGGGTATCTACAGCAGGAGGAGGAGGAAGGTGGTGTTGCAGTTATATTGCTCACTGGTACAGCCACACTTAGAGTGCTATGTTCAGTTTTGGCTACTGCATCTCTGAAGGGACAGAGACAGGGTGGAGGTTTCCAGATGAGGGCAACTTAAATGGTGCATGGTTTGCACGAGAAGCCCTGCTAAGAGAGACTGCAGGATCTTAACATGTACACCTTGGAAGAAAGAAGAGAAGGAATATGATAGAGGCCTACAAGTACTTGAAAGGGGTGACTAGGGTACAGTTGGGAGTCTCTTTTAAATGAGTACACACCCCAGGACCAAGAGGCACGCAGTGAAGCTAGAGCGTGGAAGTTCAAAAGTAATGTGAGGAAATATTTATTCAAAGGGTAGTGGTTGCCTGGAATAAATTGTCAGCGGAACTGGTTGTGGCTAGAGCAGTGGTGGGCTTCACTCATACATGGATAGACATGGGGGTATATTAGGTAGGATGCAGGGAGGTGGGAGGGTTGATGGAGACCAGATAGGTGGGCTAACCTGGCCCTTTCTGCTGTCAAATTCTGTGTTTCTTTGTTTCCTGATACTGTGCACAATCTGTACAGCTTGTATTAATTATTTGGTATCATATTTAGTTTTGGGATTCTTTTTCTGATTAAAGTGGATGCTTGGTAGCTGTCTTGATCTGTTTCTTTGCATCTGTCATGATCCCTTTATATGTACCGTTGACGTTCTCTATATACTGCTCTGTATTTATTGCTGTAACTCTGGTTGTCCTAACCAGGACCTCCCTGTATATGAACATCTCTCAGTGGAGCCTTTCCTGGTAAAACAAATAAATACTTCTGCAACCCATCCCCAGGCCGCACCTGGGAAAGAGTCATCACAGCTCAGTCAGTCTTCCCCGATCACAGTTACATAAGGAATATTATGAACTGGTTCCCAAAAATGGAGGAAGCTGATTGGCCGAGAGGTCTTTGAAGCCATGATGATATTGAGCTACATGCTCACGGCTTCAAAAAACCTCCAAACACCAACCTCCTCACTCAGAAAAAAAATCCTATGACTGCAACATTCTCCACGTCACTCACTCGTCCTCACGCAAGCCACCAGAAAGCATACTGCGAGGTAGACTAAACCACAACACAAACGTCTGTTTAAAACCAAAGTAAAGGATATTAAATTCTAATGAATAGGCTCCTCTTACAGCAATAAAACAACCGTTAACTGAGGCACACACCAAAGCAACCTGCTGCCTGCCCATAGATTTTCACACCAGACAGCAGCACTGAACTCACCGTTTAGACAGCAGTTGGAGAACCACTACCTAAAGCCTAAGGAAATGCTCATTTTTTAGAAGGTATGTCTTGTCTCATACATAACAGCAGAACTCAAGTTCTGTGCTTCACTCAGTACCCCACCAACATGTTTCAGCTGTACCGTGTTTCTGTTTCTCGGAGGCTGAAGCACGCGTACATTTCAAAATGGCAATGCTTGATGCACTCTTACCAGACTTCTCCTCTCAGTCACGCTGCTTCCAAATCCTGTGGTACTGATTGTCGGCTTACTTTTTCTTCAGTTTACTGAACCTAAAGGCTTCTGACTCCCCTGCTTAGTACTGTGATCATCTACTTTTGAGGGGGACATGCTGGTTGAGACACACACAGACAGAGGGAGCAGATACCATGGCAGAGTAACAGCTTTGGAGACTGACAGAGATCAGTCAGCATGTAGCAGCACCAACAAGTGAAGAATGCAGACACTGTGGACATTTAATGAAAATATATGCTTCCACATTACAAATGTAATAAAAAAAAATGATTTCAAAACATATTCTTTTGTAAATAAATGAACTAAAACTTTTAAGCCAGTTCATAATAGCAATAATGCACTCCAGGGTGTGGCATATCATGGGATATCATTACTTCTCGGGTGTTGGACACACTTGGCCTTTGGACTCATGCCCAGCCACCCAGGCCATGATGATATCCCATGATATACCACACCCTGTCGTGCATTATTGCTTAAACGTACACCCGGGCATATGTAAGGGTTTACTTCTAACAAATGGATTTGTGATACTTATGAACCACAAGAGCACTGCTGGAGAGGTTTATATTTGGCACTAGAACTTCAAGATAGCATTCCATCCTTGTTAGTATTAAGTGGACATAGTTTATTTGTTATAATACAGTACCATCTAATAACTTGTGACCACCTATAATAACAGGATTTCCTGTTCTGATAAAATACTGTAATAACGCGCTGAATTCTGTAATAACTTGATAGGGGGTTATCACAGCATTTTTTTCCTTATGCTGTCACTTCACTGTATTTTTGTAAGTATGGCGGCTGCTCAGAGATGCGCTCGCTCATTCGTATACAAGCATAGTTTTTCTTTTGAAACCTTACACCAGGTATAAAAAATAATGCCTATGCTGGTGTGTGTTAAGAGTATTTTTCACACACCCTTGGTGTGTGGTAATCTCATAACCCCCTCAAGCTTCGCTCCGAGGGTTTATGGATTATCACACATGATGTGTAAACAGTCCTCATAACACACACCTGCACAAACATTATTCTCTGTTTATTGGTTGAGTAGAAGTCTGGCTGTGATGAAACATTGTCATTTCAAAAAATAGAGTGGCATTAGGATTATGGGATGTTTCAAGCAGTTGTATTTATTAGTCAGCAAACATTTTCATTGTATAATTTTTTTAGAAAAAAATGCATTTCTCACATCCTTAGAGTCATAATCAATACATTTTTTATTTCCTCAGATATTTTTAAAACTTCTTATATTAGTATATTTGTAAATAATGATGCAAGAGTTTAAAGATGGCCACCAAAAATCTCAACATTGAGGGTACCTTTGCACTCTATATACTGGATGTATACTGTGGATGAATTATGATGGTGCTAGCAAATGTTTTTTTTTTTTTTTCATTATCTATTCACCTTCTCCTTTCATGCACACTGTCGTCCACTAGGTGGCCAGTCCTGCCATTACCTCTCATCGACCCGCCATCCAGCTGCTCTAATGTCCCGTTGTCATAGATGTATCCCTTCGCCGGGGGGGCCCCTTGCCCGCCGGGCTGTGGAAGGGGAGACCGGAGTGCATGTAGCACTCCTTTTCATCTTAATAGGGGCGTGGAAATGTAGCCTGGAGGCATCACGACTAAGCGGCACGGGGAGACGGGTCCGTCATCATCTGGATGTCACGCATGCCATTTTCTCCCTTTCTTGTTCCCCTTATTGCACCTACCCTTGTAGTGCCCCCAGTCTCCACTGGGGGCTGATACATAGCAAGACTAGCTACCCGACCCACCCCACGAAAGGAGCGCAGTCCTCCGGAGACTCAATCCTTTCCTTCCCCTGACAGCCCCTGGTGCCCAGAATCTGTTCCCCGAACATGGGTCACTAGCATGGCTCGAGATAAGGTGTCCGGTGTCTCAGCCCTCTGTGCCACTGGGCCAGCCAGCAAATGTTTTTAATGGTAAACAGCACCGTACTACACCAATTTGTTTTGTTTTTTTCTAGATGGGCATCTCAAAGGTGGAAGAATTTTAAAAGACTTCAAAATCATGTATCTTACTTCAGAAATGAAACAAAACAAAAAGGAAAACTGGTGCAGTGATGTTTTTGCCAGAAAGACATTAATACTGAAAAGAAATGACATGATGACTAACCCAAACTGCTACTTTAAAAAAAAATATAAAGGATAGTGCATGGCAGCCTGTGTCTGCATCAAGACGTTTCTGTGGCAAACAGGAACCTCGAGACCGAGCTCGAGAGGTCCTCTGGTTGGCATAGGAAACTTGAGATGAAGACACAGGGTTGTCTGTGTATGGATGTCCATACATGATATTTTATAGTGTATGGGCATCCATGCCAATTTCAGACAGTCTGCTTCCTTTCGGTGAACTGTTTCTGTAAGTTGAAGTTTAAAAAAAAACCAGCTTCCAGCTTGATTGGATAGAGGAAAGCAGTTGTGTGGCAGCGTTTTAAGTTGTGCTGTAGTGGGTGATATCACTGCTGCAACACAACAACATAGTGATGTCACTACTGCAGCCAAGCTATCCTATACCAGGCATGGAGTTTCACACAGAACAACATTCCACCATACACTATATACTGATAAAGAACTACAGTATGTGTAAATTGGTGTCATCTACTAGTTGGTATATTTGTATTGGGAGAGAAGATGTAGCAGTAGTGCATTGTGGTTTTAAAAAAGATGCATTTCTTTTAGCAGTGTTCACAGAGGGCTGCAGTGTATGCAGAGTAGGAGAAGGTTTGTTAAGAAATGGCACAGGGGTTTGAACATAGAGAATATGTACATTTATTTGAAGGAATATTTTGTGTCAACATATGTATTTATTTATTTGAAATTACTCCACAAACCTGTGACAGGCATCTCATTTTCATTGGGGTCCCGTAGAGTACAGCAGCTGTCAACAGTTTGACATAGTCCAACAGGAACTAATAAATACAGGTTAAAATATACAAGGCAAAAAAAAAAAAGTAAAGGTGAGTGCATCCAAAAGTTATCAGATAGGCTAAAAAATTGTGGTCACAGCCAATAAAGATCATGAGTATTTTTAGGCAAACTTATATACACCATTTGTAACACCAATGTAGATAAAATGACAAGATAAAAAGTGGTATCTTATAATCAGGTCACAAGATATCAATTTATCTTGCGAGTTGGGTATTTCACAGATGATATATTGCCCTGTTGGTTAGATCACAAAGCATACTGCACCAATCACAGAGCAGCTTACACAGTGCTGCGCACATTGTAACAGCCACTTGAAGCTCTGAAGCCAGAAGTTTAAATCAAAGAGAAGTGAGTGAATTTTCCAAATAAACAGCAGATACAAACGCTATAACTATCAAACTGATGTATACATTAGATGTGCAATGGTCTGACTCAAAGTACGCATTGATTATCACTTATCAGGGAGCAGGACTTTCATAGCTCACTCTGGCTCCACCACTCATGAGTTATTTTCCTGCTCCCTCATACGAGAAGATAAACTGCAGTGTATTTCATGTCCCCTATGTATAATATATCAGAGGTTAACAGCATCAGAAAAGATACAATTAGAAGTTCTGCAAGGTAACCTGGGACCTTCAATTACACAGCGAAGGAGTCAGAGCCTGTTACACAGTGGGGATTGCCCACACCCCTCCCCCAGTGTAGGGGCTGCGTGGTAAACTGGGACCTTCAATTACAGAGCGAAGGAGTCAGAGTCTGTTACACAATGGGTATTGCCCACTCCACCTCCACCTTAGTCAGTTCCAGTTTCATAGGCACTGGATTTGAATTACAACAGGAACTTCCTGTTTGGGAGTTGGAAAGGAGGGATCACTGAGACACATAAGATTTGCCATCCTTGAAGGAAAAAAGTAGCCCCCCCCCCAGGTGCTGGCGGTCTGACTCTGAATAAGGACGAAGAAGACTACCAAGGCACGTAAACACTTGACTCGGAGGAAGGAGGAATGACATTACCAAGGCAGACTAACATCAGGGCAAAGGCTTCTCAAAAATCAAGGTAGGGAACACTGTGCGAAGGACTACAAAATGGGGTAACATAAAAGAATTAAAAGGAGCGGACTATGCAGGAAAGAAGGTGGGAGGTGGGAAATTGAGAACTTATTCTTTCTACGTGGTTTTCTTGGTGCTAGGCTTTGAAGCTGGGATTGTACTTAATCTTGCTAAAAGAATATTTGACTGTTGTTTGGAGGGATTACTTGGGAAGCTGTGTTTTTATTCAAATCTTGTACAAGGTTACTTGTAAAACTGTGATACATTGAATACCTTCCGTGATTCATATTGAATCTCTCTGCGGGGGCGGGGTCTCTAGCATAGGATTGAAAAAGGTTTAAGACAACAAAGCTAAAACAGAAAGGGGGGTGTAAGATAACAAAACTAAAACAGGAAGGCCAGAAATAGACATGATAGGAGTGGTACAGTTCAGTGGCTGTGGGGTGGCAGTCCTCAGGGAGACTTTCTGGAGGCTGCAGTACTGTCCCATCTGCATGCACCTCTCTGGGCTAAGGGTAGAGGTTGCTCATCTCCAGGTTGAGTTGGCTGGGGATTCGGGGAGCCTCCTCCCCTACCCGAGTACCACCAATCCACCCCCACTGCCTCAAAAGGATACTGAGAAGGGACAGTGGCTGGACCGCAGAAGGCTTGGGAAGGGTGAGGCTGGTGGGACACAGGCATATCCCTCCTGTAGTTCAACTCCACAACTCCTATGCCGCTCTGGTAAGATGGGACAGTCCCTAGGAGGCACCTGCAGTGGAGGCCAAAAAGGATGTAAGGGTCCTCCATGGTGGAGACCCTGGAGGGGAGGCACTTGACCTAAGAAGAGGTGGAGGAGGCAATTCCTGGTGGGGGACTGTATCAGGGGAGTAGAACTGGGAGCAGGAGGGGAGGGAGCAAGAGAGGTCAAGTGCCTACCTGGCACCATGACTCGAAGGGATTGAAAGCACATCCTAAGGATCGCTGGGGCAGAAGGATGGTCGTGTGAGCTAAATGTTCTTGTACACCTAGGGACAAGTGACTTGGCTAGTGATGAGGTTAGGGCAATGCAGGAGGGGTTCTGGGAGTTGGGTAGGGGTCTTAGACAGGCTGCACCCTCAGGAACTTTTTCAGTGGTGTTACCTGTCTGTAACCGGGGGCAGGGACTCTGCACAGGAGTTTCAGCACATGGCTGAAGGACTGGTGCAGAGCAGAGGGTTGTCTTCATTGGGGACTGGGGTCCCACCTGGAGGGATGGAGGCCTATACAGGAGAGAGGGCATGCATATATCGGGGGGGGGGGGCAGCCAGGATCCTCAGTGAAAGATTTAAATGCTTCATTGGCAGGCATTAAAACTAGCCAAGGGAGGAGATGGATGAAAGTGGGGAGAATCTATTTGCAACCCCCCCCCATACACAGGAGGAAGTCAGTAGGAAAGACCCTAAGGATGGGAAATCCCCAAAGATACCTAGAACAGGAAAACGTAAAATGGCACAGAAAAGGAGAAATGGGAGTAAAGACAGGAGGGGTAAAGAGGGAAGGCATGAGGATAAGAGGGGAACTGTCAGAAGGGGAGGTAGCATAACTTGGAAGGCCATGTGCATGGATGCTCGCATCCTGGGAAATAAAATCCCAGACCTAGTGGCCTTGATGGCAGAGGCTGACCTGGATATTGTACCAAAACATAGTACAATGGGAACCATGACTGGGATATAGTCATACTAGGTTATACATTATTCAGGAAAGACAAGGTGGCTAAAAAGGGAGGAGGAGTGGCTCTTTACATCAGGGAGGATATAAAAGCAACTGAGGTACAGGAAATGCAGGGAGGGATGGAGGCATTGGGGATTACCCTAGAGACAGTTAATGAGACTGCTTTTCATACTGGAGTTATGTACAGACCTCCATCATAAGGGGAAGAGTTGGATAGGGTTCTAGTGGAAGTAATCCATAAGATGACAACTAAAGAGGAGGTGCTGCTGGTGAGAGACTTCAGTTTGCCAGATGTTGATTGGAGCATCTCAGCCAGGAGCAGGGACATCCTGGACACCCTGCAGAGAGTGTGCTTCAGGCAGCTAGTGTAAAAGCCCACCAGGAAGGGAAGGATACTAGATCTAGTACTCACCAACAGGGACAGAGTTGCAGATGTCATGGTGGGCAACCACCTGGGGTCCAGTGATCACCATATGGTATGGTTCTCGGTGTGAGAACAGTGGCAGAGTCAAACTATGTGAACATGAGGGGCCTGGATTTCAGAAGGGTTGACATTGCAAAGATAGAGAAATGTCTTAGGAAAGCCCATGGAGTGGGGAGGATGGAGGGGTAGAAGAACAGTGGGCAAATTTAAAAGGAGCCATACAGGAGGCAAAAAAACTTTGCATTGGGTAATTAAGCAAAAGCAAGAGGAAACAAAAAACACTATGGCTCTCAAAGGAACTGGCCAGTACAATAAGAAGAAAAAGGCTGGCATTCAGGAGGTGCAAGGAAACACAAAGGGAGGAGGGTAGGGAAGTGTATCTAGATAAATGGACGGAGGCAGGGAAAGCAATCAGAAGTGCAAAGGCACAAATGGGGGAAAAAATAGCCCAGGCAGTAACAAAAGCGGACAAGACATTCTTCAGGTATGTTAGTGAAAGAAGAAAGACAAGGGATGGGATTATTAGGTTAAAAGGGGAAGGAGGGCAGTGTGTGATGGTGGACCTGGAGAAAGCAGCAGTCCTGAATAAATATTTTTGTTCAGTATTCACAGAAGAAAGGGAAGATGTGGGACATCAGTTAAACAACAGGAGCATTGACAGAAGGGAAGTGTACACCATTCCACTTGTGGAGGAGAGAGTCCTAAAGGAACTCACAAAACTGAGAGTGGACAAGGCAATTGGGCTGTATGGGACATCCCAGAATATTAAAGAAGCTTAGAGAGGTGCTCACAGCACCACTGATAGTCCTGTTCAACAAATCGCTGGAAACTGGAGTGATTCCAGAGGACTGGAGGAGGGCAGATGTAGTCCCTCTCCACAAAAGTGGGAGCAACGGAGGTGGCTGGCAATTACAGGCCAGTCAGCCCGACTTTGGTGGTGGGAAAATTAATGGAATCACTGGTAGAGGAAAGGATTGTGGTATATCTTGAATCCAGCACATCACAGGATCCTAGACAGCATCGATTCACAGCGGGAAGGTCATGTCAAATAAATCTGATCAATTTCCTTGACTGGGTGACCAGAGAATTAGATCAGGGAGGGTTGGTGGATATAGGCTGCCTGAAATTCGGCAAGGTCTTCCACACTGTTCCACATAGGAAGCTTGTAAACAAGGTGGTAAACTGGGTCATAAATTGGTTAAGGGATGGAACGCAGAGGGTAGTAGCAAATGGAGTTAATTTCGAGGAGAGGAGGGTGACCAGCAGGGTGCTATAGGGATCAATTCTGGGGCCAGTCCTCTTTCATGTTTTCATAAGTGACATTGCAGAGGGTCTGGAAGGGAAGGTATGCCTCTTTGCAGATGACACTAAGATGTGCAACAGGGTTGACACTCCAGGAGGGGGTGGAAAAAATTAGGAAGCACCTAAGCAGGCTTGAGGAGTGATCAAGATGGCGGCAGCTAAGGTTCAGTGCAAATTAGTGTAAAATCATGCAATTGGGGCACAGAAACCCGGGGGAGGAGTACATGATGGGGGGGGGGAGAGACTGATGACGACCAAACATTAAAGGGACCTGGGGTTAATCATATCTGATGATCTAAAGGTGATCAAGCATTGTGAAAAGCCATAGGGAGAGCTAGTGGGATGCTGTTTTGCAGAAGAAAAGGTATCACCAACAAAAACAAGCATTTGTCAATGCCAAGTGTTGCTTGCTTATATGTGCTGTTTAGGTATTTGGAAGTGATAGTACAATGCCTAAGAACTGTTATGTGCCCCCCCCCCCAAGACATCCATGGTGTCTTTCTGTTCACTACTCACAGAAAAGGGGGAGGGGCAAGGGCCACAGCAGTACAGTAGTTGGAAAGGCGTGAAGAGGTGGACAGTAGTCCATTCACAGGCAAAAGAATCCTGCAGGAGGTGACTAAATTGAAGGTAGACAAAGCGATGGGACCAGATGGCATACACCAAAGGATATTAAAAGAACTGTGAAGGGTGATAGTAGTACCTCTGGCAGCCATGTTCACTGAGTCATTCAACACCAGTATGGTGCCAGAGAATTGGAGGAGGGCACATGTGGTTCCTCTACACAAATCCAGCAGTAGGGAGGAGGCGGGGAACTTTAGGCCGTTCAGCCTCACCTCAGTAGTGGAGAAGATCATGGAGACATTGCTTAAAGAAAGGATAGTGGGGCATCTAGAAGCCAAAGGAGCCCAGGACCATAGGCAACATGGATTCACAGTGGGGAAGTCATGTGAGACAAATCTGGTTGATCTATTTGACTGGGTGACAAAGGAAGTAACACTTACATTGATTTCAGCAAAGCCTTTGACACCGTCCCACATAGGAGGCTGATAAACTAGCTGGGTAGGCTGGGCATGGGGGAGAGGGTGGTAAACTGGGTTAGAAACTGGCTAACAGACAGGAGGCAGAGAGTGGTGGTAAATGGGGTGCAGTGTGGGGAGAGGGGGTGATCAGTAGGGTGCCACAGGGATCGGTCCTGGGGCCAGTCCTGTTCAATGTATTCATTAGTGACATTGCAGATGGGCTGAAGGGAAAGGTCTGCATGTTTGCAGATGACACTAACACAGTCGATACCCCAGACAGGGTGGAGAAAATGAGGAGGGACCTGGGGAAGCTTAAAAAATGGTCTGAGGACTGGCAACTGAAATTTAATTCAAAAAAGTGCAAAATTATGCACCTGGGACACAGAAACCCTGGGGAAAGCTACAGGGGGGGGGTGCTGACAGTCACAAAGAAGGAAAGGAACCTGGGGGTTCTTATTTCAGATAACCTGAAGATGTCAAAATGGTAAGGCATCTGGGAGGGCCAGTGACATGCTGGGGTGCATAGGTAGGGGTATCACCAGCATAAGGAGGGAGGTAGTGATGCCATTATATAAAACCATAGTCAGGCCTCATATGGAGTACTGTGTGCAGTTCTGGAGGTCGCACCTTCCAACAGGCTGGAGATGCTCCAGAAAAGGGTGAATGAGATGGTACAGAGCTTGCAATACAAGACTTATGAGGAGAAATTAACGGATTTCAATATGTACTCACTGGAAGAGAGAAGAGAAAGAGGGGATGTGATAGAAACATTCAAGTACCTCAAGGGTATAAAAACTACTGAGAAGCAGGAGACAGCTGCTATAGGCACATGTAACAGCTTCTGTGTGATATTCTTTTGTTCTTATAAATCTGTAACCTCCAGTATTTTGGTAACCACATGACCACACTGCCTTTTTTAGGCAATTTATGCTGGTTGATGCCTAGTGTCAGATGGCAGACACAGGGCTCATCAGATTGTATTGCCATTTGAAAAACTTCATAGAGTGTTCCTTTACTGGTAAGTGTTTTGGAAAGCTGGTGAAGCTCTCACAATTTTTATTATGATTTTATTTCATGTCTGTCCCCTTTGGTCCCCCCATCCCCACACCCCAACAATCATTGGTGGCCACAGCTGCAGCCTTCTTCATGCCAAGGTGGTGGGTGAGCAGCTGCCTTCACAGTCTGTGAAGTCTGATGTCTTTCAGTGCTGCTTATTGGTCATCTTCGAACACAGGTGAGGTGCTACCAGCCCAAAACTAACTCAGGACAAGCAGCTTTCAAAGTGGGGAAGAAATGGAGTGAGCAAGAATCAAGTACTCATTCAGATGTGGCGTCAATTTTAAGATCAGCATACTGGTGTGGACACTGCAAATAGAACCCCAGCTCTTTAAGCAGTCTTATGAAGAGTAAAGGCTTCTGGAAGCACTGGGGTTCTGTTTATTGTACTGTAAGTGGGCTGCATTTAATTCGGTAATTTACTGTACCTTACATCTGGATGTTTGGTTGGCCCAACTTTAAATAAACACTGCACCTGAATGAACACATGATGCCATAGAAACATAGAATTTATCAGCAGAAAAGGACCGCTCAGACCATCCAGTCTGCCCAAGTGTTCTGTACCTACTTGTAACTCCTGCTTGTATATGTTACTGTATGTCTTATTCTGCCTGCGTCCCTCGGGACCTCCTTATGAATGAGCGCACTCAATGGATTTTTCCCTGCAATGAACTTGAACCTACTCCACCTCCACAGCCCTATTGATCTCCATTGACCCCCTCCTTCCCCCTTTTTTTTAATATACCCCTATGTTTATCCCATGCATGCTTCATGCCCCCTACAATTTTAGCCTCCACCACTTCTCCTGGCAGTCTGTTCAAGACATCTACCACCCTTTCAATAAATAAATATTTCTTCACATCTATTCTGAACTCCCCCCCCAGCTTCATTGTATACCCCTTGGTTTGGGTGCTCATCCTCATTTGAAGGAAACTCACCAACTGTACCCTCTTTACCCCTGTGAGGTACTTTGTAGGTCTTGATCATGTTAATCATGTCACCTCTCGCCTTCCTCTCTTTCAGAGTGTACAAGCTGAGATTCTTCAGCCTTTCCTTGTAGAGATTCCTGTGAAAATTCTGAATCATTTTAGTTGCCCTCCTGTGAAAAACCTCCAGCTTATGTCCTTTCTGAAGTGTGGACTGTAAAACTGGACACAGTATTCCAGCTGGGGGTATACCAGGGAGTGATACAATGGCAGCACAACATCCCTCCTCCTCCTACTGGAGATGCCACTCCTTATGCACCCCAGAATCCAATTTGCCCTGCACATAGCCTTGTCACACTGTACTGCCACCTTGAGGTCCTCTGATATAACAACCTCAAGGATCCTTTCATGTCTAGTGAATATCAGTACCTCCCCCATCCTATACTCGGCATTAGGGTTCCTATGCCCTAGGTACATGATTTTACACTTGTTGGCATTGAACCACATATAAGTAAGGAAATGGAATTGATTTGAATGAATTGCAGGCTTTTAAGCAGCTTTTCGGGGAATGTGTATGTGTGTTTGTGTGTGTGTGGGGGGGTTCTGCTACTATAACTATTTGCTTTTGATTTTGGCCTCAAATCAGGTGCACTCCTGTAAACAGATAAAACACATTTATGAAAGACTCATAAGAAATATAATAAAGTATTTGTACATTAGCCTGGGCTGAACTTGCAGACAGGAGAGATGCAGCATGTTCCTAATTAATGAGCTTCCCACTGGTCACCTGTGAGCCTCTTATGGGACAGAGCTTACTACACAAGCATTTGTCAATGATGAATGGTTGCTTGCTGGCATTAGCAGTGGAAGTGCAGGAGTTAGATGGGGCCTAATTCTGAAAGCCCTGCGTCGGACACAAGGTGCCTGAGCTGAACAGATATGGTGAAAGGTGCACCTTGCATCCATGACCACCCTCCATGTGATTCACAAAGGTGGCCTGCATCAGCTGCAGTCCACCTGCCCCAAACAGGGCTTGCACCTGCCCTGTGACCTGCAATGCACTGCGGCACGGTGGTAGGGGGACTGCGGCTGATGCAAGCTGCATCCTGCGATTCACAAACATCACCTGGCAGGACAAATTCTAAGTGCCCTTAGAGAAGCCAGGGCAGCCGTAAGGGGCCTTAGACATTCTCCCCTGGGTGACATGCCTGTGTGTGGCACACCATGGGTGACAGTCCACCCACCATACACCCCTGAGTGTGGCCCCCATCCTAGTGGTCTAATGGCACCCCTCACAGCTCCCTGATGCCACCTATGTACCATGTCGGTACTCCCATCCTGATGCTGCCCATACTACCCCGATCCCTGATGACCACCCATCGGTGCTACCGCAGCACCAACTTATGGTGGTACAATGCCCACCCATGTCCCAGCAAGTGGTGCCCAACGGCCCCCCCATACACCAGTCCTGACTGCTCCTCGGCACCTGGGACATCCCACCACTCACCTCCATGGTCAGGTGCCAGTTGCACCGAACATGGTGGGGGGGACACCGGCTCACCAGGGTGGGTCCACATTCCCATTACCTAGTGGGACGGTGGTCCTGTGTTAGTCTCTGGTGGCCTGTGGTGGATCTGTGCTGTGCACCAGGGGTTTGCCGAAGGGTTCCGGTCAGCACAAGCATGGGGACTTAGCTCCTGGGTCCCCTTCTGTACCTGAATCAGGTGCAGAGTCCCTGGTACACCAGGCATTAGTGCAAGTTGCTGTTTGCCGCACCTTGCACCAGACGCAGAACCCTATGAGAATCGGGGCCATGCAGTATAGGAATGGCAGTGAAGTACTGAACTGATGCCAACCCCACCCCCACCCTGCAGAGATGGACAGGCATTGGGGTGTGCCTTTGAGTCACCACCCATAACGGTCATGACATTTCACCTCACCCTATCCTGCAGACACTGACAAGTGTTGAGGTGTGCCTTGGTTGTTCAGGCTTTACTCACCTCATTTCATAAGGAAGTATGCTGAAATGGGTGCAGTATAGGGGAATGGGATGAACTCTGGGGCCAAAGAGTCCAAGGCGCACCTCAATGCCTTTCACTGGTTGCAGGGTGTGGGTGGGGGTGGAATGGCATAAGCATTACTATCGACAATCCCAAGTCACATCCCTGACCTGTCAGTCCCTAATGGGTAGGGCGCTATGGTCGAAAACCCTAACACCCTTTCCTTTTTCTTGGTATTTTTACTCCAGGTTTTCAACATGGCCTTTTTGTGATTCCCTCTGCATGAACAGTGACACTATCAGTTCATTAGCTGAAGTGTGATTTTGCACAGTGTCTGTGCCATTTGGTGCCATAAGCGCGAAAACATTTTGAACAGAATGTGAACAATTATGTGAAAAATGACAGCTGTCCTGTGGCAATCTTGAAAATCTGGAATGACAATATAAAAAAAAAACTGGTGAAGTCACGAGTGTGCTTAGAAACTGCGCAACACACACCCGTAATATAATTAGTTTTGGGATTTTTTACAGCACATTTTCAACATAGGAATTTTTAGACTTATGCTCATGAACAGTGTCACTGTGATTTTCTTAATCTGTCCCGAACACTGATTTCCCACAGCGACTGTGTTATTCCGCACCGGAAGTGCGAAAACTCATTTTGGCCAGGGTGTGAAAAATGACAGCTGTACTGTTCATAAGGAGGTGTGAAAAATACCAAAGATGAAAATCTGGGCTGAAAAGATAACAAGTTTGTGAACTTACGAGGGTGCGTGGAAACTGCACAATACACGCTCGTATCACTGTCATTTTTTGGACGTTTGTCACAAAATGTTCAACAAAGCCAGTTTAAGACCTCTGCTCATGAACAGTGTCACTGTGATTTTCTTAATCTGTCCTGAGTTTTGATTTCGCTCACCGACCACACCGAAAACCCATTTTGGGTAATATGTGAAAAATGACAGTTGTACTGTTTGTAAGGAGGTATGGTAAAATGGCAATAGTGAAAATCTGGAGTGAAAATATTAAAAATGTTTAACGTTACAAGCGTGCATAGAAACTGTGCAATGCATGCTCATAAAACAGTAATTTTGGGGAATTTTTTCACCAAATTTTCAACATAGGGTTTTGGGGTGACTACCTCATGAACAGTGTCACTGTGATATTCTTAATCTGTCCTGAACATTGGTTTTGCACACCGACCGTGCCATTGAGCGTTACATGTGCAAAAACACATTTCAGGTGAGATGTGAAAAATGACAGCTGTACTGTTCATAAGAAGATGTGGTAAAATGGCAATTTTGAAAATCTAGAGTGAAAATATTAAAAATGCTTGAAGTTACAAGCATGTATAGGAACTGCACAACACATGCTCGTAAAACAGTCATTTTGGGGAATTTTTTCACCAAATTTTCAACATAGGGTTTTTGGGGGCCTATGTAATGAACTGTGACACTGTTGTTTCATTAATCGGTCCCAAAAGGTGGTTCCACGCAGTGACTGCGAAATCACCTTTCGGGACCGAATAACAAAATGACAGTGACTGAGTTCATGAGGTGGAGTCCCAGAAACCCCATGTTGAAAATTTGGTGAACAAAATTCCCCAAAATGGCTGAGATATGCACCAAAGTTGGAAATAAAAACATTTATACAATTATACAGCTTACTGGCATTTCTTCAGTTTGTGGTCGGCTTTGAAGAGTGCAGACGTGTTCCCGGTCCACCGAAGATAATAGCGCCGGGCTCCAGAGGTAAGTATGGGGTGAGGGGGGTGTGTGGGGAGGTGGCGTACAGGGATGGGCATGGGGACATGGGTTGGAGGAGGGACCACCGGAATCAATGAGAGACCGTTTTCTAGTTTACAGGGGTTTTTTTTACAAAAAAAGTTGTGGGAAGGTTTCCTTTTTTGCAGGGAGATTTAATTTTGGCACGCTGGGGTGGGCTCCCAGCATGCCACTTGAGTGTCTGGGGGGGTGCTGTAGCCGACAGGGGATTGGGTGCCCCCGTTGTCACATACCGAGTGCTGAGGGGGGAGAAAAGCCAAGGGGGAGAGCATTATGCCGATGGGGAGTGGGCTTCCCCGTCAGTAAAATTACTAGGCAGGGGGCATGCTGACAGAGAGATTGGGCATCCCTGTCGGCACATATTAGTGCGGGGGGTGGCAAGAGCCGAGGGGGATTGGGCACCCCTGGTAGGCTTTCTTTTTTTTAATTTATTTAAATGTTTCATCAAGAAGGCACACTGAAGGTCAGGCGGCTGCTTTCCGTTGGCTTTGTAGGGACTGTGAGAGAGGCCGACGGAGAAGCCGTCGCCATGGAAACATAGCACACTGGAGCTGTGTAATTGGCTGCTGCAGTCAGGGAGGCCCTGTCGTACAAACAGCTGATTGTGTAGTGACGGGGCACTCCCTGATTGCAGCACCTCAGTTATTTTGATCTAGTGGCCTGCTTAATAATTGCCAGTGATCGACAGCACGCTCATCTATTGGCCGAGGCAGAGACAAGCTCCTTAATGGGCTGCTGCCATTCGGCACAACACTGCCGTGCCTCCACAACCTGCTTTTGAAGAAAACCTGATACAACGTGTTTCTGGCACATGCATGCAAGCAACACAAAAAGAAGGTGCTGATACCACTGTACAAACCATGGGTGAGACCCCATTTGGGAGTACTGTGTCCAGTTCTGTAGGCCTTGTCTCTCCAAGGATATAGAGTAGAAACAGTTCAGAGAAGGGCAACAAAAATCATGCAGGGTCTGCACCAAAAGTCATATAAGTAGACACTAGGGGACCTCAATATATATATATACCCAGGAAGGGAGGAGAGAGATAGGGGGGATGTAATACAGACCTTCAAATACCTTAGGGGTATAAAGTACAAGAGGGTAGCATCTTTCAGAAAAAAGATGTTCAAGAACATGGGGTCTTTATATGAGGCTGGAAGGGGGGGGTAGACTCATGGGTAGCGATGAAGTCTTTTTCACAGAGCGGTGGTGGATGCATAGAATAGTCTCTCAGCAGAGAGGGGGGGGCGGGGAATTCAGGAATGCATGGGATAGGCAGAAAGGAACCCTAACAATAGGAATGTGAGGGTAAAAGATGCAGACCAAGTAGAATTTGCAGTATTGCAATAGGTTGGGAAAATGAGCAGACTAGGTGAGCCAAGTGGTCCTTATCTGCCATCAGTTTCTATGTTTCTGTGTTTCTATGAGCTGTGACAGTGTTTAAAACTGTTATCTAACCCCCCCCAAAAAAAAAAGAGTTGCTAATGTGTTTCACTGTTTTTTTAAGCTTTTCAAATATGTTTTTTTTCCGAGTAGAGGGTTTCGCAGAAAGTCAGCGTTGATGAGGTCAGTAGCTGTGAATAGATCTTGGGGGATGAGAAGAGGAAATCACAAATTACTGTGTGAGGGAGTTTTAACAATTAAGATGATGTACTGTAAAATGAAGGGCACATTACAGGCTTGTAATTGTTGAGTTACTTTACATCAAAATTGATTAATATAAGGGTGTCAGATTCAGGTAATTATATATTATTAATAATGCCTAAGTATTTTGAATAAATAACTAAATAAAATTCTAACCAGTCTCACAATAGTACAAGCACTATTTTCTGACTTTAGACTGCTGTTTCAGAAATGGCATGCTAAGAGGGGTGCTGCAAAGCTAAGTAATGGAACATTTAGGCAGCATCAAACTAAGTAAGTCACAAGGACCAGATAAGCAGCACTATAGGTGTGTAAAGGAACTATACAATGGGAAAACACTAACCACTGGCTGCAAATTATGAGGATACATTAGTGATGGATAACCAGAGAGGATATGAGGTCAGCAATTGTTTTTCCATTATTTAAAGGGACACTGTCAACTCATTTTGCACCATACTATTTCTAGTTGAAAATCCATATTTTATCATTGCTTACCTTCTCTAATACTCACTTATGTTGCTAGTTGTTTAATTTGTCTCTTTTCTTAGTGGAACTGAAATGCATGGTAATGCTGTTATAATTTATTTATATATTTCGGCATTTGGATTACACCTTTGTGCATGTGTGCTCATTAAAAGACAAAGAACCTCTGTGCACAAACACTGAGGCAAGGGTTACCCCAAAGGGCATTTGGCTGGGAAGCCAAGTTTCAAGAAAATACAAAATTATACATACCCACACAATGCAAAGCATCATGGGCTGCATATACAAATCACCACAGAATGTTATGCTGGTCCAACTTTAAGCAGAATTGCATGGTGCTGAAAGGCCTCTCACACATTTTGCAAAGGGTGCAAACAACTGACCAAGACACGTGTTTCGTCCTACCAGGACTCATCAGTATGCCTCATCTGTTTGACACCCCAGTGGAATGGACCAGCTACCCTAAGACAGTGTGTCTTGGATTTGTTGTGGTGAACCCATTAAAATAACAAACTATTTAAAAGACAAAGAACCTCTGTGCACAAACACTGAGGCAAGGGTTACCCCAAAGGGCATTTGGCTGGGAAGCCAAGTTTCAAGAAAATACAAAATCACACATGCTCACACAATGCAAAGCATCATGGGCTGCATATACAAATCATCACAGAATGTTATGCTGGTCCAACCAGCATGGTTTGTGCACAGAGGTTCTTTGTCTTTTAAATAGTTTTTTATTTTAATGGGTTCACCACAACATATCCAAGACACACTGTCTTAGGGTAGCTGATCCATTCCACTGGGGTGTCAAACAGACGAGGAATACTGATGAGTTCTGGTAGGAAGAAACACATGTCTATGTCATCTGTTAGCACCCTTTGCAAACTGTGTGAGAGGCCTTTCGGCACCATGCAATTCTGTTTAAAGTTGGACCAGCATAACATTCTGTGGTGATTTGCATATGCAGCCCATGATGCTTTGCATTGTGTGGGCATGTGTAATTTTGTGTGCTCATTAGCAAAGTTTCCATGTCCAACTCAAAAAATGATTCTTAAAGCAGTAATCTCAAGTTCATTACAGTTGGTAATACAGTAACGGCAGCTCACATGGAGCATAGGCAGCAGTAGAAACCAGCAGCTCATGTAGAGCACTGTCAACAGAACATATGAAACTCATCCTTGCTTTTTTTAATCCTTGACCTACTTTTATCGCATACTTCCTGAACATTAGTGCCACCCTCAAACTGAACAGTTGCTCAATGATATAATAGTTTTCACTCCTTTGACAGCCTTTTGAGTGCCTAGACTGTTTTGAATGTGTCCCCAAGTCTATTAAGGATGCAGTGGAGTTAATTAAGGAGTGTAAACTAACACTTTTTGGTGTAGTAACACCAGTAAAGTCTGCAGTCTGTTTTTTACTTTTAAAAAGAAAAACGGACTCAGAATCCAACTACCAACTACATTAGCACATTCTATGAAATGTGAACAATCATAAAATGTGTCTCTTAAACTAGGGAGAGTTTGTACGTCTAAGATGAATTGATTGTATCCCCTTAAAGGGATGGGTACTTTTCAAGTTTGACATCCATGATTCTCACTACCTGATTCTTGTATTATGCTTTGCAATAAAACTTTTTGATGGCATATTGTGATTCAAAACTTTAATTAGAAAGTCCTCTGATTCAAGCATTCACTACATCATTATTTCCCAGATGACCTTCTGCTACTCATAATCCTATTCTTTAGTTGCTATTACAGTGCAGTCTGATTTCACTGATGTTCTAATGAGAGAGAGACCACATTGAGTGGTAAACACTGTATTTAACATTAGACTAAGGAGGCAGGTCCAAAGCCAGAGTGGCAGTGCTACCCTTTCAAAGCTGATGACCCAGGTTCAGGAACAGGCTCGATGCATTAGAGGCCAGCTGGCGGAATGTCAGATGAGTGTCCCATGTTCAGCCTTCTACTTCAGGGGGTGGGTGGGCAGGGATGGTGGCACATGAGTAACATCGAGCAGAGGTTGGATGTACTCCTGCCAGGACACAAGAGTAGGGGGACAGCAGTGGCAGACATCTGTGGGTATGTGTGGGAATACACATGCCCACATGTTGACTTCATTGCATGTCGCACCACGTAAACAGTGATACAAGGTAAAACTCTGTGCAGCAGCACTTAGTAATGACTCATGACCTCAGCTGAATGATACCAGGCAGTGTAAGACTTGGGCAGGCTTCAGGTGGTCAGTCTCTCCCTTGGGAGCCCACCATAGAGGGAAAGCTACGGGATCTCCAACCTGAGTGGCTGAACAGGGACGCTGGAGAGATTAGAGTGGGACAGAGATGGAGTAAGTATCCTGCCTTCAGATAGAGCATAAATAGACTTGTGTGGGGGGGGGGGGGGGAAACATTTGGTTGAGGAAAGGAGAATAATAGTGAAGGACTTGTACATGTTACATTGTGCTCCAGCTGGTGCCCCCCACCTCCGAGTAGTTCATTCCAAATCATAAATAGGCATTTTTCACCCATTATGGCTTTCAGTGTGCTCAGCTCACACTATTATGGCAAGTGAAGAGTTGGATTATGGGTAGTGGCAGTGAGTCTGGGAAGTAATGACACATCTGAGGCTCAGCTCAGAGCACTTTCTAACATTAAATGTGCTCTCAGTGGATTTAGTATGTTTTTGGGTTATATGATTTGTGTTTTTTTCATAATTATAATGTATGAATTGTGCAGTGCCCGGAGTCCCAGGAAATGGTCGATTTTGCAAATAAAGTATTTGTCTGTATGTCTGTCTATCTATCTATCTAACTTAATTTTTTAAATATAAAATGCCACCAGAAATTTTGCTGCCCAGTGTAATCTGTGAATTGGGGAATAAGGATTCTTCCTGCCTATGTGAAGGTTTGATGATCCCTCCTCTTCAAAATATACAGCAATTATCCAAGATAGGATAGTGCAACACTTAAACACATTCAGTTACAGTCTGTCTAATAAGGGATTTATTTATTTTATGTTTTTGGTAACCGGGTGAGCAAACTGATCCGAAGGACCATTTTCAGTTGCAACCCAGGCCATACAGTGGCAGAGACAAGAGGTACAAGTTTTAATACAGTAGGTACATATAACACAGTGAGTACAATGGTATCAGAAACAGTGACACATGAACATCATGGGCAGGATTCACAAAGAAGATGCGCTGAGTGCATCTCGGCTGCCCCGGCACTGGGTTGATGCACAGAGTGCAAAATTGACGATTCACAGAGGAGGCATGTGGAGATGCCTCCGGCACAAAGCCCTCTGTGAATAGCACAGATGAGCCCTGCCCAGGATGCGCCGGTGCATCCCAGGCTGCGCCAGCACATCCCTCACGTCAGGCTGTGAACCCATTGGGGCAGCGCATCTCAGGATGCACTGTGCCCAAAATCGCCATTCACAGCCACAGGCATGCAAATGAGGCCATTAGGCATGCATAATGCAATGGGGACATTTGCATGCTATTATGGCCCCATTTGCATAAGTGCAACAGGGATGCACTGGTGGAATGTGCCGGACACCCTGCAGGACTGACAATGCAGACATAGTTGAGCACCTGCCCTGGTGGTATGAGGGACCCCTCCCCACCCTTAGCAGCCCATCTCTAGCAGCCATACAGTACAATGCCCTATTGGCTTAGTGAAACCTCCCCACACCCCCTAGTACAGCAGCCCCAAATGGTACTGCTTGCAGCGCATTGGTCTTGCGCTGTGAGCAGTACTGTAGGCTGTCTGGTGCAGGTGGCAGAGACGGCAGGCAGCTGGTCAGGGCTGCTGTGCCAGGGGTGTGGTGGGTCCACTCTGCCACCAGGGCATTGTAATGTAAGACCCCGGGGATGAGCTTCTACAGGCGGGGGGGGTACCACTATACCACTTGGGACCTCACTGGGTGACAGGTGGTATAGTGCTATGGGCCAGGGGTGCCATTTAGGGCCCCCCTATTGTAGGCCATTGTGTGGTGTTTACTTTCTAGCCCTGGCTCCACCTCCACAGCCCCTCTGGCCAGTCCCCCCCCACTGTAAGTGGGCATGGCCCCCCTGCTATGGGCTGGGTGGGCTGTGTACTGCCTACCAGGGTGTGCAAGCTGCAGTACGGCAGCCTGCCTGTGGGTGTCCACCCACTTAAGAACAGAAGAATTAGACTTATCTTTCTGTGGTGCATCTCCAGACTTGCCCTGGGGATGCGCCACCAGTTTGGGCTGTGAATGGGGTTGTGTCTGATATGCAGGGGCACACCCCCTTCACAGCCCCTCCAGATGCACCACATTTTATTACTGGCTGTGTGTGGCACATCTGTGATGTACTGGTGCATCAGAGTTGAGCCGGCACATCAGACCCCTTACAGAATTGTCTTTTGGTGCATGTCGAGGATGCCCCGGCGCATCTCGGATGCACTGGGCATATCCCTTTTGTGAATCATGCCCCATATCTTAAAAGTAGGGGTTAAGGACATAAAAAAACACTTCATGATAAATAAAGTCATGCTTCTCTGCTTGCAGAGAACTAGGACATACACTTACAGCAAATCAAGTCATTATTCAGCCAGTTCAAGGTTTACAATAAAGTGCATAATAGACTGCACTATAGCAATCAACATTTTCACAGTGGAGTCAAAAACATGCCAATTGTATATGTAATAGCCAGTATTTCGAAAGTAAGGCAGTTGGTACACTGAGGCCCCTAAGGTGGATTTCTGGCAGGGTGTTAAGGATAGTTAGCATGCATTCACCAGGAGAAGATGCTGCCAGATAAAATTAGCCATTTAAAACAGCAGTATTTGTTAGTCATCACATGTTTTTTTTCAGCAACATACACATTTTACTTTTAATTTTCTTTTATTCCTGACCCCAAAAAATAGGATTTTGAAGTCATTAGAAGTTCCAGCTCTTGTGCCATGCCCATAGTATTAACAAACAAAAAAAATATATTGGTACAGTGCTGTGCCGTTTACTATCAGAAACATGTAGCAACACCATTGTAATACATCCAGATTGTGACTCTAGCATGTACATTCATCAGGTAACCTCAACAGAAGAGTTTTTTAATAATTGGATGTAGTGTCCATCTTTAATGATGTGATCAATTAATTACATGTAACCCCCCTGCAAATGGGGGTTCCCAAAAGACTTCCAGGAGCTTGCTTGAATGCTCCAAGCCTGAATGGTGTTTGGCATTTAAGCCATTTATCAGTGAGTGTTTTTAGAGCCTCTGGTACTGTCTCTTTAAGAGCTGTCTGCTTGCAGACATAATTAGTTTATATGGGGGGACTGTGTGTTTCTCTGTTTGAGTACCACTCGAACTGCTGCCAATTCACTTCATTTTTGCAGTCACTAGGAGTGCAAAGGGAACCTATCTGAAAGATGTAACTGTTTGCCAGAAATTATTTAGAGTAATAATGAAATTACAGTTTGTCTAACCTGCTTTCTTTGCAGTCAGAACTGTGTCTGCTTCTTCCCCATTCTAGTTTTGAACTGCTGAACTGGACCAATCAGTGTGGGGTAAGCTAGCTCTAAAATGGTGCCTTGGACGAATCAGAACTTGGACTCATAACCTGAGCCAGCCACAAGAGGATTGTATAGACAGTGACTCTGGGAGATGTAGTTTAGACTTCAGCACCTTTTGGACCAACAGCAGCAGTCTATTGTGAGTGACAGCCAATCCAGTCAAGAACTGGGAGGAACTCAAAGGAAGTGCCCGGTTTTGTCGGTTGGAGTTTGAGTTGAGCTTTGGCAGTGAAGAAGGAAGGAGCCCTGTGCTTTTCAGTGTGCACTTTAGTCAAAAACGTGTAAGGCCCAGAGTTCCGTCTGCAGCTTGTGTAACAGCTTGTTAAGACTGAATCAGTCCTGTGAAAAGAATCAAAGGATCTCTGAAGAGTAGAAACCAGGCTCACCCTGTAGAAGACTGGAGAATTGCTGAAAATTGCACTCGGTCTGTCAGGAACTGAATCTGCTGTGTGTTCTCCCGGTATTGTGCAGTAATTGCGATCGGGATACAGATGCAGCCTGCCTGGTATAGTGCTTTCTTTTATATGGATGTGTGAAGAGGTTTGTGTACCTCAAGTGAGCCCTGCTGACATTGAAGGACCCTATCTTATTTGGAGGTCGTGAGTACTAATTCAGGGTCGCTCCCTGTTGAATTGCCACATTAAATCCAAATGGAATTACTGTACTGCTGACTGTTTAATTCTCCTTTTCTCTGTGTGAAAGGGCCCCTACCAGCTGCCACAGTTTGGACTAGCCACTAGGGCTTGGGTACCCAGGGACAGTAACTGATAGGGATAGGCCTGTGCACAGAGCCATAGGTAGATTATTAGAGTGATAAGCTAATTAACCTGATTTCCCGTCCTTGTTATATCCCCTAAATAAATCAGAGCTGCTTGTTTCAGCAAAGTTATACTGCCTGAGGTATTTGTCTATGTTAAAGTACTGTACTGTGATTGTTGCACTGTATCTCATTTCACAGGAGGTCCCAGTGCCGGAACCAGACCTGGGGGTAAGTGTATACTGTGAAGGTAATCGGATATATTGTGTGGGCCACTAGTGGGAAGAAAGGGGGTTGCAGTGTCCCAGAGGCTGTGACCAAGTTAGTTTAACTATTGCAAACCCTGACCTCTGGGTGGAGGCACCCGCCATTGGATCCAGGCCCTCAACCTGTTAGTGGCAAATCAGGCAGGGGTAGTAGCCCCTGGGATAGCGCCATCTAGGGTTACATCTTGGAGGCTCACCGCTGGGATTGTGTGTCCTCTAGTGGCCATATTTACGAACCACTGTTAAGAAAAAATGGGTACCCGACAGAAGTGGCTGTGCACCGGCTGGTGGAGTGGTGTACTGGGAGGAGATCGACCCCAAAATGCTATGCTTATCCTGGACATCCCCTGGGTATCAACACGGACACTGTGCAGGAGTACTTTCCAAGGTGGAAGGTTTACAAAACCCTGTGGTGGTGGGTCGGCATGCTAATCTGCTCACCCACACTTTCCTGGCCCTAGTAGAGTTTAAGATCCCATAGATAGCTCCAAAGTGCCACAGACCATTACCCCAGAGGAGCCCTCACTGCTTGGAGAGTGATAACTAAGGACAGTAAAGACCCGGGGAATCAGCCCCACCACTATCTGAAACTTTTGAGGAGAAATTTGCTGAATGGTTGCTGGGAGAGGGAAAACTGTGGAGGACTTGAAGAAACTATTCTTGCCACCTGGGGTGTTCCTCCCCAACACCTCTCCTGCTCCAGTGCCCGTAATGGTGGCTGAACCAATGCAGACTCCTATTTCTGCACCTGCCATTAGTCACGACTCTTACCGAAGGTTGAGGATCTTCTCTGGCACCCTCCCCACCCCCCAAGGGGAGGATGACTGGGAGACCTGGATAGACTATGTTGCCCCCCAAGTGCTAGAATGGCAATGCTCGGAAGGCGAAAAGCGAAAGAGGGTTAGTGAGAGCCTCCGAGGTCCTGCCCTGGCTACCATCCGTGCTAAATGGGCCAGTAACCCTGAAGCGACTGCACAGGCCTATCTTGAGGCCTTGGAGAATGTGTATGGGAGCCCAGATTCTGATGAGGACCTATGGTGAGAGTAAGAAATGCACAACAGTACCAAGGGAGTTGTTGTCTGTGTATGTCTCGGCTGGAAAAATTGTTGCAAGAATGCCTCAGAAAGGGTAGTTTGCCAGCGATTGAACTGGACCGAACCAGACTGGACAGAATCCTTAAGTCTGCCCCTTCTCAGAACTGCTGTTGCTTCCAGTTCGCCTGGCAAATCGACTGGAATCCCACCCTCCTATGATGAGTTAATGAGAGAAATTCGAGGAGTTGAGAAAAGGCGACCTCGGGAGGTACCTGCACCAACAGCTGTGGCTACGACCCGAGTGACTGAGGGTGACCCATCAAGTGAAGTTCAGGGGCAGAGGTTGACAGTCAATGAGTGCTCTGACAAGGAAAAAGATATGCCACAATGGGGCGAACTGTTGAGAGAGATCCGGAATTCAAAACAGTCCTTTATGAAGGCCACGCCTGCAAGTACGGGCCCTGACCTATATCCGACTGCATCTGCTATGGGGTGGTGGTACCCACCCATGTATCTCCTGCTGATAACAGCTCCAAACTCAATTCCTTGACCATGGAAGTGGAGAAACTGACGAGATGTCTCCAAATGCTTATCACGCAGAGACAGAGATGGCACCCAGGTTTCCAGTTAGTAATACCCCGCCCTGGCTCCCAGTGTGGCGCCTCGGCCAGCTCAAACTCCAGAAAGTATGTTTTGCTATAATTGTGGAAAGATGGGCACATAAGAAAGGGAATGCCAGTCCCCAAAAGACACTGACAAAGTTGCATATAGGCTACAAGGAGAGCTTCGGAGAAGAAATCAGGGGTAGAGGTGCACACATGATCCCAGTGAGGGCACCAAAAATGCTAATTCACGTCCTTTTGTGGCAAGGTCAGTTGCCCAGGCCCCCACTACCGCCTCCAGACTGGTCCAGAATAGTGGGTCCCTCCATGGAGACCACTGTAAAGGTGAATGGAGTGTCTACAAGAGCTGTATTAGACAGTGGCTCCCAAGTGACAATTATGTTCCAGGATTGGTATCAGAAGCATTTGTCAGATGTACCTTACAACCATTAGAAGGACTGCATGTATGGGGGTTAATGAGAAGGCCTACCCCTATTCCAGGTATATCCAAATTTGGCTGTCTTTCCCCACCTTCGTGGCTGGAGTGTCGAACAAGTAGAGACCCTAGCCTTAGTGTGTCCCCCACTGGACTGTATGATGGTGTCCTTTGTTGATTGGAACAAATGCTCATATGTTCGGAAGGCTGGCACAGTTGTGTTATGAAAAACAGGGGTCAAAGACTAGTAGAGCTTTAAGAGTTCCGTTTAATTAAGAAGGCCTATGAGGCACAGAGAGATGCTGAAAAACAGAACCAGAGGAACCGGTGAATTGTATGGAAGAAGGATCCTGAGTCTCTGATCCTGGCGCCAAATGCCCAGTGTACCTTACAGGGAGAGGTCCGTATCAGAAAGGATGTTAAGAATAAAATATTAATGTTGGATGCACCAGGCGATGGAAAATTGCCAGAGGGACTGCTGGTCAAGCCTAGTATTTTGCCCGCTAGAGCCCATGCTTATGCCAGAAGGGTAATGGTCCAAGTTCATAATGTGTCTGAAAGAGACATTCGAGTAAACAGAGGTTGCATCCTGGCTAATGTGCATTGTGCAGACACTGCAGTGCTACCCAGCAGCAAGAGTTCAAGGAAGAATGACAGAGTAACGCCTGACTTGTTTGATTTCGGCGACTCCCCGCTGCCAGCTGAATGGAAAGTGAGGATCAGTGAGAAGCTTGCCCAGAGAGACCAGGTGTTTTCTTTAAAGGAATGGGATGTAGGATGCGTGCAAGGAGCTGAGCACAATAT
Source organism: Neoceratodus forsteri (assembly GCA_016271365.2). Taxonomy (NCBI): domain Eukaryota; kingdom Metazoa; phylum Chordata; order Ceratodontiformes; family Ceratodontidae; genus Neoceratodus; species Neoceratodus forsteri. Next base: position 1,150,822,929 of record CM057458.1, read on the forward strand.
CCGGCTGCATGACGAAAGACCATTTCGTGAGAGGTCTCGACGCCTGGCACCTGCTGACATAGATGATGTGAGACGGCATCTGCAAGAGATGTTAGCTGCTGGTGTAATACAAGAATCCAGAAGCCCTTATGCTTCCCCCCATTGTGGTAGTGAGGAAAAAGAATGGAACAGTAAGGATGTGTGTGGATTATCGCACCTTAAACCGGCAGACTATCCCTGATCAGTACACAATGCCCCGCATTCAGGATGCTTTTGGACTGCCTAAACGGGAGCAAGTGGTTCTCTGTGCTGGATCTCCGCAGTGGGTACTACCAGATCCCGATGGCCCCAGAGGACCGTGAGAAGACGGCCTTTATCTGTCTGCTTGGCTTCTATGAATTCATGAGGATGCCTCAAGGGATTTCAGGTGCCCCAGCCACTTTTCAACGATTGATGGAGCGTGCAGTGGGGACATGAACTTACTAGAGTGCCTGGTATACCTAGATGATGTTATTGTGTTTGGCAGCTCACTGGAGGAACATGAGAGCAGATTATTTAAGGTATTGGACCGACTGGAGGACTTTGGCCTTAAACTGTCCATTGATAAGTGTCAATTCTTTCAAACATCAGTAAAGTATGTGGGACACATAGTATCCACCGAGGAATAGAGACCGACCCAAGTAAAGTTGAGGCCTTGACCACCTGGCCACAGCCAAAAATCTAAAAGAACTGCAAAGATTCCTGGGATTCTGTGGTTATTATCGGCGCTTCATCAAGGACTATTCAAGAGTGATCCGCCTTTACTTAACCTTACTCAAGGGTATCCTCCAACCCACAAAAATACCAAAGTCAGCGTCCCTCAAGACTGAAAGAGTGTATTTTCATCCGAGTGAAGTATTTGGGGCCGCTGGACTCCTGATTGTGAGACTGCTTTTCATGAGATCATATATCAACTTACCCATGCTCCAGTGCTGGCCTATGCCGATCCAAGAAAACCCACGTCCTGCACACTGATGCTAGCTTGCAAGGGTTGGGGGCTGTGTTGTACCAAGAGCACGAGAATGGCCTGAGACCAGTGGCCTTTGCCAGTAGAAGCCTGACCCCATCCGAAAGAACTATCCTGTACATAAGTTAGAGTTCTTAGCTTTGAAGTGGGCTATTGTTGACCAATTCCATGAGTACTTGTATGGGGCTAAAATACTAGTAAAAACTGACAATAATCCTTTGACCTATGTGCAGACCTCAGCTAAGTTGGATGCCACTGGCCATAGGTGGCTTTCTGCATTATCTACATATGACTATGCTCTCGAATACCGAGCAGGTCTGAACCACATAGATGCTGATGCTCTCTCCCGGAGGCCTGTTCCCCAGAATGATTGGGTCCGATTGGCAGAACCTGACATTCGGGCACTCTGCCGGAAGTTTGACAGGGAGGAACAAATGTCCACGGACGCAGTGGACTGCATGGTGGATTGTTTGGGACCCTCTGAGAATTGCATTCCTGCTGCTTATTGCCACTTTTCTGCAATAGACATTGGTGCACTGCCTCAGCTGGACAATGACAGTATTCGCGGGCTCAATCCCACGATCCCATGATCAAATCAGCTTTAGAAGCCCTCTGTGCAGGAAAAGATGTGTCCAAATTACGTTCCACTGATTTGAGAACTGCACTGTTATACAAAGAAGGTCCTAAGTTGAAACTGATCAATAAACTGTTATACAGAGAAACAGTAGACAGAGGGGACAAGTAGACAAACAACAACTAGTGCTGCCCACTGCCTTCGAGACTCAGTACTGAGGTCCTTGCACAACCACATGGGGCACCTTGGTATAGACAGAACACTTGACTTGGTGAGATCCAGATTCTATTGGCCTAAGATGGGGCTGATGTGGAACAACACATTCGAACTTGAGTCGCTGCTTACAGAGGAAAGCTTTGCCCCAGAGGGCCCCTTGTTAACATCACCACCAGTGCACCCATGGAGCTGGTCTGTATTGATTTTCTGAGTTTGGAGTCAGATCAAAGAAATATCAGTAATGTGCTGGTGGTCACTGACCATTTCACGAGATATGCCCAAGCTTTCCCAAAGACCAGAAAGCATCCACTGTGGCCAAAGTACTTGTAGAAAACTTTTTGTTCACTATGGGGCTCCACAAGAATCCATTCTGATCAAGGGAGAGACTTTGAGAGTCGTCTGATCAAAGAGATGCTTTCTCTGTGGGAGTGCGAAAGTCCAGAACCACTCCTTACCACCCCAGGGGGACCCACAGCCTGAACGTTTCAACCGCACTTTGCTAGATATGCTAGGCACCCTGCACCCAAAGGACAAGCCTAGATGGAGCCAACAAATTAGCACCCTGGTACATGCTTATAACTGCACCAAAAGTGATGCCACTGGATTCTCCCCCTACCGCCTGATGTTTGGAAGAGAAGCTCGACTACCAGTAGATGTGTGTTTTGGGGTCTCTCCTGATGGGGTTCAAGCTGGCAATTATTACAGTATGTGCAAAGTTAAAGGCCCAGCTAACTCATGCGTACTAACTGGCTCAAACCATGGCTGCCAAAAGAAATCTGGCCAACAAAGAAAGGTATGATAAAAGGTGAAAGCACAGGAACTCCAGGAGGGAGATCGGTATTGCTAAGAAATCTGGGACTGCATGGCAAGCACAAGATTGCTGACAGATGGCACCATCTCCTCACATTGTAGTGGGCAAACTAGATGATCTGCCAGTGTACAAAGTAAGGCCTGAGAATAATTCAAAGATGTAAAACAATGCATAGAAATCATTTACTGCCCATTGGACAAATCTTAATTGAGTCTGAGCCCCTAGAAGATGCCCCTCTGGACCAGTGACTAGAGCTGCTGCTAAGAAAAGATCAAGAAAGTCTGCACCTACAGAAGCAAAGTTAAAGTGTTCCCTCCACAAGTCCCAGCTGAGCATGACTGTCAGTCCATATCGGAAGAAAGTGAGAGTGACTTTGAATACTATCCTTCTTAGAACTGAGTCAATTGTTTGGGGCAATCCCTAGTCAATACTGGAGACAAAGCTGGGCCTTCTGGACTGTCTAAGCCCCAGCTTCATCCCTGGAGCCAATGCTCCCAGAAAGTGAAGTGCAAAGCATCAGATCAGATGAAATGGAATCATTGTGCATGGTTGAACTGTTTGAGCTTTCAGGGAGAAAATGATAGATTGGGGCAGACTGGTGATACACACCGAACAAGAAGAGTATTTGAGTGCCCTGACAGTCCACTGCCAGTGTCGAAAGCTCTCCATGCGAGCCAAATGTTGTGGACTCAGAAACTGTAACTCCTGGAGCTGAAAGTGCCCCAAGTTCTAGCCTCTCTACCCCCATGGAGACTCCCTGACAAGTGAGGACAATGCTGAAAATGAGGCTCAGAGTGCAGAGACTATAACAGTTCCCCTAGAAAGACTGGTCGAGCTGTAAAGCCTGTGGTGCACCTCAGTTATGATTCACTTGGGAGGCCTGTGGACTTGCCTCTCAATGTTGTCCATAAAGAGTGTATGTGTCCCGAGCTCATTGCCCAAACTGAGCATCAGTGCTAACTCAAGTTACTTGTGTTGCCCTCTAAGTATGGTGCCCTTGCCCCATCCAGCCCCTAGGTAACTGATAGGGAAGGGACCCTCTCTTCAGGTTTCATGTACAAGAGGTAATAACTTGAGTTATGGTACAATGTGTGTAATACTGTGTAAAGTGGCGTACTGCAATGTTTCAGAAATGTATTCTTGGTAAAATGATATATTGACTGATGATTACATGTGTGAGACTAATGCAAATGTATATGGTTGCAGTTGAAACTTATGGGGTACTTGCTTGACGCGGACGTCAAGCTTTCCCAGGCCAGGAAGGGTGTAACCCCCCTGCAAATGGGGGTTCCCAAAAGACTTCCAGGAGCTTGCTTGAATGCTCCAAGCCTGAATGGTGTTTGGCATTTAAGCCATTTATCAGTGAGTGTTTTTAGAGCCTCTGGTACTGTCTCTTTAAGAGCTGTCTGCTTGCAGACATAATTAGTTTATATGGGGGGACTGTGTGTTTCTCTGTTTGAGTACCACTCGAACTGCTGCCAATTCACTTCATTTTTGCAGTCACTAGGAGTGCAAAGGGAACCTATCTGAAAGATGTAACTGTTTGCCAGAAATTATTTAGAGTAATAATGAAATTACAGTTTGTCTAACCTGCTTTCTTTGCAGTCAGAACTGTGTCTGCTTCTTCCCCATTCTAGTTTTGAACTGCTGAACTGGACCAATCAGTGTGGGTAAGCTAGCTCTAAATGGTGCCTTGGACGAATCAGAACTTGGACTCATAATCTGAGCCAGCCACAAGAGGATTGTATAGACAGTGACTCTGGGAGATGTAGTTTAGACTTCAGCACCTTTTGGACCAACAGCAGCAGTCTATTGTGAGTGACAGCCAATCCAGTCAAGAACTGGGAGGAACTCAAAGGAAGTGCCGGTTTTGTCGGTTGGAGTTTGAGTTGAGCTTTGGCAGTGAAGAAGGAAGGAGCCCTGTGCTTTTCAGTGTGCAGTTTTAGTCAAAAACGTGTGTAAGGCCCAGAGTTCCGGTCTGCAGCTTGTGTAACAGCTTGTTAGGACTGAATCCGTCCTGTGAAAAGAATCAAAGGATCTCTGAAGAGTAGAAACCAGGCTCACCCTGTAGAAGACTGGAGGAATTGCTGAAATTGCACTCGGTCTGTCAGGAACTGAATCTGCTGTGTGTTCTCCCGGGTATTGTGCAGTAATTGCGATCGGGATACAGATGCAGCCTGCCTGGTATAGTGCTTTCTTTTATATGGATGTGTGAAGAGGTTTGTGTACCTCAAGTGAGCCCTGCTGACATTGAGGACCCTATCTTATTTGGAGGTCGTGAGTACTAATTCAGGGTCGCTCCTGTTGAATTGCACATTAAATCCAAATGGAATTACTGTACTGCTGACTGTTTAATTCTCCTTTCTCTGTGTGAAAGGGCCCTACCAGCTGCCACGGTTTGGACTAGCCACTAGGGCTTGGGTACCCAGGGACAGTAACTGATAGGGATAGGCCTGTGCACAGAGCCATAAGTAGATTATTAGAGTGATAAGCTAATTAACCTGATTTCCCGTCCTTGTTATATCCCCTAAATAAATCAGAGCTGCTTGTTTCAGCAAAGTTATACTGCCTGAGGTATTTGTCTATGTTAAAGTACTGTACTGTGATTGTTGCACTGTATCTCATTTCACAGGAGGTCCCAGTGCGGAACCAGACCTGGGGGTAAGTGTATACTGTGAAGGTAATTCTGATATATTGTGTGGGCCACTAGTGGGAAGAAAGGAGGGTTGCAGTGTCCCAGAGGGCTGTGACCAAGTTAGTTTAACTATTGCAAACCCTGACCTCTGGGTGGAGGCACCCGCCATTGGATCCAGGCCCCTCAACCTGTTAGTGGCAAATCAGGCAGGGGTAGTAGCCCCTGGGATAGTGCCATCTAGGGGTTACATACACAATTAGCTATAGAAACAGTTTTTAAAAATATATGAGAACTAAAAACATATTTATTATGAATCTAAGGATGTCAAAGATATATTTTTGCTAAAAAAACTATATGATAACATTATTTGACAGCTTACAAATATTGCTGCTTCAAAGAGACATAGTCAACCCCTTTAGGCCTCAAATTGTCCCAAGATTAAAAAAACACATAGTAACATAGTAAATGACAGCAGATAAGGACTAACAGGCCCATCCAGTTTGCCCATATACCCTACCTATATTGGTGGCTGCTGACCCTACCTGGCCATCGGCTTTGTCCTCTCCTTCCCACCTCTAGGGTTCCCTTGTGTCTATCCCATGCATGTTTAAATCCTCCCACTGTGCTTGCTCCCACCACCTCTTGAGACAGGCTATTCCATGCATTCCCTACTCTTTCCATGAAGAAAAACTTCCTCACATTTCACCTTATCCTGCCAACTTCCAATCTCATGTCATGCCCCCTCATTCTAGTACTTCTCCTATACCGAAAGATGTTGCCCACTTGCACCTTGTTATACTCTGAAGATACAGTACTTGAAGGTTTCAATCATGTCTCCCCGTTTCCTCCTCTCTTCCATTGTTTACATATTGAAGTCTTTAAGTCTCTCCTCATATGTCTTCTGTTGCATGCCCTGTACCATCTTGGTCACTCTTCTCTGAACCGCCTCGACCCAGGCTACATCCTTACAAAGATGTGCCCTCCAGAACTGTACATAATTTTCCAGATGAGGCCTCACCAGTGTTTTGTAAAGTGGCATCACTACCTCTCTTCTTCTGCTCATGCTATGATTGCTTGCATTCAATAGATATTGCTGATGTATTTTGAGCCTGATTACTTTTTTTCCCTTTAACACTTTCACTGGTGGTCTATAGACCCCCTGTTGCTAGTGATTTTACAGGAATTTGGACCCCATATGTAAACCCTTATATATTTTTTTCCTATGTGAAATATCATAATGACTTTTTTTAAATAGGATATTGGGTCCACCAGCTGTAACCAGTGGTAAAATTGTTTTCAGGAAAAGTTAAAGAAAAGCAAACAGCACGAGATCATGTGATGCTGGCAATGATGTAGCGGTGTTTTTCTGGAACTCCTTCACATTGCCCTTATAACTACTAAAACCTCTACCTTTTGGTGATTTACTTCTCAGAATTGTCAGTCGTTTACCCGGAGACATCGGAGAGACTACAATAGCAGTGAAAGAGTTCAGAAATAATGATCCAACATCACATAGTCTGACTCCTTCTTTGGACGGGGAAGATGATCAAACAGTCACCCTGGAGGCCAAGCTCCCCCACCTGAGTACCTCACCACTTTACACTGCATCAGAGGCCCAGGAGGAACCTACACCATCTCAAATCTAGTCCAGTCTGTCTGAAATTAATAAGAAGGCAGTATTTACCTAAGTGGAGCAAGTGTCAGAAATTAAACCCCCCTTAAAGGAGCTGTCCACTAGGGTTTCAGATACTGAGGCCCATATATCTTCTCTAGAGGATCTCTCTCATTTGGATCCAGAGGTTACGCAGCTTCGAGGTCCTTCAAGGCTTTGAAATCTAAGGTCAACCATCTGGAAGGGAGGAACTGGTGTAACAGTTTGGTTATATTAGGTCTACCGGAGGGGGAGGATGTTCCAAACATGTTGGACTTCATCCAAAAATTCTGTGTAAAAATAGTTGGTCCCTCTCTCAATGGTCCCAGTTATGTGGTGGAGAGAGCTCATAGAGTCCTCAGGGCTAAGCCGCCACCCAAGGATACATAGATACATAGACAGTGTCAGCAGATAAGAGCCTATGGCCCACCCAGTCTGCCCATTTGAGCTTGTAAGTTCAGTTTATGTTTTCCTAGAAGTCTGTTGCTCCTTACCCCTGACCTCCAGAATTCCTTTATGTCTATCCCATGCATTCCGTAAATCCTGTGATTGTTTTAGCCCTCACCACTTCCTCTGGCAGGGTGTTCCACTTTTCCGCCACTCGTTCTGTGAAGAAATTCTTCCTCACATTTCCTCTGAATCATCCTCCCTCCAAATTCATCCCATACCCTCTAGTCCTGGAACATCTTTTTCACTTAAAAATAGTGTAATTCCTGCACCCTGTTCCTCCCTGTAAGATACTTGTTTGTCTCTATCATATCCCCTCTCTCCCTCCTCTCCTCCAGGGAGTACATGTTCAGTTCCTTCAACCTGTCCTCATAGGACTTGTGATGCAACCCATGCACCATCTTTGTTGCCCTCCTCTGAACCTTCTCTACCCTGTCTATGTCCTTATGTAGGTAAGGTCTCCAGAACTGTACACTGTACTCCAGGTGGGGCCTCACTAGTGTCTTGTATAGTGGAATTAGGATCCTCCCCTGACTAATAATTTTTAAACTGCTGAATTTTTTGGGATCAAGGCCACATTCTGAAGCAGGCAAGAAGTTTGGAGTCTATTCAGTGGGTCGGGTGGTGGCTCAGAATTGTGTCTGCTCTTACTACCAAAGTTTGTCAAGCTAGAGCCACTTATCGTCCTGTACTAAACAAACTCTGGGCAGTCCAAGTGAAACATAGATTCCTTTATCCCTCCAAGTTAGAAGTCACAATGGATTATGGTAAGAGGCATTTCGACTCTGCGGATCAAGCTGTAGTGGAGCTGCAAAAAGTTGTTTCCAGCTCTTTTCTGAGCCAACACCTAATGGACAACTTTTAGTATGCAAGCCCTACATTGTCTGTTATATGGTATGGTATTTTTTTGGAACAGGACTTATCGGTACTGTATACTGCCACACGAGAGGGTGGTGACAGTGACATCTGTGTTGCTTTAAACACACTTTTAGTAGACCTGGCTTATTTATTTGCTACCTATTTTGTTAAACAATTTGGGGAACTCATCTCGTTTTGAAGACTGTTCTGTTTTCAGGTGCAGTGTATTGAATGACAATTCACTTCCCTCAGATCTATATAGCAGCCAGTCTTTACTGTCTCTTTGTGCATTTCTGGTACATTCTGCGAAGCTCATAAGGACTTAGTGGCAGTGGGACCTTTTTCCAGTATACGTGTGGTCTGAGCTCCGTCTACCAGCTGAACAGAAGTACTGCCTTTTCTCCCAGTTGCTGGTCCTGCACCAAGAGAGCATCTTTTCTGAGCAATTTCACCAGAATAATTAATTGATTGAGGGAAGAGAAGCAAACATATACTTTCTTTGCTCCATAATCAGGACAGTTGACAAGCACTCCCTGGCGCCCCTTATGTCTACCTTATTTCAAGGCAGTGACAAGTCTCACTCATAGTACAAGCTATGATTTTGTTGACCAGTTTGCTTTTTTAATTCCTTGATGTTGAACAACTGTGGTTTTCACTGTCCAGTATCCTTATCTGCTTTATTACATGGTAAAGGTTATTTAAAAATATGTTTCTTTCATGCAGGGTATATTAATGCTCCTCATTTAAATCCGTTATTAACAAAACGGGGGTTTACTGAGTCTGGGTAACCTTACAAGTCTTTTTTTTTTTACAACCCCTAAGGAGTCTCAAAGGCACCCAGAAGTGCACTACTGGAAGAGACTAGGGTCCCTTCTCATTGTTATGCATGATGTTGTCTATACACTTTATCTGTATCCTAAATGTTGTTTTTATGCATTTGGTCAGGAGGGAAGGGGCTTATGGGTTAATGTCTTGATTTCGTTTATCTTCTCTCCTATGGCTTAGACTTTAGCAACTGATGAGCTGGCAGCTAAGCTCATTCAGGTATGGGGTTAATACTACTCTTTTATTTTTCTTTCATTGTATGGGGGCAATGTTTTGAGAGCTATCTCCACCACATCCCATACCTATTTCAACTTTAGGAGTAGGCAGAAGGGCTGCGCAGTTAGGAGTCTTTTTGTGAATAGTTACATTTTATTTATTTACCCTAGAATTATGTACAATTTAAGTTATTGGTTGATGTGTCCAAATTTAGTGATTTTGTGGGGACTGGGGGTGGGGTACTGGTGCATTCCTCTCTACACATGCCTTCTTTACAAGCAGAAATGTATGGTTAAATTATGGAAAACTATATTTCCTTCACTACATGAAATGTAAAAGGGCAGTAGAGATAACAAGAAAAAAAATATGTTACTGGGGTATTTGTGTCAGTTAAACCCCCAGTGGTATTTTTGCAAGAGACTCATTTGCTGGAATTTTGAGTGTCTTATCTTTCAAAGTCATGGGTGGGGAAAGCATTTGGGGCTGTGACTAGTTTCCGTCAAGAAGGTGTGGCCCTTCTTATTTCTAAGTCTACCCCTTTTTCTCTGATAGCGGAGAAAAAAGATCCAGATGGCCAGTTTATTTTACTGCATGGTTTTTTGGCGGGAACTGGGAGCTCCTGTTGGGCTCAGTTTATGGTCCCAATGTGGATAATCTAGTTTTTTTTCATGACTTTGGCTACCGAGCTGGCTCCCTATAGTCATTTGCCAATAATCCTAGGTGGAGATTGGAACCTAGTCCAAGCAAATAATCTTGATCTTGCATACTGCATTAAGTCAGGTAAGTCTCCTAGACAGAAGGCCCTGTGTGAATTTATAGATCAGTAAGGATTAGTAGACCCCTGGAGACTTCTTCATCCGAACAATCAAGACTGCACATTTTTTCAGTACCCTACAAGGTTTCTTCTAGAATAGATTTCTTTCTAGTAAGTAAACATTTACTACCGGAGATTCAGTACAGTGGTATTCAGGCCAGAGTTATTTCTGATCACTCACCTGTCACTTTGGCCATAGACATTTCATCTTTCCCATTGTGCCCCCATACGTAGTCTCTAAACAATCAACTGCTGAGGGATGCTGAGACTGTTATCCATGTTAAGTGGTACTTGGAGGCAATTATTCAATATAATTGGGAGGCTTCTTTACCCTATGACACCATCTGGGGCAGCCTCAAGGCTACTTGGAGAGGAGGACATATTAGATTAGCACAGATAGGAGGGAAAAAAAAACCTCAGGCCCAGTTCACAAATCTGCTTCAGCAAATACGTTCGATATAATGTACTCTCTGTACCTCCTCAATGGACACTACACAGGAAGAACTAGCACAGTTGTGGGCCCAATATGCAGAACATCTTATAAATCGGGTGGATCGGGCAGCAGCTAGATTGAAAGCCACTTACATTGGGCAGGGCGATAAGGCAGGTAAGCTATTAGCTGTTAGAATTTATCAGCAAGCAAACTCGAAATGGATACCATCGTGAGTTGATCCAGAGTCCGGCCTGCTCACCACTAACCCCAAAAAGATGTCTTCCATTTTTCTACTTTTTATCAATCACTCTGCAAAGCTTCCCTGCTTGATGATACCACTGTAGCAGCCTAAGATACTTTTCTGCCAGCAGCTCAGCTACCATCTCTTAATGTGACCCAGACACAATCCTTATTGGGGTCCCATTACAGAAGTTGAAGTAGCTTCAGCTATTGGTTCTTTACTTATGGCTAAAGCTCCAGGCCCTGATGGATTCATCTCACTCTTCTACAAAACCTGTAAAGACATATCCACCCCCCTTCTCATCACACTTTATAACTATTGGAATTCTCATCCCCTTTCAGATTAGTCTCTATTTGGAGCCCGAATAGTGTTCCTCCTAAAGCCGGAGAAAGACACCTCTCAACCTAAGAATTATCATCCCATTTCTCTGATTAATAATGACATCAAATTATACACTAAAATATTAGCAACACAGTTATCTTTCATTTGGGATTCCCTTCTTGGTCCTGAACAAGCAGATTTTGTAGCAGGCAGGAACTCGAGTGAACATTTTCAAAAACTTTTCCAACTTACATCTGTATCTGGGGGAGCCTGCCAGAAAAGCAATGCTGGTCTCCCTAGATGCAGAAAAAGCTTTCTATTGTATCTCCTGGTCATATCTTTTTAGAGCCCTGGAATATTACTGCTTTCCGGAAGAATTCATTCACAGGGTAAAAGTCCTATACACATTTCCATCCGCTCGCATTTTATGTAATAATGAGCTATTGGATGTTTTCCAGCTATCCAGAGGTACGCATCAGGGTTGCCCACTATCCCCCTACCTTTTTAATCTGTATTGTATCTTGAACCTCAGACTAGAATGGTGAACCTGTCTCCACTGGTCAGGGGTATTGTGGTGTGTAACGTTTCATATGAACTTTCTGCTTTCATAGATAATATTCTGCTTCACCTGGAAGACTGGACAACGTCATTACCAGAGGCCCTTGCCATTAGTTTGAAATTTAGCATATTCTCCAGTTACAAATTGAACCCTACGAAGTGGTGGTCTACCCACTATCTGCCTTCTGTTCCAGTTCCCTTTGTTTCCAACTAGGTTTCCAATGAGAATCCTCAGCTCTGACCTATTTGGGTATTAAACTATCTAGAGATATCCACAAGTTAAAGACACTTAATTTAGACCCAGCGATTCATCAACTGGAGAAAGACCTTGCCAGATGGCAACATCTCTCGTTATTCCTGTGGGGTAAGGCAAGCCTTATTAAAATGTGTGTTCTTCCCAAACTCATGTACCCCTTAGGTATGCTAAACATATATTTACCAAGACAGTGGTTTGTTAAAATTTCATCTATTTGTTCTAGGTTTTTGTGGACAGACATACCTCCCTGCAGGTCATATACAAAACTATGCCAACCATATAAATACGATGGGTTACAGGTGAATGATTTTTTTTCTCAAATATTATTTTGCTTAACATGATACTAAATATTTTAGGTGGGGATTGGAGGAGGTCGCTGTCTCTTCTGCACCTAGCTGGCTAGATATAGAATGATCACTGATCAAAAAACACAAGCTCTCCCTAGTATCCATGTTATATCTTCCCTACTCCAAACTCCCAGATGATTTACATGCTTCTCCAGTTTGCTGGTGTGTACGAGCCCATTCGCAATTTTATCAACTACTGAAACTGGCCAGCACCAAGACCTTGGATCAACCAGTATTTAGCAACCACAACTTATGTATTGCTGGCAAACCAATTCCACCTTCTTTCTGACCCCAGGTATCACACCTTAAGGTGTGGGATGTAGGATTGGACAGCAAAATGGTATCTTACCAGCATATAATGGCTTATTTTAAAACCCTGCCTTCTCAATTTTTTAAGTATATGCAACTTAGTAATTGTGTCAAACAATTCCTGGAGCCTTCCCCATGGCAACCATATCTCATTCCCCCTTTTATGGAGTGCCTTGAGTATGTAGGTAAAAGGAAAGCAATCTCCTGCATATATAAGTCCCTGTTACACCACAATTGTGCTGTGGTCTCTCCCATAGCCTACTGTTGGCAAAATCATTTAGGTCTTAATTGGTCCTTTGGGAATGGCACTACATCTGGAAGTCAATTTATACCTATATTAAACAGGATCAACTGCGGCTGATACAGTTCAGTGTCTTGCATAATCTCTGTTTTACTCCCAGTACCCTATTCCAAATGAAAAAGTTGCCCACACCAGTATGTCCTACCTCCCTATTGGCCAATTGCACCCTGAATCATAAAATGTGGGACTTTCTTCCAGCAAAAGGCTATGGTCTCTGATTTGTAACAGTGTCCCCTCTGTTGGGCCATAATAATTATTTCACATCAGAAATATGCCTTCTGGGGGACTACTCTAATATCAAATGTGTTGCCCATAAATACAATATTACCCTGTTTTCTTCAGTTGCCAAACTATTAATTGCTAGGCACTGGCTGGGAACTTGGTCCCATTCTTTTTCAGAATGGGTACAGGAATGTCTCACAGCTATTTCGGCAGAAAAGGCAATAGGACATTATACCTCTTCTCAAACCAGTTTAGTTTAGTTTATTGTTCTAGGAATGATTACCTTTGAGCCAATGGCTCTTTTACAAAGCTTCCATGTCATCAATGTACAAACAAACATGTTACATAGAATGGTCAGCAAATTATAAAGGTTTCAATAAGCCAGTACAATACAGTACATCACACAAAAAAAAAAAAAAACATTGGAGGAATGGTCAAGGTGGGAAGGGTAGGAGGAGATATGGGGAGGGGAGCAGACTTAGAGTAGTTAGAGGTACTCAGATGCCTTTGTCAAGAAAGGAGCAGAGGAGGAGGATGAAAACAGTAAAAACAGCCATGAGGGAAGAATCATTAGTCAAGGCAGTCACAGGAGCTAAAGGCTGAGAGGTGAGACTAAAGCATAGATTTGAAAGCTCCTAGTGATGTGGAGGATGTAATAAGTAAGCTCAGGGCATTGTACAAGCTGGGGGCACAATAGGCAAAAGACCTTTGACCATGTGTGGTCCGGCATCTGGGGACCTGGAGAGGCTGGTGTTCCGATCTTCTGGTGGGATGGATGCTGGTATTCGGGCAGAGTAGGTCTTGGATACATGGCGAAGTGCGGCCCAAGATGGATTTTGTTGCCATCAAGCATGTGAGGTACCTTATGCGATTTGAGAGTTGCAACCATCCTGTTTCAGTGTAGAGTTCACATGTATGAGTACGTCTTCGCACTCCAGTGAGCAGCCGACAGGCCTTGTTTAGGGTGGTTGTGATTCGCCTTAGTGCGGTGGTAGTGGCAGAGCCATAGATAATTAAGCCATAGTCTATGATTGAGATGACAGAGCTTTGGATAGCAATCCTCAGCGCAGCTTGGGTAAGGAATTGCTGGTTTTGGAACAGGATACCAATGTGCTGGTTCACCATTTTCGCTGTGTTATCAATGTGGGTCCCAAAGGTAAGACCTTGATCAAAGGTGATTCCAAGGTATTTAAATATCGACACTTGTTCAAGGGTATTTCCTGGGTATGTTTTAATAGTAAGTGGAATTTGTCTTTTTCTGTTTTGTGGACTGGAGAAAAGCATGGATTTTGTTTTTTTGTGATTTAGGACCAGCTTGTGATCTAGGAACTACTTTTCAACATTGGAGAAAGCAAGTTGCAGGCTCTGGAGTAAGGGTTTTGGGTCCTTATGAGAGGAGAGAATCATGGCATCATCAGCATAAAGGATTATTTGTTCTGGGCAGGATTTGGGGAGAGAGTTTAGGAAAAGACTGAAAAGGAGGGGGCCTAGGATTGACCCCTGTGGAACACCTGAAAAACCGGTTTTGAGTCTGACAGAACTTCTGAGACTTTTATTGATTGAGAGCGTTGGGCCAGGTAACGTTTTTAACCCAGGCACCTGGTTCTTCTGAGAGCCCTAGACTGTGTAGTTGTGTGATAAGTAAGCCATGGTGAACAGTATCAAACGCCTTTGTTAGGTCAATGAAAACAGCTCCGGTTTGATATCCTTTGTCCAAAGCAGTGTGAATTTCTTCTGAGAATTCCAGTAGGGCGGTCGACGTACTGTGTCCTTTCCTAAATCCATGTTGCTGCAAGCAGAGTATGTTATACTTATGCAGGTAGTCTGAAAGTTGGTCAGCCACAATGCATTTGAGGGCCTTGGAGAGGGGTGGAAGTATAGATATAGGCCGATAGTTTCCTGGTAGGGACTTGTCGCCACTTTTGAACACTGGTGTGACTATAGCAGACTTCCATTTGTTGAGAAATTGACTAAGGCAGAGGGAGAGATTGAAAATTTTGGTGAGTGGGTGCACCACCTCTTCCAGAGTAAGGGACAGAATTTTAAGATCAATAGTATCACTGCTTGCTCTGGATTTAGCGATAGCATTTTTTATGCATTTGTAGACTTCAGAGCACGGGCATGTTGGATGGAGCTTTACTCTTACCTAATTCAGTAAGCCATTAGTTTATAGGTCTTGTGTTTTCACCCGGGGAATGGGGGGGTGCACTGGGGTGGAATAGGGTGGCGGTGGAGTGGGGGAGGTTCAAGGAAAGGAGAACCTTTTTTAGTTTTGGATTTTTTTGTCTGTTTAATGTTTCTTGTTGTTAACAGTTTTTTTTTTTGTAAATTTTTTTATTATTATTATAATTATACATCCAAAAAAACACTATATCCTCCAATATAAAATTACATGGATTCTTAGAGGAGAAAATAAATATCATGCTGTCTGAGGTATTATACAATGGAGGTAAAGGGAAAGATACATGTTGAAAAAAGAAAGCAATATGTAGCCATACACTCTGTATAACTGAAAGAAAATAACACAGTATATGGCTCAAGGGATAGAAGGAGTAGATTCAAACAAGATATATGAACAGTAATGACTGTACAATATTATACTATAATTTGATACAGGTATATATAAAATTGTATAGAGGAGAGAAATAAAAAGGAGAAGATATGTAAAAAAGTAAAGAGATGAAAGGAAGAAAGGGAAGAAGGAAAGGATACAAAAGGGAAGGGAGAAGAAAAAAGAGGCGAGATACCAATGTGACTATATAACACCCATAGATTACATAACAATAGATGTACTGTAGGTGTTTTTAAATATTTAAAGTAGTCCTGCCAACATTTATTATAAAAGGTGAGTCGGTCAGAGGCTAAATGTGACATAAGATCAAGAGTAGTGTATTGAGATAAATGTTTGAGAACATCCGGGAGGGAGGGAATGATATTGGATCATCAGTATATTAATATAAGGTGCTTAATTTAAAGGAATAGTAGGGATACCCACCCATTCTGTGATTGGGATATTTTATATGAGCGAAAATTGAATACACCAAGTATGTAATGTTTTGGATCTAATTCGAAGGGATGTTAACAGTTTTTTTTTTGTGAAAGTTGTTAATGTATTATGTGTACTTCATAGAAAAAATTCAATAAAATATATTGAGTTGCAAAAAAAAAAAAGAAAAGCAAATAGCACAATCTTGTAGATGTACCCCCCAAAAAAGCTATTTCTGATCATGTTTTTGCTATCCACTCCAGATGTTATGCAATACATGTTGAGAAAGCAAGATAACTGTAGCTCAGTATAAGGAAACACAGAAGGAGCAGGACAGAGAGCTGTACCAGTTAAGGCAGAAGGAAGCAGGGAGGGAAGTCAGAATAGCAAAGGCCCAAACTGAGGAAAAGATAGCCAACTCAGTTAAGAAGGGGGATAAAACCTTTTATAGGTACGTCAGCGAGCGTAGAAAGACAAAGGGAGGGATAGTGAGGCTGAATAGAATGAACGGTGGGTGGGCAGAGGGGACAGTGAAAAGCAGGAATACTGAATGAATATTTCTGCTCAGTATTCACAAAGAGGAGGAAGTGCCTAATCCAATTAACAGAAGCACCTTTGATAGGGGTTGATCCCAGTCCTTTCACAGAAGAAAGGGTTCTGCAAGAACTCCTAAAACTGAAGGTGGACAAAGCAATGGGTCCTGATGGAATTCACCCCAGAATTCTAAAAGAATTAAGGAAGAACTAGTGAAACCACTAGCTACTCTTTTTAATAAATCATGGGAGGATGGTGTGGTACCCGAGGACTGGAGGAAGGCGGATGTGATTCCCCTTCACAAAAGTGGGACCAAGACAGAGGCAGGAAACTACAGACCTGTCAGTCTGACCTCTGTGGTAGGGAAAGTGATGGAGTCACTTCTGAAGGAAAGAATAGTTGAGTACCTAGAGGCCAGTGGAGCACAGGACCCAAGGCAGCATGGGTTCACAGCGGGAAGGTCATGTCAGACAAATCTAATAGATTTCTTTGACTGGGTGACCAAAGTAGTAGACCAGGGAGGGGCTGTGGACATGGCCTACCTAGACTTTAGCAAGGCATTTGACACAGTCCCACAAAAGATTAATAGTCAAATTAACCAGCCTGGGAGTGGGACCCAGGGTGGTAGCCTGGGTAAAACATTGGCTGGACAACAGGACACAGAAGGTAATTGTAAATGGAGTCCACTCTGAAGAAAGGGGGTTACTAGTGGGGTACCGCAGGGTTCAGTATTGGTCCAGTCCTTTTTAATGTCTTCATCAGTGACATTGCAGAGGGACTGGAAGGAAAAGTATGCCTTTTTGCAGATGACACAAAGATCTGCAACAGGGTTGATACACAAGGAGGCATTGAAAGGATGAAAAGGGACTTGGCAAGGTTGGAGGAATGGTCAGAGTATGGCAGCTAGGATTCAATGCAAGAAGTGCAAAATAATGCACCTGGGAAACAAGAACCCAGGGAAGAATACACAATGGGTGGGAGGTAGTAACAACAACAAAAAGGAAAGGGACCTAGGGTAATCATATCAGATGACCTTAAGGTTAGCAAGCAATGTGAGAAGGCAGTAGGGAGGCTGGGGGTATACTGGGATGTGTAGGAGAGGCATCATTAGCAGAAAACAGGAAGTTGTTATCCCTCTGTACAGACAGTTGGTGAGACCCCATCTGGAGTACTGTGTCCAGTTCTGGAGACCCCATCTCCGCAAGGACATAGACAGGATAGAGGCAGTCCAGAGGAGGGCAACTAAAATGGTGCAGGGTCTGCAAGAGAAGCCGTATGAGGAGAGACTAAAGGAGCTTAATATGTATACCCTTGAGGAAAAAAGGGAGAGGGGGGACATGATAGAAACTTTTAAGTACCTCAGTGGAATCAACAAAGTCCAAGAGGGTAGCATCTTTCAGAAAAAGAGACTTGCAAGAACAAGGGGACACAATTTAAAGATAGAAGGAGGCGGTTCAGGGGCAATGTGAGGAAGTATTATTTTACAGAGAGGGTAGTGGATGCATGGAACAGCCTTCCTGAGGAGGTTGTGGGGTCTAAAACTGTGGGAGAATTCAAGAATGCATGGGACAGACATAAGGCAATTCTTGTGGGGTGTAGGAAGAAATAGGCTGTTGGTTAACTAGGATCTGCAGCCTATCCCGTAGGTAGGGAAATGTGCAGACTAGATGGGCCTAGCGGTCCTTATCTGCCGTCAAAGTCTATGTTTCTATGTTTCTATGTTTCAGATTAAGATATTTTTATGGCTGCAGTGGCAGAGCCCTGCAGACGTCTTTCTGTCACTTGGGAAAAAGGGTAATTCAGATGCCTTCCGGAGCACAATTTCAGATATGAACCATGATCCTTCCACTACCTGAAATCATTACACTTGGGGGGGGGGGGGTTCCTTTCCTACATGTAACATTCTCCTGCCGGCTCAAATAACAATCAGTGGAGGGTAAAAAACACAGGCACTTTGTTTCAGTGTTAAAGAACATCTTAACCTCTTTTTACAATTTGTTTTTATCTAAACAATGCCTTATTGGCAGGGGTGCAGTGTTTACATACTTCTGAAAGTCTTCAATGATTTTTTTTTTATGTAGTTCTCCAGGCAGCAGTCTTAAATCAGCAACTTAACAGTCTTGAAGCAGAGCTGTGAGGGAACTTTGTTTTATACTGTAGCATTTCTACTGAATTCTTTCACAGAGAAGCACAAGGTGATTTCAAAGTTCAAAAAGGTTTATTGCTTGGCACAAAAGCCTTTACATGACATACAGACACACAGAGGCTTTATACAAAGTTTCCAAAAGGCAGTAATTTTAAAACATTTTCCATAGCTAAAATGTTCATGTTCCATACTATTTCTACGTAGGAGTTAAAATCATTACAGCTGATGTTTCTCGAGCAGTATGTCAGGTTTATGTTAAAATACCTAATTCTTGGCAAATCACCAAACAGGTGTTTACTTCTATGACTAATTTCCTTAATATAAAATCTCATTTAGTCATTGCAATCCTAATCAGCCTTTAGTAGTGCAACAGGCACGTAACCCAGCATACAATGACTATAAGAAATCAGGCTTTGTGAAGTACTATATCAAGCCCAATTAAATAAATCAAAGAGAGTTGGAAAAATGCAAGAGACATTTTTCAGTACGATTATCCAGGCCTTCCAATATTTGTCAGGGAATAATGACTCTATAGTGGGACCTTTGGGGAGTCCAAGCTGCCATTTGTCACACATATAAGGGCTCCATCAAAGAATGAGGCCAGCTATAAAGTGGCAGCAAACTAACTCCTATTTTGCCCTGCTTATGTTCACGTATATCGCAGCTCTAGGATTAACCCCTTGAGCACAACATTAAATATTCAAAGCTTGCAAATTCTACAGGTTGGCCCTAGGACTCATCCTTACTGCCGCAAGCTCCCATAGATATTCTGTCACCTCTGACAGATCACATTAGAGCTCTCATTTACATCTTATGTAATTCATTCCCTGGGTATATGTTACCTTACAGTGCTGTCCAACCCATAAAACTTTTCCTCTGCTAGTATCACCAACATTATAAAACAATGACCCATTAATTGATTAACTTCCTAAGTACAATTTAGAGGCATATGGAAGCACATTACACAAAAATTTTTAAACATCAAACAAACATACAATTAAAGCTAATAGCCTTTTTAGGATTGCTGTGAATTAAACGTTTTTAAGGCTCAAGGACTTCTCTAGGAGTTTTTAAGCTAAAATCAGATCCTTAGAGGTTGTCATACATCAGCTGCACATACTGTATTATTAGTCAGATGTATCTAACAGACTAATTTGTTCCAGTGAGGACATAAAGTAAAAACACATCAGCAAAGTATTTAAAGGATTCATAAATCCAGTCACTTCAGAGATTGTGAGCACTAAAACCATACAAACTTAACTACAGTGTTTTCCTGATCAGAACAGCAGTGTTATGTTAATAAGCCATTTTTAATAGTGTTATGCCAAGTACTTGGTTCAGCATTCTAATAAAAATAACTTTCCAAGGCCATGTAGATGAATCAATATTGGCTCCTCAACTGGAGCCCCAAGGCCCACAGGCAAGTTCCAAATCAGTAGCGCTTTCACATATATACCACGGTAACCAAGGGTCATAATAATTATACTTAAACTTCGGTTAATATTAAAATATCTCAGGCAGATATTCTAATTCCAGTTAAAAACATTCTGAACAGTAGAACAATTTAACAATGCCAGTACATCACCATGAAGTCATGTAATTAGCAAATCAGAAACATACCTCCAGAAAGAGTTACCTCTAGTTCATTGATTACCTTTCACTAGGGTAACCTCTTTAATAGAGTGGAAATGCCATGAACCAACATCCGACCAAACCGGCTCCTTACTTTTTGTACAGGAGTACCTCAAACAAAAAACTTAATTCCATGGCTCCAAACACCTGGTACTTATTTCAGATTTAAAGGTTATATTATTTGCAGTTGCCACTTGTACAGCCTTCACCTGAAGCTATTTGATCATCTTACAAAAATAAACAAAGATAAACTGAAAATATGAACATATTGGCGAAACTTGGCTCCCTGTTCACAATCCTGGAGTCCCCTGATTTATATTTTGACTCTTGCCACCAAAACCTTCTCTCCTCTCGCTTCTCTTTGAATTGAGACCATATCCATTGTTAGCACCTAGAAAAATAAGAAAAAGTGCTTCACTGAAAGCACTAAACCCAGTGCATCTAGTATGGCAATAAAGCCCCCAGCTCTAGGCAACCGTAGCATACCTTTTGTGAAGCAAAATCAAACATTGTAGCACTTGTTATGCATCTGTGGCTCTCCTCGCCTTCACTCGATGTCACCCTCTGGTAACTTTGGAGAAATCTTGGGGCAAACCATACAGGCAGTCTCTGTGATAATTCACCGACTTTGTAGATTTGTTATCTCCTTTTCAGGCATTTTAAGTTAAAATATAGCAAGAAAAAAATTGTAAGGCCCCACCCAGCATCAGTGCGAGTTATTGAAAAAAGACACAAAATTAAATGTGCCCATTTGAAATCCATTCCAACTGCTTTATCTGGTACAATCTTGCTGGATTAACCTAAAGGAAAAGGAGACAAAAACAAAGAAGAAATGCTCCACTGAGCATAATAACTTGAAGCATTTACTCATGAAGCCCCTTTCACACCCCCACAGGCAATGTTGTCATACATTTGGATGGGTGTTTCCTGTATTTTCAATACAAAGAGTGCACACCATTATCTCCCTTCTCCTGAAGGTTCTTATGCAGTTCTTTTCCTCTTAAGAGTTCCTGGTCCACTCCTGAGTTCCTTGTTCCTTGTTCAGCGGTTTCTTGCCTCTACACAGGTATGTGCCAAGTTATACTATTAAAATAACACAACTAACATACTAACATACTAAGAAGCCAGAAGATTAGACCCTATGATCTATCAAGTCTGCTCAGTGACCAGTGCCTTCCCAGACACCCCCATCCCGACAAGGCCCCATCCCCATCCCCACCCCATCAGATCTCTGGGATGCACCATCCCTCTATACCTATCCCAGCCCTTCTTGAACCCCTTCACAGTTATAGCAACCACCAACTCCCCAGGCAGCACATTCCAGGGCTCCACCACCCTCTCAGTGAAGTAACGCCTTCTTGTTTCCTCCCTTAGCCCCCCTTCTAGCCTCGTTGAGTGTCCACTGGTGGTCCCAACCTCCCTCAACTGAATCACCCCCTCGAGGCTAACCCTATTCATTCCCTTGAGATATTTGAAGTCCTCTATTATATACCCCCTGTTCCTTCTCTCCTCCAGTGAGTACAGGTTGAGTTCCTCCAGTCTCTCCTCATATGGCTTTTCCCCTAGTCCCAGTATCATCCTGGTTGTCTGCCTCTGGACCCTCTCCAGAAGAGTGATGTCCCTCTTTAGGTAGGGATGCCAAAACTGCACGCAGTATTTAAGGTGTCGTCTCACCAAGCAATTGTACAGCAGAAGGAGCACCTCTCCATTTCTTGAGGTTATCCCCCTGGCTATGCAGCCCAGCATTATATTTGCTTGGGCTGCAGCCCTCCTATACTGCTCTGAGTTATTCATTTTGGCATCCACCACCACCCCAAGGTCCTTCTCCCCCCTAGAAACCTGCAGTGTCTACCCCCCAGGCTGTGTACACGAGTTGGGCTTTTGGCCCCCAGGTGCAGCACCCTGGACTTCCCTGCATTAAACTTGAGCTTCCAGGCTCGTGACCACTTCCCCAGAGTCTCCAGGTCCTCCTCCCCCCCTTTACCACTGCCCACAGCTTCGAGTCATCTGCAAAGAGGCTCATCCCACTCCTGATACCTTTTCTAATGTCTGAGATATAGGCATTAAACAGGAGCGGGCCCAGTACCGACCCCTGTGGGACCCCACTAATGATTCTCCTGGGGGATGAAACCTTCCCATCTACCTTCACCTTCTGTACACACCCCTCCAGCCAGTTTTTTATCCTCCTGACCATCTGTCCCCCCAACCCCATATTCTCCAGCTTCCCCAGCAGCTCAGGATGTGGCACTGAGTCCGATGTCCTGCTGAAGTCTAGAAAGAGGACATCCACTGGCCTGCCCTGATGCAGCGCCCTCATCACTCCTTCATAGAACTCCACGAGGTTGGTCTGACATGATCTGCCCTTAAGAAAGCCATGCTGCGATCATCTAGGTGACCCCGTGCCTTCAGAACCTCCTCTAGCCTCTCCTTCAAAATGACCTCCATCACTTTGCCCATTACCAACGTCAAGCTGACTGGTCTATAGTTTCCCGGCTCCTTCTATGAACCACCATTGTGTACAGGCACAATATGGTCCATCATCCAGTCATCGGGTACCCACCTCAACTGCAGGGAGGATTTAAAAAGGTCTGTCAGGGGTGTGGCCAGGATATCAGCCAGCTCTTGGAGCGCCCTGGGATGGATCCTGTCTTGGCCCAGTGCTTTATCCACTCTTAGGTCCTTGAGGGCTTTCCCCACCCTCCCACTGTGGATTTCAACATCCATTTCCCCCCACTTCACCTTCCGGTCCCCCATCCCTTTCCCCTTGCAGTGCTACCCCACCATCCTCCTCGGTGAAGATCGAGGCAAAAAATCATTTAGTACATCTGCCATTTCCCGGCCCCATCCTCAGCCTACTAATTTGCTCCTTCCTGTTTTTTCTCTGCCTGATATACCTGAAGGACCCTTCCCCCCTTCTAATCCCCTGTGCCAGTCTCCACTCTGCCCCTGCTTTGGCCACCCTCACCACCCTGGTGACCTTCCTGGCTGCCTTATCATACTCCCCCTTGGATTTAGCCCCCTGATAACATTTGTATCTGTTAAAAGCAGGCTTTTTTCCCTCACCACATCCTGTACCTCCCTTGTCCACCAGCTCGGCTTCTTAGCTTTGCCCCACTTATGTCTCTCCCTCGTGCAGGCCTTGGTAGCCTCCAGGAGCCCCTTTTTAATATCCCCTCACCAGATCTCCGTATCCATGCTTGGCCTAATCTCATCTAGGTAGCCCCTAAGGATCCGCTCCATCCCCCCAAAGTCTGCCCCTCTAAAATAAACCACTGTGTGTTCTACCCCGCTCTCTAGATCAAGAGAGAAGCAAACTGTGGAATGGTCACTTCCAGCCAGTGGGTCCCCCACAACTAGGTCCCTGATAAGCTGACTGTCTGACAGGACTACAGCCAGGATGCACCCCTCCCTTGTCGGATCAGTCACCAGTTGGGCAAGAAACGCATCCTGGAAGACATCCAGCAGGCGTTGCTCCCTGCCTGATGAGGATACCATAGTTCCCTAGTCTGCTTCTGTTATGTTCAGGTCTTCCAGCACCACAGTTTTGCCCTCCCTCCACCACAGTGGGCCCTAAGGTTAGCCAGCAGGCCTTCCTCCTGTTCATCCCCCTGACCGGGTGGTCTATATACTACCCCCATCTTTACCCGCTTACCCCCTGGAGCCTGCAAGGTGACCCGTAAAGCCTCCAGCTGATCCCCCACTTCCTCAACCTTGCTTATACCAGTGTCATCCCTAATGATAAATGCTACCCCCACCTTTCTTCCACCTTATCCCTTCTGCACATGGTGTATCCTAGTAGGTTTAGGTCCCAATCATGTCTTGCAGTGGCCCAAGTCTTTGTGACAGCCGTCACATCCACCCCCCCTCCACTAACAGCACCTGAAGCTCTGGCATCTTGTTTCTCATGCTCCTGGCATTAATCAGGATCACCCTCCAACATGCTCCCTTGCTCTCCTTCACCTGCCTTGAGTTCTTGCCATGTCCTGCCCCCGAGGAACCCCTTGTGCACTATCTAGTGCTCCTTCCTGTGCCCCCGCTTGTGGGAGAAGGCCAGGGACAACCTGGCCTGGCGTGGCCTGCCAGGGAGCCCTCACCCTCCCCCCCATCACAAATTTAAACCCCACTTGGAGCAGATGAATTCCACTAGTTGAAGTTGCAGGACCTCTTTCCCCTCTGAGCTAAGGTGGAGCTTGTCTGTTGTGGACAAGGGGTGATATTTGTCTGCTATATAGATCTCTAACAGACCATGACCTGAGGGGAAAACTGGGCTTAGAATTCTGGGGTAAAAATCATAATACTAACGCTCATTCATTCCAGCTAGCGGGAGAACAGTGCAGAACATGGAAGAGGAAAAAATGGTTCAATCAGAAAGTAATCACTACTTGGAACAATTTACCAGGCTCAGTAATAGAAAGACCATCTATGAATGTGTTTAAACACTGCTTTTATGAGTTCATACAGTAGAGGGACATTAAGTGAGCACAATGGATGACAGTCCTATCAGCTCAGTATAGACCTATGAAACCTATGAACCTACAGTTCCTTGTCCTCCCAGGTTGCTCCCCTGAGCCATTCATTTACTTCCCTTATTTTTTGTTTATTTTCCACACTGGCCCTAGGCACTGATAGTACCTCTGAGAAGGAGACTTAGCACTCCACATCCTGACATACCCTGGCCGCTCACGGAACCTAGCCTGAATCTATCACACCGTTCCCCTCTATATTATTAGTACCCAGGTGGACTAATATGTCAGAGGTCCTCCCACACTCTAGTGCCAGAGTATAGATCAGATGTTTTGCCTTGTGCACCATCATACCTGATGTACTCTTGCTCATAACACCACTGCCACGTCTCCCCGCCCCCGCCCTCCTACCAGATTCCCCTAACCATCAAATCCTCCAAGATGAGCACTCTTACGCCTCCGTTTTCCTAGGCCCCTCCCGGCTGCTTCTCTGCCCCCCCACCCCATCAATTTTACATCTCCCCCTCCCCTGCACATCTATTTCCATCCTGTCCCTCCCTCACAGCTGTTTCTTCTCACTGACCAGGCCTCCCTAGCCAACCGCAAAACAAACTTTAAACCAGCAGTCCAGCAATTCAACAGTTCGAAAAAGACAAAAGCTGCTTCCTTGCAATATCTTTATTTATTTACTTACATTAGAAGTACAGCTCCTTAGAACAGTGTTAAACTGTGTCCTCATGGAAGGGCTATATGCAGGTACTTTGTTACTTTGTAAAAAAAATCAGTAGCAGGGTAGCAGAGGCTGTTAAAGAGATGAGGGTATAGGAACCATTGACTGGGAGTGACCACCACCACTCAGTGTGGTTCTTAATTAGTATGAGTAGAGAGGAAGTGGATACAGGGACCACAGTGATTGATTTAAGATGTGCTGATTTTGGCATGATGAAGGAAATGATAGTGGGTCAACTGAAAAGAATTCATCCTCAAAAGGATGCGAACCAGAAATGGGGAAAAAATCAAATTGGGGCCGGTGGAGGCCACTGAGAAATGTGCCAAGGTAAAGAGCAAAAAGGGAAGGGCTAAGAGACCAAGTTGGTTGAGCAAGGAGATTTTAGAAATGGTGAGGGCTAAAAGAAGCAGCATTCAGGAGATACAGGAAATCAGGAAATAAGGAAGATTGTGGTGAATATGTGAAAAAGTCAAAGGTAGTCACCAGGGTACTCAGGGTTGCTAAAGCTTCCTAGAAATTGAGGCTGGTGTGCGGCATCAAAGAAGGAGGAAAAATACTTCTTTACGTACATATGGGACCAGATTGTGAGGATCAGGAAGGAGGGGGGGGGGGCTGAAAGTGGAGTGGAAAAAGCAGAAGCTCTAAATAAGTACTTCTGTTCTGTGTTCATGAAGGAAAAGGGCGGTCAACTTTCAAAGGGCGTGGGGATGGTGGGCAAGGAGGTGAGGAGTCAACAGATGGTGTGATTATTGAGGACAGGGTATTGGGTGGTCTAAGGGTTCTGATGGAGGATAAAGCACCAGGTCTGGATGGTATACATCTGTGGGTGCTTAAAGAAATGGCAGATGTACTGGCTGGACCACTGATGGATCTAGTCAATACTTCCATGAAAATAGGGTGTGCCACAAGACTGGTGGGTGGCCCATGTGGCGTCTCTCTCCATAAAAGTGGTCCAAAGGATGATCGGGGTAATTACAGACAGGTAAGCCTTACCGCTATTGTGGGAAAGCTGATAGAGACAATACTTAAGGAGAGCCTAGTTTCCTTCTTGGATGTCAGTGGGCTCCAAGATGTTTCTCACCATGGGTTTATCTCTGGAAGATCCTGTCTAACTAACCTTGTTGAGTATTATGACTGCGTTACGAGGGAGCTAGACAAGGATCATGCTGTGGATGTCATTTATTTGGACTTCAGCAAGGCTTTTGATTTAGTTCCCCATTGGAGATTGGGTGGTAAGCTAAGTAATTTGGGGTGGGTGTTAAATTGGTTACTGGATTGGGAACTAGCTGCAAGATGGACAGAGAGTAGCAGTGAGGGGAGGAACTCTCATCTCCAAGAGTTGTGATGAGTGGGGTGCCACAGGGATTGGTTTCGGGGCCAGTGCTGTTTGGGATTTTCATTGCAGACATCTTGCATGGTGTCAAGAATAAGATCAGTCTGTTTGCCGCTGACACCAAGTTGGGGGCAGTGCCGCGGTGGAGGATGATATAGAAGGTTGGCAGGGGTTACGGGATGATCTGACTAAGCTAGCAGAGTGGTCAGAGGTATAGCAATTGGGGTTTAATGTGAAAAAGTGCAAAGTATTACACTTTGGTGCAAAGAATTCTAGAAAGGGTTACCAACTGGAGGGGTGCAGTTATGTACCACTGAAGAGGAAAAGGATCTGAGGATGGTGATAATGGCGAATATGAACAATTCAGAGCAGCACAGGAGGGTGGCAGCAAAATCCAACAGGATGCTGGGTTGTATAGCGAGGGGCATCTCCTCCAGAAGCAGGGATGTCATTCTGCCACTCTACAAGTCACTAGTCAGACTGCACCTGAAATACTGTGTGCAATTCTGGTGCCCTTATCTGAACAGAGATTGTTGGAGGTGGTACAACAAAGGGTGACAAAGTTGATTCAGGGATTACATGATACGC
The DNA here is from genome assembly GCA_016271365.2 of Neoceratodus forsteri. Lineage (NCBI taxonomy): Eukaryota > Metazoa > Chordata > Ceratodontiformes > Ceratodontidae > Neoceratodus > Neoceratodus forsteri. The sequence goes on from CM057458.1 coordinate 1,150,850,361, forward strand.
CCTATGAGGAAATATTAAGGGAATTGAACATGTATTCTCTGGAGGAGGGAAGGGATCGGGGATATGACTGAGACCTTCAAGTACTTGAAGGGATTAAATAAGTCTGGTACTGAAGAGGTATTCAAACTCTAGAAAGGGAGGAACACAAGAGATTATAGACTTAGACTGGAAGGAGGTAGGTATAAGAAGGAAATGAGGAGGCACTTTTTCAAAGAGAGTAGTGGCAGTTTGATATGCTTTGCTGGAGGAGGTGGTATCCTGTAGGACAGTAGGTAGTATCAAGAGGGGTTTGGATAGGGATAGAGGGGGGTATTTGAAAAGGTGGAGGATCGGCAGCTGTAAAGGGGTTAGCTGCACACTCGACCAGACTAGATAGACTTAGAGGTCTAATTTCTGCTGGCAATTTTCATATGTTCATAAGAAAAAGTAGTAGCGCATCTTCATGAAAGGCTGTCCGACACAAGCAAACTCAACTGCAGTGTTTGGAAGAGGAGCACTGTCACCGAGCAGCAAAAGGCATAAATTAGGTCCCATTTCAGGCCAGCACAATCAGTAGCATATCTCCCTAATAAACAATGACTCCTTGTCAGCAGAACACTGCAAGAAACTCTCCACTGCAAATCAGAAACAAATGTGGAAAGAGTTTCATTCATTAAACCCAGCATAACACAGATAAAAGACAGAAAAAACATTTTCAAATGCCCAGCAGCGTGGAGCAGTGTGGAGCGAAGCAGCGCCACAGCCATTTTGCTATTCTGCCCCCTCGAGTCACCAGTATTTCCACAAGGTGATTCGAGATCAGGCTTCAGCTTGTGGCAGTGGGATCACTGCGCTGGGACAGGCAGTCATTGTGATGAGCCACCAATTGAGTAAAACAGGCAGTCTCATTTTATAGTAAATCTGTTTGTTAAGTTAAAGTTACGTTCCCTACCAAGGTAAATAAAGATCATGTAACCTTCTATCCAGGTTTTGTATTGCCAATCTTGTGGGAGAACTTGTGTGGTTACATTTTATTTGCATTTGTAAGGAGCTTATTAGGAATTACTGCTTGATCCATAATAAAGTGATTGTTTTATTGGTATCTGTGTCTGATGGTCATCTTCCTTCTGTGACTTGCAAGGTACTGTAAGCAAGAGTTTCCTTTATTTGGTAGTATAATCAAACATGTAAGCAGTAAGATAGAGTAACTATAACATTAAACTGGGATTACACTTAGCTGATACCTGCCCTATGGTGGCGCTTAATTATATAATCGTGATAGCACAGACTCTGGAATTGAATGCACTGCTCTACTTTGACTTGTCATATTGTCTCTTACATATCTACCTGTGTAATTTTTCTGTTTGTATTAAATGGAATATTTGGATGATGTGGTAATGCTCTGTATGTGTTGCTGTCCAAACAAACAAGCATATGTCAGTGCCAAACATGTTTGCATTCTTGCTTTTACAAGTTAGAACAACAGTATAACAAGGCTAAGCAGGCCTTTCTTACCCCCATGAGACACTGTTTCATGGACTTTGGGTACCACTGGGCTAAGGAGTATAGGCCTCCATATTGAGAACTGGGCATGTGTGGTCAGTGGCAGTTTGTGCACAGCCTGCCTTGGGGGCAGTATTCAGGCAATTAGCTCACTGCAACTGAAGCATGCAAACTGGCTAAATATGGGGCCATGTCTGTGCAGTGCTGCATCCATTTCTGGAGACCCCATCTCTGCAAGGACATAGACAGGATGGAGGCAGTCCAGAGGAGGGCAACTAAAATGGTGCAGGGTCTGCAAGAGAAGCCATACGAGAAGAGACTAAGGAGCTTAATATGTATACCCTTGAGGAAAGAAGGGAGAGGGGGGACATGATAGAAACGTTTAAGTACCTCAGTGGACTTTTACTGTGTAGTTTTCCTGGGTAGAGCAGTATAGTGAACTCATTAATGTGGCAAAGCAGTAGTGAATGTTTAAATATTTTCTCCATGAAGGATTAGTAGTTTAATAATTTGACAGTGATAAATTTCTTCTCATCTTGAAGCTAGTACTTTTTGTTCATGTGAAAGATAGATATGCTGTCTGGGGAATGTCCTGCAGAAATCCTCTAACCCAGCAAGCAGCTAGCTGTACCTGTGTAACTGGAGATGTGGCTGGTACCATGCATAGTGCGAACAGGGAGCAGCTGACTAGTTGCACCATATGAGTCTGTGAGGGATTAATTCTCACAAGTTGGAAGTCAGAACTTGGCAGGGACTGAGTGTATCAGACATTCGGTGCCAATAAAACAATACGAATTAATAAACAGCATGGCTTTATCATAAAAGGAGTAGTGAGGTAAGTGTGCTGTTTTGTATTAATTTTGACTGTATTGAATGGCCTTATTTGATGATGAGGGGCAGGGCTACGTCTAGCGACTTGAGTGATCTCTCTTTCCCCCAAGCTGGCCTCTTACTGCCAGTTTCCCATCCCCCTGCTGTGAGCGAGCAAGGGATCCATAAAGCGAAGTTCTCTTCTATCTGATGGTGGATTGTAATTCTTCAGGATTAAAGCCTGTGCTGCATTCGGATGAGGCATCAGGTCATGAGTGTTTTTTTGGCTTTGGTGTCTGGGATGACTTCTGAGTGAGTGTTTAGGGTAGGATGAGCCCACTACTGGCATTGCCCCCGCCCTTGCCATGTGACTGGGCTGTGTACATGCCACAGGACATGTTTGGCATTAGGTCGTCATCTATTACAGTTGGCTGTTGTGTGGATTATGCTGGAGGGCTTGATGGTGTTATGGTTCTGGTATATGGCATATGGGGATTTGGGGGTTGGCTGCCAAGTACTGGATATGAATGGGAAACATCATCTTGCTGTAGAGCAGTGATAGTTACGGTCATGACATTGTCCGAGGTTTCACACAGGTTGCAGAACCCTTCCTGCTTGTCAAATCTGTGGGCTGTGATGTCACTGTATATGTCCTGTATTTCATACAGCTGTCTCTGCTGAGACTTAATCCTCCCTGCTCTAACCATCTCAGTTCAGGGTACATGCAGATATAGCATTCATGACCTGGTATACACCCTGTGTCAATGTTGGGTCTTGAGGGCCCCTCCTGTGTATCAGTTCCACTCTCTGGCATGGATGGTCTGTGTACATGTCTGTTGTGTGACAGACACATGTACCTCCAGGCTGGTGTTTTTTGTGCCCTTCTCTCTGCCTTTATGTTTGACTGTGTGGTGCAGTGTTGGGGGAAGGGGGCAGAGTCTTCTGTTCAGGTTGCTAAGTAACAAGTGCAATGCCTGCTGTAGTGATAGCTGACTGTACGCAAGAAAAGTGGTATACAGTCGGATGTTTGAAGGGTGTTTGAAATGGGATTTTTTGCTTTAGCTTTGACATTTTTTTTTAACGAAAATAAAAAGTAGTTCTTTTGTCAGTGATATTGGTTGTTTGTAACAAGTCAAAGAAGGCTTTAAAAGCAGCCAAATAGTCTCAAAATGCACCAGAATGCATCTAAAACTTGATAGCTTCTGGGGTCCTAGGCAGCCCCAGACCCCCGGCCTGTTGCGGATTGTAAACATCATAGAGACCCCACACTTCTAAATTTAGCACTACACCACTGCATGTTGGTCAAAACTGAGTTTGTAATCAGACTGCACTAGTAGATAGTCAGATTATACTTCTCTCTCTCTCTCTCTCTCTCTCCTCCAACTGTGTGTGTGTGTGTGTGTGTGTGTGTGTGTACAATGAGGTACTGCTGTCTGTAGCGTTTAACCCTTTCAGGACTGATCTAAGGCTAAATGATAAACAGAGTTCCATCATTCCTCCTCCCGATCTCCCTCTGCTCCACCATTCCTTCTCTCTCTCAGAACCAGACTTATATAGGGAAATGCTGAAAGGTGAAGCTGACCAAGCGTGATAACTTACTTGACTTTTTTGTCAACTTAAACTTTTAAATTATTTCCCAGATTTTTACAAATAAAGCTTACTATGTGCACTGAACAGAGGCTGATGACTTGGATAAAAAAAAATATGTTTTTCTGAAATCACTCACTGTAGCCTACAGAATATGTCCATGGGAAGGGGCACCCACAACAGCAGAAGCACTTCCAGTGTCCATGTTACCCAGTCCCAGATGCCACACACTGGGTCCGTTTTCCTCGCTGGTGCTGGATGAAAACAACTGGCTAATTCATATTAAACCATCCCTTTCAATAACAGAATGTCAACACAGAACTTTAAGAAACAGGGATCCCAAATTCATTAAACATATCCACACTTAGCTCCGGATAGCAGCAGTTAATTCACGGGGAACACATTCAGCTTTCACATGACTGGTATGGCCAAAACAGCAGCTTTTACCAGGACTGAGGAGATCGCACAGTCTTTATGGCAGCATTAACTCAGTACCACTGTGGTCACAACAGTTTGGAGGCAGCACAAGTCCCAAAACAGTTCACAGTGCCTAACAGTCCATTATTCTTCACAGGTACCCAAACTCTTAACGTCGATACCTATCTCTTTTTCTATCTCCCTCTCTTCCTTTCTCTGTATGCATTGGCTCAGCGGGTCCTCCTCAGAAACATGCAATCCTCATAGCTTGGGGATTAGTGGGTTCCTTCTTGACCCCTGCATCTTTTCCCAGAACTGGCAGCAACTGTCCACCAGTTGAGAAGGGAGACACATCCTGTGGAGCTCCAAGGCAACTGGCTCTCTGGATACTGCACTCCCTGTCACATTCTTGCCCATTGAATCCCTGCATGAATCAGCACAGGATGCCAGGGCACTCTGTGACTTGAGGCTGCTGGTTCCCCTCTCAACTTTAGCTGCCCTCCACAATACTGTGCAACTTGTGGCTATGGGCTCCCACTTCTTCCTCTGTGTTCCCCCAAATGTTAATGTCCGGCCCCAACTCACTCTCACTCCCTTGCCACTCACTCCTCTGACTGGAACTCCCCCTCCCAGTTAAACTGCTGGACTTTTCTCCCCAAGCACTTGTTGTGACCTCCCAACCTGCAGGAGGCTCCTCCTGAGTGCTGAGAAGAACGAACCCCTTTCCCTACTGGGCCAAATTAGGCCACAAAAACCCAGGGAAGGGCAAATAGACTAGTAATCTCTCAAAGGGGGTGGAGTTACATAAACATAGAAAGTGATGGCAGATAATTACCACTTGGCCCATCTAGTCTGCCCATTTTTGGTTATCACTTTTACTGCAGACCCAACTTCAAAGTCTTTATTTATTTAACCAGGCGATCACCATTGAGCAAGCTCATTTTCAAGGTGGACCTGGGTTTGTTAACATAGAAACATAGACTTTGACGGCAGATAAGGACCGCTTGGCCCACCTAGTCTGCCCATTTCCCTACCTAGAGGATAAGCTGCAGATCCTATTAACCAACAGCCTATTTCTTCCTACCACCCACAAAAATTGCCTTAGGTCTGTCCCATATATTCTTGAATTCTCCTACAGTTTTAGACGCCACAACCTCCTCAGGAAGGCTGTTCCATGCATCCACCACCCTCTCTGTGAAAAATACTTCCTCACATTGCCCCTGAGCCATCCCCCCTCTATCTTCAAATTGTGTCCCCTTGTTCTTGCTCATCTTTTTTCTGAAAGATGCTACCCTCTTGGACTTTGTTGAGTCCACTGAGGTACTTAAACATTTCTATCATGTCCCCCTCTCCTTCTTTCCTCAAGGGTATACATATTAAGCTCCTTTAGTCTCTCCTCGTATGTCTTCTCTAGCAGACCCTGCACCATTTTAGTTGCCCTTCTCTGAACTGACTCCATCCTGTCTATGTCCTTGCGGAGATGGGGTCTCCAGAACTTTACGCAGTACTCCAGACTCCAGTCTCACCAACTGTCTGTACAGGGGGATAGCAACTTCCTGTTTTCTGCTGGTGATACCTCTCCCTATACATCCCAGTATACCCCCAGCCCTCCCTACTGGCTTCTTGCATTGCTTGCCAACCTTAAGGTCATCTGATATGATTACCCCTAGGTCTCTTTCCATTTTGGTTTTTGTTACTACCTCCCCCCCATTATGTAATCTTCCCCTGGGTTTTTGTTTCCCAGGTGCATTACTTTGCACTTCCTTTGCATTGAATCAGCTGCTATCTTCTGACCATTCCTCCAACCTTGCCAAGTCCCTTCTCATCCTTTCCACCTCCTTGTGTATCCAACCCTGTTGCAGATCTTTGTGTCATCTGCAAAAAGCATCGTTCCTTCCAGTTCCTCTGCAATGTCACTTATAAAGATATTAAAAAGGACTGGATCCAGTACCGAACCTTGCGGTACCCCACTAATAACGCCCCTCTCTTCAGAGTGGACTCTATTCACAATTACCTTCTGTGTCCTGTTGTTCAGCCAATGTTTTACCCAGGCTACCACCTTGGGACCCACTCCCAGGCTAGTTCATTTGACTACTAATCTTTTGCATGGGACTATGTCAAATGCCTTGCTAAAGTCTAGGTATGGCATGTCCACAGCCCCTCCCTGATCCACTACTTTGGTCACCCAGTCAAAGAAATCAATTAGATTCGTCTGACATGACCTTCCCGCTGTGAACCCATGCTGCCTTGGGTTCTGTGCCTCACTGGCCTCTAGGTACTCAACAATTCTTTTCTTCAGAAGTGAATCCATCACTTTCCCTACCACAGAGGTCAAACTGACAGGTCTGTAGTTTCCTGCCTCCATCTTGGTCCCACTTTTGTGAAGGGAAATCACATCCGCCTTCTTCCAGTCCTCAGGTACCACACCATCCTCCCATAATTTGTTAAAAAGCGTAGTCAGTGGTGTCACTAGTTCTCTGCTTAATTCTTTTAGAAGTGTGGGGTGAATTCCATCTGGTCCCATTGCTTTGTCCACCTTCAGTTTTAGGAGTTCTTTCAGAACCCTTTCTTCTGTAAAAGGACTGGGATCAACCCCCCCCAGAGTGCTTCTGTTAATTGGATTAGGCACCTCCCCCACTTCCCCTTTTGTGAATACTGAACAGAAGTATTCATTCAGTATCCCTGCTTTATCACTGTCACTCTCTGCCCACCCACCATCCATTCTATTCAGCCTCACTATCCCTCCCTTTGTCTTTCTACGCTCCCTGATATACCTATAAAAGGTTTCATCCCCCTTCTTAACCGAGTTAGCTATCTTTTCCTCAGTTTGCGCCTTTGCTATTCTGACTACCCTCCCTGCTTCCTTCTGCCTTAACTGATACAGTTCTCTGTCTTGCTCCTTCTGTGTTTCCTTATACTTCCTAAATGCTATCTTTTTCTCCCTAACCTTCACCACCACCTCTTTTGAGAACCATAGTGGCTTTTTCTTTCATTTTGATTTTTTTATTTGCTTCACACAAAGGCTTGTTGCCTCTGTGATGGCAGTTTTGATATTTGTCCATTGTTGCTCGACCCCTCCTTCTAGCCTGCTTGCTAGTGCTTTTCTTTTTTTTTTTATAATTTAAAGTTTATTCATACATTTTCCATCATAAAAGGCAGCATACAGAGAAAACTGAGAAAGACTCATTGACACATAGTGAAAGGATGCTACCCCCCCCCCCACCTCCTCTTACTGCAGTAACCCATCTCGGTACCCGTAGATGCCGAGCCTCTAAACAAAAAACTGTATAGAAGCAACAACCCTAGTATAGGTTTAGTTTGGAACCAGAGAGATTAGTGAGTGAAGGGGATCCCAAATTCTAGTATAAACTGCCAGACTATTATGTAGACTGGCTATTGCTTTTTCCGTGCGCAAGTTGGATAATACTTCTCTTACCCATTCCTGGAAGGAAGGGGAGGACCTGTCTTTCCAATGGCAGAGAATTATTTTCTTAGCTGACAAGGTGACAATGGATATGTGAAATTTGCGCGCCTTGACTCTAATAGAGGATAGGTCCCCTAACACACATATCTCAGGGATAAAATATTCTTGGAGGCCCAACAAGGGGTCTAAGAAAGTTTGGATTGAAACCCATAAGATGGAGATTCTTGGACAAGACCAAAGCATGTGAAAAAGTGTACCCTCATCCTGCGAAAATTTTTGCATTTGTTTGAGTCTAGGTAGCCCCACTTGTGAAGTTTAGCCGGGGAGTAATATAAGTTGTGCAATACATGATATTGCATGAGATGCAGTCTATGTTGAGAAATAAAATTATGACATGACTTCCAGAGAGAATGCCAATCCAGCTGAAGGTGGGGGAAAAAGTTACTCCAGAATCTTGATGGCCCAAATGGACCCCCGAATTTTTTATGAAACAAAACCTTATATAGTTTAGAGATTACACCAGAAGATCCAGAAAGTGGGGATACCTCGGGTATCAGAGAAGAGATATTCTGAGAAGGAGGAGTACTACCCAGAGTAATTACAAGTAAATGTTTCAATTGCAGGAGTTTGAAATAAGAAGACGTCTGGATGAGAAATTTCCTAACCATCTCCTCCACTGATAACCAGTGCCCCCCACCATCAGTAAAAGTCAAGAGCTTCCCCTCTCCCAATTGAGGCAACCAAAGATGGGAGATTTGACTCTTGTTAATAGCAAATGATGGAGAGCTCCAGATAGACTGGGCCATGTCCAGATAGGGGGAATACTGCAAAAAGGAACATATCTGTGAGTAGACCTTTAAGGAGGTCCTTATTGTGGAACACTCTACGGCCTCACTTGCTTGGGATAACCTAAGGAAAAATAATGCGAGAGGATCCAGATTTTTGGCATTGACTGCATTCAATTCTATTTTGAGCCAGATAGGTTGCATTTCTTCTGGGCCGGGAGATACCCACCGCAAACATTTCCCAAGGTGACTAGCCCAGTGATAAATAGCCAGATGGGGGATTCGCAACCCCCCCTCCAGCTCTGGGGCTGCCAGCTTATGATAAGCCAAACAGGGATACCTGTTGGCCCAGATGAATCTAGTGAAAACACCATGTACCTTTTTGAACCAGAGTAAAGGAATAAAGGCATTGAGAAGGGACAACAGGTAGAAAATCCTAGGAAATATATTCATTTTAATTATGTTAATCCAGCCCCACAGAGAGATAGGGAGTTTAGACCACCTCTCAAGGTCATGTGTAATCCCTTGCAATAAGGAATCCAGGTTTTCCTTAAACCATGCTAGGGGGTTATGTGAAAGTTTGATACCCAGATACTTGAAGGACCTGGGTGTCCATCATAGCCCAAGGGGACTAATGTCGGTCTTGAAAACTTTGTGATTTAATGGGTAAAATAGGGACTTACTGGCATTCAATTTATAGTTGGACAGAGCACTAAACCTTGCTACTTCCCTTAGTAAGGCCAGGACAGAGGATACCGGATGGGACAGATGTATTAACAGGTCATCAGCATATGCAGTGACTTCATGCCACCCAATTCTCACCCATTGTATAGAATCATTATTGAGGATATTTTAAATAAGAGGTTCCAGATATAAGTTAAATAATAAAGAGGAGAGGGGGCACCCCTGTCTAGTACTCGAGTGAAGCGAGAAAAAATGGGAAAAGGCCCCATTCGTGGAAATTCTTGCTGAGGGATTTTTATCAAGGGCGGCAATCCAGGAAATAAACAGAGAGGGGAAGTGGAAGGCCTCCAAAGTGCGGAACAGAAAGTTCCAGTTCACACGGTCGAATGCCTTCTCTGCATTCAGGAAGACCAAGTCCGCAGGGAACTCCGCATCCATGGTAGCCGAGAAGACATGTGACAAGGTGCCTAAATGATCGGAAGATGAGCGTTCTTTCATAAATCCAACCTGGTTTGTACCTATCAACCCAGGAAGAACCAGTGCCAACCTATTAGCCAGTATTTTAGAGAGAATCTTAATATCCTGGTTTAAAAGTGAGATAGGTCTGTAACTGTTAACCTGTTTGAGGTCTTTATCAGGTGTGGGAAGCAGGACAATCAGGGCCTCATAGAGATATGGATCCATCTCCACCCCAGATAGGATTTGCTGAAATAAGCGACCAAGTATTGGTAAGAGAAGGTCTCCAAAGACCTTGTAAAATAAAGCAGAAAATCCATCTGGACCAGGGACCTTGTCGGCAGGCAACTCACTAATAACCTTAGCAATTTCCTCCTGGGAAATAGGGACAATCAGAGTATCACTACACCAGTCAGGGAGAATGGGCAAGTGGGAGTCCCTTAGATAACCCTGTATGTCTTCAGGGCAGGGGGGGTGCTCCATGTCGCTATACAGTTTAGAATAATAAGCAGCAAATTCTTAAGCTATCTCAGTAGGAGACACCTTAAGAGATCTCTCTGCCACTGACCTAATGGGTGGGATAATTCTCATTGATTCCTGTTGTTTAATACACAATGCCAGTAAACGTCCCGCTTTCTCCCCCAATCAGTGTACTTAGCTCTGGTACAAATAATGGCTAGTTCTACTCTCTCTTGAAGTAACCCCAAGTATTTATCCTTTAATTTCAGGAGTTTCCAAGTATCCTTATCTAGAGGATTGGCCAGAAGATTAACTTCCAGAGATCTGATTTGGGTGAATAAGGATTTAAGCTCTTTCTCCCGCTCTCTTTTCCTACCAACCGCCATGCTAATCAGTATCCCTCTCATAAAAGCTTTGAAGGCCCCCCACAATATATCAGGTTTTGCACCATCTAAAGGGTTTAGTAAAAAAAAGGATTCTATTTTTTCCCTAATAAGTTTGCAATATTTAACGTCTTTAAGGAGATGGTCATTGAGCTTCCATCTAGTTTCCCTATTAAATGAATTGAGCAGTACCAAATTGCATACCACTAATGAGTGATCAGAGATTGGGTCGGGCTGAATCAAGGAGGTCTTCACCCCGGGCAGGAGACACTGAGAAATAAGTAAATAGTCAATGCGGGACTGTGAGCCATGTGCCATAGACCTAAAGATAAACTCCTTAGAATCAGGGTGTAAAACACGCCAGACATCGCAGAGCCTGCATTGATCTAATAAATCCCTAAATGTCTTCTGCCCAGGGGTAGCCCCACCCAGGCCACTGCCCAGTCTGCCAAAGTGAGGATCAAGTACTTGATTGAAATCTCCCCCTAAAATAATTTTAATGGGAAGCATTGGGAGAATAATAGATATAAGCCTCATGAAAAATCCAGGGTCATCCAGATTAGGGCCATCAACATAGCCCAATAATATTGGGACAGACCAGAGGGTACCTTTAACCACGATAAACCTACCCTCGGTATCTTTAATCACTTGTGTGGAAGAGAATGGGATACTCCTGTTAATCATGAGCATGACCCTGCAACTATTCGTGGTGCCCTGGGCACTATAAATCGATCCCACTTGTTGCCTCCTTAATTGCAAAGCTTCCACTTCTAATAAATGGGTTTCTTGCAAAAAGGTTATCTGTGAACTGAACAGACTTAAATGTTTGAGAACCTGATATTGCTTATGTTGTTTTCTGATCCCCTTAACATTCCAAGACACGAATGTTAACTCATTAACCATCTAGAAGAAATAATCGAGCTGAAATAATTACACTCAGCACATGAGATGCATCCCTTACATGTATCCCCAGGGTTACGCAGTAGCAGCCCACCTCCTCCCTAGCCCCCAGAAATTGACACGCTCATTCCCTCTATCCCCCACCCTCAAACCATACCCCAAACCCCACCCACAATCCCCCCACCAAACTGTCACAAGCAACATTCAGCACAGTACTGGTTCTATTCCCTCTACTCCCGCCCCCAATAATGAACCCAGATAGTTAGTGCTGTTGCACACAAGTCGCAGTCTATACAAACCAAACACTGCAAGTTATACCCCCAGCAAAGGAGAATGGTCCTGGGCCTTCACCTTGGTCCAGCCAGAGCATGGACATAAGAGAAACTGTCATAGGGGGACCATGGCAAAACCATCTCATCACCCAGATGTTCGTGATAGCCTGAATTGAGACCAGAAGCACAGGGTAAGCCACTAGAAACCAGAACCGGACCAGAAACTCCTAAAGGGAAAAATACCCCAGCTCGTATTAAGAGCGAGAATTGAGATGAGAAAATCTGGGATTGCTCCACCGGATGGGAAGGCATAGAAGCTGCCTCTACCCACTACTAGCCAGTATCCAATGGACAGGTCCTCCCCGGAAAATTGAGAGTGCTACACCCCAGCTAAATAGTGAAACACTGCTAATTCCTCCTTGAGTAGAGTTCCTCACAAGTCTCCAAAAGTTGGAACGCCCTCTAGTAGACAACTCCCTGACCCAACTAAATGAAAAGCCGAAATGGAGAAAGCCCAGGACCATCCCAGTACCAATCCAAAAAGAAAAAACGAGAAACTAGCCCACAACCGATTGAACTGAGTTCTTTCAACCCCCAACTAAAATAGCCGCCAAACCTGGCTGACAAACCCCCCTCCCAAGAAAGTCCCAACCCTGAGTGTCCACTGCTTCAGACCAGCATGGGCCCATTCTGAGATGAAAAGAAAAGAAAAGTCGGGGTGGTCTGCGATGATCCCCCCAGTCCAATGCGGTAGATGCAATTTCCCAAGTCTTCACATTTAAAAAATTTCTCTAAGGGAAAAAACAAAAGTTCGAACTCTCAACTGCGTGCACTGCTCCATACTGCACCACAACCCTTCAAGAGTCCTTAAAGAGATCTGGCAGCATGGATTTAAGGCTCTTCAAAGCTTCTTCAGGGTCTTCGTAGCTTTTCCAGGATCCATTAGTTGAAATCTGTAGTCTGGTCGGATAACTCATCCTAAACTTCAAACCTGCAGCAATTAGCTTAGAAACAATAGGGTGGAACGCCTTGCATTTCAAGCGGACCGAGACGTGTAGATCTTGTGTGATTCTCAGCTTTATATGTTCCCAGTAAACCTCTTGCAAAGCACGCACTTTTTGTAGGAAATGCTGTCTCCAAATAATTCAGGAACTGGCACACAATATGGTGTGGGGGTTCCTCGGGGGATGGTTTAGGCCGTAAAGCCCTGTGGGCACACTCTATAATGTAGCTCGGGCCGAATGGAGATGGGCCAGCCACCCGCTCAACCAGCTTCTGAACAAATGCCACAACATTTTGGCTTTCCTCTCCCTCCGGTAAACCGAGAACCACTACGTTATCTCTTCGGCTCCGACCCTCTAGGTCCTCGAGCTTAGCTTCAAAACGAGACAATTTCTGGCACATCGTAACCAGTTCAGGGTCGAGACTACCAATTCTTTTCTCAACAGAGGCAATTTGGGCTGTATTATCAGACACAGACAGCAAGAGTTCATCTAATTTTATAGATAGCGATTTCAAATCCATTGCCATATCCTTCATTTCCTCTCGAAAGGGTTTGAACTCCTCAAGAAATCTGGAAAGTGTTAAAGGCTCCTGATCACCACTTTGGCTCAGAGGATCAGGCCCAGAACCACCCGAGGCTCTGGATTTCTTAGGGACCTTCTTGGGAGTTGCTGGAGGGGTATGCTTCTGTGGGGCTTTCTTCATGTACGCCTCCATCTGCTCGAGATATAACCAGACCAGAGTACGACAGCTATTATACAGCGTTGAATCTCAGAAATAAGGGAAAATAGTGAATTAAAACACCAAAACGAGATTAAATAATAAACGGGAGGCAGGAGCTTCTTGAGGCAGCTGCTACTCAGCACTCTGCATCACGTGATCTCCCCTGCTAGCGCTTTTCTAAGACACTCTCCCATCTTGCCAAAGTCAGCCCTCCTGAAGGCCAGAACCCTCATTTTTGTATGGCTTGACTCTGTAGCAGAGTTTATCGTGAACCACACTGTTTAGTGGTCAGTTGTTCCCCAATGGATACCCACTTCTAGATCTAAGATCCTCTCACTGTCCCCATTTGAGAGTACAAGGTCTAAGATTGTTCCCTCAAGTGTGGGTTCCAAAACTAGCTGTTTGAGGCATGCCACCTGAAGGGCATCAAGAATGGCCCTGCTTTTGGATGTGGCTGCCGCAAAGGTGCTCCAGTTAACATCTGGCATGTTAAGGTCCCCAATCAACAGTATCTCCCCTTTCTCTCATCCTAAGTATGCCTTCTATCATACCCTTGTCCATTCCTTCACTCTGACATGGGGGTCTATATACAACCCCTGTGCAGATTGTGGTGCCATTTCCAGTCTCTAAGGTGACCCACAGTGCCTCCTCTCCTCCCTGTTTACTCTTTTGTTCAGTTGCTTTTATCCCTTCCCTTATATAGAGAGCTACTCCCCCCCTCTTCTGCCCTCCCTGTCTCTCCTATAGGTTGTGTACCTTGGTATGTTAACATCCCAGTCATGGTTCTCTGTGTACCATGTTTCTGTGACTGCTACAATATCCAGGCATCCCTCTTCCTTCAAGGCCACCAGTTCAGGGAGCTTGTTGCCCAGACTACGGGTGTTGGTACTCATTACCCTCCATTTCTTGATGGCCTTAACCCTTTTTGCCCCATCTCTGTCCTTATTGCATTTGTCACTTTCCCCATTTACCCCTGCTCTTCTCCCTATTGACATCTCTATGTTGGTGTCTACCTCACTTAGTACCCTGATATTTGGGGGGGTGCTAGGATTTCCCTGCTCGTTTCCAGTGCCTGCCCCCTTGGCTAGTTTAAATACTTATCAATGAAGTATTTAAACCTATCACCTAGGATCCTGGTTCCCCTCCTGGACAGATGCAGACCATCATGCCAGTATAGGCCTGCATCCCTCCAGATGGACCCCCAGTCTCCAATGAAGCCAAATCCCTGAGCTCTGCACCAGTTTTTCAACCACTGATTGAATCCCATGGTGTGTAGCACCCTAGCCTCTCCCGTGCCATAGACAGGCAACACCTCCGAGAAGGTTACCGTGTGTGCTATTTGTCTAAGGCCCCTTCCCATCTCCACAAACACTTCTTGCACTGCTCTGATCCCTTCCTTAGCCAGGTCATTTGTCCCTAGGTGGACAATGACATCCAGCTCCCTCCTGTGCAGCTGCTCCTCACGATCCTGAGGATTCGCCCTTGTCTCTCAAGCCATGGCACCAGGCAGGCACCTTACCTCTCTCTCCCCTTCCTCCCCAGTTCTGCTTTCTCCTAACAATGGAGTCCCCACCAGGAGTTGTTTCCTTCCTGTGGGGTCCCATTCCACCCTCCTCTGGTCTCCTTTGTGGAGGTCCCCAGCATCCTCCTTGGTCTCCACTGTGGGTGCCCCTACAGAGGAACCACACTTTTCCAGAACGGCATAGAAATTGTGGAGAGGTACAACTGAGGGATGAGCTCTCTTCCACCACCCTCACCCTCCCTGAGCCCACAGTGGTCCAACCACTCCTCTTCTTGGCAACCTCTGAGGCAACGGCAGTGACCCTGGTGGTCCCTGGGTGGGAAAGGAGGTCTCACAAATCCTGGTCAACTCAGCCTGGAGATGAGCAACCTCCTCCCTCAGCCCAGAGAGGTGTCTGCAGATGGGACAACACTGCATCCTCCAAAACATCTCCTGGAAGACTGCTGCTCCACAGCCACTGCACTGCACCACTCCCATCATGTCTTTTTTCTGGCCCCCTAACTGTTATTTGGAATACTTACACTTTTCTCTGTTTGTTTATTTTTTTTTTCTCTCCCTACTTACTTACTGCCTCTGCACCCTTTTAACTCCTGATCTTCCTGTTCTGAGACAAGAAGTTCCTATATTAACAAGGAACAAGGGACAATATACATGGGATGCAACACACAAGAAAATAGTAATAATACAAATAAAGTGAGATACAATAATAGAGTATATACAAAGTATTAGCAGGTAGCATTGACAGTAGTATATGCTTGGAACAGAAGATGCAGCCAGTTTTGGGTAGGACACAATGTTTCATAAAAGTAAAGAAATATACATATCAGGTGCACTGAACACAAACAAAACCTAATATAAAAAGATATATAGTGATACGGTATGGAGAATTTAGAGCTGGAACCAGGGTCAAAGGAATGTGGAAGGGACAGATATGGGGGTAGACAAAGGGGCGAGGGAAGAGTCAATTATAGAAGTGATCAATCTTTTAACAGTAGTAATTAGAGTGTGCTTGGACTTATAGGAGTCACTATTTAGGGTAGACAGGCACAGGGCTCCTTATTATGATGTAATTATAGAGATTTAAAAGCTGCTAGGCTGATGGGGTGAGTTAATTTCAAAGTTCTTTGCAGCTTGTTCCACAACTGAGGGAGCACAAAGCTGATGACTACTCTGCCAATGTGAGATTTTGCTTTGGAAACATAAAGGTAGATATATGTGGTGCTTCTCAGGGCATACTTCCCTGGAGTGCACAAAGGTAAACAGACAGACAGAGATATACTGGGGCAGTTTATTTGAGATAGCTTTGTATGTCCAAACTGCAGCATTTTTTTGTTGTCTGTAAGCAATGGATGACCATCCCACTGCCGTGTACAATGCACAGTGGTGGGTTGAGTATGGAAGACCCGTGATAAATCTTATGGCTCTGTGATAAAGCGTATCGAGTTTGGCTAGGGTACCTGCAGGTCCCTGACTATATAGAAAGTCTGCGTAATCCAACAGGGAAAGAAAGGTAGTTTGAACCAGTTTCAGTTTAGCATCTCTTGTGAGGAGATTATTAATCCTAAAGAACAGACCAAGTCTTTGTCTAAGTTTCTCCGCCAGTTCTTCTAAGTGATCTGTGAAAGTAAGTCTATGGTCTAACCAGACCCCCAGGTACTTGAACTTTGGTACGTAGTCCAACTACTCACCTAGAATGGCAGTGATCTGCGGGACTGACCCAGCAATTGCAGGATTTATTGCATTTTGAAGGGCCGAGAGGAACATTGCTTTTTTTTTTTGTATTTATGAGCAGTTTCTGGTTTATAAGCTGTTGTTGCAGCAGATTAAATTAATTTTGAAGGGCTTTACAGGCCGCTTCAGGTGTGGGGCTACTAGCATAGAGTACCGTATCATCTGCAAATAGGTATATTTGTGCTTCTTTGATGGGGCATCTACGTTGTTAATATAAATGGTGAAGAGCAAGGAACCAAGAATGGAACCTTGCGGTACCCCTCAATAGGGGTTTTGGTAGAGAAACTTCCCCTTCTGCCTTTACTTGTTGAAGTCATCCTGAGAGGTAGTTGGAGAACCATTTAAGGGATAGGGAATCCAAACCAATGTTCTGGAGGGACAACAGAAGCAGTCTGTGATCAACGGTGTCGAACGCCTTGCTTAGGTCCAAGAAAACTGTGCAAAGTTTTTTTTTGTCTAATTCAAGCTGCCAGTCATTTGTCACCTTGGCTAGAGCAAAGGATGTACTGTGCTGTGCTCTAATACCGGATTGTAATGGGTTGAGCAATTTTTCTGATTCCAGGTACTTCCAAAGCTGGGAGTTCACTATTTTCTCCAGCATCTTTGACAGGATTGGAAGTAGGGAGATTGGCCTGTAGTTATTGAGGTCACTAGGATCTCCTGACTTAAACAAAGGGAACACAAGTGAATTTTTCCAAATGGGCGGTAGGTCACCCTGGGACAAGGATAAGTTGAAGAGATGAGTAATTGGGACTGCGAGGACACGGTAGCTGACCTTTAAGAAGTACAGGTCAATGAGGTCTGCCCCAGCACTTTTCCTAGTGTCCAGCTGAAGGAGAAGATCTTTGACTTCTTTCAGGGAGGTAGGCTGCAGAGAGAAGGATGGACTGGGGATGGGTTTTTCTTGTGTATCCAATCTAAGTTGTTGGCAGAGGATATTCATGGGAGAGGAGTCAAAGGCTAGCCCTGCAGTGGCAAATGATTATTGAGAGCATCAAGGATAGACAGTCTGTTGGAGATGACAGTATTGCCGATCAATAATTTAGTAGGTAGGGAATTTACAGTGGTATGACCTTCAATGTCTTTAATGGTCTTCCAGAATTTGGAGGCATTTCTTGAAGAGCTCTCCAGCTGAAAGTGGTAGAAATTAGCTTTGGCTTCTCTGACCATTTTGGTGCAGAGGTTCCTCACCCTCTGGAATGAATTCCAGTCATTTATTCAATTAGTTTTCCTAGCAGTTCTCCAGAGTACATCCCTACTCCGCAAAGCATCTTTCAGGTCTTCTGTAAACCACTGGCAGGATTTGTTTCTGGCACACACTTTTACTATGGGAGCATACTTGTTGAGAGCCCCTAGCACAATTTCTGAGAAAATATCATAATCCGTAGTCAGGGACTTGGCTAGATAGAAGTCCTACCATCGCCCTACAGCATTGCCTCTTCCACCTTCCACCTCCTTCCTTCCTCCTAGGATTCCTTTGTGCCTGTCCAAGGCATTTTTGAAACCCACCACAGGTTTTACCCCCCCGCACTGCCTCCCATTTGGAAGGCTGTTCCAGGAATCCATCAGTCTTTCTGTGAAGAACTACTTCCTCATATCTCTTATGAATCTACCTTCTTCCAGCTTTATATCATGACCCCTTGTTCTACATCATCTTTTTCTCTGAAACATATCTCCCTCCTGTACCATATTAGCCCCCAAGAGGTATTTTAAGGTCGCCATAACATCCCCACTCTCCCTCCTCTCCTCCAGGGTGCACATATTGGACTCTTTCAGTCTGTATTTCTAGGGCTTCTGATGCAGACCTTGCACCATTTTGACAGCCCTTGCCTCTCTTCCTGCCAATTTCTCCTTTTTCCAATTGTTCTCCTTTCTACACTTTTCTCCTTTGACTGCTGTTTTCCCCCTTCTTCCTTTGTTAACCCCCTGCTTCATTGAATAAGTTGCATCCTGGTGGGGAACTCTCCCCTTGGGATCTCCCTACTGTCTGTCTCAGCTTGTAGTGGCCCAATTTCTGCATACCCTATTTGTTCCATTACCTCCCCCACCTGACTACTTTAAATGTCTATTGAAGCAATATTTGAATCTTCCACTGAGGACTGTGGTTGCCTCCTGGATGAGAGCAGGCCATCACCTCAGTATAGGTCCTTATCCTTCTAGCATGGCCTACAGTCCACAGTGTAGACATACTTCTCCTTTCTGCACCATTCCTTCTACTATTACTTGAAGACCTTGGTGCGGAACTCCCTCTCCTTCCACATATAGTATAACATACACTCTTCACTCACATTTAAACACATGGGATGCACAGGATCAGCCAGATAAATTAGTTACCTTTACCAGTAATTAAATTTATATACAGTGCTGATTATGGCAGTTCATCTTGATGTTTAAGGCCATGAAACACTCTTATCAAGTTAATTTATTGGGAGCCATAGTGGCTCTGACAAGAGTAGTCTGGCAACTAATGTAAGAAATGAAAACTATATTTTCGTATTATTGTTTTTTACATCTCACTACATTAATGTACTCTGTGCATCTCTTACAAAGAATTACACCATTTTCAAGTCAATTGTCATAAACTGTAATGCAGATCTTTACATTAATTGTAGACTAATATAAGTGCAGTAAAAGAATTGTGCTTTAAGGCAAATGTCTTTTTCTCTTTCCTAACATGAAGTTCTATGATTATACATCTTATAACTTGCAATATTAAATGTGTTTGTAACTGTAAACTTAGTGTAGAACTTAAGAACTGGTCCAAAACCCAAACTGAACCATATTTTTGTACAACTTTTGTTATGTATTTTTTCCTTTAACTTGTTTGTGACAAACAACATCTGTATTAGTTGAAGGTTTGCGTAGGCAAATCAGAAGCATCTTAGATGAACGAGAACAATCTGTTGACTTCAGTGAAGTGCAAGTTTAGCCACAGTGAATATAGCCAATACAATTAGTAGAATGACCTTACTGTGGGACTGACATAAGTACTTGGATATGATTGGGGTCAGTAGCTACAAAACAAGATATTTGAAAATGCATTCACATCATGCATTCACAGTAATGTGCTTGTGCCAGAGATAGACAACTGTGGGAACATGTCTTTTAAAACTGTCTAGCATCTGTTAGTGCACATTTAGAGACAGAAAATATGGTCAAAATACTGTACTAGTTATGACACTGGAGCATACTGGTTAACCCAAGCAACAGGAAAACAGTATTTACAGTTTATGAAATAAGTATCTTTAGTCTGAAGTTGAAGATGATAAGTTTGTCTGGTTGTCCATAATCCCTTACTGTGTAATATATTTTGAGGCATCTTCTCACATAGAGTGGAACATTGCAGTTAGGACAGTTGTACCGAATTTCAGAAGCTCCTCCTCCTCATGTTCCTGTGTTTTGAGCCACTGGCATCAGGCAGCATGAGGACTTGAGAGAGAGAAAACACTGCAGTGTCTGGTAGTGTTCTTCTTTTTGGTGTAAGAGGGATTCTTGCAGCAAAGCGTCTGGCAACAATGTGTATTCCTGTGTCTTCACTTGACACGTCTGTACTGTAGTTTGCTGTAGTACTGCAAGGTAAGCTTCCACAAGCTCTTGAATGAGCTGAGCAATATAGCCGTAGTGAGAGACTTTACTGTCCTTTCCCTTGTAAATAACAAAAGAACTGAACACAGCAATATCATGTAGGGGAACAATTTCTTGCACCACTTTTTGGTTTTCATAATGCATTGGTAGTTCTTCAGCATTTACTCACTGACATCTACCCCTGCCATTTTGCCATTCTACTGTAGTACTGCATCAAATTTGATCTTGGGGAGCCGGCCTGGTGGTGCAGAGGGTTGAGGCACTGGGTGCCACACCTCGCGCCACGCCGGCGACCCGGGTCCGGGAATGAGCCTGGGTCATCGGAGGTCAGTGGGGGGGAGGGAGAGGACATGAGCAGCTGGCAGCCCTCTGCCTTGGGAGGGTGTAAGTGATGTCCTTGGAGCTTGGCCACCCGCTGGTGGAGACCCAAGTGGTAGTGCCACTCCAAGGACTGCTGGAGGTAGGCCGAGGGAGGGGTGAAGAGACCTGGCACTTGAGCTGTGGTGTACATCTGCGCCTCCATGTGCATGCACCACCACTTCCGGGGGTCTCGGGCATAGGTTCTTGGGGAGTAATGGAGGAAACAGTGGGGGCCACAAAGGATGATGCCTCCAGACCGGCTTAGGGGATCTACAGGGGTGTGCATAGCACCTCAAGACCTCGAAGAACCCTGAGAGCAGTAGGACTGGCTGACAATGAGGGTGAACCACTGCAGGAGGATAAAGAAACTTGAAAAAATAAAAACAAATTTTAATCTTGGGGGTTCCATCATGTTTAATACTGCATGATACCACGTCACCCTTATAAATAATAGAATGTATACAGTGTGTGTTTTCTTGAACCTTGCTCACCATGTGATTGCTCTCATTTTTGGACACTCCTCTGCAACAAGTGAAATACTGTACAGAAGGATGTATTTGCATTCCATTTATTTTTGCTATTTTAGTTAATGAGAAAAATCAGCAAAAATAACTGGAAAGCAAAAATAATCAGTGTAACCCCTAGTTGGTGCTACTCCAAGGGCTACTACCCTTGCCTGCTTGGCTAGTAGCAGGTGAAGGGGCCTAGGTTCAGTAACGGGTGCCTCCAGACAGAGGTCAGGGTTGGTAATGATCAAACTAACCAGTGCACAGCCCTCTGGGACACTATGACCCCCCTCTGTTCCTGCTAGTGGCTCACACCATACACAGTAATTATTTTCACAATACCTCTGATAGGCTTTGCAAATACCCACACAGTTTGCACCTACCCCCAGAGTTAGTTTCTCCAGCTCGAACCTGGGGATCCCCTGTAAAATAAGGTTAGACCGAACAAATGGCAACGGTACAATACTTTGAGCACAAACTGGAAGCACAATCTGGTTGGATTGCAGAAAAAGAGTAGATCCGATTTATTTGGGGGGGGTTGAACAAGGGTGGGGTAATCAGGTTAATTAGCTTAAGTACTCTATCGTTCACACTTCTGTGCATGCATTCAGAGTCCCTATTACAGTCACACTCTCTTGGTACCCAGGTGGAGGGAAGGTGGGCTAGCCAGGACCGTTGCCCAGGGTAGACCGGCGTTGCAGCTGGTTGAAGCTCTTTGAGGAAAGAAACAGACATGCACCACACTCTAATTGTAATCCAGAGCTGGAGGGCTCAGTTCATGAAGAAAAAGGTAATAAAGCAATCAGGTGACACACTTTTGATTTAGCTATATGTTGCAGGGAGTTACCCTGTTGATTACTCACGATTCCCAAGACAGGACACAGGATGAACAAAATTGAAGCAGCAGGTGAATTCTCTGGAGTGCCGGGAGAAGCAGGGCCCACACGATTCGCTAAGGCATCGTTCCTGTTCAGGCATGGAGAAGGGGGACTGCTCCCTGGGCAGGTCTGTCATCGTTGGCTCTTCTCTGTGCAGCATGGTAATCTGGTGGGGCCCTTTGGCAAGGTCCAGCCCCATGCAGCTAACTGCGGATTTAGTCCATTTTTGTGCTAGATACAGCTTCCAGCCATTAGCACACAGTTCACACAAATGGGGAACTAAATCGCGACCCTCATTCAGTAGACAGCACATTTATATGTAAGGAAGAATTACTGTACCAGGTAAACTGCTCTCTGATCATGATTGCAAAGTCACTGCTCCAAACCAGGAGCTCAGTAGTGGCTGAAGTTTATGACAGGCCGATTGCATTTAGCAAAATCTTCGGTCTTCTACAGCTTGAGCCTGGTTACACCTCGGTGGCTTCTTTGCACTCACAAGACCAAATTTAGTCTGAAAATAATCCTCTTCTCCCTCTCAGGGTAGAAAACAGGCAAGCAGGCCAGAAGTCAGGCCTTCCACAGTTCTCCCACGTGAACTACTGCCCAAATGGCTGCTCGAAGTATTCGAGCTGTTACTCTCTCAGCTTCCCACTTAGATCTGGCTTGCCAGCAGACAGCTTGGGGGAGTTCCCTTAGATTCAGAAGGTTTGGTTGGTCAGTTCAGCTGTCAGTCACAGTAAGAGCTTCCCCTTCTGTTGCAAAAAGGCACCAAACCTTGTAATCCACACAGTCCCATTTCAGCAGGCTCCATTTTAGAGTTCCCAAGTACTGATTGGTCAGATTCGGCAGTTTGGGACCAAAATGGTGGAGACAGACAGAAACCCCTCGCTGCAAAGAAGGCAGGTTAGAACAAACTACATTATCATTATTACTGTAAGTGATTCCCAGCAAATAGTTACATCTTTCCACAGGGTTCCCTCTGTGCAATTAGCGGTGGCAGAAATGGAGCAATTAGTCAGCAGCCCAAGTGAGACTCGAGCATGGAAACATTCAGTCCCCTCTTTCGGATTAATTATATCTGCAAGAGGCAGCTCTTAAAGAGATAGTACACAGAGGCCACACCGGCACTCAGGGGCAATACATTTAACCAGCAATAGCGCCGAACACCAACCGGGCAGTGAGCAGTTGGGCAAGCTTTAGGAAGACTTTTCGAACCCCATTTGTAGGGGGTACCTTCCTGCCTGAAGAAAACTTGTGTCTCGCGCTGGTTAGTACCATCACAATAATTGCAATTGCCAATTATACAATACATCTATACCATTAGCAGATTAGGCCTATAACTTCTAAAGCATCAGTCAACATATTCAGCCTTTACTATACACATTCTCTGCATTTCACAGTTTAATGTCCATTCTTAAATTACGTTAGGCATATTTCACACAGGCACTTTACACATCCTGCCATAAGAAATCAGGTAATAACTTCCTGCACATTGAACAATGTGAGAGGAGGCCCTTCCCTATCAGTTGACCTGGGGCTAGATGGGGCAGAGGCACCATACCTAGATGGCAGGACAATTAACTTGGAATTGTTACTTGGGCTCAGTTTGGGCAGTGAGCTTTGAGAAACATACACCCTCTTGTGGACAACATTGAGGGGCAAATCCCTGGCCTCCTAGGGGAATCATAACTAAGTGCACCACAGGCTTGACAGCTCGGCCAGTCTTTCTGAGGGGAATAACCACTGTCTATGTACTTTCAGCTTCAGCTTTGGAGGCTTTCATTACTTGTGAGTGGGACCTCTACCTGGGTAGGACGGTTAGAACTTGGAGCACTGTCAGCCCCTGGCTCTATAAGTTCTGTTTCTACGACACTTTGCTCACTTGGGAGGCACTCTGGCACTAGAAGGGAATTATCATCACACTCAAAGTATTCTTCAGGTTCTGGCATGTCACCAGAATGATTCATATCATCAGCCCTTTCCTCAGGCAAATCATACAGTTTCACCATCCAGAGTGACTCAATATTATCAGATATGACACCTTGCATTTCACCTTCAGGGAGCGTTGGCTCCAAGGATGACATTGGGGGGTTATACAGTCCAGAAGGCCCAGCTTCATCCCCACAATTGATCAGGGCGCTACCTCGAAACAGCTGACTCAGTTCATTTCCTGCCTTAATTCACTCCTCCTCCTCCCATCGCTGCTTTAAAGCCTCCCTGTGGGGCTTCCTAAAATCCACCTCCGCCTGTCTCTGTGACTTATAGACCTCCTGCTGTGGCACACTTTTCCCCCTGTTTCAGACTGATGGTGGCATGGGTCCAGCATATCATGCA
Organism: Neoceratodus forsteri; assembly: GCA_016271365.2. Classification (NCBI taxonomy): domain Eukaryota; kingdom Metazoa; phylum Chordata; order Ceratodontiformes; family Ceratodontidae; genus Neoceratodus; species Neoceratodus forsteri. The sequence continues at coordinate 1,150,874,661 of CM057458.1, forward strand.
CTTCTACTCCTGTATCTGGCTTGGTAATTACAAACCAGATGTCTGTTTTAGCACTGGGCCCTCTCCCAGCCCACCTGTCCCAGAGGGTTAACTTGCCTAGCCCATCCCTATCTTTCCCCAGCTCTCTCTCCTGCACTTTTGTACTTCTCCTGTTACCCCTCCCCCCGGGTTAGGCTTACCCTATATTGTCTACTGTGCTGTTAATGGCTGTACTATTTTGTTTTATGCTGTTATCTAACTAATTTATCTGTTGCGTATCTCAAAGTGGCATTCTAACATTTATCCAGTTTTGCCTGAAGTCCTTCTCTAGTTAGCTGCTTATTAGTCTTTGTTCTGCCAAATGTTCTTGTATGACAACTTTGATTCTTCCTGATGTTCTTGTATGTATGTACCTTGTAATCCTCTTGGGTCGCACCTGAAAATAGGCACTTGGCTGTCTAGTGTGCTTACCCGGTAAACAAAAGCAAATAAATACATAAATAAGAGTGGTAATAAACATAGTTGCACTCACTCTAATCAGAAGTGGACTGACAGTCATTACCGTTCTGGGCTTGCTGTGGAGAAAAATTTGAGTCTGTGACCACTGGGGTAGGTTGGCTCTGTCTTTGTTTTGCAGCGGCCCGAGTCACTGGCCCGGGGGAACAATCTCAGGGGGTTCAGCTTCAATCATGACTTGGCCAATAGGCAATAAATGGTTATGGTTCATGGTCTTGACAGCTTTTGAGTTGTTTTCAGGCCGCACTTTGTACACGGGTAAATCATCCAACCTGCCTACTACTATATGGGAAAGAGGATGCCATCGGTCAGCAATTTTGTGTTTACCATGCAGTTCCAAATTTTGCAACAACACACGGTCTCCAGTTCGAAGCTCTTGGGTTACTCTTTTATTATGTCTCTCTTTATTAGCTAAGTTCCTCTTGGCAGCCATTTTCTGGGCCAGTTGGTATGCATGATTTAATTGAGCTTTCAGTTTTTGCACATATTGCAGATAATTTTCACCTCGGACCCCATCTGGAGAGACCCCAAAACAAATATCAATTGCCAGCCGAGCCTCTCTCCTGAACATGAGGCGGTAGGGAGAGAACTTGGTGGCATCATTTCTGGTGCAGTTGTAGGCGAGTACCAAAGTGCTAATCTGCTGGCTCCATTTATGCTTGTCTTTTGGGTGAAGGGTGCCTAGCATGTCTACCATGGTGTGATTAAAACATTCTGGTTGTGGGTTTCCCTACGGGTGATAGGGGGTGGTTCTTGACTTTCACAACCCCCACAGAGAGGGCATCTCTTTGATTAATCAACTTTTAAAGTCTCTACCTTGATCAGAATGAATTCACTGGGGGGCTCCGTAGTGAACAAAGAAATTTTCCACCAGCACCTTGGACACAGTGGATGCCTTTTAATCTTTGGTGGGGAAAGTTTGTGCATAACTTTTGAAATGATCCATAACCACTAACACATTACTAATGTTTCACTGATCAGGCTCTAAGCTCAGGAAGTCTGTACAGACCAGTTCCATGAGGGTACTGGTAGTGATGTTGAATGGGGGGCAGCCCTCTGAGGCAGGGACTTTCTCTACAGGCAGCAACTACAAGTCTTTACATGATGCTCAACATCAGTCCCCATCTTGGGCCAGTAGAATCATGATCGAACTAGGTCAAGGGTTCTGTCGATACCGAGGTGGCCCATACGGTTGTGAAGACACCTCAGCACCAAATCTTTGAAGGCTGTAGGCAGGACCAGTTGTTGCTTGTCTAATTGGCTACCCAGATCTACTGTTTCTCTGTACAACAACTGATGGAGCAGCTTCAATTTGAGGCCCTCTTTAAACAGTAAAGCAGTTTGCAAATCGGAGGAATGTAATTTTGACACATCTTTCCCTGCACGGTGGGCATCAAGGGCTGGCTGAATCACAGAGTCTGGGGACTGAGCCCACTGAAGGCTGTCATTGTCAAACTTGAGGTAGTGCACTATTGTCTAGAGCAGAGAAGTGACAGTATGCAGCCGGTATGCAGGTATCGGAAGGGTGCAAACAATTTACTAAGCAGTCCACTGTGTCCGCAGATATCTGTTCATGTTTATCAAACTTTTGGCACAAAGCTCAAATGTCAGGTTCAGACAGCCTGATCCAGTCACTCATGAAAGGGGGCCTCCGGGATAGGGCATCAGCATTGATGTGATTCAGTCTGACCTGTATTCAACAGCATAATCCTAGGTGGACAACGCAGAAAGCACCAATGCCCGGTGGCGTCTAACTTGGTTGAAGTCTATACATGGGTCAATGGGTTATTGTCAGTTTTCACCAGTATCTTGGCCACATATAGATATTCATGGAACTGGTCAACGATTTCAATGATTGCCCACTTTAATGCCAGGAATTCCAACTTATGCACAGGGTAGTTTGCTCGGATGGGGTCAGACTCCTGCTGGCGAAGGCCACTTTTCTCAAACCATCCTCATGGTCCTAATACAGCACCACTCCCAAACCATGTAGCATTGGTATGCAGCACATAAGGTTTGGTGGGGTCAGCATAGGCAAGGATGGGGGCATGGGTGAGCTGGTATATGATTTCATGAAAAGCTGCTTCACAGTCAGGCATCCAAGTGAGGCACGAAAAGTTCTCCTGGGCAGAAGTATACTCTTTCTGACCTAGGGCCAGCCCCTTTTTTGTATTTGCGGTTCGTGGGAGGGTAACCCTGGGTGAGATTCAGAAGTGGGCGAATCACCTTGAAATAGTCCTTTATGAACCTACAGTAGTAGCCACAGAACCCCAGAAAGCATTGCAGTTCTTTTAGATTATGGGGCTGGGGCCAAGTAGTCAAAGTCTCAGCTTTACTGGGATCCATCTTTATTCCCTCTGTGGATACTATGTGCCCCACATACTTGATGGAGGTCTGGAAAAACTGGCATTTATCTATGGACAGCTTAAGGCCAAAATCTTCCAATCGGTCTAGGACTTTAAACAGTCTGTTCTCATGCCCCTCCAAAGTGCTCCCAAACACAATAACATCATCCAATTACACCAGGCATTCCAGTAGATTCATGTCCCCCACTGCAAGTTCCATCAGCCGCTGAAAGGTGGCAGGGGCACCCGATATCCCCTGTGGCATTCTTAGAAATTTGTAGTACCCCAGGGAACAAATGAAAGCAGTCTTCTCACAGTCCTCTGGGGCCATTGGAATTTGGTAGTATCCACTGCAAAGATCCAACACTGAGAACCACTTGCTCCCATTTAGACAATCCAGAACATCCTGCATATGGGGCATGGTGTACTGGTCGGGAATAGTCCACCGGTTCAATAATCAACGCACATCCTCACAGTCCCATTTTTCTTACGCACAACCACAATGGGCAAAGCATAGGGACTTCTGAATTCTTGTATCACACCAGCCACAAGCATTTCCTGCTAGTGTCTTCTCACATCATCTATGTCAGCAGGAGCTAGATATCGAGACCTCTCTCGAAATGGACGTTCATCGTGCAGACGACTGTGATGCTCCGCACCCTGGACACATCCCACGTCCCATTCCTTCAATGAAAATACCTGGTCCCTCGGGGCAAGCTTCTGGCTAATTCGGGTCTTCTATTCAGCTGGCAATGGGGAGTCAACAAAGTCAAATGCGTCTGGGGTCACTGTATATGTCATACCATGATGCTTGTTGCAAGGCAACACTACAGTGTCTGCACAATGTACTGTAGCAAGGGTGCAGCCTCGGTTGACCCGGATCTCCCGATCGGACACATTGTGAATCTGAGCCATCTCCCACCAAGCATAGGCATGAGCACAAGCGAGCAAGATGATGGGCTTGACCAATAATCCTTCTGGCAATCTTACATCGCCTGGCGTATCCAACATCAGTATTCTATTCTTAGCATCTTTCTTCATACAGACCTCCCCTTGGAGGGTACACTGGGTGTTAGGGGCCAACACCATTGAGTCGGGATCTTTCTTCCACACAATCCCTACCAGTTCATCCTGGTGCATTTTCTCGGGATTCTGTTGCAGCTCATAGGCCCTTTTAATCAGTACAGGAATACTGAGAGCCCTCCCAGTCCAATGCCCCCGTTTCTCATAACAGAGTCATGCCTGTCTCCCAAACATATGCACGTTGGTCCCAATTAGCAGGGGAACCCCATCATACAGTCCAGTAGGTGGACACACTAAGGCCAGTGTCTCGATTTGCTCCTCTACTCCAGTTACAGCTGCATGGAACGACAACCAGAGGTGGACATATCCTAGGTAGGGATTAGACTTGTCACTCAGCCCCCACACATATAGGCCTTCCAGGGATTGTAATGGCACAGCAGATAAGTGTTTGTCATATACCAATCCTGAAATACCAATGGTCACTTACGACCCACTGTCAAGCACAGCCCAAGTAGGAATACCGTTCACAACCACAGTAGTCTCCATCGAAGGACCCACTATTTTGGGCCAGTCAAGTGGGACAGCAGCAGAGGCCTGGACAGATGATTTAGCCACAAAGAAATTTGAGTTAGGGTTTCCTGAGACCTCAGTGCAGTCTTTTCATACACCCCTTGACCACTGATTCATTTTCCGAAGCTCTCCTTGAAGCTGGCTCACCACTTTCTCTAAGTCCTTCTGAGACCGGCATTCCCTTTTTATATGGCTATCCTTTTCACAGTTGTGACAAATGATAAACTTCTGGGTCATCCTTGGAGAGAATGTTGCCTGAGGAGCTGAAGCATTAGCAAGGAATTGGGGTCCAATATCTGCTGGCAGCAGTGAGATGGGGTGCAACATGTCTCAATAGTTCCTTTAAGGTGGCAGTCTATTCTTTGATTTCAGCCTGGGAGCTATCCTCATTATCGGATACCTTGGAGTGCTCCCCCACCCCTATGGCAGTCATGGCCTGAGAGAAACCAGAATCCAGTTCCACGGGGGAAATCCTTGCAGGGGCGCCTGCCTTCAACTCTCGGACCTCCTTTAATAGTTCATCTTTCCAATACTGTGCCCTGAGCGGGAAGTCCTTTGCCTTCTCAGAGTGTCCACTAGGTACTGACATTTGCCCCTGAACCTCACTTGGCTGATCACTCTCGATCAGTCACGTAGCAGCAGCAGCTGTTGGTGCAATTTCCCCATGAGGTCGTCTTTGCTCAACCCCCTGAATTTCTTTCATTAGCTCCTCATAGGAGGGTGGCAATTTCAGTTGGTTGGTCAGGCGCAATGAAAGCAAGAACAATTCTGAAAATGGAGCAGATTTAAGGATCCAGTCCAGCCTGGTTCGATGTAATTCAGTTGACAGCAAGCTATCCTTTCTGAGGCACTCTTGCAGCAGCTTTTCAAACCAAGGTACATACGCAGACAAGAGCTCCCCTGGGTACTGCTGGGCATTTCTTACTGTCCATCACAGGTCCTCATCTGAATGGCTCCCATACACATTCTCCAGTGCCCCAAGGTAGTCCTATGCAGTTGCTTCAGGGTTATTGGCCCACTGGGCACGGATGGTAGCCAGGGCAGGACCTCGGAGGCTCTCACTCAACCTCTTTCACTTCTTTGCTTCTGAGCGTTTCCATTCAAGTACTAGAGGGGCAACATAGTCTATCTAGGTCTCCCAGTCATCCTTCCCTTGGGGGGTGGGGAGGGTGCCCGAAAAGATTCTTAACTTTCAGTAAGAGTCGTGACTAATGGCAGGTACAGACATAGGAGCCAGCATTGGCATGGGCACAGAAGGTGGGGCAATAACAGGTGCTAGAGTGGAAGGGGGTGTTAGGGAAGGACCACCCCCAGGTGGCAGAAATAGTTTCTTAAAGTTCTCCACTGTTTATCCTTCCTCCAGCAACAACTTAGCAAATTTCTCCTCAAAAGTCTCAGATGGTGGAGGGAGGCTCGTCCTCCTCAGGGTCTTTACTGTCTCTAGTTATCACTATCCAGGGGGTGGGGGCTCCTTCTGGGGCAATAGTCTGTGGCATTTTGGAACTGTCTACTGGGTCACTACACTCTCCTAAGGCCATGAAAGTTTGGGTGGTCAAATCAGCCTGCCGCCTCACCACCACAGCGTTTGTTAAACATTTAACCTTGGAAAATACTCCCTCTACAGCATTTTTACCAATGTTCAGGGGAATATCCAATACAAGCAGGGCATTGTGACGGTCAATCTTCTGCCCTGTTCACCACCCCACTAACTAGTGCCCAGCCACTACTTTTGGGGTATCCATTTATTTTTAACAATAATGCTTAATTCTAGGGACATGGATATGTTGTTCATCCACACTGTTTGGCAGGTTCCTTGCCGCTTTAAATCTTGCCGGAAGGTCTTCAAGCTGGCTCCTCCCCCACACACCCAGGTGGTAAAACTCTCGGCTCCGCCTCATGACGCCAGATCTTCCTTATCGCTTGGAAGCTCAGGTTCCCTCCTTAATGCTCTGCGTGATAGACTGGATCCTAATTCTTCGGTTTGCCCAAAACTCATTTTATAAAATTTTGAATACTTCGGTCAACTTTCTGCCTCGCGGCTGCGATGGACAAATCGACTCCCGGTTTTTGGTGGTGCCCTTGTGGGAAGAAGATGTCCAGGACAGGCGCACTCCATGCACTACTGCCTCGGCTTAAACACGACTGCGCAGGCTCCGCGATGCCATGCCGTTTGCTGCCATAGCGTCCTGGAGGACCGTGCTGCCCGGGTTACAGCTGGGACACCCCGAGAAGCGCTACCCACTGGTTAAGTCGAAGGAGGCCTGTTGGGTGGTTACTGCAGCAGCTGGCTCAGCTGAGCAGCTTAAGCAGATGATTGCCCTTGAGGAGGAGACGGCCCAGGCCACATCATCTTCTTCCTCGGTCACGGCATTTATCTCGCTCTCTCTGGGTACCTTGTATTCAGCTTCGTTCAAGGAGCTTTGCCAATCCCTTTCTATGAAGGGGAAGGGCCACTGGGACATTCCTCTTGGTCCAAAAAGAAGGACTCTAAGGGTAAGTCCCATTGTCAGCATTCGTGGGAGTGGGAGAGGTCTCCTTTCTCGGACAGCCGACTGTCGACTTTGGTCAAGGTTGCAGCTAAGGCCGCTGGCTTCACGGTGTCCCCGTCAGCACAGCCGTCCAAGGCACCCATTGACGCGGTTGAGATTTTTCTCAACCCATCGGACGGGCTGTCGACTGGTGAAGCCAACAACCCTTCTTCACTGGTTCCCCCAGTGGAGACCGAGGATCTGCCTGAGCCCCCGGTGCAGCAGTCCCCGATTAAGGCGTCTGAGCCGAGGGAAGTGTGGATGTCCCCCGCTCCTTCCCAGACCTGTCCTCGGAAACACCCAGGATCTCAGTCTCAGACTTCTTCTTGGTCTAGTCAATCCTGCCGACACTGGCGGTCTCGGTCTCGGCACCAAGGTAAAAGGCGCCGCCGCTCGTCCTCGTCTTCCTCCTTGGAAGAAGAGAGGCTTTGGCTCAAATTGCATTGACGCTATGAGGACCTGATGTGGCAGCAGTTACTTCTGTCTGGGAGCAAGTCGATGCCGACGCCTTCCCCAGCCATAAAGTGGCTGTAACCCGAGCGGCCGAAACAACCCCTCGCCGTAGTCGAGATGCCCAAGCCTGGGCAGGTTGTTAGGCTGAAACCTGCTGCCCCACCAGTTGTGGTGGAACCTCCGCCTCCACAACCGAAATCGGGGGCACCGACCAAGGACTCGCGGTTGGGTCTAGGCCTGCCCCACAGGTTGTCAGTCACCCTCACTCCTGACCGTCCTCGGCAGGTGGAAGGTGGCTTAGGACCCAGGCAGCCTTCGCGGACTCCTCCAAGTCGGACGACGACTCCTCCTTGTTCTCCAGGCCGGTTGACCTGGAGTCCTCCGGGGGCCAGTCATTGGACGAAAGCCCATTATCCTTCATGGGTTTGCTTCGGCTCATCTCGGAGTCCACCGGGATGCAGCTCGAGCCTGTATCCAAATGGGCCAAGTATCCCCTGATGGAGATACTGGACTGAGGGGATTCCCCCACAGAGGCCTTTCCGGTGGCTGAGGCCATTATTGGCCCAGCCTTGGAGCTTTGGCAGCGGCCTGCTTCCTGCCTTGTGCCTTTAGTCAGGATGGCCAGGAAGTATGTGGTCCCTACCGGCTCTTTGCCTGGGTTTTCGGAACACCCCTCTGCCGAGGGGTTGGTCACTGACAGTGTTTTCCGGCGTTCTGGGAATGCTAGCGATGTGGACAAGCCTCGGTCAAGGAGCGTCCAAAAAGCTGACCACGCCCAGTGCAAGATGTACGCTGGGATCCGCCATTCCACCAGGCCAGCTCAGCCGCAGTTGATGGCACACTTCTCCCACGCCTCATGGGCTCCTGGATGAGGTGATCCTCATCTCCCGGCTGACCTGCAGACCACAGTCCAGCAGGTTCAGGACCAGGGTAGGGCAGTGGCTAAGGCAGCTCCAATCGGCTCTGGACATAGGAGACTCTGTGCCAGATCGGTTGCGCTGTGGTGGCTACACGAGCATGGCGTGAGGATATCCACCTTCACAGCGGATACCCAGCATAAATTGGTGGATGTCCCTTCTTGGGACCAACCCTTTGGCCCTGGAGTGGAAGGTCACCCCAGTGGATCGAGAAGTCCAATGCCACTCTGGACTCGGGCACCTCCACCCAGAAGGACAAAGGCCCCCACTGCAGCAGCACAACCTTTTGCTCTTCTGCGCCGCGGCACATCTGGCCTACAACCAGCACCAGGGCCAGCAGGCTCACTCTTGGCATCCCAAACCCAAGCCCGTGGCCTCCTCCACTAGGAAGCAGGGAGGTAAAGGCCCAGGAGGTCCCTCGGTTGGTCCCTCCTCCAAGACTGCCCAGTGACGGGTTGAGGGGTGTCATCCCCTGCCTTGTCACTCCCCCCTGGGTTCCCCCATGGGGGGATGGCTCCGCCACTTCCTTTCCGCCTTGTCCACTATCACCATGGACCAGTGGGTGTTGGAGGTGGTAGGAAAGGGTCTGCCTCTGGAGTTCGAGCAGGCCCGACCCTTCTGAGCCATCGCCCCTCGTGGGGCCACGGGGTCCGCAGCCTCTCTGTCAGCCCGCCAAGCCGATATTGCCCTGCTCCTTGAGAAAGAGGTGATCAGAAAGGTGGCGGATCCTCCTCCAGACCCAGGATTTATGTCCAGGTACTTCCTGGTCCCAAAATGGAAGGGGGGCTGGCGCCCCATTTTCGACGTGCACAACCTGAACAGGTTCCTAAGGTCTTGGACCTTCAGGATGGTCACTCTGGCTCAGATAATCCCATCCTTGGAACAAAGCATGTGGTTCTGTTCTCTGGACCTTCGGGATGCGTCCTTTCACGTTCCAATCCGTCCGTCCCACCAGAGATTCCTCCACTTCAGAGTGGAAGGATCTGTTTATGAGTTCCAGGCCATGCCCTTCGACCTTTCCCTAGCTCCCAGGGTCTTCACCAAATGCATGGCAGTGGTGACAGCATTCCTGCGGCACCAAAGGGTCCGGGTGTACCCCTACCTGGATGATTGGCTGATTGCAGCCCCCTCCAGAGCAGAGGTGGAGCGCTCCAGAGATCTGGCCCTCCAGGTTTGCTTTCAGGTTGGCTTCCTCATCAACGAGGCCAAGTCAGAACTCGTGCAAAGCAGGTGATACAATTCATCGGGCAGAGCTTACCCTCTACTTGTGCCAGAGCATGGCTCCCATTCAGGTTGGGCACCGCATCTCTGCCCGACTTCTGCGCCTCCTGGGCCTCATGGCCGCCTGCACCAGCGTGGTCCATTGGGCCCTCGTACATGCGCCCCCTTCAATGGGGACTGGCCAGCCAATGGTCACAGCACTTCGATCCGCTGGATCAGCTAGTGACAGTGGCTCAGGGATGGGAACGCCTCCAGTGGTGGACCGCTCCAGCAGATCTGCAGGAGGGCATCCCATTTGTCCATCCCCGAGCTGACGGGCTCTCTATCGACCGATGCCTCTCTGATGGGTTGGGGTGCCCATCTGGGGGAGCACAGAGCGCACAGCCTCTGGTCCCCTTGGGAGTCCCGATGCCGTATCAACCTGCTGGAGCTTCAAGCGGTTCATCTAGCCCTCACTGTCTTCGCTCCGTTTCTACAGGGTCAAGTGGTTTAGGTCCAGACAGACAATACCACGACCATATACTACCTAAACCACCAGGGCGGGACGCGCTCCATGCCTCTGTGCAGGGAAGTTCTCCGCATTTTGTCACTCGTGCGCAGCCTGGAGGTGGATCTCCTCACCATTCATGCGGTAGGAGCTTTCAATACCCTGGCTGATGCCCTAAGCCAGATAGGGGCTGCATCCCACGAGTGGTCACTCCTGCCGGAGGTAGTACAAGATCTGTTCTCCCTCTGGGGCATGCCTCAGGTGGACCTTTTTGCCTCCAGGGAGAATGCGTAGCTGAGACTGTTTACTGCCCTCTCCCCCTCAGCAGGGCTCGCTGCAGGGGGATGCCTTCTCGAGGCCATGGACCCCAGGCCTCTTCTATGCCTTCCCCCATTTCCCTTGATCTACAAGGTGCTTCTCAAGGTGAGGATGGACAAGGCGCAGGTGATTCTGATAGCCCCAGACTGGCCCCGCCACTTCTGGTATCCAGATCTCCTCAGTCTCAGCTCCAGGCTCCCGAGGTGGCTTCCAGCCCGCCCGGACCTGATCTCAGTCAATCAGGGAAGGTACTCCATCCAGACCTTCAATTCTGCACCTGACAGCCTGGTTCCTGAGCTGCTAGAGGTCCAGGCCTTGGTCTTTCCGACGAGGTCCTCAACGTCGCTGAGGCATCCTGTAGGTGTCGACCAGAAAGCTACGCCTTCAGATGGAAGAGATTCTCCATTTGGTGTCAGGGCAAGGGCCTGGACCCTTCCTTCTGTTCCTTGGCAAGCATTCTGGACTACCTGTGGTCTCTTTCTCAGCAAGGGCTTCAGTCGATGACCTTTAAGGTGCACCTGGCAGCCATCTCTGCTTACCGGGCACAGGCCGGGAAGCAGTCGGTGGCACAGGAGAAGGTGGTCAGGCGTTTCTTCAAAGGCCTTGGTCACATATCCCCTCCAGTGCGAGAACCTCCACCTCTGTGGGATCTACTGCTAGTATTGGCTAAGCTCATGGGCAAGCCATTTGAACCGATGCACAGGTGTGACATCTCTCACCTGTCATGGAAGACCGCCTTCTTGGTGGCTATCACATCAGCCAGAAGGATGGGAGAGCTCCAGGTGCTTTCCATAGAGTCTCCTTAACTGGTCTTCCACAGGAACAAGGTTGTCCTGTGCCCCCACCTGAAATTCCTACCGAAGGTGGTGTTGGAGTTTCACCTTAACCAGATGTTGACTCTGCCAGTGTTCTACCCCAATCACACCTCGGAGGCCGAATATAGGCTCCATACTTTGGACCCTAGAAGAGCGCTCGCTTATTATAAGGAGCGGACAGCTGAAGTTCGGGGAGAGGTTTGCCAGCTGTTTGTCACCTACGCTGAAGCCACACCTGGCAGACCTGCAGCCAATCAGACGATAGGCAGGTGGGTCACCTCATGCATAGATCTCAGCTATAGGTTGGCGGGCATGGAGCCTCCCAGAGGGATAAGAGCTCATTCTACCCGCCGTACCGCTGCATCGGTGGCTGCTTCCAGGGACGCCCCAATCCAGGAAATCTGCATGGCTGCTACCTGAAGTCAGCACACCTTCATCACCCATTACCACATCGATCTTGAGTCACGCCGGATGCTGGTTTTGGGGCCTCAGTTCTCCAGTCTTATTCTCTAAGTAGGGTGTGCGCCTTGTCTCCTCCTCCCGGAGAACTGCTAGGAGTCTCGTTAGACAGTGTGGATGAACAACATATCCATGTCCCTAGAAATACAGGTTACTCACCTGTAACAGGAGTTCTAGGAATGGTATATGTTGTTCATCCACATGACTTCCCGACCTCCCCGGCTTCGATGCACAACCTGGCTTCCAGCAGGCTAGATCTGGTGTCGTGGGGTGGAGCCGAGAGTTTTACCATCCGGGTGGGTGGGAGGAGCCAACTTGAAGACCTTCCGGCAAGATTTAAAGTGGCAAGGAACCTGCCAGACAGTGTGGATGAACAACATATACCATTCCTAGAACTCCTATTACAGGTGAGTAACCTGTATTTCTTGGCCACTAGAGGATGCTAACTCCAGTGGTGCCTCCAATATGTGACCCCTAGTTGGTGCTATCCCAAGGTCTACTACCGCTGCCTGCTTGGCTAGTAGGTGAAGGGGCCTAGGTTCGGTAACTGGTGCCTCCACCCAGAGGTCAGGGTTGGTAATGATCAAACAGACCAGGGCACAGCCCTGTGGGACACTGTGACCCCCCCTCTGTTCCTGCTCGTGGCCCACACCATACACAGTAATTATTTTCACAATACCTCTGATAGGCTTTGCAAATACCCACATAGTTTGCACTTACCCCCAGAGTCAGTTTCTCCAGCTCGAACCTGGGGTCCCCCTGTAAAATAAGGTTAGACCGAACAAATGGCAACAGTACAATACTTCAGGCACAAACTGGAACCACAGTCTGGTTGGACTGCAGAAAAAGTGCAGTCCAACCAGATTTATTCAGGGGGGGTTGAACAAGGGCAGGGGTAATCAGGTTAATTAGCTTAAATACTCTATTGTTCACACTACTGTGCATGCACTCAGAGTCCCTACGACAGTCACACTGTCTGGGTACCTAGGTGGAAGGAAGGTGGGCTAGCCAGGACCGTTGCCCGAGGTAGGCCAGCGTTGCAGCTGGTTGGAGCCCTGTGAGGAAAGAAACAGACATGCAACACACTCTAATTGTAATTCAGAGCTGGAGGGCTCAGTCCGTGAAGAAAAAGGTAACAAAACAATCAGGCACCACACTTTTGATTTAGCTATATGTTGCAGGAGCTACCCTGGAGATTACTCACGATACCCTAGACAGGACACAGGATGGACGAAATTGAGACAGTAGGTGAATTCTCTGGAGTGCCAGGAAAAGCAGAGCCCACACGATTCGCTGAGGCATAGTTCCAGTTCAGTCATGGAGAAGGGGGGCTGCTCCCCAGATAGGTCTCTCATCTATGGCTCTTCTCTGTGCAGCAGGGTAATCTGGTGAGGCCCTTGTGGCAAGGCCCAGCCACATGGAGTTAACTGCGGATTTAGTCCATTTTGTGCTAGATACAGCTTCCTGCCATTAGCACACAGTTCACACAAAAGGGGAACTAAATTGCGACCCCAGTTCAGTACACAGCACATTCATATGTAAGGAGGAATTACAATACCAGGAAAACTACTCCCCGATCATGATCGCAAAGTCAGAGCTCAGAAGTGGCTGAAGTTCCTGACAGGCCGATCACATTTAGCAAAATCTTCGATCTTCTACAGCTTGAGCCTGGTTACACCTCGGTAGCTTCTTTGCACTCACAGGATCAGATTTAGTCTGAAAATAATCCTATTCTCCCTCTCAGGGCAGAAAACAGGCAAACAGGCCAAAAGTCAGGCCTTCCACAGTTGTCCCATGCAAACTACTGTGCAAACGGCTGCTCGAAGTATTCGAGCTGTTACCCTCTCAGCTTCCTACTTAGAGCTGGGTTACCAGCAGACAGCTCGGGGGATTTCCCTTAGATCCAAAAGGTTTGGTTGGTCAGTTCAGCTGTCAGTCACAGTAAGAGCTCTCCGTTCTGTTGCAAAAAGGCACCAGCAGTCCAAAACTACTCATCCCAAGCTTGTAATCCACACAGTCCCATTTCAGCAGGCTCCATTTTAGAGCCCCAAGTCCTGATTGGTCCAATTCGGCAGTCTGGGACTAAAATGGTGGAGACAGACAGAAACCCCTCACTGCAAAGAAGGCAGGTTAGAACAAACTTCATTATCATTATTACTCTAATCCAATTCCAGCAAATAGTTACATCTTCCACAGAGCTCCCTCTGCTCAATTAGCGATGGCAGAAACGGAGCAATTAGTCAGAAGCCCGAGCGGGACTCGAGCATGGAAACACTTAGTACCCCCTTTCAGATTAATTTTATCTGCTAGAGACAGTTCTTAAAGAGACAGTACGTGGAGGCCACGCTGGCACTCACGGGCAAGACATATAACCAGCTATAGTGCCAAACACCAACCGGGCAGTGAGCAGTTAGGTAAGCCCTAGGAAGACTGTTTGGGAACCCACTTTTGTAGGGGGGTTACATCAGCAAGTAGCAAGCCAAGTTTTCAGTACCGTGGTAACCCGTAACTGACAAATGTAGGAACTACAGTATACAGTGTATAGTGTAAAGTCATGGAGCCACAAGCCAGTTAGCAAGGGTTATCAAAATCTTTATTTAAGTTTCAGTGTAAAAATAAATCAAAGGCAGAGTTGAGTTGAAAGAAACTTAGTCCACTTCACAGTCCTGATCACTCAGTTCCCCAGGATTTCACCCCCAGCTTCTCTATCGGTCCATGGCATGGTCTGAAAAGTAAGAAGGCAGATAGTTACATGAACATGGAAGTACAGAAAGCAGTGTTGAAATCTTTACGGCACAGAATATGTACACTTACATTACTGAGGCAAGTCCTGTGCAGCTCATAGATTCCTGCTTCCTTAAACTTGTGCACAGTATTGTCTAGGCAGGTTGTCATGGAGTCGAAGCTTGCCTGAAGTCAATGTGCTAATGTTATTTTAGGATGAGCAGCTTTAAATCAATGTTCAGATGTTCTGTACTTGCTGTGATCTTATCGGAAACAAGCCCTGCATACCAGGTAGTGTTGTTTTTTTTTTTTTTAAGAGGTCCTTGAAAAGTTTGTTTACAGATGCATTTAGTGGTTGCAGGGCATCAGTACAGGATGCAGGGATGTAGATAGGGATAAAGCAGCTATCCTCTAGTTTTGTGGGCTGCAGTGGACAAAGCCCTGCTGACCTCCTGCGATAGATTGAAAAAGGATTTTTTTCTGACAGATCAGCAGTGTAGAGTTGCCTTAAAGTTGCCTCTGGAGTTGCCTCACAGTTACCTTCATGTCTACGAAGCATTCCGCTGTCTCCATTAGCAGTTGCACAGCACTATTTTGCAGAGGTCATGGCAGAACACGGCACAGTCCATCATGTCTAAGATGGCTGCCAAACTGTATTGCTCATGTGTGACTACTTGCACATGCGCAGTAGAGTTCGATGGTCATCTTGGACATGGCAGACTGTGTCATATTCTACCATGACTTTCTTTTTATTTTATATATATATATATATATATATATATATATATATATATATATATATATATATATATATATATATTTATATATGTCGGTATACACATATATAAAATATAATATATATATTTCCTCCACCCTCCCTCAACACCGCCCCGAAACTAACAGTGACACAGCTGATGCCTAATCTCCCAGTGTCATGATCAGGAACTTGGTCATTTTTTTGCCTTAACCCTGTAAAAAGATAATCCTCCATCAATGTCTTTTGTGGCCAATACCATTCTCCCACCTACCCCTCCCACTCAGCACCCACCACCACATATCCCCTCAAGCCATTACTTACCTATTGGGGGTACAACGTTGCAACCTTCTCTGGACCACAGGCACATCTTAACTCTTGAAATCTGGACTGTGACCTGAAAAAACAGGCATGCAGTTCAATGTATTTCAATGGTGTTTTGAACCTAGTGACATAACTGTTCATTTTTGCATATTTTTGGCCCAGATTTTCAACATGCCTTTTTTGGAACCCCACCTCATGAGCAATTGCACTGACATTAGGCAAATCTGTCCCAAAAGGTGATTTTGCTGTCCCTGCACAAAAATACCTTTCGGGTGGAAGTTGAAAATTTTCTCTGCTCTTGTTCATGAGGTGGGGTCATAAGAAGGTTATGTTCAAAATGTGGTGCAAAAATGTTTAAAAACAACAAAGTTATTTATTTTATTTATGAAGGAATCAGAATAACAACCTTTGAGCCAAAGACTCCTTTGCAAAGGCTTCATGTCAGATATACATACATTGCAAGAATTGACAAGATATACAATAATAAATATACAGATAACACACCTGAATACATACATTGTGAGTTTAGAGACAGGATATACAACAAGAAATATACAGTGAAGACAAGTTACAGTTAAAGTGTGGAATGGACCAACCCGAGTCAGTCATTGTGAGTCCAGTATATACAATAATAATATACAAAAATCAAAAGGTTATAGTTACAGGCAAGCGGGAGGAGGAGTATGCACAGTCACAGTCGGAGTGGGAGAGGATTTCAGCATGAAGTAGGGTTTTAAACTGGCCTAGTTGCTGTTCCAGAGTGATGGGCAATGGCATTTCATTCAACCAAAGGAGGGCCCTGTAGAAAAAGGAGCATTGGCCTAGAGAGGTCCTGCAGTGGGTTGCAGAGAGGGGGGCTATCAAGGTGCTCCATGTAGACCATGACTGAGTGGAAGGCTGAACAAGGTGGCGAAGACCGGGGTTTGAGAGAGCTTCCTGGCAAGGAGACATGTCTGGTATCTGAGTCTACCTTTAGAATTAAACCAGTTGGTGCATCTATAAAGCTCACAGGTGTGTGTCCACCAGTTGCATCCAGTAACTAACCATCAGGCTTTATTTGGGGAGATCATGATTCGATGCAGGACAGTAGGGTTGGCCGTTCTGTAGATAGCAATCCCGTAGTCAATAAGGGAGAGCACCGATGATGTCACGGCAAGACCTAGGGCATTAGGAGGCATACACTCCCTGTGCCTATACAAGAGACCTAGCCTGGAATTAATAGATGAGCTGATTAATGTGAACGCAGTACGTGGGAGAGGAGTCAAGGGTCATACCCATATATTTAAAGGTGTGCACCAGGTTGATGGGGGAGGCCTGGACGTTAAGGATGTTGAGGAGAACATTTTTAAGCCTATCTTGTCTGTGGGTAAAAAGGATTGCCTTGGTCTTTTTTGTGGTTCAGGACAAAACAGTGATCTGAGAACCAGGCCTCGACTTCAGAAATGGAACATTGGAGGGAGGATTGAAGGGAGTGGGGTTCGAGTGGCTGTCAAATATAACCATGTCATTGGTGTACAGAAGCATTTGGTCTGAGCAGGCCTTTGGGAGAGTATTCAAATACATGCTAAACAGGAGAGGGCCCAGTACTGAGCATTAGGGAACTCCTGAAATTACTGGTTTATTGGCTGAGAGTGTAGAGTTTAACTCGACCCTCTGGGTTCTGTCACTGAGGTAGGTTTTAAACCACGCACTAGCATCCAGGGACAGACTCGTGCAATGCAGAGATTGGAGTAGAAGTGTGTGGCTGACAGAGCTGAATGCCTTGCTTAAGTCAATATAGGCAGATCCAACTAAGTGCACTCGATCAAGGGTTTTGCTTATGAATGTGGTGTATTCATGAAGGGCAGTTGTAGTACTGTGACCCTTCCTGAAACCATGCTGTCTGGGGCAGAGAATGTCATATTTAGAAAGATAGTCATAGAGTTGATCCAACACTATTTTTTCTAGTGCCTTGGAGAGGGGAGGAAGAATGGAGATGAGGCGGTAGTTGCCTGGGGAGGTGATGTCCCCACTTTTTAATATTGGGGTGATGACAGCTGCTTTCCAGCATGAGGGGAATTGTCCATGACAGAGGGACCAGTTTAGGATGTCAGTGAGTGGGGAGATAACTGAGTCAAAGGTGAGGAGGACTAGCTTTAGGTCCAGTGAGTCGCTACTAAAGCGCATTTTCCCGAGGGGTTTGGTTAAGTATGGTCTTGCCGCTAGGGGAGTGATTGTTTGGAGCCTGAAAGTGGGGGTGAATGCCTGAAGGGGTGGGCTGAAGGGCAAGTCCAGGTCCGGATTGAAGAAGTTAGGGGGAAGCATACCGCTAATATCAGAAAATGCATCGTTAAGGGTATCGGCTATCAACATGAGTTCCTGGGAGAGTGAGCCATTTACTAGCAGCTGGGCTGGGGCAAATTACCAGTTCAGTTCTTTAATGTTCCAAAATTTGTGCCTAGAGCCCCAGGAGGAGGAGAGTATCTCCTGGTAGTGGGCAGCTTTGGCTTTCTGAATTTCCCAGGTACATTTGTTCCCAAGTTCCCTATAGAGTTGCCAGTCGAGCGGGTCACCCGATTCATTAGCTTTATGCCACTGATTGTCACGTTGCTTCTTAAGGTCAAATAGGGCATGGCAGAGCCAGGGGGTGTCCTGACTTTTGACTTTCTGTTTGGAGACCAGTGCATAGTGGTCACAAGCGGCGCTAAGTTTGGAGATAAAGTAACCAGGCCACTGTCAGTAGACAGCACACTGCTGATGGGGGTCCAGTCACATTGTAATAGATATTGTTTGAGGTGCAAGAGATATCCTTTTTTTAGGTGACATATAAAGGTATATTTGGGTGGCCGTTTCAGGATTTTTATTGAGTGCTATCTGCAGAGGACTTCTGAGTGGTCACTCAGTGCATCTGGAAGTACTGAGACCTCAGATATGCTGGTGTGCCAATTCGTGAATATGAGGTCAATGATTGTGGATATGCCAGTTTTATGGTTAAGCCTCTTGGGGGACTGGATGACTTGGGTGACGTTTAGTGCTGTGACAGTGTCCTTGTTGGGGCAGAGGAGGTCGCTAGTCAATTGAGGTTGTAATCTCTCAGGGCAGTTATTTCGCTGGAGGTGGTCAGGTGGGCTGGGACGGGCGGGGAGTTGATGCAAAGCGTTGATGGGTAAACACCCTTCCAGAAGTAGCTCCTCAGGTAAGGAGAAGGCTAATTACCTTTAGGCCTGCCCAGCCGTCTGCTCTCAATTTGGGCTGTGTGTGTAGTGGGGAGTTCTGGCTGCGGCTTTGAGAGGAAGGAGATTCAGGGCATTAGCATAAGGTGAAACTGTGCATGTGTGGCTTTCCTATGGGGGATGGGTAGGGGGCCTCATGGCGTACCGGACAGCAAACAATGAGAAAATGTACAAAATACAGGTAAATAACTGCAGAGAACTGTTAAAGTCAACATGTAAGTTCTGCACTAACACAGCATTAAAAGCTCAGCACTGGTAAAATATTACAATACCATCAGTCTCTTGAAACTGTCATCTCCACGGGGTAATCAGCAGACATGCTGACCTTGGAACCCTGCTTAGACACATGGTACAACCTGCCGTTAAAAGTCCCAAAAATTCATGAAAAATGTCCCTATGTTGAACGTTGCGAACGCATGCTTGTAACTTTCGTAATTTTCAATATTTTTACCCCAAATTTACGAAAGAGACATAACCTCATGAATGTGACAGCTGTCAGTTTTCAAATCCTGGTCAAAATATTTTTTTACATCCCAAAAGGGGATTTTGTGGTCCCTGCACAAAATCACCTTTCAGACAGGAGTTGAAAATGTTCTCTGCCCTTGTTCATGAGGAGGATCATAAGAAGACTGTTATAAATTTGGTGTAAAAAAATGTTAAGAAAAAAACACACAAAGTTATGAGGCTATGTTGAATTTTGAAAATGCAATCTCATAGGTTTGGTAATATTCAATATGTTTACCCCAAATTTTCAACATAGCCATTTCTTTACAGCACCTCATAAATGTGACAGTTGTCATTTTTCAACTCCTGCTCAAAATGTGTTTTTGCATCCCAAAAATTGATTTCACAGTCCCTGCACAAAATCACTTTTAGGCCAGGAGTTGAACATTTTCTCTGCTGTTCTTCATGAGGCAGGGTCATAACAAGGCTATGTTGACAATTTGGTGTCAAAATATTAAAAAACAACAAATTTATGAGCCTGCGTTACGTTTTGTGAATGCATGCTTGTAACTTTGGTAATTTTCAATATTTGTTCCCCAAATTCCTCTGCTGCAGCCCTATCGGCTCTGTCTAGAATTTATGTATTACTGTCCTGGTTGTATGTGCCCTATAAAGGGCAAGTATGAACAAGGCTTTCTGTTCTGCTGGCAGTCAGAGATTCTGCTTAGTTAAATTGAAATAGTGCACCATCTCATTGCCAGTGAAATTTAACATGGTATCCTCATTGTCCCAATGATTTGTTGACTGTGTAATATGCCATTCAGTGGGGAATTTGTGTATTGGGTTATGTGCAGTAGTCTTCCGCTTGTAAATGACTTGCGGAGGAAGCATGTCTCCTGCGAGGGTACAATCAAAAACTATTGGGGCTTGCCTTTTGTCTCCAACTCCTGTAAATGAAACTTGTTTAGAGTCAGTAGCAGCCACTGTCCACTCCAAGACAGGAAGCATGTTTACCCTTGTCTCATCTGTGTTAATGATTTCTTGGGGTGGGATCAACTCCTGGCCACATGCTTGAGAAATCCAATGCAGCAAGAATATCCGGAACTGGGAAGGGAGAAGCCAGAGAAGGCGAGGGGGACAGCAAGGTCAGCACCCAGGTTGGGGGCTGACCAAACGAGCAGACACGAAAGACCGTTAGGCCTATTCTGCTGGCATTTTAGTACGTTAGTAAATTCTTTTTAGGAAAGCAGCTTTCACATGCTGATGATAGACACTAGGTTATTTACGATGCAAGAACCTCCCTACAAAACTTACAGGTTAGCTAAAAGTGACCACCATTTTCAACTAGCAACTGGAGTGCATTAGTTTTAACATTGCCTAGTGCCACTGTATGTATTTAATTTGTTATATCATTATGCTTATGTGATGTTGTCATACACTGAATTGTCCCACTTGTTGTATTCTCCAGGGTCATGCCTGGGAGGGTGGCTGGGGTGAATGGGGAGTCGACACAAAGCGAAGCCTGAAAATGGACAAATGTTTGTCTAGTGTACCCTGCCCGGTTAACAGAAACTAAAATAAATTAACTGCAGCCCCTTCAGCTCTCCATGATCTTACAATTGTCCTTATGTGGTCTTCAAAATCATCTAGTAATAATGTGGAGTTGCCAGGAAGTTTTTTGGGCTGGAGGGATAGTGTGGCAGGGTCCAGTGTTTTCCTTTGCTCCTTGAGGTAGTCGGATTTGAATTTCCCCATAGTACTTTCATTTATTCTATTGCCTGATTTCGATTGATGAAATCATATCACTGCCATAACACCGTGCTCTGCTGCATATTTCCCAAGTTGGAATCGTGTCTCAGGGGTGTAATTGACATATGTGGCTGGGTGGCTTCTCTTTGCTGGTGGAGGGGCTGATGTTGGTAACTCCTTTGCCACAGAAGCAGCTACATTGATATCGACTCCTGAGCTATCAGCTGACTTGGCACTGTCGACAGAGCTGGGTTCCAGTGTTTTTTTTTGTTTTGTTGTTTTTTCCTTGTGAGGAAGATTGTATGCCCTTTAGAAGTGACATTTTATTTTTTGAATTGGATACCAAGGACCAACACAGACACAGTAGTACCAGAGTACACTAACAGAATTATGTGAGGACTGTGTGAGACCAGACTTGGGTGTGCATAAGTACTCTTGATTGCTGCTTAGCAGGTGTGTCAGTAAGTTAAGCGATATAACCCTCCAAGGTGTGAGTATACAGGTGGATTTACCATGGCTGGTGTGGTTCAGTCATGAGGTGCAGCCGGTAAGCATTCTGTTCCATGTTGTCCTCCCTAGGGCTTGTGATGGTCTGGTCCAGTGCTTTATTTGGCACATTGTTTTTATCTACATACACCACATATTTCTACATATAGCCTCCTATCACACAAATTTTTGAATAGCTTTCATACAATTTGTATTTTTTTATGCTAAATCTGGAATGTTTCAATGGCTTGTACTGTTTAAATCCCAGAAGGCCTTTATATAGTACAAGAGATTTATCTGTACTAATGTATCTAGCAGAGGTATATGCTGTCATAAACTTGTTCTGCAGAAAATCTAGGACAGTGCTCATTTTCCAAAGTTTATCAGGGAATGCTGCAACATTGTCATTATCCACAAAATGCAGGAATTTTGTACATTCATGAACCTGACCTTGCTCATAAGTGAGTGCACAAAAAGCATGGAGAGGAATAGGTTTGTGGACCACTAATTTGAAAGTTGTAATCTGAAAGTTGTGGTTATTTTACCAATCCAGGTAAGTATAGGAAAATCCGAATGAGTATTTACATTTCAGAGGAACACACTGATTTCCACGAAGAAGTACGTGAACATTCGGTTTGAGTACTGATAGACAAAAATTGTTCGGAATATCTGCTAGTTTCCATACAGATAATTTTAATAATGCTGTCACTACCATGGGGCTCTGTCTCCAAAAAGAATATCTGAAAACATCGAAGTGGTGCTGGGTTGTCAGGCAAAGGAACATTAATTCCAGGAGTTCCTGAGAACTGAAATGGTTCTACCTGCTGCTCATTTTTATGCCACAGAGTTTCAGACACACTTCTATGGTTTGTACCAGTAATACCTGTAGAGGGATTGTCCACTAGCTCTGCCTCTGTCAAGGGCTCTCCCTCTCCCTCTCCCTCATGGACTTGTTATTCCCCTAGACTTTTCGTATCCTTTGCCTCAGCCCCATCTCACTAATGGCACTCGATCCTCTGTCACTTGAGGAGTCCTGTACCCATTCACTTGCTGAGCATTGTTACTTTTCACTTTCTCTGCTTTCTCTCCTTTCAGATGGTCTGTCAAGATTTGTTTCTGTTACTTGCTCTGTTTCACTTGGGCTGATTTGTTCTACCTCGATACATGTGGATGGACCACTTCCACTTGCTGGTCTCTGTCCCTTTCCACATTCTGTACCTCGCCATCTTTTATTTTTTTGCCTGCCTCGACCAAAGCCACTTTTGGTGCCTTTGTCAATTTTGTTGTCCTGCCTTGTCCCATGCCGCTTCAGTACCTTCATTATTATTATTATTATTATTTGCCCTGCCTTACACCATGCCACTTTCAGTGCATTTGTCATTTTATTTGCCCTGCCTCACCTCCTACCACTTCCAGTGCTTTTGCCATATTTGTTTGTCCTGCCTCACTCCATGCCACTTTTGCTGTTTTCATCATCATATGCCCTGCCTAGCACCATGTCACTTTCTGTGCCTTTATCATTTTTATTTGCCTTGCCTCACTCCATGCCACTTTGGTGCCTGTGGCATTTTTATTTGCTCTGCCTTGTCCCATGCAACTTTTGGTGCCTTAGTCATTTTTGTTTGTCCTGCTTTGCACCATGCCGCTGTCTTTGTCTTTTTAATGTTCTTTTGCCCTTCCTCACCCCCTAACACTTGTGGTGACTTTATTATTTTTATTTGCCCTGACTCACCTGTTGCACTTGGAAAGCCTTCATTATTTCTATTTGGCTGACCTTGTCCAGTTCCCATTTCATCTGATATTTTATTCATCTGCATTTTTCTACTTCTGTTATATTCTGCACATAGGCAGTGCTTAGGTAACACACCTTTTATGTTTGATGATGATTCTAATGACTAGGTGTCTGACTCGTAACTTGTGTCCCCAGCTGACTCAGTGTCTGCAAATATTTCACCAAGAGCCTGATTCACAGTATTTTTTTTTTTTGATATGGCAAAGTTGACTTTTTTTGACACGACAAAATCAGTTTCACAATGCCAGTATCAAAATCAGTTATACTACTGTAGAAGAGCCATTTCCCCTTCTGTAACAAACACAACAGGGAAAACTATACCTTCTAAATAACAAGCAATTAGTGCATCTCCCTTTACTGCTAATTATTACTAATTACTAACTGATTAGTAACACTGACTGCATACACCTATTGAACAGGAGCAGGAACAGGCCCTGTTGTTTAGCTATTTTTTCAGTCTCCTGCACCCCCAAGCAATCAGTTTTTTGAAGAATAAAACGTTTTTCGTCATTGTTTTAAATGATGCTTTACAATGAAGCTGCCTCTGCGTTTGTGCATTATCACACACTTCTCAATAGTTTTTCTCCAGAAATGAGCATTTTTTTTAGCTCAGAGTAGATGCTCCAAGAGAAAGCTCCTTCCTTCTTGCTATTCCACTGCTGAATGAAGAAACAGCATCAGTTTTATGCCTTTTGCAGACATCCCTGCAAAGGCAAGGTTACATGACAACTCACCGCACTTTGTCAGCCCATCTTGAAACAAGTCAGCCTGTGCACCACTATAGGTGTTTGTGTGAAAAAAAAATGCTCCATTTCCATGCTGTTCAATGGTCTCTTTCAAAACCGAGTATAATCAGCACCCAGGGCAACATGACTGCATACAAGTATACTTGACACCTGCAGTTAAAGGGTTAAAAGTAAAATCAGACTGCCCACCATACTGGTGTTACCATATGAATGTGTGTTTGTTTACATTCTTTGATCAACTTCTACTGCATGTTTCCTGGACTTATGAATGCCCCTAGCACAATCTAGCAACTCATAATGCTGTGGGACGAGAGGAAACTATTGTTCTGTCAATCACTGTGAATGAGCACATACTGTATACAGTATGTGCTCATTCACAGCACTGTCAGTGGCCAGCTGTAGTGGTGAGAGGAGGGCTGTGTTGGTCATGGGCTTCAGTTTGGGATGGGGAGGAGCGGGGTGATTGGACACTACCTGCCAGGGAGGGCAGTTTGGGGTGCACTAGACCGCCAGGGAATATCAATTAAGTCATGTACTGGGGATCAGGGATAGGGAGGGGGGTTCACAAGACCACTACAGAAATCTGTCTATTGACAGTACAGGGGACTGGGTTGGATGGGGTCACTGGAGATATGTTGCCACCTTTGGGGAGGGCCCACTAGATTACCAGGGCACTCTTTTCATTATAAGGGAATGGTGATCAGAGAATGGAGGAGGGGGACGGACCGGTAGACTACCAGGGCATATTTTTCATTATAAGGGGATGGAAATTGGAGAATGGAGGAGGGGGGGAGGGACCAATGGGCCACCAGGAAAATCTTCTTTATTTATGACCAGGAGGGTGATTGGCAATCAGGACTGGAGAGATTCCACTAGACTACCAGGGCATTTCTGTATTTTGTATTAGGCGGTAACTGGTGGCTGCAGGGGGCTACTAACCCACCAGGGACTGTGGCTTTGTCTGGCAGGTGCTGGGGGGGGTGCATGCCAAACTCCTGCTGCAGCCTATCTAAATTGTCTCATAATGGGCATAAAAATGGCCACATAGCACCTTGCATGCCCAATGGGCTTATTTACATGGCTATTTTAGTGAATAGGAAATAGCGTACCTATGATATTCATTGCGAGGCAATTCTACTGGCTGGATGTGGGGGCAGTGCTAGTGGGGTTAGTAGTGGATTTTCAGGGTTAGCACTGCCCCCCAAAAGTATGCAGTGTGCTATTTGACTGTGACTAGTAAGATTTCACACCTGCAAAATGCAGCACAAACGTTTGTATCATGCTTTGCGATTTTTATGTGAATCCTGACCACTGTCTTCACATTTAAACTAGTATGTTCTTCTTTTTTAACAGTCTAAAAGACAAGACATTCCTTGTATTGATATCATGTACCAAACTACTATAATTCTTCTTCAGCTTTAATTCATCAATTTCAACACTTATTTGGAGTTGGCTAGTGGCTACTAAGCCTGGCATGTAGAAATGCAGAGAATAGGTTCAGGTAGATAAATGGTGGCCCACTTTACTTGACAGCACCAACTAGATGGCCATGATCACCCTGTTAGTGGCAAATTGCTTTCTGAGTCTGGGGATCAAAGAAGCACATTGTGCTATCAACTGAAGATAGTAGGATTCCTTGGCTAAGAAACAGAACAATAATTTTCGTTAATCATTTTTCTTGTTTTAATTGTAAATATTACAATCATTCAGTGCATTACGTAATCACATAAATAAGTACCAGCATGCCTTAAATCAATCCTTCTTTCCCATACTACTGTATTGCAGACCTGGGGGGGGATGCTTTTATAAATGGCTTGAGGTCCCATTCCTTATTTCAGCCTGCTGGAGCCAGTCTGTGGAATACTAAAATCCAGTGAGTATTTTTTTTTTGTATGACTCTCTTGAGCCTGTCCCTTCCCCTTCTTATAGGTGGTACATGCTTAAGTAAGCAATAACCCACGAGAGGTTGTGCTCTTATTGATGATTATGCAATGGGCTAAATCCAAGAGGTCAGTTCCTGTAACCTGATTGGTTGGCTGACACCTTTTCGTCGTGCTAAATCTGCCAATGTACCCACAGGAAAATGTGTCAGTCAGCCAGCTGACCAAAATCAATACGACCCCTCCAAAAAACTCCTCCAAAATGTTGCCATCTTACATTACCGCAAATGAACAACTTGGGACCTCCTGCTACACCCCAAAGTAAGTCAGATTATCATTTCGGCCCAAACATGATGTTTTCAAACTGTTCCCCATAACTACATCTACCACACTCACCTCTGTGAATAATTTTTTGTCAGTAGCATTACCACTTCATTGATGACCAGAAAACGTTTGCCGAGCAGCGCACGGTACCACTAAAAGAACCACTGACACAACCAGAACAGGACTCTTGTCACGCTGAAGTCAAGCATTTTTTTTAAGTAGTGTTACTACACATGAGAACACCCACTGAGTGGGTCACGCTAATACCGGAAGAACCGGTGACACAACCAGAGTGTGAGCCTGTCACACTTTTCTCACATCCAGATTGCCTCAGTCTCTCTGTCCACCCTTGACTGACGTGCATGCATTATTTAGCCTACCGAGGAAGCATTTTTTTTTTTATCGCTACTACTTTCTACCTTTTATGGCTGCCTCAGTCTGCTCCCCTCTTGTCCCCACATCTAGTCTCTCTGCCCAGTCAGTCCCAGGCACCCATATGCCCCTGCAGTTGTACCCTCCACAGCAGGGCCACAGGGAGCCCCCCAGACACCCTACAGAACACGGATCCAGCCTGGGTGCCCAGCCACTGGGCGAAGCTTGCAGACGGCCATCAAGCCGTCCAACTGGGTGCCCATTTTCACCCTTCGGAGCCGAGGGTGAGCAATGACATCACCAGAGGGGGACGCACACATGTCCACATGTGCTCCCTCCAGACATCTGCTGTCAGCTCCACCCTTATGTGCAACGGAGCATGTAGTCTCCTAGCTTCCTCCAGGAGGCAACCACGCACCGACTGCCGAGGACCCCCTTCCTCGGAGAAGGAGAGCAGTCCTTTGGATGCTCAATCCTTCTCCTCCCCAGCTGACCCCTGGTGATCCATGCTCATTCCTGAACACTGGTCGCCGGCATGGAGTGAGGTGTGGCGACCAGCACCTCAGCACTCAGCGCCACTAGGCCGGCGTAAGGAAGCATATTTTAATAAAAATAAATAAAAAATATATAAAAATTTAAATATGCCTTTATGTTTAAAAAAAAAAAATTTAAACAATGTATAATAGCAGTATACCCCTCCAGGATTCACCACTTCTGATGTGGTTAAGTCATTCGGCTGCATCTCGTGACCGAACCTCACCAGCCATGGTAAATCTACCAGTACACCCACACCCTGAAGGGGTACATTGCTTAATTAATCAACACCCTGGGTGCATTGTTAGACACAAGGCTGCAGGCTAAGTGTCCTCACAGCGCCTGGAGTGTTGATTATTCCCCAATAACTGCACACTCTGGAGTGGGTTATTGCGCTTATAACATGGGCAGAAAAAAGAGTCACAGCAAGAAAGGACACAGGCTCAATATGTAGAAAACATGGTAACTTTATTTTGTATCCTTCCACTATACAGTCTCTTTACCATAGTTTGCTATGTGTTCTTACACTACCAAGATATAATGCCACTAGTACAATGTTATGTGCAACATTATGCAGCAGTGCATTGCTGATTGTAGCTATGGTGATGTGAAGAATATGCCATTCTCACACACATTACTGTGCCCAGCCCCCCATGCATTCGGAAGGTATATTGCAGTGCTGCTCTGCAGCTCTGCACCTGCATGTCACTGAGGGTCCGCTGAACAGATGAATGTGATGGCATGAAAAGACTAGGTATTACTGCACGTGGCATGATAGCTGCAGAAGGACAGCACCACTCTCTGGAAGTGAGTAAGCGACTGGAATATAGGTTATCTGCTTCAATGGATTTTGCTGTCAACAATAAGTTTGGCGAGCTGCTTGATTTATGCTCCGGACGTGTTCACCACTTACTGTACGGGTAAGATGCCTCATGTATCAATTCAGGGGCTGTCCTGAAAGGGCCTGGAAAGAGACACACTAAGGGGATGGTGCAGTTGCAGCATACCAACATGTCTTACCCACCCTGTGTGTGTCTGTTTCTTGGTGTGCAGATTCGAGGTTTGCCATACTGCTGACTGTATAAAAATGCTCTCTGCAGCCAGAGTGGGTGACATATGGTGTGGTGCTGTGGGTATATTCAGTGGTGCCCTACCACTCTCCGGGAATGACAGTGGTCACACAGTGACCTGTATGCTGTCTGTGATTGGTTCTCTGTGGTCCCATAGCCTTAACATCGAAGAGTGGCCTGGGGGGGTAACCTTACAGAGCGGAGTTTGCAGTGGGGACTGCAGAGGCACGTAGCCCCCAGCACACAGACACCTGCACAGCAAGTGGTGAAAGGGTCCCAGCAACCACATTTTATTCTGGGGAAAGCACACTACACTGCAAGAGGTCACTTTCACTGGCTTCTCCGAGCTCCACAGGGTGGGAGGGTGGGCAGACAGAGAGCATTTTGTGTACCTCAGGGAGCCTCTGTCACTTAGCATGAAGATTAATGGCTGCCTTGTAAATTGTGTTTTCCCCACAATAACAAGATCTGGCCACTTCTTGATCTGGTAGCTGGGACCCTTTCACCATTTGCTGTACGGGTAACAGAGATTAATGAATGGTCAGGTGGTAGCCCTCTGCCAATCACATGACAGATGGCCCCCCTGCCCATGTTATAATGCCCATTAATTTCAAGATGGTTGGGGTCAGAGTTGTGACATGTTTTTAGAGTAAGCTCCTACCAGGGTTCTTTCATTTCATTTTAAAATATTCCTCACATGTTCTTGAATTGTTTGACCCACATAAAGTTTGCTGCAGCTACACCATAAAATGTATATAACAAAAGGTGTGACACAATTGATGAATTGTCTAATATTTGCCCTTCTGCCATTCTGCCTAGCGAGGACCTTCCTTTGTAGACAATACTTGGAATATTACAGTGCCCTCACCTGTACATACCCTTTGGTTATCTGTTTACCCAACTGCCTTGTGGAATTTCAGTTTTTTTTTCTTTCTTGAATTCACTGTTGACAAGCTTGCCCCTTAGATGATCTCTTCTCTTAAAGGTATATCTCTGTGTGGCATTGAGGGTTTCTGCTAATATATCATCACTAAAAGGATTGCCCAGTTTTTATATACTAGCACTCCTATCTGACCTGCAAAAGGGTTATAATCTGCTTCTGCAACAATGTCATTGTTCTGTTTTCCTCTGTTTTGTTATGGTATATCCTTCGGTACCAACAGATTATTCCTCTCCCTAGCCTTTGCCTTGTTACAGGCATTTTTAACTATGGTCTCACTGTACCCACCATCTTGTAGCCTGTAAATCAATTCCATGGCCTGGGTTTCGAAATCCTCAGATTGTGTGCGGTTTCTTTTAATTCTGAAGAATTCTTCATATGAAATGGAGTTTACCGAGGACTGTGGATGTGCACTGTCTGCTCCTAATGTGGTGCTTTCAGCTATTTATTTTCTGAAACCTTTTGTAATTAAGTTCTGGCTATTTTGTCCTGCAAGTGTAGCATCTAAAAAGTTAAGTTTATCCTTTGTGATTATATGTGTGAATCTCAGATTGTATTCATTACAATCAAACCATTTCACAAAGGTGTCTGCTTCTTCTTTAGTTCCTTTCCTTACACATACTACATTGTCAGTAAAGCGGTACCAATGGATGATGTGGTGCATGTAGGGGTTAGTGAGTTATCTGCACACTTTTTTCAGTTCCCAGTACCCTAAAAGGATATTTGCATAGGATGGGGCCACTGAAGACCCTAACCCCTGGTCATGGTGCACATATACCCATATGTAAGGATTACTCATTTACAACACTGGAGACAACAGAAAAATAAATTATGGTAAGTCTGATAGAATTTCTTCTTTTTTTTTTTGATTACTGTTTTGATCATATATAGTAAGACATCATTTTAAACCTTTTATATTTTGCCACAGCATTTGAAATAATTTAAGGAACATTACTCCAAATACTGCTTCATCTAGGTTTCTTCAGCATTCTAAGCTGTTGTTGAACTTCCATTATTTAAGTAAGCAATATGAGATGAACAGGTGTTTGTTTTGTTGTTACAGTTTTTAAAGTTGCTTTAAAAACATATCTTTTTGGATTAGCGTATCTCTGCTAGTTGTGGCTGTCTTTTAAATGTTGTGATTTTATTATTTTAAAAATTTGTACAGCGCCTTGATTTTGAAAGGCGCTTTATAAATAAAATTGAATTGAATTGAATTACAGCTGCATGCACAGGAGTAAATTAAGGTATGAGAGTACAGACTGAATGCCTTTGGATCCTGGAAGTGCAGTTGTGACAAAACAGTCAACAACCTGGAGTGTCATGTTGCACTTAAAATATGGCTTTTCATGTAAATGTGATTAAAATAAAAAAAGGCATTTAAACATTTTTAAATTAAGTGATTATTTAACAACTAGTTCTACCACTGCTGGACTATCACCAGAGATACTAGTGTGGAATGTAGTGGGGAAGCAGCTATAAAGTGGTGTCTGCTTAATAACAATATTGTTGGCAAGGTTTTGATATAGTTTTATATGATGTAATTTGTGTTCCCGAAATTAGGGAAACAAATGGAGAAAGTAGTTGTGTAGTTGAGTGGAGTGGGCAAGTTTGGTTAGTGATGCCCTAGAAAACAAGTAAAGCTGGCATGAGGGTGATTTCTATGTTCATCAGTGCTGGGCTGTGCTGAGATTTTTTTTTTTTTTTTGTAAACTAGGAGTTAGAAGCTTGCTAATCAATGATATTACCTGGTCTTTCCATGGTTTCATGGTCAGGTGGGAGTACAAGAGATAGTGAGGGAGGATATCTGGGAGGACGTGAGTGAGTAAATTGTTGTATAGATGAAAGTACCAGAGATAGAGGGTGAGCTGACGATCAGGGGAAATCTAAAAGTGAGTGTGTTGTTTGGGAGGTGTCATTGATCTAAGAACTGATAAATGGTTTACTGGTCAGCAAACATTTTCATCATGTAGTTTTTTTTTTTTTCAAAAGTGTATTTGTAACTTCTTTAGCTTCATAGTCGTAAAGATTGCCATCACTTACAATATTTAAAAATCTCTTTCACCAAGGGTATCTTTTGACTGTAAATACTGGACTTATACTTTGGATAAATAAGGATGGTGCTAGCATGTCTTTTTTATATATATATATATATATATATGAACCTTTTTCTCACTCAGATCTGTCCAACGGCACTCCCCAGCCCCATCCATGCCCTTCTCACAGACTCACCGGTTATCTGGCACTTACTCAGGACAACATAGTGCTGGGAGGTCAGCGAGGTCAGTCTTGTGAGAATCTGTAGGGGGTCCCAGCATGAGACAGTCTGGTTGTTTCTCCTAATTTCCTGTTTCCTCTCCAGGGGTGTCAGCATACAGCGACAGAAGTGCATATGCATGCTATATGCCAGGACTCTGGTGGTAACCTCACCCTTCTCATGCTCCTAGCTGTGCTGCCACCTGTCCTTAACCAGGCACAGTTCCATGGGGGGGTAGTGTGTTCCCTTCCCCGAGGAAGGACAGCAGTCTCTGGGATGCTCAGTTCTTCCTCCTATGGTCATCCCACAATGATCTGTGCTCATTCCTGAACACCGATCGCTGGTGTAGCAAGCAGTAGAGCTAATGCTGTGCCACTGGATTGGCTGCTACAATGTGTTTCTGATGGTAAATAGCACTGCACAACAAGATGATGTTTAATTTGTCCATGGTGGGCATGGCAAGGGAGCAAAATCCTCATAGAAACTTTAAAATCATGTATCACAGTTCAAGAATAAAAATAAAGAAAGAAAGAAAACGTGGTATAATGATGTGTTTACCAGAAAAGCATGTTTACTATAAAAAGCGACATGACAACTACCACATGCTGCTGCTTTAAAAGTGAGAAAAGGAACTCAATATGTAAGCAGTAAGATACTGTACAACAGGGAGTTGGTGGTACTAGGTTTATGAAAACCAAATAAGAACACTTAAGTCTAAGCTTTCTAGCAGCTTTGGGGTGATGGGATCATTGGTACTATAACTATTTGAATTTGACCACATATCAGGTGCATCCTGTGAACATTTAAAAAAAATTAAAAAAGTTGTATAAGAAATATGATAAAATCCCTGTGTATTAGCCAGGCTTGAGCTTGCTAAACCTTTAAGATTGTGCTAGGTTTACCCCATATATAGGGGCATAATAAGGCACGAAGCCGCAGCCCCTGGTTGCAAACCTAGTGCAGTCAACACCCCCTCTATGTTGTATTGCTTATATAAAATGGGTATTTGCTAGAATACAAAAGTAAAACAAATAATCAGAAATATGTAAAAAAAGTTATTTAAGTGCTATACAAAGATGTAAAATTATTTTGCCTGTTTGGTGCCATCAGGGCTCATTATATTTTTTTCTAGAGATAATGCCAAGGAGACTGTTGCCTCTTTGTCAGACATAAAATAAATAAAAATATACTGTTACAAAAAAAAGTATGCTTGTGTCATTGTTTTTTCAAGCTGTCAAGGTGTTTTCAGTGTTTTGTCAGAATTGTGTGGGCAGGCTTATCTGCAGTGCAATACAGAGCTAAGAAGGAACAGTGTGCATTGTTTCTGGTTTGGTGGCAGCACAAAACTAGAAAGTAAGACTTTCTAGTTCAGTGTATGGCAGGGACAGTAAGCTATATTACTTCTTTTTCACCTCTATGACATAGTAGACAGACAGTCAGGCTGTTTCCATACTGTAGCACTGTCTGAACCAAGACACTTTCACTTTTGGTTTCAGAATAGAGCAAGTATTACTAACATACTAAAATGCCAGCAGAATAGGCCTAACGGTCTTTCACGTCTGCTCATTTGGTCAGCCTCCATCCTGGGAGCTGACCTTGCTGCCCCCCTCGCCTTCTCTGGCTTCTCCCTTCCCAGTACCGGATATTCTCGCTGTATTGGATTTTGCTTCCAGAACCCTTCCCCTGTACCTGTCCCACCCCCTCTTGAACCCCTCCACCGTCTCTGCCTCCACCAGCCCCCTAGGCAGCGCATTCCATGGCTCCACCACACCTCAGTGAAGTAGCACCTCCTCCTTTCTCCCTGAATCTTCTTCCTCCAGCTTCCACCCATGCCCTCTAGTGGCCCCTCCTCCTTCCTTCAAGCACCTTGACTGTTCCTCCCCTATTTACCCCTTTATGTACCTGAAGACCTCTATCATGTCCCCTGGTCCCTTCTCTCTCCAATGTGTACATATTTAGCTCTTCGAGCCTCTCCTCATAGGTCCTGTCCCCCAAGCCCCAAATCATTTTGGTTGCCCTCCTCTGGACCCTCTCCAAGAGTTTAATGTCCCTCTTTAAGTGTGGCCTCCAAAACTGCATGCAGTACTCGAGGTGCGGCCTCACCAAGCAGTTATACAGAGGGAGTATCACTTCCCTCCTTCTGGAGGTGATCCCCCTAGCGATGCATCCCAGCATCCCGTTGGCCTTGGCTGCTGCCCTCCTACAAGTCTCCGAGTTGTTCATCTTGACATCCACCACCACCCCCAGGTCCCTCTCAGCCATCGAGACTTGTAGCATCCCCCAGGGTGTACACTTGGCCCGGGTTTCTGGCCCCCAGGTGCAGTACCTTGCATTTCCCTGCATTGAACCTCACCTTCCACTTTCTAGACCATCTTTCCAGAGCCTCCAGGTCCCCTGTAGGGCCACCCTCCCTCCCCATCCACCACCGCCCCCAGTTTTGAGTCATCCGCAAAGAGACTCATCTCACTCTTGATACCTGTCCTTATGTCAGAGACGTAGCTGTTGAACAGGAGGGGCCCAAGGACTGATCCCTGTTGACCCCACTAATGACCCTCCTTGGGGATGAGACTATCCTGCCAACTGCAACCCTCTGGGTCAGGTCCTGGAGCCAATTGCCTATCTATCTGATCATCTGGTTCCCCACCCCCATTTCTCCCAGCTTATCCAACAGGTCCATGTGAGGAACAGAGTCAAATGCCTTGCTGAAGTCTAGAAAGAGGACGTCCACTGGTCTACCCAGGTCCAAGGCACTCGTCACCCAGTCATAGAACTCCACAAGGTTTGTCTGACATGATTTCCCTGGGATGAATCCATGCTGTCTATCGTCCAGTCACCCTGACTTTTCCAGGTCCCCCCCTAGCCTCTCCTTGACAATGCCCTCCATCACCTTGCCCACCACCGATGTCAGGCTGACAGGCTGTAGTTCCCTGCCACCTCCCTTGATCTCCCCTTGTGGATAGGCACTATATGCACCACCTTCCAATCCTGGGGCACCCACCCTGTCCTCAGAGAGATGGTGAAAAGCTCCTCCAGGGGTTTCGCCAGGACATCCGCAAGTTCCTTCAGCACTTGGGATGTAGTTTATCCGCCTTGGTGCTTTCTCCGTCTTAAGGGACCTGAGGGCTTCCCTCACCTCTCTGCTGTGATTTCCACTCCTCCTCTTCTCCCTGCTTAGCCTTCCCCCTCCTGCCAGTGATGCCTCCCTCTCCCAGACCCACTGATCGGTAAGGGTCCCCCTCCTCAGTATCACTGTCTCCTCCCATGTATAATGCAGCACCCCATTTTCCTTGGTGAAAACTGAGGTGAAGACTTATTTAGTACCTCAGCCTGCTCCCCGGGTCTTATGCCCATCTCTCCTGTTTTAACTCTGCTAATCTGCCTCTTCACCCTTCATTTTCCCAATGTATCTAAAGAACCCCTCGTTCCTCTTCTAATTTCCCTGGCCAGGTTCCGCCTCCTTCCTTGCCTTAGCCACCCTCACCACCCTAGTGGCCCTTCTAGCCATCAGCTCATACTCCCTCAATCCCTTTCACTCCTTGAGCACTTGAATTGCCTATAGGCTGCCTTCTTTCCCTGCACCACCTCCTGGACCTCCCTGGTCCACCAGCAGGGTTTTTGGGCCCTACCACATTTTCATCTTACTCTTGCACAGGTGCTGGTAGCATCCTGCACCCCTCTCCTGATGATATTCCACATACTATCAGCGTCCGTGTCTGACCCAATCCCATCCAAATGCTCCTTAAGGATCCTTCCCATTTCCTTGAAATCTGCCCCCCTGAAGTCAGTTACCTCCGTCTTTGTGCAGCCTTCTACCCCTCCTAGGTCCAGGCAGAACCAGACCGTGGCATGGTCACTCCCCACCAACGGGTCCCTTACCTCCAGGCCCCCTCTGGTGCGCTGTCTGCCAGGATCACATCCAGTACCCGTGCCTCCCTGGTCGGTTCCCCCACCTGCTGAGTTAGGAACGCATCTTGAAAGCATGGGTGTAGGCAGGCATACTCCAAGCACTCCATGGTGTGCAATTTTATTTTAGGGGGGTAGCAAATAGGCTCTGAACTGCTTCCTTTTCCCATGAAAACTAACAAAGAAAATGCTGAACCTTTCTGTAACTTTATTCATAGGAGTCAAAACTAGAAGGACTGGCCACTAATACTCTCTTTGTGTCCCAAGGACAATACAACTTTACAGGCTCTGGGCTGGTATGTGGGTGTCTTAGGGAACAATGCATGGAATTTGAATTTACCCATGCATGACAACAACCACTGTCATGAGACACCATAGTTGTAGTTATTGTGCCAAATGAGGCAAAAAACATGGTCCTGGTGTACATTTGTATATTGTCTGGCTACACTCCGGGTTGGGGGGTAGCTCACCCTAACAAGGGGGAGTGGTGTAGCAGTGAGTCCACTTGGTGTGCAGATCTGACATCCCTGGCTACACCCTGCTTGAAAGACATCCAACAACCTCTGTTCCCTGGCCACTGAGGATGTCATAGTCTCCCAGTCTGTTCCTGGCATGTTTAAGTCCCCCAACACCACCACCCTTCCCCTGCCCAGTCTGCAGTGTCTCCCAACATCTGCCATCAGACTCTCTTCCAGCTCATCCGCCAGTGCAGGGGGTCTATACACCACTCCTATTTTTACTCTCTTGCCCTGCCTTGTTATCAAGGTGACCCAAATCGCCTCCACAGTTCCCTCCACCTCCCCTACTCCACCTATGCCAATGCAGTTTTTGACTATCATTGCTACCCCTCCTCCCCTTCTCTCCCCTGTCCTTCCTGAACATAGTGTAACCCTCCAGATTCAGGTCCCAGTCATGTCCTGTGGTGGCCCAGGTCTCAGTGACCACTGCCACATCCACCGCTCCCTCAGTTAGCATCGCCTGGAGCTCAGGCATTTTATTGCCCAAGCTCCTGGCATTTAGCAGGACTACCTTCCACCCTTTCCCTATACTTCCATTTCCCCTGCTCATGTTCCCATGGGGATTCCGTTTTCCCCTGGTCTGCACTTTACCAGTCGGCCTTTTCCCACATTCCTCCAGCTCCCAAGGGGGGTGGAGACAGAGTTCCTTCTTTATCAGCACCCCCTCGACAGCCTTTTCTTCTATCCCTCCCCCCTTCACAAGTTTAAACCCCACTTTTCACCAATGAACCCCTCTATTTTCAACTTAAGGATTCCCCTCCCTTCCAAAGTGAGATGGAGCCTATCTCTAGCATACAGCTCCTTATCCTCCCAGGTCTCTCCTCAGTCCCCCATCAACCCATACCCTCTGGCCTCACACCACTCCCTGAGCCACTGGTTTATCTCCCTAATCTTCCTTTTGTGCTCCCCACTAGCCCTTGGCACCGGCAGGATTTCTGAGAAGGAAACTGTGCATCCTATGTCATGACAGACCCTGGCAAGCTCCCTGAATCTTGCCTGCATCTCTAGCTCGCTATTTTCCTCAATGTCATTTGTACCCAGGTGGACCAGTATGTCTGGGAAACCCCCACAATCCTTTGCCAGCTGATATACCTCGTGCTTGGCCTTGTGCACCATTAATCCAGGGAAGCATTTTGTTCTAACTGGCCAGGCTTCTCCTCCTATCCCATTTGATATCCCTGATCATAGAATCCCCAACAGGAGCACTCTGACCACCTTTGCCTCCATTTCCCCTTCCATGTCCCTCATCCTTTCACCGGCCCCTTCACCCAGCTGGCTCCTTGTTCCTCCCTATCTGGGTGCCACATGCCGCCCCTCCTTATTTACCTCCTGGCCACCCCTCCCTCTGATCCTAGCGCCTCCTCCTCCCAAGTATCCTTCTGTACCTCGCTAACTCCCTCACTGCTCGCCGGACTGGGTCCTTCTCCCTCTGCTAAACTAGCCTGGCTCGTCCTCCTTCCTTCCTGTCTCCGTTTAGTCCCTCCTTGCTTGTCATGCTCCCCCGGCCTAAACCCTCAGCTCCCTTTACTGTATCCTCCTTGTACTTCTGGTCCTTCTCCTTGCCCTTTGCTACCAACTGGTCCTTCTCCTTGCCCTTTCCTCCCTCTTTCCCCTGCCCCTCCTGCTATGATTCACTGCTTCCCCCATTTTCCTGCATTCCAGGTTCCCCCCTGTTCCTCCTGCTATCCGGCCCCCACCTTCAGCCCCCCACTCCCTTTCCATCTCTAACCACCCCTGTCGTGGCTACATCACCCCTCTCATCCTCAAGCAGAAGAAGAGAATTGAAGTGGTTACTGAGCGTAAGGTCCTATCCACCTCCCCTCCTTGCTTCCTTCTGTCCAGCCCTGGCCATCTGCCTACTTCCCTGAGAATGTTGTCCCTCTGGCCCCCCTTTGTGAGGGTCCCCAGTTACCTGCCTGCTTCCTTGGTAGTGTCCTCCTTTTGAGCCCTCTCTGCCAGGGTCCCTATGTGACCCCCGAGTATTCTCATGCACTCCTTTTCCTGTGCCCCGGCCCCTAGTGCTTGGTGCAACCCCGTGGGAGATCCCCTGCCCCCTTCCCCAACCATACCTCCCCCCAGCTGTCTCCTAATTCCCGCAACCTCCTCCCTAAGCTGTGCCAGCTGGTAGCACACTAGGCAATCACCGAACTTCCAAGCCCAGTCCAGTATCATGGCTGCTCCACACCCTGTGCACCCCACCACCCTCCCAAAGATGCCAGCCCTAATGACGTGTGGTCCCATCCCCCTCCAAGTAGGTTTCCTTGGGTGAGTCACCAGGTTCTCCACTAGTCCAAGATACACCCCTACTGCTTAATCAGGTCACCCACTAATCCTAGATACAGTCCTACAGTAAACTGGTAACCCTGTTACTAGGTGCAGTACAACACAATAAACTTATAAGGAAAATGAACAACTCTCTAAGCTCCTCTCTCCCAGCCTTTAACTCAACCCCCAGTGACTAGAACTACATGAGCAGCACCTGCAGCCTTTTCCTCCAATTGCAGGGCATGTTTTCTCCTATAAATTAGCAGAGATCTGGGGATGGTGGGTCTTGGGCCTACACCTGACTCGAGAGAGAGTGTATCAGCCCTGTGTCTGCCCCTCCAAGCCCAGCAGCCAAAGAACCAGCCTCCAGCAAATCCCACCAAATAGGTTTTAAATCAGAAGAAATAGGCCTCCACCAGCGCAGCCTGTTACACAGTGAAACATCCAACAAATGAGCCCACTTACAGCCACCAAATCAGTTTTCAAACTTCCAACAGCCCCCAAAACAATACCCTGCTAGCCCCTTAGAAGTAAGAAAGAAAAGAAATAACCTTCTACCAAGTAAAATCCACAAGAAATCTTGTAAAAACAACAAGAAACAGCTACTGTCCTGGAACACAACTGATCCTGTCCCCTTCCAGTTCCTTCTAAGAAGCCAAAGCAACTAACACCACAAACCTGATTCAGCTCTGCCTCCAGTCAATTAGCTGAGTGAGACCTGGCCAGACCATTAACACCCTTCCCCCACTATGCATTAACCTTTGCAGCTAGTGGAGTCAGCACAAAGGAATCAAAATTCAACTCAAAGCCCCCAAAATATGTTTGCTGCCAAAGGAAACAGGTCTCCAATTTAATCAGCTTCACTAACAACACATTAAAATACGCTTGAAATTAACAGATATAGGTCTCCAATTCAAATAACCAGCCTCCAGCAAATCCCACCAAATAGGTTTTAAATCAGAAGAAATAGGCCTCCACCAGCGCAGCCTGTTACATAGTGAAACATCCAACAAATGAGCCCACTTACAGCCACCAGACCAGTTTTCAAACTTCCAACAGCCCCCAAACAATACCCTGCTAGCCCCTTAGAAGTAAGAAAGAAATGAAATAACCTTCTACCAAGTAAAATCCACAAGAAATCCTGTAAAAACAACAAGAAGCAGCTACTGTCCTGGAACACAACTGATCCTGTCCCCTTCCAGT
Organism: Neoceratodus forsteri; assembly: GCA_016271365.2. NCBI lineage: Eukaryota > Metazoa > Chordata > Ceratodontiformes > Ceratodontidae > Neoceratodus > Neoceratodus forsteri. The sequence continues at coordinate 1,150,913,789 of CM057458.1, forward strand.
TCCTAGTATTGGTTCTAGTGCCTGAGCAGCCCAGTGGTGTCACTTTGCTGGCACTGAGGTATGCATCCATGTCTGCAAAATTGCAGAAATGGGGTGTTTTTTCACAGTGCAGACTTGGATGTGTGCCTCCTTTTTTTTTTTCCAAAGGGTATTTATTTTGAGCCCGTGGACGTGATGTGGCTCTGCGATCTGTAATAGGGTCCAGCCGGAGGTTCCAGCTTCTCGACTCTGTCCCCTTCCACCCTTCTCCCCCCACTGTCTCCCTATCTGGGCTCCCAATTGGCCAATTGGCTCCCAACCCGGCTCCCAATCAGCAGTCAGCCCATCTACTCACCTATCTGGCTCCAATGCGGGGCTCCAGTGCTGTAGCACCCCCCGGGAGCACCCCCCTCTGGTACTCGATGTGGAGGCTGTGGTGCGGGTGCTTCTGCACATGCTCAAGTTGTGGTTGGCATCACCACATGTCATGGGCACGTCAGCACCTGTGTCAGCGCAAGAGCAGGAGGAAGGTGAGGAAGACATTCTGAGATGGCGGTAGTGGGAAGGTATTCCACTCAGGCATTTGACTGATGATTCAGGCCGGCAAGCAATTTGGGGGACAATTCCTGGATCAAGAATGGGGATTCTGGGTGGGGATTGAGTGGAGGACTCGGGGGGCCTTTGAAAGCCCCCGGCAAAGCCCTGTTTGCCCGCCTGTTTGGGCCCACGTTTGGGTGGGTGTTTTGGGCCTGTTTAAAGTCACCTTTGTGATCAGTCCAAGTGATCAGGCAAGAGAGCAGGCCTGGACAGAGAAAGAGTGTTAGCCCTGGTGTTAGCTGAGCTTTGTGGCAGAAATACTTGGGCACAGGGAGCTTTTAAACTATGCACTCCCCAGGGCACTGAGGGTGGATAAAGTTGGGTGAAGAGAGTGTGAGAGCAGGGCATGGCATGGACAAATCCCAAAACAAATCTGGGTATACAGAATATTAGTTGTGGTCACAAATGGGACGACCCAAGTTCCGGACCCAAGTGAATATACAGATCATAGTTCTTCTACAGAACAGGGGCCCAGGACAGAGGCATTCTGAATTAAGTTTGTACACATATACAAACTATTAGAGCTGGCCACAGTGGATAGAAAACTGGGCAGACAGCATGACTATTTGGGTATGGTGATGGACCTTGTGTGGGACAAAGCCAAGCAAGGAAGTGGCAGGGCTGTGCATAGAGCCAGACATAGTGGTGAGTGCAAGCTGGATAAGAGTGTGTTCTGGGCACTGTTGAGGACAAAGCCAGCAAGAAGGGGAAGAGTAACAGGCTGTCAGGATAAAGCCCGTGAACCTGGCCCGTGAAAGCCCGAGGCCTGGCATGAAGTCGCCCAGGGAAGTCACATAGGTAGCTCACAGGAGCTGGGACAGGAGCACCGTTTTTACGGACCATTTTCTGCCTGTGTTTACCAGTTCTGCCCAGCGGTTCTGTGTTTGGCCCAGTGTGCTCTCCACCCCTGGTCTCGGAGGATCTTGCCCAGAAATCTTGGTTTTCAAAAGGGTTTTACCCTGGGGGTGGGTTTCTCCCAGTCCTGGCTTCCAGTTTTGCTCTTGGGGTTTTACTCTGTGGCACCCAGTTTGGCACCTCTCACCTGGACCTCTCACGGGATCTACACTGGGGACCTTCTCACCTGCCCCGTCTTGCCTGCCTTCTCTTCAGGGGCATTGAATTTCTGATTGAATCGGATTCATGGATTGGATTGAATCAGGCCTGGGAACCCACCTGGGAATCAGGTAAGCTGCCCTCCGGGGCTGTCCTCAGCTGTTTTGGGGTTGTTTTGGGCATTGTCTAGGGGTATTGTCCAGAGGTGGGTTGGGGGGTATTGCAAATGAATGAGTTCTGGTCCTAGTGTTAGCTTTTGTTTTTTTGTTTAGTTGTAATGACATCTTGGTGAGGGTATTTGTTTATTAGCACCCACACCATATTGGCACCCTGGGTTGCTGGGCTGGGTTGGCATCTACCCAAGGCACCTAAAGCCTGAGCAGGTGTAAAGCACATCCCATCAACACTTACAAAACAAGCACTGTACTAAAGCATAAGTCCGGGGCATAAGTGTAAATGTGGTTTTAACAGTTTCCTTATGACAGGCAGCAAAACTGGCGGAAGAGAATAATGAAAATGTGCCCCCACATGGTGACTGAGAGTGAATTACCCAATGGGTGGGAGGTTGGAGCGCCCCCCACATAAAGTAAAAACATTACTGTATTTTATTTCTATTACCCAGGGGTGTGGGAGGTGGGATGCCCCCCCCCACAAAAAGTAAAAACTTTACTGTATTTTATTTCTTTCTGTGGGGGCGCTCTGCCTCCCATCCCCCACCCGGGTGCTACTATGATGTTGTGCGCAATATTATGTAGTGCGATAAGTGTTTCACCCCTGCTCGTAATTACTGACTGCTGTTTTTTTTTTTTACCATGATAGTATTTCTGCTGCTACAAATTGCTTTTTCTTTTGTAGTGCAGTAAAATCCCGGTCCTGGGCATGTTGTGCGCAATATTCTGTTTAAAAATATGTACTGCAGTATTTCTTTCTGTGGGGGTGCTACTATGATATTGCATGATGTGATGATGTTGTGTGCAAAACTGGAAGTCTAGCTCGTAATTACGAAAGCTGTTTTTTTTGTATTTGTGCTGCTACAAATTGCTTTTTTCTTTTATTGTAATTGTATTTCTGCAGCAAATGAAGAAAATGAAAATGATGACAATTTTGTCTGTGTTTCCTACTTTATGAATGTCACTGCTTCTGAGAAGTATTATGTGTCATCCTTCATCCTGACCGTAAAACTAGTAGTGCGCGTAAATGTGCAGCAAATGGTGGGGGACATACACAATCACCTGATATGTATGCTAACACCAGGTTTCCTGCTGTCACCCCATATCTCTTTGTGTTTGTTTAAATAATATAATGTTGGGACTGACTTCGCTGCCTCATAATAGAAAGTATAAACCTGGGTATATTGTCTACCAGAGGACTGATAACTAGGCTTATTTAAATTATCTGAAAGCACTGCAAACAACTTTAAGCATACATTCTAAACATGTACACACACTTTTACATACAGTTATTACTGTTTAACAACATCACTGTGATGCAAACCCATTACCACCAAGATTCCTGCGTTGGTTCCCATGGTTGATTCCTCACTTGGAGGCTGTAACTGACTCCTTGTTTTTGGATTAAAGGGGTCAATTTTTCTTTTGAAAAAAACAAGGAAAGGGGTTATTTCTAAAATGTGCAGATGAGCATGGGTACAGCTTTTTACAGAGAGTGCCACCACCAGGCTGAGCGGCCAATGCTTTTTAACAATGATGTGTTCATACTGTGAGGATTTTGTTTTCCTCACTTTACTTTTATCAAATTAAGTGTCTGTGCCCAGCATGAGAAAGGTCGCAGGTGATATGAATGGGTGGGGTTTAGAGCAGGGAGAGTGAGTAACTGGGATTGCTGATGGAGGGAATGCTAGTGTAAGAAAGGTATGCAAGCAATATGAGTGGGTGGGGGTTAAAACAGGGACAGCGGAGTGACTAGGATTGCTGATGGGAGGGAATGCAGGTATAAGTAATTACCAGGCCCAGACAGAGTACGTCCATTGGTACTGAGGGAACTGACTGAGGATCTGACTTTTCTCCCCCACTTCCCCTGCTTCTCCCCCCTTCCCCCTCTTTCTTACTTTCTATTTCTATTCCATTTTTATAATTATTCTTCATTCCTTTCTCCCTCCCGCCTTTCCTTCTTTGTTCTTTTCTTCTTCTTCTAGAATGTTTTTTGCACATTTTTGATATAAAGTGCATTAATTTGGTGTTGTTATGTATTGTAACCAATTAAATTATTATGTTGTAATGTCGTCACATTTCTGAGTCTATATATGTGATGTTTTTCAAGCTTCCATTAATCTTTGAAAAAGGACTGTTTGTCCAAAATGCATCAGGTGGAGTTTTTTTTTGCTTCCTATTCAAATATATAAATTTTATATAGCCGAGTGTTTGTTTTTTGATATTGGAGAGGTGGAGGGTGCCAGAGTTTCATGTTGCTGATTGCTATTTTACTCTGGGCACCTCCATCCCGCTGCTACGTCTTAAGTTGTTTTTACTGAAGGAACTGACTGAGGATCTGACCAGGCCTATTTAATAGTTAATTAGAGTCAAGTGTGGTATTGCAGGACTGGATAACAACACATGTGTGGCCCCTCCTCAAAAGCGGTCCCAAGGATGGCCCAAAGAATTACAGACGAGTCAGTCTGACCTCAATTGTGTGCAAGCTCATGGAGACTATATTTAAGGAAAGGTTGGTAGACTATCTAGTGGAGCATAGTGTCCAGGATGCGAGGCAGCACAGGTTCACGGTGGGGAGATCATGGCAAATGAATCTGATTGACTTCTTTGACTGGGTCAGTAGGACAGTAGACAGAGGCCAAGTGGTAGACATCCTCTATCTGGATTTCAGCAAGGCTTTTGACTCTGTGCCCCACAAAAGGTTGATCAGGAATTTGGCAGATCTTGGGGTTGGGGAGAAGTTGACCAGATGGGTGGAAAACTGGCTGAGGGACAGAACCCAGAGGGTGGTTGTTGGGGGAGAGTTCTCTGGCACCAGAGAGCTCACCAGTGGGGTCCCACCGGGCTCAGTGATGGGGCTGGTGTTATTAATTGTCTTCACCAGTGACATTGGAGGGGTGGTATTAAGGGCAAAATATGCCTATTCATGGATGACACCAGGCTCTGTGGGAGAGTGAACAAAGCTGAAGGGATGCAGGACCTACAGGACTATCTGGAAAAGCTGGGGAGGTGGTCCAGGATCTGGCAGCTTGGCTTCAGTGCCAAGAAATGCAAAGTTATGCACATTAGGGCCAAGAATCTCAGGACAGAGAACTACCTGGGGGAAGTCCAGTTATCTGCATCAGAGGAGGAGGAGGAGGAGGAGAGGGACCTGGGAGTGATGATCACTGATGAGCTGAAGCACTCCGTACAGTGTAAGAAAGCAGCAGCAAGGGCAAACAAGATGATGGGATGCATAGCTAGGGGGATCAGCAGTAGGAGACAGGAGGTTATTGTATAGAATGTTATATACGTGTTATGTTTATTTTCGCTATTGAGAAAAATTGACAAAAATAACTGAAACGCAAATAAAATCATAAGTTTATTTACGTTTGCATTGCCAAGACACAGAAGTCTGATTGCACATCACGGGTTTGGGCTCCTTTCTCTGTCACTGCTGAGTGATGCCTCCACCCAGTCAGGTATGCTGTTACCTGTTTGAAAACACGCTGCACCCAATGGCCAAAACAGAGAAGAAAGCAGAAGCAGTTCCCTATTTATGTATCTGGTCAGAGAGCTGAGAGCAAACTTATTTTTCTGCTCAGGGTGTAACATTGTCAACGAAGACTAAGCTGTGAGGATGGCGGTGCAGGGTTGGTGCTAAAAATGGTATCCAGTCTTTGCCAAATGTAACAAAACCAGCAAAGTGTAACACCCTAGACCTAAGAGGGTATACAAAAATCACTCAGAGGACTGCTGTCTCATTTCAGCTCAGGTTGTGTTGCTGTATTCTGTACCATTAGGATCTGTTTGACATTAAAGCACTTTGCATCTAAAATGAGACGGCAGTGCTCAAAGTGATTTTTATATACCCTCTATGGTCTAGAGTGCCACGTTTTGCTGGTTTTGTAACATTGCCAACTATAACACAGGTCCGTCTCATCACTGGTAGAAATCTCACATGCAGGGACTAGAAGTAAAACCATATTTACTGGCAAGCTCAGTGTGCTAATTTTACTGAATGTCAATATGTGTTGCAGGTTGGGTCACGCAAAATATGTCTGACACGAATTAACTATCTATACAGTATATTACTCTTGTAAAGGTCACTGGTAGGCACATCTAGAGTATGGAGTTTAATACTGGTGCCCACACCTCAAAAAGGACATTAACCTGCAAGAGAAGGTCCAGAAAAGGGCTACAAAGGCGATAGTGGGTCAGCAGGGTCAGGCATATGAGGAGAGGTTAAGGGCACTGAATGTGTACTCCCTGGAGGACAGGGGAGAGGGAGGGGGACATGATTGAGACCTTCAAGTACTTGAAAGGGATAAATAAGATGTATAAGGAGGGTGTCTTTTAAGCTAAGTGGCAACTGTAACATGAGAGGGCACAGTCTTAAGCTTGAGGGGGGGAGATTTATGAGGGCAGTCAAGAAACACTTCTTCACGGAGAGGGTGGTGGACACTTGGAATGCGCTGCCAGAAGAGTTGGTCTTGTTGAAGATGATGGACAGCTTCAAGAAAGGCTGGGACAGACATAGGGGGAAGGTAAGGACTGGGTCCAGGTCAGAATCGCTGCAGAAACCACTCAAGCAAAATGCCAACAATGAAAAATGCACTGAACAAATCCACCACAAAGCAATGACAGTGCAGCTCAATTCTGGAAGGGAGAAAGCTGAACTCTGGGAGGGTGACAGTCTGGGGGGGTTACTATAACTAACCAGAGAGGTAAGAGTTGAGGAGGGCACAACAGTCGGGGGCTGGAATTTACTATTATTAACCCCGGAGGGTGAAAGTCGGGGGGGGGGCAACAGTCAGGGGGGTGGGATTTACAACTACTAACCTGGGAGGCTAACAGTCAGAGGGGCGACAGGGGCCGAGGGGTTTACTATTATTAACCCCAGGAAGGTAACTTTCAGGTGGGGTCGATAGTCAGGGAGCAGGATTTACTATTACCAGCCCTGGGAGGCTAACAGTTGGGGGTGGCACGACTATTACTAACCCCAAGAGGGTGACAGTCAGTGGGGGATGGGGTGGTATTTACGATTACTGACCCCTGGCGGGTGACAGTCGGGGGACGATAACATCCTGACGCTCTTGTCTCATTGTCATTGTTTTCACCAACGTTGTTTTAACAGTGTGCTTTTTCTTGTATGATTATTCTCACGCTGTGTTTACTGTATACGGGTAAGGATCATGGGTAGGGAGGATGGAAAGGATGAGAGGAGTGGGGAAGGGGGGGCAGGGTCAGTAGTTCAAGCTGTGGACCCTGCAGTATGAGCAGACTACATTGACCAACTGGCCTTCTTCCACTGGCTTCTTAGTATGTTCACATGCTAGCATGTAATTACCTAAGTAAATTAAAGAAATCAGTCTGTTGGATTACATATTAAAAACATGTAGGTATGTAAAGTTGCAGTTTATGCGCAGTTGCTGTGTGGGAAAAATATGGCTGATGTTTAAAATATGAACATTTCATGTATGCCCACAGATATGGAATATGCTTCCTGGTTGGTAGGAACTTGTTTTTAGCCATTGCTAGGACTATCCTAATGCCACAGCTAAAACAAATCTCAGCCATTCAGGGTGCAGGGATTTCCTTAACAATTGTATATAGCACTGGAGAATACTAAAGATGTTTGCCTTCCTGGCGGTGAGTAGTACACAGTGCAGTGTGACACTTTTTTTTTTTTTTCAGTTGTGAAAAAAAATGGCTGCCAGTTTTAGATTAAAACATACTTTGTTTGGCACATGGCTTCCTTGGGTAATGGAGCAGACTGGAACCTGGTTTTGTTTTTTTACTCACTGGTTGTGCTGTCCAAGTCTAGTTGGTAAGAATAAGTTTTAGCCAATTGGAAAGAGGCATTCTTAGTGCCCCTCTTGTAGTAGCAGTTTCGTTAAGGCTCAGAGTAACAACAAGCTGGGAAAGGGGTGTTGGCAGACATGTGGAAGATTAACTCGGGGTGGGGGTGGGGGCTACATGATAACCAACATTTCATGCAATTCAGTGATCATCTTATGCTTTTTTTAATGTACCTAATATACTAAAACTATTCATAGTTTATTTTAGTGGGACAATTATAGTGTTGTACACTTAGTAATGCCACACACCTTAATGTGTAAAATAGTAGTTATTTAACATAAAGAGCACATTTTCTGGTTGCATATAAATCATTTGTCATGGACCCTTACCTGCCCCACAGTCCAAGGATGCAGATATTCTTTCTATTGCTGGATTTTAGGGAGGGAAAGAATTGTATTTAAGATCCGTGATGCTGAGATCCCGAATGCTTCCACTTCCCTATACTTAGCCACGCACTTGTGCTTGCATATTTCATGATGTAAGAGTCTGAAGAGCGTGGAGGCATGCTCCATTGGTTTCTATAGGGCCGTTTTTTAGCTATGATTTTTAATGCTTTAGAGGGTCAATTCAACAAATCAAGGCCACTGCTCAATAAAAGGAAAACTTCACCCTCATATCTTGTGAATTTTATTTGTTTCCATGACCACAGACAACTCTTTTCGTGTAGCTGTTAGAGATGCATGCAATTGGTTAAGTTTTTTTCACACTTCATATTAGGCCCTGCATCTTTCCTTGGAGTCATCGTTTGCTGGTTGTTGAAATCTCATTGTCCCTGAGAGCTGCATTAGCATTCGAGAACATGATGTGTAATCACCTTCTGGATTCCACAGTATGTTTGCCTGCTTAATATGACTTCAAAGAAACACGTTGCAGGAGGGCATGAAATACCACATTTACCTTTAGTTAGCTTTGCAAACTGTCTGAATTGTAATGCAGGGGTTTTCCCTTTTATCTGCATTTAGTTTATGTGTTTCCATAGAGTTTTTGAAGGGCATTTGTTCTTTACACATAGATATTCAGAGTATAAATGGGTGATCTAACATCATGTTCTCCTATACTAATGCAGCTCTCATAGACAATGAGATTCCAGTGACCATAAAATGGAGACCGGGTAGTCACAGGGGGCTACCATGAACAGTAAAAACAAACTAAAGCAAACACATATAGCTCTAAGCCACAGAAAAAGCTGTTTGTTGACATGGAAACAAAATTTATATGATATGAGGGTGTAGTTTTCTTTTAACAAGGCCCTTGTTAGTTGAGTGTGGCCTTTATTTGCTTGAATTGACCCTCTCAATCATTAAACATTATAGTTAAAAAAACAGCCCCATAGAAATAAATGCAGCTTACCCCCCCATACTCTTCAGACTCTTACATCACAAAATGTATGAGTGCAGGGGTGTGGCTTAGTTTAGGGAAGTGGAAGGGATCAGACTCAGGCTGTCAGCTCCACAGTTCCTAAATATGATCCCTTCCCTCCCTAAAATCCGGCAATGAAAAACAAAATGTTTTTCTCAATCATTAGACTCCCAGGCATTTAAGGGTCCAATGTGTCTGTTGGGTGGGGTTGGGGGGTCTGTAATAGGGCATGAAAGGTGGACTTTAAATGTTGTACTTTTTTTTTCTTCTGGTTGATCTTACCAAGCACATGCTCCATTTTGTGGGGAAAATTTCTCATTTAAATCCCCAGGATAAAACACGCTAGGTAAATGTATGAAACAACATGAAATCCACTCCCCTGTGGCAGAAAAGATGCTGAAATCCTCAGTTTGTCCTGCAGATTTGTACCATATTGCCCACAGTGGAGTTCGGGTCATACTTCTCAACCTCATAGCATTAGAATGCATAGCACTGGCCTTCAGAATATGGAGCAAATGGTCAAATGGCACTTTCTTATTGTAAAGAATAATAGGTTTTAGATTAGTGTGCCACATATATTTGGTATTAAGGAATGTTTCTTTTAAGTTAGTTTAATATTTTTTTTTTTGCATGCTTTGTTTACCGCCTCTCCCATGCCACACTGGCCCCCACTCCTTCGGGCTCCACAAGCTCCTTGACCCCACTGGCCTTTATCCAGCCCCCCTCAGGTCCTCATATCGTGGTCGATCCCCTGGGATATCCCGGTGTATCCCTATCACCGGGCGGGTCCCCCTCCTCCAAGGGGGAAGGGCACCAGGGATGGAAGGGAAGACCCCTGGCACACACTATATTGGGGCCGGGGATGCTGCTGAGGAGCAGGAGGCCCTGGACAGGCACTGGAGGTGCTCGAGAGAGGGGGAGCCATCATCTGGGTGGCCAGTGGTGATTTTCAGTTTTTCTGTGTGGGGCAGCGTGGTGGCGTCAAGGCTCTGCGGCGCCCGCTCCTCCCAGGTAACTGGGCCGTACAACCTGCCGTGCTCCCAGCCTCCGCTAGGAGCCAGCAGGTACCGGACCTGTCCCCTGCCCTCCCCCCAGAGAAGGAGAGCTGTCACGGGACGCTCGATCCTTCCCTTCCCCAGCCGACCCTCCAGTGACTGGGTCCGTTCCCGAACCCAGGTCGCTGGCGTCTCAAGCGGGAATCCAATCGCTGAGCCGGCGGGCGGGCTCCAGTTTAATATTTTAATAGCTTTTTGTCCAGAAATAGCTCTAACATGAGGAACAACATCTTCAGAGAGTAAATTTGAGTGTAAATTAGCACTATGCAAAATACATAGCAGTTATTAGGTATTGTATGGTAGAGATGGGGGACTACACTGACAGCTGCATTAATAAGCAGACATTCTTCCTTAAAAATATTGTTCTTTTTTTTCTAAATTTGATCTGACTTTGACATGGTTTGATGGGTTGTATACCCTTCTGGTCTCCAACCCCCACTTTCACCCATCCATGTTCTTGACCAGCAGAATAACTGTTCGTTATGGGCTCTGGGGGATCTAAACTTGCCAATGACAAGCTTCATTATGAGCCTGTTTTTAGCCTGCACGGAGACATGAGCAGACTACAGCCAGTCAACTCCTAATTAATTCACTGCAGTGTAGATACATACATTGCAGAAGCCACACTGAACTAGTCAGAGACCTGTAGAACTGCAGGGTAGCTGGGGGAGAGCTGATATGAGCTCTCATAAAGAGGGGTCTGCCAGAGGTAAGGAGGCAAAGAGAGATACTTGCAGAGAACTAAAAAAAAAGCTTATGCAATATACAAGCATAGGCTGTCTGTCAGAGTCGGGTCTTGGCAGACAGATGGACAGAGAGAGAGAGAGAAAAGCTGCTAGGGGTAGGAAGGGGGTAGAGCTAGTATGAACATACAAACATATGAAATTGCCAGCAGAAAAAGGGCCACAGATCTGTCAAGTCTGCCTGTTCATGCAGTTCTTAGTTTCATATCACTACAGCTAGTAGAGGACTGAGTTGCTGCCTGGCAGCTCTACTCTCTGGGATTGGGGTGGAGTGCTGTCTCGGCTCTTGGCTGCCAACAGGTGGAAGCCTGCTGGTAGCCCATGGGAACATGAGTGGAAGATGTTAGTCAGGGGTGAGGAGGAAGCCGCAGTCCCGGGACACATGTGTGCCTCCACACACTTACACAAGCTTAGGTATGCCAGAGCTAGGGTACAGGGAGAAAAACAGGGAGGAAAATGTGGCTTGGCAGGGAATAATACCTGCACAGAGCATCTCCAACGTCCCATCATGAGGGGACTTGCCAGCAGACTGGATTTAGGCTTCAGTGGGGAGGACAGCCCTTCACCTCCTGATGCCACCATTGGTGGGGCAGTCTTTGGGGATACTATCAAGCAGGTGATCCTGGAAAGATGGTGAATAGTGGGGTAAGGTGGGGCAGGGCTGATGGGAGCCAAGGCTGCTGAGACCAGGGAGAATAAATAGATATAGAAAAAGAAACAGTCTGTATCAGTCAGGGGGAACCACTGGCACCAAAGATCGCCTTATGGCTGTTTTTGTTAAACAGGCGAGGGGATGAGGTTGTGGGGAACTGGGAACCTTGTTATTGTTTACTGTGTTTATTTACATCGCTTTAGAGACCCAGGGGTAGTGCACCGCTGGTGCTCTTTGTCTTTGTCAGCTAGTGTGGCACTGTCAACATCCCTTTAAAATGGCAGTGTGCCAGTATGCAGCACCAAGGAATTATTTACATAGGTGCTAGGCACCAGTTAGTGCACACACACACACACTGTTTTTTTTATGCCATGCTAACTGTGCCAGTCAGTAAGGTGTTTTATGTGCACTCATTCACTAGAATATGCAAAACACAACCTTGTTTGTACTGTGCCAACTATTTACATATGCTGCTGCTGGTCTATTGAGGTTCCTTTTTGGCTGTGCATACTACCAGTAGGCTCTTACTGGGACATATGAGGATGGTGCTTAAACAGTTTCTGACAGTAATTACTACAGCACAGCACCACAACAAGACGTTTAATTTTGTCACAATGGATATGGCAAGAGAGCAAAAACCTTTAAAAACATTTTTTTCAGAACTTGTTTACCCTGGATGACCCAGCTGAGATACAACATTTCATTTTCAGTGGGAGTTCCTACTCCTAGCTATTTCAGCAGCTGGGTGGATGCGAGCACTGAGATGTTGAAGTGACTTTTTCACAGTCTTAGTGAGTAATTGGATCTTGCAGGATTTGAGCTGGCAATTTTCCCATTCCCTGGCTGGAGCTCTACTCACTAGATCATAACTTCATCTGCAGTAAAAACTCCAAAACCACATATCTTAATTCAGGAATGAACCCAAGTGAAAAAAAACAAAAAAGAATATACAGTATTGATGTTTTTACTAGAAATGCCAGACTGTTGGGGGATCACGTGATGAGCTGAGTCAAGTAAGACGTTTCCCGAGCAGCTCCGAGGCCCATAGCTTTTTATAAAGTTCAATTCCCTTTGGGATCAACTAGATCAAAAATAAGAAACACCTCTGAGACATGCGAGGTGTCAGAGAACCTGATTGGTGGTGAATTAATACGATAACGAGAGCCGTACCAGCTTAAAACCGCAGTAAGCGGCGAGCACTTACGAGTGGCACTAGGCTACGCTCTCAAGCAGAAATGGAACCTGAGGTTGTGGAACCGCTAGCAGGAAGATCCCTGGCTTTCAAAAGGCTAAAGCCCCAATCCCCCACCCCCGGTGAGCAGGAGGAGGTGGCAGGAGAAGAAAGGGGGGGGGAATCAAAGCGAGGAATGGAGACACCCAGGAAATTAAGCAACTACTACAAGGGCTGGTAGTGGATTTTGCAGCGGTTAAGCCAGCGCTGCAATCACTAGCCCAGAAAATAAGAGACACTGAGGTTCGGATAGCGTCCCAGGAGAGGAAACTATCGGTAGCAGAGCAGGAGCTTGTGATGGTCAAGAAGCAAGTTAAGAAATTGGAGGAGAGGATAGAAGACCAGGAGTCAAGGAGCCGGTGGAACAATCTGATCTTAGTGGGGCTACCTGAGAGGGCAGGAGGATCAGACTGTGTTCTTTTCATTCAGGATATGTTGCTCAAAATATTTGGCTCTATATTGTATAGAGACGCCTATAATCTTGAGAGAGCTCATAGGGCCTTGAGAGAGGTACCACCACCTGGGGCAAGACCCCGAGTTATCATCATGTGCTTTCTCAACTATAAAGAAAAAGTTTTTGTGCTAGCTGCAGTGAGGCAAAAGAAATCCTTGCAGTGGAATGGTGCCACCCTGTGGCTATTTCAGGACCAAACACCCGCAGTAAGAGGAAAACACAAAGAATACATGGAAATTAAAAAGAAGTTGTATATGGCTGGAATCAAGTTTTGGCTCCAATATCCGGCGACATTGGTGGTTCGGCTCCAAACTGGGGAGAAACAATACCTCACGGCTAATGATGCACTAGAAGGGCTGCGGATAGAGCTTCCGGATCTGTTTAGAGCTCTGAGTTGACCCCCTGCTATAGATGTCTGGGAGAGAGATGAAGAGTTCCTAGCTTGGGACTTTTGAGCTGTTAATCTGTTAAATTTAAAGTTAATTTTGTGAGGACTGAACTCTCACTTAGTTGATGTGATGAAGGGGCATGGAAGTGGGGGAAATGAGATTCTAAAGTGAGCGGAAGTGGGAGAGGGGGTGAACATAGGTGTACAAAGTGAGACCGGGAGATTGGTTAATTATATGGATGGGACATGGGGACAAGTAGAGCGGCTAGGGAGAGAAGGCTAAAAGGGCAGTGGTTGTGACCTCTGCTTCGGAATATGTAGAAAGGGACCAGGTTTGGGGGATACTAAAAGTGACAAGGGTGGGAGAGGGTAATCTATAGAGTATAAGTAAGCCCTAGCTATGGGTAAAAGGGGGGATATGGTAGCCAGATCTGGTGGGTATTTGAAGGGGGGAGGACTGTTCTAGCCCTCGGGCCATTAGGAGGATTTACCCTAAGGAATTTTCTGGTTATTGGTCTCCCTTGCTTGGAGTTTGTGAAGATCAGCACTGCTCCCTTCTTTTCCGATCGTTCAGGGGAAAGATAAGGGGAGAGTGTCGTGAATGGGGTAAGAGGAGGGCCAAGGATTCTGACAGTATCTATAGGGGAAATTCGCCCCTCAGGTGGGGGCTGGTATTAAAAATTAGGATGGCTTAAGGTTATTGTAAAGGTATAGAAGGGTGGTATAAGAGCCCGTGGAGTGAGCTGGGTGAAGGGGGGCAGAGGTCGGACTTAATGGGACAGAAACTGGAAGAGGATGTAACTTAGGGTGATAATGGGGGGGGGGTAAAGGGTTTATACATGTTGTCTCCCAATGACTGGAGCGGGTGATAATATTGACTTAAACATTTTCTTGATAGGTGGAAGAGGTTACTTTGGAACGGCTTATTAGGAGTCAAAGAGAACTGGGGGGGAAGGTCAGGTAGTTCGAGGGGTCAGGAGAGAGGGGAATGTAGGTCAGTCAGGGCTATGGTAGTGTAACAGTTTTGAGTTATTTACAGATAGATCCTGGAGAGCTTGAGACTATGGAGGGCAGGGAGTAGTTTGGGAAGGAGCTTATCGATGACCCGAGGAATGGAAGGAGAGCGATCTAGGGATCGGGGACAGGGGAGAGGTGGGTTTTCAGAAGAGAGAGAATCTGTCAAGATAGAGATAAAGGAGGCAGGCTCAAGTAGGACATTGAAGGTCAACAGTCCCAATAGGATTATTTTGTACGGTTCATGGCGTATGTTAAACTAATTTCTTGGAACGTTAAATGGCTCAGGGGTAGGCGTAAGAGATTGATAATCATGAGACATCTGGACCAGTTAGGGGCCCATATTGTTGCTTTATAAGAGACACATTTACTGATGGAGGAGCTGAATAGTCTCAAATGATTATGGGTGGGACAGGTTTTTGGGGTAGGCAAGGAGAGGGCCTCAGGAGGAGTAGCAATCTGAATCAGGAAATTGTGTTCGTATAGTGTGGAACAGGTGGTTACAAGAACTGACGGCAGGGGTATTTATATCTCGGGTTTATTATATGGTAGGGCCACCTCGGTGGCTTCCTTATATGGTCCGACTCCCCCCAATCCGGAATTCTTTGCCTCGTTAGAGAGGGATGTAGCTGGTTTTTTGGGGCATGTGCTTATTTTAGCAGGAGACTGGAATGCGTATAGGGACAATTGGGAAGATGTGATCCCAACGGCGAAAGGGCCATTAACGAACGCTCAAATTGCCCTGAATAACCTGTTAGAAGCCACGGCTTTAGTAGATCCGATATGGACTCATGCTGATGGGGGCAATAATATGACATTTTACTCGGCAGCACATAAAACCAAATCTCGTATCAACTTTTTTCTAGTTAACAGGGAGGTACTTGCGGGTATCAAGGGGCTGGTGATGGAAGTTAGAATTTTTTCTGACCTTTCCCCGATTAAATTAACTTGGGAACTGAAAATTGGCCCAGCTAGACCATTTCGATGGAGGCTAAGTGACTTCTTATTGGCGGATTGGGTAACCAAAGATGAAGTAGAGGGAGCTCTAATAGAAATTATGCAGCAACAATTACCCACACTGTCAAACAGGAAATTGGCGTGGCCGACTTGCAAACTGCTGTATGCAGGAGTAGCCCGGGAGCTGGCAGCCCAGAAAAATAGACAGAGGAAGGCAAAGGAGGACTTTATTTTAGGGGCTATTAGTTATTTGACACCAATGAAGGGGTCCACAAGGGAAATTGATGGGGAGCTTAGAAGTTTAAGACGTGACTTGGGAGATATTATTTATGGTAAGATAGACTTCTAGTTATAAAAGATTAAAGCTAAATATCTTTTGAAAGGGGATGTTCCGCGGCGCCTGTTGGCAGCCAGAGTAAGGGAGTGGTAGGCGAGCAGAACGGTGACATCTATTCGCTATGATGGGAGGGTCATAATAGACCCCCAGGATCTAGCAGACACTTTTGTGTCCTACTTCCAAAACTTATACCAAATTGGGAATACGGTGGGGGAGAAAGAGATTAGGCCTTTTTTGAAAGAAGTGCCTCAACCGGTGATAGACCCCAAGCGGGCCAGGGAACTAGCAGCCCCCATAGATGTATCAGAAATTGCAGAGGTAGTCAAGTTTTTACCCACGGGCAAGACACCAGGGCCAGATGGCCTTACGGCAAAGTTTTACCAGACCCACATACACACACCATAATGCCCCTACTTCAATAATTTTTCAATGGTATAATGCAGGAAGGAGTGACCCATTCCCCCCTTTAACAGGCTTATATTACATTAATCCCTAAACCGGGCAAACCAAAAGAAGAAGTAGGTAATTGTAGACCCATAGCATTAATGAACCAGGATATCAAGATCCTTACAAAAATATTGGCCAATAGAATCTGCCGGATAGCGTCCACTATAATTAGTCAGGAACAAGTGGGATTTATTCCAGGAAGGGGAGCCCATGATGCCCTGAGGAAGCTTCATCATATCCTGAATTATGCAGCGGACTCTCAAATACCTTTAGCTTTAATATTCCTAGATGTGGAAAAGGCCTTTGATAGGGTCTCTCATCCCTTCCTGTTTGCTACAATGGAGAGGATGGGCTTCCCGGAAGGCTTACTTAGAGGTATTAAAAATCTATACGCTGCTCCAACGGCTAGAGTTCTTTGCAATGGTTATATTTCTCGGGAAATACAATTGGAGAATGGAACTCATCAAGGGTGTCCACTTTCCCCGATATTATTTAATATCTACTTGGAGCCACTGTTGAGAGCTATTAATATGGATAGACAGATAAAGGGGGTCGAGATAGGGGGAAGGGAGTTAAAGCTCTCAGTCTTTGCAGATGATATATTGCTTCATTTACGGGACCCGGTGGAGGGATTTGAGAGGACTAGAGAGCTAATTGAAAGATTTGCTAGAGTATCTAATTATAAACTTAATCTGACTAAAACTCAGATCCTTCCCTTGACGCCTTATGTATATAAGGCAGACTTTGCTCAGCTGCGAATCCAATGGATGTCAGACAAGCTTAGGTATTTGGCGTTTGGATCACAAGGAATAATGACAAAGGGGCTGAAACGAACCTGGAAGAGATGTTGTCAGCTATCAAGGGTGATTTAATAAGATGGAATAAGCTGCCTTTGAATTTTATGGCCAGGCTTGGGCTTATTAAAATGAACCTGTTGCCTAGGTTGTTATATCCGGTATTCTTAGCTCCATACAATATCTCTAAAAAGTGGTTTAGAATGATTAAGAAATTACTCTCAGATTTCCTATGGGATGGTAAACCCCCTAGGAAAAAATATAACGATCTGCGTCTCCCCCTTTCTTTGGGAGGGGTCAAGTTGCCAGGTCTTCATTTGTGTTATGTAGCAGGGCAGCTGGGTCTAATGGCTCATTGGGGTAATAGTATGGAGGGAGCAGAATATGTTCTGGACTGGTTATATTTAGAGTCTCAGATGATGAGGGAAGCTGGGCTTTCTCCAGACGCACCTTTATATGCAAATATGACTAATCGCTTTAAGCAAAGGTTGGGAAGCCCAGTCTTGAAGGTAGCGGAGGCCTGGTGGTCATTTTTGACTAGGGCACAGAAAAAGGACCAAATGAAGGCCCAAGAGCAGCCGCTGGTGGGTAACCCTAATCTACTCATGGGAGATAAGGTAATTAAAGGGAAATGGGTTAAGTGGGCTTCGGGCCTGTACTTAAAGGATGTTATCCAGGGCAACAGGGTGGCCCTACCGGCGCAGTGTGACAGAATGCCTTTTTTTTATAGACTGCAACTTACATGGATGTTAGAGGGGGTTTTAAAGAGGACATGGGGTCTCTCAGGCTCTTCCTTTAAGTGGGACGATTTGAGGGGGATCGATCTGAAATCTAAACCCCTATTGCAGGTTTACAGAATATTATTGGAATTTTTCAGTCCTAGCTCACCCATATCAATGCCATATTGGGACGACAGGTTGGCTCCCCAGGGCATTGACTGGGCTAGTGTTTGGAAAAATAGCAAATACACAGTGATACCTAAATACAGGAGTTTACATTTTTTTATTGCTTCTAATTTATACTTTACCCCTGTGAAACTATGCGACAGAGGCCTTAGCCAGACAGACCTGTGTTTTAGAGGTGGTCAGGAGAGAGGGGATTTATTTCATGTGCTATGGAATTGTAGCAAAATATAGCCCTTGTAGGGTGAAATTAAAAGATGGTTGGATCCAATGCTGGACTATTCGGATTTCATAACGCCGGGGATATGTGTCCAAGGGGATCTATCACAAATGGAGGGTGTTGCACCAAAATATCATGTATCTTTGATGGCGCCGGTAATTAAATCATATGTGGTCCAGCACAGGAAAGATGATCAACTTTATGAGTATAAGCACTGGGTGAGAGATCTCATTGGGGCCCTAATCAGGATCAAAAGACATTTATATTCAGAGGGGAGGAAGGGGCTATATGTCAAAAGATGGGCGGCTTTGGAGGCAATTTATTCCCGATAAAGGGGCACATGATTGGCACAGGTCTGTCTGCTGGGCTGCGTTTAGCTAAAAATTGGAATTAGAATGGGTACAGATAGGTAGTATAGGTAGGGAGGTGATAGGGATGGGATGTGTTGGCAAGAGGATTGGTAAGGTCTTGGGACGTGCTTAGTAGTGAAAAGTGGGGTCTGCCATGAAGCTGGGGGGTTGGGGATTCTCTCTCTCTTTGGGGGCACAGAGAGGTATCACCTCCTGAACAGGTCCTAACTCGGTACAAATTTGGACCAAAGAACATCTGATAGGTTATATGGGATTCTTCTGGGAGCAAGGGGAGATAGTCGCTGTGGTAAATAGTATGATGCTGTGACATGAGAGGGCTGTCTAGTATAAAGTCAGATTAGATAGGAGGGGGGATACTTTCTTTGTGCATGTAAATAGTTATATTGTAAATAGTTTACACAGTCAGTTTTGGATTGTGTATCCTGGGATTCCAGGATTGTTTGCTGTCTTGTCTTTTACTTGATAATAAATAAAAATGTGCTTAAAAAAAGAAATGCCAGACTGTTTTTTGACTAACAAATACTGCTGCTTTAAAAACATCTTCAGTAGATACAACAATCCTTTGTTATCCAAAAAGTCACAATTTATTGGGTAAGCATTACAAAGGTGATGCTCCA
Source organism: Neoceratodus forsteri (assembly GCA_016271365.2). Classification (NCBI taxonomy): domain Eukaryota; kingdom Metazoa; phylum Chordata; order Ceratodontiformes; family Ceratodontidae; genus Neoceratodus; species Neoceratodus forsteri. Next base: position 1,150,932,970 of record CM057458.1, read on the forward strand.
TCAGTTGATTAGAATATGACCTAACATGTAGACTGCGGGACGGGTGATCATTGCTTTTTATGACAGCATGTATATCTCTGTAGGCACAATTTTGACATTTGTTTTCTCTGAATTGCTAGAACTACACATGATGATGTAGCTGAGCTATGTTTAACCTTAGGACATTGTGCCGGATGTACACCACACTTCCTGTTGTTGGTACCTCAACAGTGAAGCATCTGTTTAATGTGTTCTTTGACAGCAGATTCATTTCTCAAAGCTGGGTCTAGTTTCAGTTCTCTAAAGAGATTTATAGTTTGACTCATGAAATATTTCATTTCACCAGGAAAAACTTAGTTAAGCAAGCTCATTTACAAGGAGGTCCTAGGTACTGTTGGACAGTATGCATGGGTTAGGACCAGTGATACAGAATACAAATGTATACAAGACATAGAGCAATATTCACAAATTAGATGTAAATTCATTCAATTCAGATAGCTGTCAGACATAAGTTTGAAAGATGCAAAAGGCATACAAAACATAGTACAATATACAAAAGTTAGAAGTAAATTCACTGAATTCAAACAGCTGTCAGTAAACTCAGTAGGGGCAATGCCACACAACAGTATTCAATCTTGTGAGGATGGGAATAAGTTAAGTATAATCTAACCACAAGACCAGGTCTCAGAACATAATGTTTCACTGAGCACCTTAAAAGTGCCAAGTCTGGACTGATCAGTTATGGACTTGAGATGTACCAAGAAGTTGACCTGAACACATACGAGACTTTAAGGCCAGCGTGGCTCAAGAAATATAATCACAAGGCCTCTGTATGATATGCTGTACTGTTCATGTGTTTGTATGTTACTCTGATGCCTTGGCGCAATAATAAAGGTGAGTTTAAAAAAAATAAATAAAAAAAGTGCCTAGTCTGACCAGTGAAGTGAGATTTGAAGAGGCTTGCAGCGAGTTCCATACTGTGGGAATAACACAACTGATTGCAGATTGTCCTAGCTCAGTAGCATGTTTTGGAATGTCCGGGAGTATGCAGTTATTTTTATTCTGCCAGAAAAGCTACATGGGATAGGTGGAAGAGTTCAGTAATATATCCTAGGAGATCATTTAAATGTATCTTGTATGCCAAAGTGTACAGATTCAGTAGTTTTCTGGTAATTAATGGGGACCAGCTGACTGTGACATACACTACACAGTGGTGAGTCCTGGGCACTGACTCTGTTGTAAATCTGAGTGCCCTATGACAGAGCACATCTAACTTGGAAAGACAAATATATCACCTGCTGTAAATTAGGTCAACTTAGTCCATAATCGATAGGAAGATGACCTGAACCAGATGTTTTTGGACATCATGGGGGATAACCCAGTGGTATAACAGGTGAGCCTCTTGGAAATAGTGAACAAAACATGATACAGTTTGTGTAAAATATAAAGAAGGGGAGGTGTGGTGGTGCAACATGTAAACTTAAGATATGTGGGCTGTGCATTGGGCAGACTGGATAGACCCTAAGGTCTCTGCAGACAAAATCCTTATGTTCATATACATGAGAAAGGAATTACTGAAAGCAAGAATTTCAAAAAGGAAAAACTCCTAGAGGTGGGGTGATAATCTTCAGTGATTTCAACCTCATTTGGATTAATGATGGTCCCTGCAGCTTCAGCACCCCTGCATGACTTGCACCTCAGTCAAATCATTACCAAACCTACCTGCCACAGTGCTAAATCAGGTAGCCACTCCTTCCTGGATTGGCTCCTGGAATAGAGTAGATGAAATCAGAACATTTGGAATACTAGGTGACTCACTCAGTGATCATTCCCCAGCTTTTTGTGTTTACAGTAATGGTTTCACTAAACCCCTTCCAAGAACCGTAACATTCAGGGATGTTTCTCAGCTTAATGAAAGTGCCTCTCTGGAGGATCTTGCTGCCGTCAACTGGGAAGAATTTGGGAGACTCAGAAATGTCAACACTGCCCTTGACCATCTAGTAAGCAGTCTCCTTAGTCTAGTTAACAGACATGCTCCTATGATTCAAAGAAAAGTCAAGGGCTTGTTCTCAAAATGGTTTACACCCGATGTTCTCAAGCTCATTAAAAAGGGACAGAGCTTGGGAAACTTTCAGAACATCAGATCTGTATCCAGAGTGGTAAAACTATAGAACATTACACAACCTCTGTAAGATCTGTCTTAAGAAAGAAAGAGCATTGTATTTGAAGAAATAACAGTCCAAAAACCTGTAAAACTCCGAACTAATTTGGTCTTAAATTAGCAGCATTCTCAAAGGCAAAGTGAGTACCCCCAGGAAATACTGTACAGAATCAAATCCACCAGTGACCTGTCCTTGAAGCCAATGCTTTCAACAGATTTTTTACATATCTAACACTGTCTAAGACACCTCTTGGTGACCTTTCCTTTGTCCTTCTCCATCAGGCCCTCTCACCCCCTGTCCACTATCCCATCCTGAATTCCACTTTAAATTGTTTTCTGGACAGGAGGTACTAATCCAACTACTGAGAATAAAAGCAAAAATTTCTGCAGGCCATGATGAGCTAAAACCCATGCTGCTTAAATCTGGAACCCATATTCTTGCTGCCCACACTGTAGTGCTGTTTAAGGTTGCTACTGCAAAGTGACTGGTGCTATCTTTTGTGGACCTGACTAAGGCATTTGACCTGGTCAGTCATGAATTGCTTCTGCATAAACTCATGGGGCTAAGTCATGATATGTTGTCCTGCTCCAGTGTTAGTGTGAAGGCTTGCTCTATGCAGACAATGCAGTGCTGTCCAAGAAGCACTCTGACAATGACCCAGCTGAGTCAGGCCTCAAAGCAAACGTCCATTGACTGGAAATGTGGTTTATGGCAAATGAGTTACTGCTAAATGCCAAAACAAAAATAAAAAGTCTGTCCTCTTTGACCCTCACAGTCTTGGCCCTGACAGGAGTGAATTGCTAAAAATATGCTCACTTAATGGTGACTCTATAGAGACTGTAAACTGTATCAAGTACCTGGGAGTTATTTTGAATCAGGAACTCATTTTAAGCCTCCTGTTGACCAAGTGACCAAACTGCTAAACCAAACATTGAGGCTTCTGTATCAGTTAAATTCCTACCTAACCTCTGAAGCCAGAGTATCCACAGCTAGCATTTTTGTACTGCCTGCCATCCTGTATGGTGCCCCTGTCCTGTCTTTTCTCAAGGATACCAAACTCACTAAGCTTAAAACCTGATATCACCATGCATCCCATGTTGCTGTGTGCCTGTAAAAGAGAGCAGCACTGCAAGTATCTAGCCATGCTTAACTGCCCCCCCTTAGAAAGCAGACGTCATAATTCTACACTCTGCCTGGTGCATAAAATTGTACACTCCCCTCCCCCTAACATTGCCTCCACCCTGGAACTTAAACCTTACAGGAGAACCCCTTGATTTTCCTCCCAGTTGCTCCTCACTATCCCTAAAAACTGCAACAGCTGTCAGCAAAAGAGCCATTGCCTCTGTCATTCCTAGGCTATAAAATGTCCTCCTGGCTAATGTCCAGGCTTGTACCAATCAGAAGTCCTTCAAATCCTCACTTGGGCCATACTTCTTGTATGCAGCCAGCGTACTTGTCCTGGCTTAGAGCCCCAACTCAATAACCTCTGTCAGGTCATTGGTCTAACCTATATCTGGAACAGGCTAATGGTTATAGCTGTTAGCTTGCTGCTATACTCTCTTAATTTCTCATGCTAAAATCTATATAGTTTAAGCCTGTAAATATACCTCAACTTTGTACTGATTGTAAATTGTTTGCTGATACTGTTTGTACTCTGTTATTTTATGTTGCTGTCAGTATCTTGTTACCATGGACTATTACCAGTATTTATAAATGACTGTTAAATGTAATTAATTCTGGGTTGTTCCTTATAAAGAGACTTTTAGCATCTCAGCAAGCCAACCCAGTTAAAAAATCCAAATAAATTAATAAATATTTTAGCTCAGTTTTTAATACAGCAGAATTGGATTCATGGAATATGTTTGTTCTGAACCAGCTGTTGAACATTTTGTTATCTGCGAGACATGTGTATTCAAATGTTTGTGACAAATTACCCTACTTAATCTGTGCTCCCAGATGACTTGTACACCAGAGTCATTAAAAAGTTTGTAGAAGGGTTTACTGGACCACTAAAATCATTCTGTAATAGATCCTAATATGAACAGGAAATTCCTGATGACTGGAGAGATGCTTTAGGGATCCCAATTTTAACAATCTCAGTCCAGAGCTGGTAGGGCTGCAAGTAAGGAATTTGGGCTAAAAAAATAGAAAATTAGCAAAGTTATGAGCCTGCATTAGCAAAATGTAACATAGGATCATAATTGTTCTGTAATGTTTTTACCCAAAACTTTCAACATAGCCTTGTTATGACCCTGCCTCATGAAGAATGGCAGAGCAAATATTCAACTCCTGGCTGAAAGGTGATTTGATGCAGGGACTGTGAAATCAGCTTTCAGGACACAAAAACACTTTCTGGTCAGGAGATGAAAAATGACAGCTATTGCATTTATGAGGTGCTGCAAAGAAATGGCTGTGTTGAAAATTTGGGGTAGAAATATTGAATATTACCAAACTTTCGAGCCTATGTTCGCAAAATTAAATGTAGGCTCATAACTTTGTTGTTTTTTAAGATTTTTATACCATATTTTCAACATAGCCTTCTTATGACCCCACCTCATGAACAGGGGCAGAGAAAATGTTCAACTCCTGCCTGAAAGGTGATTTCATGCAGGGACCGTGAAATCGCCTTTTAGTATGTAAAAAAACATTTTAGCTGGGATATGAAAAATGACAGCTGTCACATTCATGAGGTGCTGTAAAGATATGCCTATGTTTTAAATCTGGGGTAAAAATATTGAAAATTACCAAAGTTATGAGCCAGCATTTGCAGAATTCAATGTAGGGTCATAACTTTGTTATTTAGTAATATTCTTACACCAAATTTGTAACATAGCCTTCTTATGACCCCACCTTATGACCCCACCCCAGTTTTTACTCAATTGGTTTTTACCTTGAATAAACAAACAAACAACCTCATGAACAAGGGCAGAAAAAATCTGCAACATCTGCTCAAAAGCTGGTTTTGTGCAGGGACCAAGAAATCACCTTTTGGGACAGATCTGCGTAATGACAGTGCAATTGTTCATGGTGTTGGGTCCCAAAAAAGGCATTTTTAAAATTTGGGCCAAAAATGTGCAAAAATGCCTAAGTTATGCCACTAATTTCAAAACCCCATTGAAATATTTTGAATCACAAACCTGTTTGTTTAATTCACAATCTGGCTTTGAAGAGTGAAGATGTGTCTGCAGTCTAGAGTAGATTATGGTGTTGGACCCCCAATGGGTAAGTAAGTGCTTGGAAGGGAGGGATGCAGGGTGATGGTTGCTGAGTGGGAGGGTTGGGTAGGGGAAAGTTCTGGCCGCAGTAGACATCAATTAATGGTTTTCTTTTCTACAGGGTTAAAAAAACACAGCAAAAAAGAAAAAAAAACAAGACTTGTGACACTGGAGGACTGGGCACCCTCAGTGTCACAGTTATGTTTCTGGGGATGTGTGGTGTGTTGGGTGCTGAGAGGGAGGGTCAGGTGGGTGGGAGGGAAAAAGTACATATCTTAAAAAAAGAAGAAGAAAAAGAAATAAATGCACATGCATGGTAGTGGGGGGGTTGCTTGAAAAGAATAAAAATGAGGATTCCACATTGGACAATAGTAGATTGGATATCACAGCTACGTTTCAGGAGATGCTGAGAGGGAGGGTTTGGTGGGCAGGAGGGAAGCAGTATATATTTAGAAAAAGAAGCAAAAGAAGAAATAACTGTGCATATGCAGCAGTGGAATGGTCACTGATAAAAAAATGAGGATTTCTCAGCAGGACACTGGGGGAGTGGGCACCCCCAGTGTCACTGTTATGTTTTTTTGTGGGTGCTGAGAGGCAGGGTCGAGTTGGTGGAAGAAAAAAATAGACATATATAAAAAAAGAGAAGTCAATCTTTGTTGCATATTTTTCTTGAAGGAAGTCATTTTGGAACATGACACAGTCCCCCTAGACCTCCTTCAAGAAAAATAGTTCTGTGCATCTACAAATGGACAGAGTGGAATGCTTTGCTACACAGACCATGGATGAGACTGTGAAGGTTGTTCTAATTGTTCTTCGGTCAGAATCTGGAGAGTCCTACCTTCTCTTTTGATCACAGAAGGTCTGCAGGGCTCTGCCCATGCAGCGCTAAAAAGGGAAAAAGAAGTGACCCTGAAAATTATAGGCCAGTGTACCTTTCCTCAGTAAGATCATGTGTTTATTTTAAGGGATGAAATTTATAATCTAGCAGAGTCAAATAACCTCAGAGAGGTTACGCAGCATGGTTTCTTGCAAGTGTGGTCATGTATGACCAGTTTTCTTAGTTTTGTCAAACTACTCAGTTGGGCTCCGGAAATGGGTAGATTGACTGATGTGGCCTACCTTGACTATTGCAAGGCCTTTGATATGCTCCCACAATAAGGTGATTGAAAGACTAAGAAATATAGCATTAAGTCAGGATAACCTGAATTGGACTGAGAGCTGATTAAGTAACAAAAGACAAAGGCTCAGCTTAAATGGATTCTTGTTCAGTTGGAGTTAAGTGACAAGTGTGGTGCTCCAGGTCTTGATAGTGAGTTCATTCCTATTTTACTTATTATAGGCTACAATGCAGGGCAGCAGTGGGAGCTAGATGATTAAGCTTGCCAGTGATGCAAAAATTGGGCACATTGTGGATTCACTAGAAGAGGTTGAGAAACTGAAGAGAGAATTAAATAATTTTTCTAGTTGGGCAAGTAGAGCAAGAATGAAGTTCAAGTGAGGAGAGATGTGTGGTCTTACACATCAGAAACAGAAATATGATATCAAATTGGTTCCTAAACTGTCTAAAATTTGCGCCGCTAAAAAGGATGACAATCTTGGGGTTATAGTCTCTGTCTCTTTTGAGTAAAGCCTCAAGTACAAGATGGTGGTAAAAATGTCTAACCAGATACTGTGATGTATTAGTGAAAAACGCTTTTAAATAGAAACAAGAATTTAATTATGCTACTGTACAGAACATTAGTGCAGCCCTACATTAAGTACTGTGTACCATCTTTATCACCTCAGTGTAGGAGAGTTCTGACTAAATTGGAGGAGGGGCAAACAAATGCATCCAAGTTGGTAAGAGGACTAGTTTGGGGGGGGGGTTACTGCGGAGCTTGAGACAGATGGAGGCAGAGCTTTTGTGCCCCATTCAACATGCAGTGATCTGCTGAATGTGAGTAGGTTGTGAATCATTTAGCGCAACTGAGTGTCAAAACATTTCAGAGCTATAATGGGAAATCCTCCATTTGATCAAATGGCAAGTTAGTCAGAAAAAGTACATCTTTGGGCAGGGTTTCATCTGTGACCCCAAATGTGTTGCCAAGTGTGTTGGCTTATGGCCTTATGGCTAGGAATTGGAAGAGGATCTGCGAATGTCGGAATTAAATATGCAGTGGATGATCACAGTGTTGGCAAAGCTGTCTAATATTTTCGACTGCATCAACACTCATGTGGTAGTGGTGGAGTCTATGGTTGAGGTTGTCAGAAATGAAATTATTGATGTTAATAAACAGGTGGATGTGGCTTCTGGGGAATGACCCTATTGGCATGTGATAACAACCATCTCAAGGCCAAAATGAAATCCTTGGAAACCAACCCCAAGAACTGAACATAAGGGTATTTGAACTTAGAGTTTATGGGGTGATAATCTGCAGATGTATATTTCAGTCTGGTTAGCTGCTACACTGCTGGATAGTATGGAGAGTGAGACATTTTGTGTGCAGAAGGCCAAGTGATCTCATGTGTCAGAGCCCACAGATTGGAGATGCTACATGCAGTGACAGTGCTCATGGTCGTGACTATTGCCCTGTCACCGTATCTCCACATGATGGCAGCACTGTGAGCAGTGTTGCTTGTCCTTCCTCCCCAGGGGAGGAGAGAGGCCATCAGATGCTTGATCCTCTCCCCCCACCCAGCCGACCCCCAACGACCCGGGTCGCTGTCATGGAGGGAGTTGTGGCATCAACTGCCTCAATCCCCTTGTGCCTTTGGGTCAGTCAGAAAGTACATGTTGTGAGGGACCTGGTGGTTGCAGGAATCTGGGCAGGCCAGATTGTATGGAAAATCCATTGCAGAGACTGAAACAAATAACGGGATTCTGAAGATAAGAATACATGAGTATCTCAGTTTCTCTTTACTCACTCAACTGTCTGTATTCTTCAGTGGAATTGGGGAAAGGAGTGGCCTTGGCCATTAAGGCTATTGATTGCAATGGAGAGGCTTGCTTTGAAAACATTTATTTATTTTTGAGCTGTAATGCTCACAGGTGGAGTGCTGCAACCCTCAGACCTCATCCTGGAGACCATTTTTGTAAGCAAAGAGTTTAATGTTATGTTTCCTCATAAAAATTACTTTTTTGTTCTTTTAATAACTTTGTCTGTGTTATCACAGCAATGCCAAAACATTTACATGTTTAATGACTTCTCTTTAGGGATGGAATAGGACTACCTTTTACCCATCTTAGGGCTATAGACTTGATATATTTTTATTTCTGTGCTTATTGATGAACCATGTCACTTATGGTCTCTTGTCAGACAGCATACTTTTTGGACTTTGGGATTCTTTTTGGACATAATAAAATGAATTTCCTCTGTATGCTGTTATTATAATGTGGTTGATGACGTTCTTTCCTTTTACAGTATTAAGAGCTCTGTATGTCAGTCCCAGCCTAATTCATGTGTATGAACTGTCTCCTATAAGGTAAATATTTTGTGCTTCTCTACAATAAATATAAACTTTAAAAAAAAATTAAAAAAAAGGCCTCGAGGATAAAGAGTACAGTGAGAGGATCATAGAACATGGGCTCATCATCCCCAGAGAGAAGAGGAATGAGTGGTGACCTAATGCTAGGCTGCAAAGCATTTAGGAGATAAGAGTTTAACTTCAGAGATTCATACTCAGCTATAAGAGGGTATCAATATGAACTTATTGGGAAGTGTTTAGAACTGGAAAAAGGAGAAACTGGTTTACATAGAGGGTTGTGTTCTTTAAGATTATTCCCCTCAGCATGTACAGTAGTTGAGAGTAAGACACTAATGGAGTTTTAAAAGAAAATGAGACCGTTTCATGAACCCCCAATGGGGCTGGATTCAGAGATGAGCTGGACTGGTGCGAGTTGTGGTGCGCTGAACATTTGGCACATTAGACTTGAGGCTGTCAGTCAGGATACATGATCCATGCACCATTTGCCACAAGATAGACAGTCTGGTCTAACTTTGCAGTTAAGGGGGATCTTTTCAAAGGGTTTGTGCCAAATAGTCGGTGCAGGCCACCATAAAGTAGGGAATTATCTCAAATACAAGCAACCTTTCTGAATTGGCACACGCCGTGTTAGTATGTTTAGCACAGCTGCAGGTTTATTTTGAGACTTGGCGCAAACCTTATGTCAACCTTCTAGATAAAACAGTATACTGAGAGAATACATATATTGAGCAGTTGTGGACAAACAAGAGGGCTAACAGACTATTTTTCTGGGTGCATACTGCTCCTATTTTTTCAGCACTGCAGAACTTGAACAGGAAAAAAAAAATATTTTTTCACAGTGTCATTTAAATATTCAAACCCCAGTAACACTCCACATTGAGAGGTGCGGATAAAAGAAAATAAAAAAATAGAAATATTTAATAGTATAATTATCACCCAATGTTATTAAACAATGAAACATAGAAACATAGAAGTTTACAGTAGGTAAGAACTGCAAGTCCCAGCCAGTCTGCTCATTTTTTCTGCCTTATGAATGTGCCATAGGCCTTTACTCTGTCAATGGCCTATCAATTCATACTCATCTGTATTGCTCCCTTATGCCTGCCCCATGCCTGTTTGAAGCCCTGCACTGTATTCATATCCACCACTTCCTGAGGTAGGCCATTCCATGCATCCACCACCCTTTCTGTGAAAAAAAAACTTCCTCACATTACCCCTTAATCAGCCTCCCTCTGATCTCATGTTGTGTCTTCTTGTCCTGCTATTTTTCTTATATTGAAACATGTTAGACTCTTTCACTTTGTTTATTCCCTTAAGGTGTTTGAATGTTTCGATCATATCACCTCGCTTCCTCCTTTGCTGTAGGGTATACATATCGAGCTCTGTTAATCTGTCCTCATATGTTTTCTGATGCAGTCCCTGCACCATTTTGGTTGCCCTTCTCTGGACTGCCTCAATTTGGTTAATGTCCTTGTGAAGGTGTGGCCTCCAGTACTGCACAGTACTCCAGATGGGGCTTAACCAGTGTTTTGTAAAGAAGGATAATTATCTCCCTCTTCCGACTTGTGATACACCTACTAATACACCCCAATATCCCCTAGCCTTACCTAGTGCTTTAGTGGTCTGCTTGGATGATTTCAGGTCATCGGTGATGATGATGCCCAAGTCTCTTTCTTCCCTTGTGATTGCTGCTCCCCTCCCAGCCTATAGGTGGCTTTGGGCTTCTCTTTACTATGTGCATGATCTTACACTTCTTTGCATTAAACCCCAGTTGCCACTCTTTCTACCATTTTGCCAGTTTATACAGATCTCTTCTTATTCTGCCCACCCCATCTGCATCATCTACTATGTTGCAGATCTTGGTGTCATCTGCACAGAGATAAACCTCACCCTCCAGTCCATCTGCATTGCCACTGATGAAGATATTGAAGAGGACTGGACCCAGGACTCATCCCTGAGGTACCCCACTTGTGACTTGCTTCTCTTCTGACTGTATACCATTTACCACCACTCTCTGTTTTCTGCCCATCAACCAGTTTGCCACCCAGTTGACCAACTGCTGACCCACCCCGAGCCTACCCAGCTTATTAATCAATCTTCTATGTGGAACAGTATCGAAAGATTTGCTGAAGTCAAGGTAGGTGACATCAACTGCTCCCCTCTGGTCCACCACTCTAGTTACCCAGTCAAAGAAATGTATGAGATTAGTTTGACAGGACCTTCCTTTTGTAAACCCATGCTGTCTTGGATCCTGTGCTACTATGGATTCCAGGTGTTGCACTATCCTTTCCTTGAGGAGCACCTCCATAATCTTGTCCACTACTGAGGTAAGACTGACTCGTCTGTAGTTCCCTGTCCCCTCCCTGCTACCACTCTTGTGGAGCGGGATCACATGATCCTTTCTCCAGACTTCTGGGACCTCTCCTGTGCTCTGCTAGTTCCACTCTTAGCTCCTTTAGTACCATGGGATATATGACATCTGGTCCCATTGCCTTGTCCACCCAGAGCTCATCAAGCTCTTGTAGGACCCTTTCTTTTGTGAAGGGACTAGTGCACATCTCCCTCCCCGCTGTGTCCATGGTGCTGAGCTGTGGGCCTTGCCCTACCTTCTCTTCAGTAAATACTGAGCAGAAGTATCTATTTAGGATAGATGTTTTTAAATAGTCCTCCTCCTTACATGGCCCCATATCCCCTTTGATCTTAGAAATACCCCCTCTGGACTTTCTCCTTTAACTAATGTATCTATAGAAAGTCTTATCACCTTCTTTTACTCTTTGTGCTAGTGTTTCCTTGGTTTGGGCCTTTGCCTGCCCTACTGCCTTCCCTGCTTCCCTTAGGGAAGTTTGTAATGCCTTCCTATCTTCATTCTGCTGTGTTCTCTTATATTTTCTGAAAGCCAGTTTTTTGGCTTTGACCTTTTATGCTACTGATTTTGAGAACCAAAGTGGTTTCCTTCTTCTTTTGCACTTCCTTTTCTTTCTAAGACAATGGGATGTTGCTTCAAGTATTGCATCTTTAATGCTTGCCCACTTTGCCTGTACCCCCTCACCTGTATTTCTTTTTGCCAGGGCTAGCTTAACTCTGTTGGCCATCTTATCAAAGTCAGATCCTCTGAAGTCCCATATTTTTGCCTTGGATTGGGATGATTTAGTTCTAGTGATCAAACTGAACCATACCATGTGATGGTCACTGGCCCCCAGGTGACCTTTTACCTGAAGATCTGTGATCCTTTCCCTGTTAGTCAGTACTAGATCTAGGATAGCCCTGTTTCTTGTGGGTTGTTGTACCAGTTGTTCGAGGCCCTCCCCCTGCAGGGAATCCACCATGTATCTTGTTCTGTCAGATGTTCCTGCTGGTATTGACCAATCTGTATCTGGCATGTTGAAGCCTCCCAATATCAGAACCTCCCCTTTAGCTGTCATGTTTTGTATATCTTCTAACAGTAATGTGTCTATGTCCTCCCCCGGTCTGGAGGCATGTAGACAACCCCAGTTCATAGGGCTGTCCCGTTTCCTGTTTACAGGGTGACCCACAGTTCTTATGGCTCCTTATGTGTATTCTGAATTTCAGTAGTTTTGTTATTTTCATTGACATACAGGGCCACTCCAACACCCCCTTTTTTGTACCTCGTTCTCTTCTGAAAAGTACATAGCCAGGTACTGAAGTCTCCCAAGTGTGATTACTGGTAAGCCATGTCTCGCTAATTGCTACTATGTCCAGTTTAGCCTCTGTCATTATTGCCTGCAGGTCTGAGATCTTGTTTCCCAGACTGCAAGCATTTGTGTACATGATTTTCCATTGGCCAGATTTCGGGGTATTAGTTGTTGGGTGAGGTCTGGCGTTTCCCCTGTGCGTCATATGGGAGCCAGACATTTTTCCCCTTACCTGGTGACGCAAATGAACTACAAACATGCTGAATTCCTGTTTGACCACTAGCTGAGGGAGGAGGGGTGTTCTTCCCATTTGACATATGGGGTCCTACAACCCTCTCTCCATTTGCCAGTTTAAATATTCTACAAAGACATCAAACTTCTGCCCCAATGCACTGACTCCCTCTTTAGTCAGATGCAGCCCATCAAATTTGAAGAACTTTTGCTCCCAAAACTGTTGCCAGTTCCCTACAAATGTGTGTCCTTTTTCCTGGCACCAGCCCTTGAGCCACATGTTTAGTTCCCTTATCTCCCCTTCTCTGACTTTCCATCCATCTGCCCCCCTCTCCCAGACTGGCAGAATCTCAGAGAAGGAGATGCCAGACGAAATAGCTGATAGTTTGTCTCCCAGCCTGGTCTGGTGTTCCTTGGTCTCCACAACTGAATGGCTGGCGAAATCTTTAGTCCCTAAGAGTACCAGGATGTCCATGTTTTCTCTTGCTTCCTGAACAATTTTAGCAGTGTGGTCAGTGTCTCTCCACACTGATGTACCTGGGAGACATCTGACCATTACCCCTGGCTGGAGATATGTACCAACTCCCCGAATCATGGAGTCTCCTATGATCAGAAGTTTTTTTTTTAATTTCCTTTTTGCTTTTCTTGTTTTGGTTCCTGTATTGGGAGAGTTTTGTTGTGCTAGCTCCTGTGCTGTAGTGTCCTGCTCTGCAGTGTCCTCTGCCCCTTTGTTTAATTTTGGAGATAAAGGCAAATACCTGTTTGTAGTTTTTATATGCTTCGTGGAGGTAATATGTTGGAGAGCACTGAGTGATGGGGCACCCGATTTGCCCCTCCTAACCATCTGCCAACCTCCCAGACCAACTACCCTCTGCGGTCGAGGTGCTTCTGTTGAATGTTGGGGAAATGACGGGCAGTTCTTATAATAATATATTTCCTCTTGAATATGCAATTTGAGGTGCGCAATCTCTGCCCATGCTGCCTGGAGCTGAGCCCTTAGATCTCCTATGACCCAGCATGTAGGACAGTGTCCTAAATCCTGTGAAACTACCCTTCTGAAAAGTGTTCCACAGTACCTGCAGTTAATAATATCCATTCCAGATAAGTTGCTGGGTTTATAACCCGGTCAGAGTAATTAGAAGGAAGAAAATGAAAGCAAATGTTTGAGTTTGTGTTTTGTTTGTTTTTGTATAACGTGTTATAACAAGTTAAATTATTAGTGCCCCTGTAAATGAGTTCACAGTGTAGATACCCCTCTGATCCGCCCCTTCCTGCTTTGCCATAGGAAGTGTCACGACTGTGCTACCCTATAAAAGGAGTGTAATGTGTGGTGGTTGGGGATGGGGGTGGGTGGCTGGGCCTTTCTCCTGCCAAAAAAGAACCATGGACAAAAGAAACAAGGAAGTAAGAGCAGAAACAATCAGCCAGCAACAAATGTAGTAGCCCTGAAAGCTTATCTTAATGATAGATAAAACCGTAAAATCTGTTAAGCACCACCTGTAATAATTTTACAGAAGATATACGCTGTAAGAAGCACTTTGCTACAGAGAAAAATAAAATAGTAACAGAATATATACCTTGCAAAAGACAATTTGAATCAGAAAATTACAGCAGTGATCTTTTAGCACACACCTGTAGTCACACCCTGTAATAATGCAGCAGAAGGCATACCCAGCAACACACAATGCGAATCAGAGAAAAAGCAATCAAATGTTAGCAACAAACAGTAACAATCCCTGTCAGTAGACAATAAAAATAACAACACACAGTAAATCTGCCTAGCCAAAAGAGCCTTAATCCTTTCCCCTTGCTCTGGTAAGGTTCTTTGCTCTGTCCTTTCAAGCAACCTAGAAAAAAAGAGCTCAGGTGAAGCTAGGTGCCTTGGCCTGCACACCTAGTCTTCCACCTCCACTTTTTGATAAGCAGAAGACACTAAAGCAATTTCTGTTGACCAAGAAGAACCACCATCTTGAATTACAACAGAGGAATTACCTGTTCTCACAGCTGACAGTATTTTCTGTATTGTCACTGGTAATGCTAGCAATTCTTTTGAAGCAAGAAAAGGCTTATTTTAAATAGAAATATCTGTGCAGGTGTTTGTCAGAGTATTTTCCAGAGTTGTACCAATTGTACTGGCACCAGCACCAATTACACCAGTTGCGCTTGTTGTAGCAGTTGTGGTAGTTGAGAAGCTTCTAGTGCTGTTAGTGCTGTCCAGGAGAACCCTCCCCCAAATTCACAGATTTGCCAAGTGTCTTGTTAGCTGTAGGAATGAGGTTAGCTGCAGGTAAAAATACTGTTGGCAAATGTTCTTTGTCTTTACTCTATAAAATTCATGCTGGGTTGAAGTCAACTGACTGATTGCTGGAGTAATTTTAGTTTAAACAATGCAGTAATATTACTTGGGCCATTGAGGGGGCACACCGAGGTAGCAGTAAGGCTGGGTGTCCCCCTGACTGCACACTACCCCATGAGCAAGTAGCTGACTGAAAGTGCTTCTTTAATAGTTTTGCATTAGGAGAGGCAAAACTTTCACTGAAAGATGATGATGTAAGAACTCTTTTCTCTCATTACTTGTTTAAGCACAAAAGTTAGTCAAATATTCTTTTTTCAGTAGCAGAGTTGATTTGTTATACCAGAGCCCAACTTAGAGCATCAGTCTGTGTTGGTCATCTTACTCTAGGGTGTCTGCTGTTTTTGGTTTTTTTTTCTGGGAAGGGGTATCAGCAGTTTTCTTCCATTGCTGTTGACAAAAATTGCATCAGATTTTACGACTCCTGAGCCTTAAAGGCTCTTGATTAGATTCTAGTAAGAGGAGGGGTTTGTTTTGACATTTATTTTATCATTGTAGTACTGTTTTTTTCCCTTGCTTTTTAATTCAGCTTTTACAATTATTACTTGATTTTTCTAAACAGACCCTTGTAGTTTAGTATTCTGCTTGCTTTCCAACAGATTCTTTCTTTGACTTTGATTAGTTTCTGTATTTTTTTCTGACACCCATGTCAGGTGATGTTTTCTAATTATTTTTTTATTTAAAAGGAGCATGTTTGCACATAGGGAGAAAGGAACTTGTAAAATCAACGACAGCTATGTTCATGTCAGGAATCAGGTCTAGTCTACTGCATCTTTCCTTTTGCATGCTGTTATTAAAGTTGGAAGGGTTAAAGCATATAAAACATTTGTTCTGGCGAAACTCTGTTTCAGGTACTGTTTCTGTGTTCCAGGTAACAGAGCATTTAAAGGGACTGTGGTCGCCTACATTTGGGGGCAGTAGCTGATGATCATCTGTGATAATTTTGATGACACAAATAGTAGGCCAAGCATATTGCCAGTACTCTGGTATGATCCTTTCCTCTTTGGCATGGTGATGATCAGTTTTAGTCCAACAGTGTGGTTACTAGTGGGGAACCACTGGGTTCAGTCCCAGGACCAGTCCTCTTTAATGTCTTTATAGGAGACATTGCAGAGGGGCTTATGCCTCTTTGCAGATGATACAAAGTCTGCAACAGGGTTGATACACGGGGGTGGAATGGATGAAAAGGGATTTGCCAAGGTTGGAGGAATGGTCAAAAATATGGCAGCTTAGATTCAATGCTAAAAAGTGCAAAAGTAATGCAGCTGGAAACAAAATCTGGGAAGAAATACACAATGAAATTATTAACAGCAACAAAATGGAAAGGGACCTTGGGTAGTCATAGCAGATGATTTAAGGTAGGCAGGCAATGTGAGAAGGCAGTAAGGAGGGCTAGAGGGATACTGGGATGCATAGGGAGAGGCATCACCAATAGAAAACAGGAAGCTGTTATCCCTCTGTACAGACAGTTGGTGAGATCCCATTTGGAGTACTGCATGCAGTTCTGGTGGCCCCATCTCCACAAGGACATAGTCAGGATGAAGGCGGTCCAGAAGAGGGCAGCTAAAATGGTGCAGGGTCTGCACCAGAATCCATATGAGGAGAGACTTAAAGAGCTTAATATGTCGCTCTTGAGGAAAAGGGGGGGGCATGATAGAAACTTTTAAGTACCTCAAGGGAATCAACAAAGTCCAAAATGGGAGCATCTTTGAGAGAAAGCGATGTGCAAGAACAAGGCGGCACACTTTTAAGATAGAGGGGGGACAGCTCAGGGACAACGTCAGAAATTATTTTTTCACAGAGAGGGTGGTGGACGCATGGAACCACCTTCCTGAGGAGGTTGTGGGATCAGAAACAGTGGCAGAATTCAACATTGCATGGAACAGACATAAGACAATTACAGTGAAGGGTAGGAGGAAGTATGATGTTGGTTAACTAGAATCTGCAGCTTATCCAGTACTTACGGAATGGGCAGACTAGGTGGGCCAAGTGATCGTTATCTGCCATCATTGTCTGCATTTGTATGTAAGAGAGGAGAAGCTTAGTGCCAGTTTGTCCTCCGTGGGTCTACCCCAGGCTGTGTTAACCCTTAGGCTGCCAAAAGAATTGGAACATATAAGAATTTTGGACTTGTATATCAATCTGTGGCACAGCAAGGGTTAAAGTTGTCCATCAGCAGACTTTCTTTGCCATGGGTTTGGTTAGTAATTAATTGGGACAGTTGTCAAAGCGCAGTGCATTGGTTTTTGGTGTCGAGTAGACAACCCCTATACATATATGTTACTTTGGCAGAAAAAATGGACTATTTCTATGCCACCCAAATTTCCTGAATAGTTTAGTTCCTCACATCCTAGAGCATGTTTTATGTAGAGTACCCCCCCCTCCCGGTCTGTCATATATGAGGTGACTGTACTTATCTAGTTGTACATACTTCAGAGTGTGGGTTTTCCTTGAGAGCCATGTCTCAGTCAATCCTATAAAATAATTTCTCAGGCTTCCTCATATTTTACATTGGTCAGGTGTGTTAGCCAAGCTCCAAGCATTGTCAAGGGTCAGTTTTAAGGTTTCATTGGTAGGGCCTGAGTGTTGCTTGATGTCCCCACTTATCAAGTGGAGAAACCCAGTGAATATTAGGTTCCCTTTTAAATTGTTTGGCTTGTCACTTTGTATCAAGTTAGATCCTATTTGGGCAATTGAACCTATATAATGGTGTCAAAGGTTAGTAAATGAGTTCCTTCAGGTTGTTTAAATTGCAGTGAGATGGGGAGGCATGCTAATGAAGACTAAGCTAATAATTTCACCTCTGTATTCAGCAAGTCAGTTTAGGTGGAGAGCGTGATCCTTAAATGCTAGGTCATGTATGAAAATTGCAATGCAGTATTTTATCACTGACATTTTGCATCTAGTGTACAGGTGGAATTGTTAAACCTTAAAACAGTGGAATCAGGCAAGTTATCTTGTTTGGTAAAAGTCTACCACTGAATTTAAAATGGTATGTGTCTCGCGTATCTCCAAGACCTGGACACTTAAATCAGCAGTACTAATTAACAAAAATGTAAATAATCCAGTGGGCAGTTAGACCAAACAAAAGCATCAATATAGCAGTGGCGTGAAAAAGTATTTGCCCTCTTCCTGATTTTCTCTATTATTGCATATTTGTCACACTGGATATTTTCAGGTCTTTAGACAAAATGTAATATTAGATAAAGGGAACCTGAGTGAACAAATAACACTTGTTTTTTTTTACTTATTTCATTTATTTAATGAAAACAGTTAACCAACACCAACTGGCACTGTGTGAAAAAGTAATTGCCCCCTTACGCTTAATAACTGGTTACGCCAACTTTAGCTGCAATGACTGCAACCAAACGCTTCCTATAATTCAATATCAGTCTTTCACATCGCTGTGGAGGAATTTTAGCCCACTCTTCCTCACAGAACTGCTTTAATTCAGTAACATTGGTAGGTTTTCGAGCATGAACTGCTCGTTTCCAGGTTCTGCCACAGCATCTCTATTGGGTTTAGGTCTGAACTTTGACTAGGCCACTCCAAAACTTTAATTTTACTTCTTTTCAGCCATTCTGATGTGGACTTACTTTTGTGTTTTGGATCATTGTCTTGCTGCATGACCCAACTACGCTTCAGCTGATGGATGGATGACCGGACATTCTCCCTAAGAATTTTCTGGTACAGAGCAGAATTCATGGTTCCTTCAATTATGGCAAGTCATCCAGGTCCTGAGGCAGCAAAGCATCCCCACGCCATCACACTACCACCACCATGTTTGAATGTTGGTATGATGTTCTTACTGTGGAATGCTGTGTTTGCTTTATGCCAGACATAATGAGATCCATGTTGTTCAAAAAGTTCCACTTTGGACTCATCTGTCCATAGAACATTTTCCCAAAAGGCTTGTGGATCATCCAGGTGCTTCTTGGCTAATGAGAGACGAGCATTTATGTTCTTCTTGGTTAGCAGTGGTTTCCGCCTTGCTACTCTCTCATGAAGCCCATTTTTGCCCAGTCTCTTTCTGATTGTGGAGTCATGAACACTGACCTTAGCTGAGGCAAGAGAAGCCTGCAGTTCTTTGGATGTTGTTTTAGGATCCTTTGAGACATCCTGGATGATTTTATGCTGTGCCATTGGAGTAATTTTGGCAGGCCGCCCACTCCTGGGAAGAATCACTACTGTTCCAAGTGTTCTCCATTTGGGAGATTATGGCTCTCACTGTGGTTCGATGGAGTCCCAAAGCCTTAGAAATAGCTTTGTAACCCTTTCCAGACTGATAGATAGCAAGAACTTTTTTTCTGATCTTTTCAGGAACTTCCTTTGATCGTGGCATAATGTGCATGTTGAATCTTTGTGCTGGCAACGTGACTCTGATGGTAAGGGTCAAAATAAGTGAGGTTTATATTGAGCAGGGCTGGCTGTAATCAAGCCTGGCTGTGTTCAATCAGCTGACTCTAATTATCCCTTTAATCGGGTTGATTTAACTAGGGGGCAATTAATTTATCACACAGTGCCAGTTGGTGTTGGTTAACTTTTTTCATTAAATAAATGAAATAAGTAAAAAAAAAAAAAACATGTGTTATTTGTTCACTCAGGTTCCCTTTATCTAATATTACATTTTGTCTAAAGACCTGAAAACATCCAGTGTGACAAATATGCAATAATAGAGAAAATCAGGAAGGGGGCAAATACTGTTTCACGCCACTGTAGCTAATTTTCTTTTAGCATTATATCACTCCTGAGGCAGGATAGAGGATTTTGAAATCAGATAAGGGTGTTATTGAGCTGTTAGAAATCAGAAACATGTCTCGACAACACTCTGACAAATATGCATTTATTAAAAGATGGGTGGGTGCAATTAAAGTGTTATATCTGGGGAGGAGACTTTAAAAATATTTTGAGGCTTGCCATTTTTATTTTAGATCCACACAAATTAGAAATTTGAAAATTAACACTGTCTTATAAAATCTTAAATCCTGTCTATTCAGGTTTGTAGCTGGCCTAGGGGAAGGAAAAGGGAGATAGACTACATTTGATGTTTATGTGCTGTTAATGAAATGAGACACTGCAATGCATTCGATGGTACAAAAACAGTAATTACACTTACAACTGAGAACTACTATCACAAATACGGGCACAGCTTAGTGAGCTATAACTGGAGGATACTTTAGACAAAAAGGACAGGATGTCCAAGCATCCTCCCACAACCTGATTGACTGTGTGGCAGGAGGTGCCAAAGTTAAAAGTCACAAGCTGCTCAAGTATTAGTGGTTGCTGGGGAGGCATTTTCATTTAATTTCATTTATTCTTTGTTAACTGGTTAAGGATACTGGACCAAAGGTCCATTTTCAGGCCCAACCCAGACAAGAAACAATAGCATACATGACAAAAACATCAACAGTTATACAAGTTACAATGGGAGGGCTTTAAGCCCGAGGTCGATGGGCGGAGTAACAAAGTCACTCCTCCATCGACCTTAAAAGGTCACTCATCCTGGACCCCTCCAGGATTTGTTTTTCGTTGCAGCTGGAGGCTTTGTCCCTCCTTCTTTGCTGAGCATTCGTGTTCTCTCATTTTCGTATCTGCCTATCTCATTTGGTTTTTCTTTCTTGTTCTTTCTGCCTCTCACTGCAGCTTCCACCCCCACTGCCGCTTGTCCCATCTCATTCATTCATTCTTCTGCCCTTCTCCCCTTTTTGTTCCCGCTCGCTTGCCTGCGGCTGTTCATGCCTTTCCCTGAGTCGCTCCCTCTCATCTCTTTCTATTCCCTCCTAGCATGTCTTGTCACTGCCACCCACCACAGCTGTCTTCTTTCATCTCCACATTTCTCATTGCATCCCTCCATGTTCGGTTCTGGTTCCTGCAGCTCACTTGCCCTGGCTAATTGCCTGCCTGACTGGCTCGGGCTTTCTGGCTGCCATAACGTCGCATGCTCCATAGTCCCATCGCATTGCCGACCTGCTGACTCTCCAGCCTGCCATCCACGACTGTGAAGCAGATGTTGTTGAATGTGAGCGGCACTCATTCACAGACTGGCCGATCTCTGTGTGCCGCCATGGACTGTTCTGTGAATGTGTGTGCATACCATTTGAGTGGGCTGAAGGACCCGGGTGGTCGAGGGATGCAGCATCAGGATTCTTGCTTTCTTAGTTTGCTACCGCTTCTATGTTTATGCTGCTCTGTTCTTTCGGCTCCCGCTCTCTTGCATCATGGACACCTGTCCTTTCCCAGTGTGGGTTCATTTGGCCGCTTTTCGCTCTGATTCCTTAGGTGCCTTTCCTCCACCACCAGGACTGCCCAGAGGATCTCATGCACCTGTACTTATCTTTCTGCAGTTCCATGTCTTTTATTCTGTCTCAAAGTTGACTGTTGGGTATGCTGTTCTGTGTGATGGACTGCAATGGCACTGCTGGGTTTTGAACCCAGGTTCTTCCGGCCGCCTGAGCCCAAGTGTGATGCATGGATTGCTTTCTTCTGTGTGCTGAGTACAACCCTGTGCTACTCAGTTCTCGACTTGTCATTGTCTCTGCCCTAAAGCTTTGGTTTCCTTCATCCTTGCCTGTTCTTCCTTCTCCTTTGAATCAACCCTCTCCTCTTCTGGCTCCTCATCCTCCTGTTCCCTCTGCCTTCTGCTCCTCTCCTCTCCTTTCTAGCTTGCCTCTTTCGGGCATCCCTATTGTTAGCCCTCTCAGATTCCCGATACCTCACCTTGAAATGCTCATCTATTCATTTGCTTTATCAGTGCTGCCTTGGCTGACTTCATCTGGCTGGCAATCAACATTTCTTTCTGGTCTACCTATCCTGAATGATCTGCCACCTGTCCATGCTACCTCGACTAGTCCTGCTCTCTTTTGGCCCTATGCTATCCCCTTGACCTCCCTACTCTTAAGGCTGCACTCCATCATCCTGCAAATGGCATATCTATCCTTAATCTTATGCTCTGGCTGACTGTGTCCTGCCTCATCTGATTCGCCTTCCCGCAGTTCTCCTCCTGTACTGGCTGGGTCCTACACTACCCTATTGACCTCCCTACCACCATTCATCCTTTTATGCCTTGCTTTCCCATACCAGCCTTCATGGTATCAATCTATCCTTGTACCTCATTGGTTCCTATGTTACCTTCCTCAGCCTAGCGCCTATTCTCATCCCAGCCATCATTGCTTTTCTCCACTCATGGCTTCACTTCTCATCGTACATCATCCGATTTGACTCCTCTTGATTGCTCATCCTGAGCATACCCTCTAGTTTGCATACCCTCTGGTTCCAGACATGCTTTCTTGGCCTCGGGGTATACCTCCTTTTGAGGAGCCTCATTATTTGCATCAGTCTATCGAGCATACTACCTTCATACAAGTTCTCTTTCAAGTTCATTCCCGTCTCCACCTCTTCACATTCCATATCCGCCATCAAGGATTCACTCCAATTGAAGCCTGCAATGGATGTTTCTTTTGGATGTACCCATCATGACTCATCGACCTGCGGTCATCCTGCTGCATGTATCAGGTTCTTAACTCCAGTCATCATTCACTCCTCCTTACCTCAAGGCTTCTCTATTCACATCGCTTACACAAGCATTCCTATGCTGCCTCATCGACTCCTACCTTGGGGTCTCATCATTTACATTGAATATTCAGGCATACCTTATCAGTCTCAATGTCCACTCACTTATGTTGCTCGATTAAGTCAGTCTGCATTTTCCTTGGTCTCCTCATGCACTCATCCAGATACTCCTTGCTCCTCTGACTTCTACATGGATCTGCTCCTTCCCATCACCTATTCGAGTGTAACCCCCTTGCAAATGGGGGTTTACTAAGACGCCACTACTACTGTCTCTTTAAGAGCTGCCAGCTCGCAGACTATGTTTGGTCTGCTAAGAGGGATGGAGCCATGGGTTCTCTTACTCGAGTCCCACTCAAAATGCTGATAATGTGCCCGGTTTTGCCGTTGCTAAGCAGGCAAAGCAGGCACTTTCTGGGCTGTCTGTTGATGTAACATATGTTGAGTGGGGGAATGGAAAATGTATTTTATCTAACCTGTTTCCCTTGCAGCTGGGACTTTGTGTATTCTGCCCCTCCATTTTGGATCAAAACTGCCTCTTGTATCCAATCGGGAGGGTGGGGCACTTAAAATAGTGTATTGGGCAGCCAACCAGGACTGGGACTCTGTCAGGAGCCGGCTGCCAATGGAAAGTATGGCCAGTGACTCTGGGAAGTGAAGTCCAGGAGTGTGGTGCCTTTCTGCACCGATGGGAGGAGACAGAGAAGACTGGTACTTGAAGCCCTCCAATGGGGTTGGGTGGCACCCAAGTTGGACTCTCTGCCCAACGGCTGAGAAGGCAGAGTCGTTGTGGCCATGAGAGAGGAAGGAGCTCCAGGCTCCTGCGCTGTTGAGTTTTCGCGGAGGAAGCGTGTGTGGAAGGCCAACAAGTCGGGAGGCTGTATCACCGAAGTAGATGGACTGAATCCGCTGTGTGTTGCAGGCAGAGTAGGCTGTACATGTTGCAGCTACCTACCAGGCTCACCCTGTAGAGGACTGGAGAAGCTGCTTCATCGCGCTCGGTCTGTCAGGAAAAAGTGAAGCTGCACTGTAACTCCCCGGTTTGCAGTGAGTGTGGTCGGGAAATAGAGCAGCTGCCTGGTATGGTAACCCCTCTGTTTTACATATAAATATGTGGAGAGTGTGCTGATCACAGGCCTGTGTCCCTGGGTGGCGTGAGAGGGATCCTGCTACAAGGGTCGTGAGTAAAAATCAGGGTAGCTCCCTGTCAGTTGATCTATTGAGTGGAAGTGTTTGTCTGTTTTCATCCCTGGCTACATGAACTGAGCCTACCGGCTCTGGATTGCAAATTTGGGTATTGTACAGTGTTTTCATCTTCAGGGCCCCAACCAGCTGCACCGAACTTGGCTAGCCCCCTTATTGCCTGGGTACCCAAAGACAGTGACTCATAGGGAACTTAGCCTGTGCACAGTGCTCTGAAACCATAGAGTGATTAAGCAAATTAACTAGATTTCCCCCTGCCCCTGTTATTTCCACCTTAAATAAATCAGATTTGGTTGTTTTGCAAAGTATACTGTCTGAACTGTGTGTTTCTGCAAAATACTGTACAGTGTCTATTGCCTTATTGCATCTTACTTTACAGGGGGTCCACAGAGACAAGTAGCTCAACCAATCCTGGGGGTAAGTGTATATTGTACAGGAACTGCTGAGAACTTGTGTGGGTCACTAGTGGGAAGAACAGGGGTTGCAGTGACCTAAAGGGCTGTGACCAAGTCATTCCAGACTGTTCTAACCCCGACCTCTGGGTGGAGGCACCTGCCATTGGACCTGGGCCCCTTAACCTGTTAGCAGTTAAGCAGGCAGGGGTAGTACCCTTGGGATAGTGGCACCTGGGGGTTACATCTTGGAGGCACTGCTGGGATTAGCGTCCTCTAGTGGCCAAGTTAACGAAGTACCGCATCATCGAAAAACTAAAGGAAAAATTGGAGAGGGATATCACGTCCAAACTAAAACCTGACCCTGTTAAGATGATGGTGCATAAACTGATGGTTTGGGGTGAAGCTGAGGAATTGGACTCCCAGAAGACTGTGTTACTGTTGAATGCCCTTCTGGGGATAAAAAACGCTGACCTTGTTTCTGTGGTTGAGCGTGTTAAATGTTTGGGCAAGGTAGAGGTAAAAGGGCGAATGGCTGACCTGCTCGACCAAACCCTGCAGGTGCTGCTCTTATACATTGTTACCATAGACCCCAAGACGGTGCCTTCAGTGATTTTTCCTGAAGGTGCTCAAAAGGGGTGGAGGGTCATTCATGCCTGAAGTGGGTTGGTCACCCCAGGGGGGTCCCCTAAAACTAATAGTTTTAAAGACAAGTTGCTTAAACTGTTAGCTACAGAAGGGAGGACTGCTCAAGAATTACTACAGGTGTTAGACCTTTCAAGTGATCCAACCCCCTACTGTCCCCAGTACATCTCCAAGGTCATCCAAGAGCTCCATCCTAGCCTCACCTCCTATAGTTGTCCCTCCCATACAGTTAGACTCCTATCGGAGACTGAGACTCTTTTCTGATACTGTGCCTGTGCCTTCGGGGGAAGATAATTTGGAGACTTGGATGGACTATGCTACCCCCTTAGTACAAGAGAGGCAGTGCTCTGAGGGGGAAAAAAGGAAGAGACTGATGGAGAGCCTGAGGGGTCCAGCTTTGGAAGCCATTCGGTTCCTGCAGGCCACTAGTCCCGAGGCCACTGCAGTAGAGTACCTTTCCACCTTAGAGGAGGTGTTTGGTAGCACCGAAACAGGGGAAGACCTGTTATGGAAATTTAAGTCGGCCAAACAGTGGAGAAGTGAGAAATTGTCTGCTTTTTGTTACCAGGATGGAAAGGGCCTTGCAAAAGGCGCACCAAAAAGAGGGAGTAACTGTCCAAGCACTGAATCAGGTCCACCTGGACCATATATTGAAGTCAGCTAGGTTTTCCAGTGTGATATTGCTGAAACTCAAACTGCATGACTGATGGGCCGCCCCTCCCGAATACTGTCAATTAATGAGAGAAATTTGTGAAGTTGAAACTGATGAAGAGGGGTGGGAGCCCTATGCGGCAGTTGTGAATCTGTGTCAGACTCCTGAACCCAGTGAACCTGATGAGACCCATTCCTCGAGGGGACTGATCAAGGGGATGACCAAGGATGACCAAGACTTATCGGGAGCCAGACCTGTTCCCAGCATCCCCTGAGCCCCACAGTGGAGTAGGAGTGCATGCTGTTTCTTCTGATTCCCGGGTGGGGAGTAACTTGAGGGCAGAGATTAGAGATTTGCGGGAAATGGTGAGGGAGTTGAAACAGACTGCTGTCAACCCCCCTAAACTTGGGGAACCTGAGTTATCTCGGAGCAAACGACCTGGTCAAGAAGAGCCAAGCAGAGCCCCTGAAGTATCCCGGCAGATGAGATATCTCCCTCCCACCAAAGACCCCGAGATACTAAGTTCTGTTATCATTGTGGGGAAGATGGACACTTCCAGACTGAGTGCCGGTTGCCAGAGAACCTAAGGAGAGTCACTAGCAAACTAATGGCATAGCATCGCAAGGCCTGTGCCTGGTCACAAGGGGGGCCCCCCCAAAAGAGTTTTGCCACCAGGGCCAATACTCGAGCAACCTCTCAAACAATGCCTCCTGAATGATCTGAAGTAGTGGGTCCCTCAATGGAAACTACTGTGAAGGTAAATGGAGTGCCCACCAGGACTGTGTTGGACAGTGGCTCTCAAGTGACGATCATGTTTCAGGACTGGTATCAGAAGCATTTGCCTGATGTGCCCCTGCAGCCTTTAGAGGGACTACATGTCTGGGAACTGAGTGAGAAGGCCTACCCCTACTCTGGCTATATCCATATTTGGTTATCTTTTCCTGCTTCTGTGGTTGGGGTGGCTGAACAAGTGGAGACTCTGGCATTATTGTGTCCCACCACTGGACTGTATGATGGGGTGCCCTTGTTGATTGGAACCAATGCTCATATGTTTGGCTGCTTAGCGCAGCTGTGTTCTGAAAAACAGAGGTCCAAGACTGGGAGAGCTCTCAGAATTCCAGCCCTAGTCCAAAAGACCTATGAAACTCAGAGAAAAGCTAGCCAAATGGAGCACGAAGACCCGGTGGGTGTTGCCTGGAAGAAGGATCCAGAGTCCTTGCTGCTAGCACCAAATGCACAGTGTGTTCTACAAGGAGAGGTCCGAATTAGAAAAGATGTTAAGAATAAAATATTGATGCTGGATGCACCAGGTGATGGAAAATTGCCAGAGAGATTGCTGGTCAAACCCAGTATTTTGCCAGCCAGAGCCCATGCTTTTGCCAGAAGAGTAATGGTTCAAGTCCACAATGTATCTGATCGAGAGGTTCGAGTAAAGTGAGGCTGCACTCTGGCCACCGTGCACTGTGCGGATACTGCTGTCCTGCTCAGCAACTAGAATTCAGGGAAGAGTGACCCCTGACCTGTTTGATTTTGGTGACTCCCCGTTGCCTGCAGAATGGAAGAAAAGGATTAGTGAAAAGCTTGCCCAGAGGGAATAGTTGTTTTCCTTAAAGGAGTGGGATGTGTACAAGGAGCTGAGCGCCGCATCCAGCTACATGATGAGAGACCCTTCTGTGAGAGATCTCGATGCCTGGCCACGGCTGATATAGATGATGTGAGGCGACACCTGCAGGAAATGCTCGCCGCTGGAGTGATACAAGAATCCAGAAGCCCCTATGCCTCACCTGTTGTGGTAGTAAGGAAAAAGAATGGAACAGTCAGAATGTGTGTGGATTATCGTACTTTGAACCGGCGAACTATACCAGATCAGTACACCATGCCACGCATTCAGGATGCATTGGATTGCCTAAATGGTAGCAAATGGTTCTCAGTCCTTGATGTCCACAGTGGGTACTATCAGATTCCGACGGCCCCAGGCGACCGTGAAAAAAATGCCTTTATCTGCCCACTTGGTTTTTATGAGTTTATGAGGATGCCTCAAGGAATTTCGGGTGCCCCAGCCACTTTTCAGCGCCTGATGGAGCATGCAGTGGGGGATATGAACTTGCTAGAGTGCTTAGTATACCTGGATGACATCATAGTGTTCGGCACCTCCTTGGAGGAACATGAAAGCAGATTGTTCAAGGTCCTGGACTGGTTGGAAGACTTTGGCCTCAAATTGTCCATTGATAAGTGTCAATTGTTTCAAACATCTGTGAAATATGTGGGACATATAGTGTCCACTGAAGGCATAGAGACTGACCCCAGTAAAGTAGAGGCCTTGACTACCTGGCCCCAGCCAAAGAATTTGAAAGAGCTTAAGAGGTTCCTCGGTTTCTGTGGTTATTACAGGCATTTTATCAAGGACTATTCTCAAGTGAGCCATCCTTTACTTAACCTTACTCAAGGGTATACTCCAACCCACAAAAAGTACAAAAAGGCAGTGCCCCCGAGACTGAAAAAAGATACTTTCACCCGAATTATATATTTGGGGCCCATTGGACCCCTGATTGTGTGACAGCTTTTCATGAGATCATACATCAACTTACCCATGCCCCAGTGTTGGCCTATGCTGATCCTGCCAGACCGTACGTTCTTCATACTGATGCCAGTTTGCAAGGATTGGGGGCTGTGTTGTATCAAGAGCACACCAATGGCCTAAGACCAGTAGCCTTTGCTAGCAGGAGCCTAACCCCATCAGAAAAGCACTATCCAGTGCACAAGTTAGAGTTTCTGGCATTGAAGTGGGCCATTGTTGATCAATTTCATGAGTATCTGTATGGTGCTAAAATATTGGTAAAAACTGACAATAATCCTTTGACCTATGTGCAGACTTCAGCCAAGTTGGATGCCACTGGCCAGGTGGCTTTCTGCTTCATCTACGTATGACTATGCTGTTGAATACAGAGCAGGCCTGAACCACATAGATGCTGATGATCTCTCTCGGAGGCCTGCTCCCCAGAATAACTAGATCAGACTGTCAGAACCTGATATTCGAGCTTTTTGCCAAAAGTTTGACAAGGAAGAACAGGTATCCCCTGATGCTGTGGATTGCATGGTGGATTGTTTGGGGCCCTCTGAGAACTGTATACCTGCTGCTTACTGCCATTTTTGTGCATTAGATACTGGTGCTTTGCCCTAATTCAATAATAACAGTCTTCGGCTGGATCAATCCTGAGACCCCATGATAAAAACTGCTCTGGAGGCCCTGCACGCGGGGAAAGATGTGTCCAAATTGCGTTCCACTGATTTGAGAACTGCAAAGAAGGTCCTAAGTTGAAACTGATCAATGGATTGTTATACAGAGAAACAGCAGACAGACAACAACTAGTGCTTCCCACGGCTTTTTGAGAGCTGGTGTTGGGATTCCCTGCATAATCACATAGGACACCTCGGCATAGACAGAACCATTGATCTAGTGAGATCTCAGTTTAATTGGCCTAAAATGGGGGCCGATGTGGAACAACATATTAATACTTGTAGCCGATGTCTACAGCAAAAAACTGTGCCTCAGAGGGCTGCTCCCCTGGTTAACATCATCACTAGTGCCCCCATGGGGTTGGTCTGTATTGATTTCCTGAGTCTAGAACCAGATCAAAGAAACATCAGTAATATATTGGTAGTCACTGATCACTTCACTCGTTATGCTCAAGCCTTTCCCACTAAAGACCAGAAAGCAACTACTGTGGCTAAAGTACTTATTGAAAATTTCTTTGTTCACTATGGGGGCCCTCAAAGAATCCATTCTGATCAAGGGCGAGACTTTGAGAGCCAACTGAGTAAAGAGATGCTATCCTTGTGGGGGGTACGGAAGTCAAGAACTACCCCCTGTCATCCCCAGGGAGATCCTCAGCTGGAACGGTTTAACTGCACATTACTCAACATGTTGGGCACTCTGCAACCAAAAGACAAGCCCAGATGGAGCCAGCAGATTAGCACCCTGGTACATGCTTACAACTGCACCAAGAGTGATGCCACTGGATTTTCCCCTTATAGACTGATGTTTGGAAGAGAAGCCAGATTGCCCGTAGATGTTTGTTTTGGGGTTTCTTCTGATGGGGTTCAAGCAGCTACTCATTTACAATATGTGCAGAAACTGAAGGCCCAATTAAACCATGCATACCAACTAGCCCAGACCATGGCTGCCAAACGAAATCTAGCTAATAAACAGAGGTATAACAAGAAAGTGAAAGCAATGGAACTCAGGGATGGGGATTGAGTGTCACTGAGGAATCTGGAGCTGCATGTCAAGCATAAGATTGCTGACAGATGGCATCACCTCCCTCATATTGTCGTCGGCAAACTAGACAATTTACCTGTATACAAGCTGCGACCTGAGAAGGAACTAGAAGGGGGACAGGATCAGATCTACAGTACAGTAGCTTCTTGTTTTACATTGTTTTTCATGGATTCTACTAGGTAGAATGTTATTTCTTTTTTTTCTTACTACTAAGGGGCTAGCAGGGTATTGTTTGGGGCTGTTGGAATTTTGAAACCTGTTTTGGTAGCTATAAGTGGGCTCATTTGTTTGGTTCACTGTGTGGCAGGCTGCATTTTTAGGGGCCTATTTCTTCTGTTTTAAAACATAATTGGTGTAATTTAACTGGGTCTGTCCCTTTGAATTGGAGACCTATATCTTGTAATTCCAAGCCTATTTTGATATGTTGTTGGTGAAGCTGTATGAATTGGAGTCCTGTTTCTTTGGGTAGCAAACCTATTTTGGGGGCTTTGAGTAGAATTGGGATTCATTGTTGCTGGCTTCACTAGCTGCAAAGTTGAGTGCACAGTGGGGGAAGGGTGCTAATGGTCTGACCAGAGGCCTCAGATACCTGATTGTTTCTGGAAGACTTGGGCTGGTCCACCCCACCCAACCCCTCACTTTACCCACCCCTGGTCCATTATTTCCTTTATACTAGGGGTTCTGACATCACTTCTCAAACAGGCAAAGGATATGCACCTGTCATAGCAAAAG
The DNA here is from genome assembly GCA_016271365.2 of Neoceratodus forsteri. Classification (NCBI taxonomy): domain Eukaryota; kingdom Metazoa; phylum Chordata; order Ceratodontiformes; family Ceratodontidae; genus Neoceratodus; species Neoceratodus forsteri. The sequence goes on from CM057458.1 coordinate 1,150,963,497, forward strand.
CAGACATCCAGGAAAGGAACAGCAGCAAGTGAAGAGGACACTGCTCTCTCAGTGGAAGGAAAGTAAATGCAAATCTAGGAGCTTTCATTATTACTTCTTCGCATTGATATTGCATTGGGAAAAGGAGGAGTAGGAGTTTGAGGAAGGTTGTGCAATGGCTACTTAAAGTCTCTTTTTGAGTGTGGATAGGAAGGATAGGAATATAAAAAGCAATAAAGAAAATATTTTGCACTGATAGAGGGGGGAGAGGGGAGACTTGGGGGAGTGTTTGGTATCCTGCATCTGGAAGGGTGGAGGGTCGCTGGTGGGCAATGACAGCAATGGGTAGGGTGGTAGGCTGCAACAACTGCAGTGCACCAATCTTTCTAAACATTGCCTGGAGTGTGGGAGGATGTTTAGTGTGCAACCACATAGAGAAACTTAGAATGGAGATTGAGGGTCTGCAGGAGGAACTAAGACAGGCAAGGCAGATTGGGGGTGGGTTTAGCCCAATACTGGAGGGAGGAAGAAGGGGAGATGAGGGAGGGTGATTTAAGCCAACAGTGGTGAGGAGAGGGTCAGAAGAAGGGAAGCAGAGACAAAGGGGCCCAGGCCAGGAAGAACGATTGCCGGGGAAACCAGGTCAGGAGACAAAAGACAAATGGAAAGAGGAGATAGGGACTTGTGAGAGGAGGCGAAGAAGTGGCAAAAGTCATGGAGTGGAAAGGAGAGAACAGGTTACTATGAAGAGAGAGGGAGCGGGCATTTGTGAAGGGTCTTCAGAAAACAGCTGTGCACTGCTAGAGAGGAAGAAAATGGAGGAGGGAAATTATGAAATTAGAGGAGTAATTGATAAATGCCTGGATGAAACTGGAGTGGGGGAAGTTCTGCTGGGAGAATTGCAACAGGGGTAAAAGGGGGAAATAATGTGCAGGAGGAAGAAGAGGAGCTGGAAATGAGAGAGGGAGATGAATGGAAGCAAGCAGGGAATAAGAGGGGTGGAATCTTAGTGCTGGGGGACTCAGTACTAAGAGGAGTTAGGTGGGGTATCAAGGGGGAGAGGCATAGTCACATTTGGGTGGAGGCCATGCCAGGAATGACTGCGGAAAGGGTGGGACAGTCTGTTCTGAAATATGCTAGAAGGGGTAGGGAGAAGCCTCATTTAATTATACATCTTGGGACAAACGACCTGGCTGACAAGACAGTAGATATAGTCCAGAGGAGGTTTGAGGCACTAGCACAATTATGTGAGGGGGCAGGAAGATCAGTAACTTTTTCCAAGAAACTTCCAGTGCCAAAGGCAAGCACAACAAGAAAGCTGAGAATAGAGGAATTTAACGGATGGCTAAGAACCTGGTGTTGTGCTAAAGGGTATGGGCTGTTGGGGGGGTGGGGAGGAACCTGGGAGGACAGTAGTCTTTATGCCAAGGACAGACTACACTTGAGTGAGGAGGGAAAGAAAGTGTTGAAACAGAGGTTGGAAGAGTATACAGAGGAAGTTGGGAATTTAAACTAGGAGTGGGGGGTGGCAGTTGGGGAAGAGATATGCAGAGACCACAGGTTGGGAAATCATATGAGCTTACCCCCCATAACAGTGACAAAGGACAAATGGCAAGTACTATTGGTGATGCTAGGAAAGGAGGGCAGGATGGGAGGGGAAAGGGTGGAAGGTGGTTACCCTTAATGCTAGGAGCCTTGGGAGGAAAACTGCAGAGTTACAGGTTCTCATGGCAGAGGGAGAGGTGGACATTGCAGCCATCACGGAAACATGGGCCACCCAATATAATGACTAGGACCTGTCTGTACCAGGGTACAGGTTATTTCGAAGGGACAGGGTGATTGGGAAAGGAGGGGGAGTGGCACTATATGTGAAGGAAGGACTGAAGTGTGTAAGGGAGGAAGGGGAAGAGGGTAGTACGGAGTCACTTTGGGTGCAAATCCGGGATCCCAAGAATAGGATTCTTAGAATGGGAGTGGTGTACAGGCCACCATCGCAGATGGAGGAGTTAGACAGGAAACTAGCGGAACAGATCAGGAGGACCTGCAAGATGGGTAGTGTGGTGATTGTGGGGGACTTCAACATGCCAGGAGTGGACTGGAGCTCCCCAACAACCAGGAACAGAAGGGAGCAGGTACTGCTGGATGTCTTCCAGGACAGCTTCCTGCTGCAAATGGTCAGTGAACCAACCAGGTTAGGGAATACCCTTGACCTGTGCTGGCAAATGGGAAATTGTGAGAGAACTTACAATGGAGGAACCGCTGTCAGGGAGTGACCACCACTCAGTATGGCTCACATTGGATATGGGCAAGGAAGGAGTGGAATCTGGCACAAGAGTGCTGGACTTCAGGAGGGCCGACTTTGGGAGGATGGGGGAAGTGGTAAAAGGGTACCTGGCCAGAATTCAATCTAGTATGGACACTAACCAGAGGTGGGAGCTCATAAAGCTGGGGATAGTGGAGGCAACCAAAATCTGCTGCAAAGCCCAGAGCAAGAAGGTTAGGGCTAAGAAACCGAGCTGGTTGAGCAAGGAGGTCATGGAAAAGGTAAGGAGGAAAAGAGCTGCCTTTAGGAAGTACAAGAAAACAGGGAGGGAAGACAGAGGAGTACTTGACAGAATCGAAGGAGGTGACAAGGGCAGTAAGGGAGCCAAAGCATCTACGGAACTCAGGATGGCACAAGGCATTAAGAAGGGGAGAAGGACTTCTTAAGTACATCAGAGAAAAGGAGCTGTAGGACCACATAGTAAGGATTAGGAAGGAGGGGGGTTGGGTGGAAGCAGGGTACGATAAGGCGGAAGCACTAAATGAGTACCTCTGCTCAGTATTTACTAAGGAGAAGAGGGGGGTAACACCCATGGTGGGAGAAATGACACAAGCAGGGGGGGAAGTGGTGACAGATGGGGAAATCATGGAGGGCAGAATTCGAGAGGGTTTGAAGGCACTGAGGGTGGACAAGGTGCCAGGCCCAGATGGCATCCACCCCAGGGTACTGAAGGAGCTGGCAGAGGTCCTTGCAGGACCTTTGGCAGACCTATTTAATTCCTCACTACATTCAGGGTGCGTACCTCAGGACTGGAGGATGGCTCATGTGGTGCCCCTCCGCAAGAGTGGCCCCAAGGATGAACCGGGAAACTACAGACCAGTGAGCCTCACATCCATCATGGGTAAGCTAATGGAGACTATCCTGAAGGAGAGGCTGGTGGCTCTCCTAGAGGCCAAGGACTACAGGACAGCAGACAGCATGGCTTCATACATGGCAGATCCTGCCAAACCAACCTGGTTGAGTTCTATGACTGGGTAACTAGGCAACTGGACAGGGGCCATGCAGTAGATGTCCTGTATCTGGACTTCAGTAAGGCATTCGACTCGGTGCCACATGGAAGGCTGGGAAGGAAGTTAGTAGGCACAGGGTGGGTGCAAAGCTGGTGAGATGGGTAGGAAACTGGCTGCAGGGAAGGCAACAGAGGGTGGTGGTGGGTGGGGAGCTATCACACCCAAGGGCAGTGACGAGCGGTGTCCCACAGGGCTTGGTGTTGGGACCAGTGTTGTTTGGGATATTCATTGCAGACATATCATGGGACATCAAGAGCAAGATCAGTCTGTTTGTTGATGATACCAAGGTTGGCTCGGTGGTGGATGATCTAGGGGGATGGCAGGGGTTGCAGGATGATCTGGCAAAGCTTGAAACCTGGTCAGACACCTGACAACTGGGCTTTAATGCCAAAAAGTGCAAGGTGCTGCATTTTGGGATGAAGAACCCAAGGAGGAGTTACCAGCTAGGGGAGTGCAGCTAGCCCAGACAGAGGAGGAGAAGGATCTGGGTGTGCTCATTACAGGGTCAATGAACAACTCGGCACAATGTAGGAAGGCAGCTGCAAAGGCCAACAAAATGCTGGGTTGTATTGCAAGGGGTATATCCTCGAGGAGGGAGGAGGTGATTCTGCCACTGTATAGGTCAGTAGTTAGACCACACCTGGAGTACTGCGTGCAGTACTGGCGTCCGTATCTGAAGAGGACATTAAGTTACGGAGGGTGCGGCGCAGAAGCGACAAAGATGATCAAGGAGCTGGGGGATTTATCATTCGAGAGGAGGTTGAAGGAGTTGAACATGTACTCACTGGAGGAGAGGAGACAGGTGACATGATTGAAACCTTTAAATACATGAAAGGAATAAACAAGACAGGTACAGAGGGGCTGTTCAAAGTAAGGAAGGGGAGGGCCACCAGGGGCCATGATATGAGACTGGAGCAAGGAAGGTTCAGGAGGGAGATGAGGAGACACTTTTTTACAGAGAGGGTGGTGGCTGGGTGGAATGCGTTACCTGCAGAAGTGGTATGCAGTAGAACAGTGGACTGCTTCAAACGAATATGGGACAGGACAACGGGGAGGGTTAATGAAGGGGAAGGGTGGAAGGGAGGGGCAGCTGCAGAATAAGGGGTGCTAGCTGCACATTCGAGCAGACTTGATAGACCTCTAGGCCTTTATCTGCTGGCAAATTTCATATGTTCGTATGTTTGTAATTCAAAAGATGTGAAAACTATACACAGAAATCATTGGCTGCCAATCGGACAGATCCTGATAGAAGCCGAACCCGTAAACAAACCCCCCTCTGGGCCTGTGACTAGAGCCACTGCCAGGAGAAAACTAAGACAGACTGACAGAAATTGAGTTAAAGGGCTCTTTTCCACCACTCTCAATTGAACCTGATTGCTAGTCTATGTCCGAGGACAGTGAGTGCAATCCTGAATACTACCCCTCTTATGAATTGAGTCAGTTGTTTTGGGGCAATCCCCTAATCAGCACAAGGGATGAAGCTGGGCTTTCTGGACTGTCTGAGACCCCAGCTTTGTCTTTGGAGCCAATGCTCCCGGAGGATGAGGTATGTAGCATCATATCAGAAGATGTGGGTTCATTGTGCCTGGCTGAACTGTCTGACCTGTCAGAAGGAGGAAATGATGTAGGGGATTAAGCTGGTGATATGCCAGAACAAGAAGAATATTTTGAGTGCCCTGATAGTTCTGTGCCAGTACTAGAAATCCCCCCAGCTGACCCAAATGTTGTGAGTTCAGAAATGGTGGACCCAGGCACTGAAGTTACCCTGGACTCTAGTTCCCCTACCCCTATAGAGGTCCCCTTAGCAACCCCAAGTAGTGCTGGAATAGAGTCTGAGCATTCAGAAACTGTGCCAGAAACCCCTAGAAGGACTGGCCGAGAAGTAAGGCCTGTAGTGAGACTGAGTTATGAGTCTCTGGGCCAGCCTGTGGATCTGCCCCTGAATGTGGTACATAAAGGGGTGTATGTGACCCCGAGCTCTCTACCCAAACTGAGTCTGGGAAATAACTCCAGATTGCTTGTTCAGCCCTTTGATTGTGGCACCCCTACTATTTCCAGTCCCTAAGGGGAATGATAAGGATAAGCTTCCTTTAGCCCAGATCCTGATGCAGAAAATAGTATCCTGAGATTTATTCTAGTTATACATGTATATATATATATATATATATATATATATATATATACACACACACATATATATGTGTATATATATATATATATACACATATATATATATATATATATATATATATATATATATATATAGTATTATATAGCACAGTAGTGCTACCATAGTTAGGGTTGAGAGCCATTTACATGTTAAACCCAACATTTTGCACCTTAATAACTTTTGCAACCATTTGACAGATTTGCCTGAAATTTGAATACATGATCAAGACCTATGCCTTGGGAGCTGCCAAGTTTCAGTACCCGGTCGGATACGGTTGCGGAGTTATTAAGCGTGATCTCGTGGTGCATTTATGCTTTTTCTGGAATTCCACTGGTCACCTTAATGGCTCGCACGGTTTACATGAACTGGTCCGAAATCATCAGGGAACATGTGGCCAGGGTCCCCGATGTGCCTTTTGAAGATTTCATGAAAAAATATTAAACAGTTTAAAAGTTATTCAAAAAACAATTTCCCATTATAAGTCAATGGGAAAAGTTAACAGAAAGTTCGACAGTGTCACAAATGCATTTTTACTTTCGCAAATGGCCCTCTTACTTTCGCAAATACACTATCTTGTTTTCAGTTAGTGATCAGAAAAATGCTTGACATTTAAATTTGGGACCCTTTAGCAACCTAATTATTTTTGTATTCACCTAGTCGGACCCTGAGGATGCTAGCCAAGTCTTTATTTGGGGGTAAAACACCCCAGAAATATGTTTTTAAAATTTCTGGAAAAAGTACTTTCATAAAGTACTTTGTTTCGAAAAGAGTGTCGCAAATTTTTGCGAAAGCTTTATAAATGTGAACAGTACTTTTCTAGTCTGTGGGAAAATTACAGCAATATTTGGCACTCGGCTGCAAAAGAACGGTTTGGAGTTTTTGACTGAAATTTGAAGGGGAAACAGCCGACATCTCCCAGATGTGCCTTTCAGTGTTTCGTTGAAAAAATATTACATGGCGGCAAAGTTACGGTACTCCAAAGTTGACACTTTTTCCCATAGGATAACATTACGGTGTACAATGCATTGCAGCAATCGTTTGGCGCCTTGCTGCAAAATAAAGGTTTGGTCTTTTGGGCTGAAATTTTCAGAGAATACAGCCAACATCCCATAGATGTGTCTTTCAGTGGTTTGGTGAAAAAATATTACAGGGAGGCAAAGATATGGCAGTGCGAACTTCTGTTATTTTCCCATAGGATAACATTACGGTGTTCGCTGCGCCTTTCAGGGCCCGTATCTCGAAAACGGTGCGAGATATGGACTTTTTGTCGAAAAATTTCTTAGTCCCCCTATGAGGGGGCTAGATGTAAAACTAGCCAGGAAAGTGATAATTCATATGACTTTTAAATTTCTTTGCTGTGTCATACGGTTACTGAGATATAAGCAATTTACTATTCCAAGTCCTCAATTTTGTGTTCCGAGACTCATTATTTTGCATACATTCTTTGTACTCACTGTCTTTCTCTATACAGCTTTTGGGTAAAACCAGCCTATGCGCTTACATTACTGTTACCATTACCGTTTCTGCTTGCGGTTCCGTACCCGTTTCATTTACCGTTCACGTTTACGCCACCATGTGCATTACCCTATGTTTTCATTTGCAGTTGCGTTTATGTTGTTTTTAACATTTCTGTTTACAGTACTGTTTCTCTTTCTGTTTCACTTTGCGTCACCATGTGCATTACAATTTGCGTTTGTGGGCACAATGTTACTATGTGACAAGACATCACGTGGCGGGAGGGCCCAGCCACGTGATGCTCCCGCGCTCCTGCTGCCGCATTACATTCACTGTTTCTCATTATCATTCTCAAAAAGAAGGGAAATTAGAGGCAAAAATCCATTTAATGCATCAGTTAGGGTTGTTCCACCGTGACAAAAGCAAGGAAATTCAATGTTAGGGTTGAAACCCCCTTTGCACCCCTCCAGCCCACCCCCCCAAATGGAATCGGGGTGTGCATTGGGGTCATCGGTCCTAACTGTCACCCCATTCTCCTATTCCTCAGCTTCTTTCCACATGTGATGGGGTGACACTTAGGGCCGATGACCCCAATGCGCACCCCGATTTGATTTGAGGGAGTGGACTGGAGGGGTGCAAAGGAGGTTTCAACCCTAACATCGAATTTCCTCGTTTTTGTCGCTGTGGAACAACCCTAACTGATGGATTAAATGGAGTTTTTTGCCTCTAATATATATATATATATATATATATACACGTAGGCATCATTAGGTGAGTGATACTATTATACATAATATAGTGCAACTGTTTTACCCAAGATCAATATGCTGATTGCTATATGAAAGAGTAAAATGTAAAACAGTTTAAAGGGCTATTTAACAATGGCTTGGGGGTATTGACGTCAAGCTTCTCCAGGGCAGGAAGGGTGTAACCCCCTTGCAAATGAGGGTTTACTAAGACGCCTCTAGTACTGTCTCTTTAAGAGCTGCCAGCTCACGGACTGTGTTTGGTCTTCTAAGAGGGAGGGAGCCATGGGTTCTCTTACTTGAGTCCCACTCGAGGCGCTGATAATGTGCCCTGGTTTTGCCATTGCTGAGCAGGAAAAACAGGCACTTTCTGGGCTGTCTGTTGATGTAACATATGTTGAGTGGGGAATGGAAAATGTATTTTATCTAACCTGTTTCCCTTGCAGCTGAGACTTTTTGTATTCTGCCCCTCCATTTTGGATCAGAACTGCCTCCTGGATCCAGTCGGGAGGGAGGGAGGGGCACTTAAAATGGTGTACTGGGCAGGCAGCCAGGACTGGGACTCTGTTGGGAGCCAGCTGCCAATGGAAAGTATGGCCAGTGACTCTGGGAAGTGAAGTCCAGGAGCGTGGCGCCTTTCTGCACCAATAGGAGGAGACAGAGAAGACTGGCACTTGAAGCCCTTCAATGGGGTCGGGTGGCGCCCGAGTTGGAATCTCTGCCCAATGGCTGAGAAGGCAGAAGCATTGTGGTCATGAGAGAGGAAGGAGCTCCAGGCTCCTGCGCTGTTGAGTTTTCGCGCAGGAAGCGCGTGTGGAAGGCCAACAAGTCGGGCGGCTGTATCACTGAAGTACTCAGACTGACTTGGCTGTGTGTTGCAGGCAGAGGAGGCTGTACATGTTGCAGCTACCTACCAGGCTCACCCTGTAGAGGACTGGAGAATCTGCTTCATCTCGCTTGGTCTGTCAGGAAAAAGCGAAACTGCGCTGTAACTCCCCGGTTTGCAATGAGTGTGGTCGGGAAATAAAGCAGCTGCCTGGTATGGTAACCCTATGTTTTACATATAAATGTGCGGAGAGTGTGCTGATCACAGGCCTGTGTCCCTGGGTGGCGTGAGAGGCATCCTGCTACAAGGGCTGTGAGTAAAAATCAGGGTAGCTCCCTGTCAGTTGATCTACTGAGTGCAAGTGTTTGTCTGTTTTCATCTCTGGCTACACAAACTGAGCCTACCAGCTCTGGATTACAAATTTGGGTATTGTACAGTGTTTTCATCTTCACGGCCCCAACCAACTGCACCAAACTTGACTAGCCCCCTTATTGCCTGGGTACCCAAAGACAGTGACTCATAGGGAACTTAGCCTGTGCACAGTGCTCTGAAACCATAGAGTGATTAAGCAAATTAACTAGATTTCCCTCTGCCCCTGTTATTCCCCTTTAAATAAATCAGATTTGGTTGTTTTGCAAAGTATACTGTCTGAACTGTGTGTTTGTGCAAAATACTGTACAGTGGCTATTGCCTTATTGCATCTTACTTTACATGTGGTCCACAGAGACAAGCAGATCGACCAATCCTGGGGGTAAGTGTATATTGTACAAGCACTGTTGGGAACTTGTTTGGGCCACTAATGGGAAGAACAGGGGGTTGCAGTGACCCAGAGGGCTGTGACCAAGTCATTTCAGATTGTCCTAACCCTGACCTCTGGGTGGAGGCACCCGCCATTGGACCTGGGCCCCTTAACCTGTTAGCAGTTAAGCAGGCAGGGGTAGTAGCCCTTGGGATAGCGCCACCTGGGGTTTACACGAGCATACCCATCTCGGGTCCCCGCAGCCAAATGTTGCCTCTTCAATATGTGCTTTCTTTTGGGTTTTTTCCCCTATCTCATCATCCTCCCTACTCATATCCCTCTTGTTAATGAACCCTTCTCTTTAACAACATACTTCCTCAAATCAAATGTCGTCAGCCTGGAGGGAAGGTGACCTAGGCCTTGGATCCCCAGAGGTTTCCTCCTTAAAAGGGACAACTTGGGTATTCTTTTTGGGCTTCTTCCTAACCTACCATTAGCTGACGCAATCATTCTTGCAGCACCTGTAAGGGGGGATCCCTCCTCTATGTTTTTTTGCATCGTACCCCTACAGGGTGGTATATCCCACGGACAGAGAGGTGGAAAGCCACAAATCAAATCAGGTTACACAAGCATCATCTCATCTCATCTCATTCCAGTTGCGAAAGCACATTGAATGGGAGGGCTTTACGCCCGAGGTTCAATGGGTGGAGCAACAACGTCACTCTGCCATCAACCTTAAAAGGTCACTCATCCTGGACCCCTCCAGGATGTGTTTTTCATTGCCCAGCATCCACCCCTCCTCCTCTGATGTCTCGTCTCTCTTACCCATGGGCTTCATCCTAATCTATCTTTAGCCAATGCAGTCATTCCTGTGGCACCTGTAGGGGGGGAACCCTCCTCTAGGGTTCCTTGAGTTGTACCCCTACAGGGTGATATATCCCATGGATAGAGAGGCGGAAAGCCACAAAGCAAATCAAGTTACACAAGCATCATCTCATCTAATCTATTCCAGTTGTGTAAGCACATTGAAATAACAGTTACAGACAGATTTTAACAATAGATGATGCTTTAATCTCAGTTTCCAGTAGATAGAGGCAGCCACTGAGAATGCTCTTAGGCTAGCATTTAGCCTATGTTGTAGGACTTTATATAAAGGACTAATTGCTGACCTCAAACAAAGCAGCAACTCTCTTCTAGAGACTAAATTAGAAAGGGGAAATAAAGATTCAAAATGTAAGCTTTTGAACATCAAACACCCTACTGAATATTCAGTCCGAAAGCTAGGTGATAACCAGCCCAATTGTGAGTAGAGACTACAGTGATGTGTGCAACAGGAAGCCGCAAGAACAAATCTGCAGAGGTTATGAAACATAACAGACAAAGCATTAATTTATTTTGTCCCAATATTAAAACAGATGCCAGATACATAATCAAAGTGGGGAAGAAGTGAGCCAACAGCAATCACTTTCCTATTCTCAGATAAAGTAAAATTTAAATTTATACAGTAACCCTATTTCCTGATTGATCTTTTTAATGATAGCCTGTACCTGAAGAGAAAAAGTAAGACATGGGTCCAGGGGTGCTCCAAGGTATCTAAATTGAGAAACTTGCTCTAACAAAAGACACTGATCATCAAAAACAGCCAGCCTCAGAATGTCCTCCAGCACTGATGGCATACCAAAAAGCATGACTTTAGTTTTGCTTGGGTTTAGAACCATAACATTAGTTATCAGCCAGGAACAGATAGCCCCCAAATCCTTATCCAGAGTAATGTAGAGATGGATCTAACACTGACTTAGACTGAGCAAAAATTATAAGATTATGCATGTACAATAAAGTACCACTATGTTTACAAACCTGAGGTAATTGATTGACAAAAATAGAAAAGAGTAAAGGGCCCAGTATGGACCCTTGAGGTACCCCACATTGAATGGAGGACACATCCAAAACAACCGAACCAACTTGGACATATTGGCATCTCTTACTCAGATAATTACCACCCCAGAAAACAACTACTTCAGAGAACCCGAGGTTAAACAGTTTAGAACAAGTAAAATCATAGTCAATCAGGTAAAATGCCTTGGTCAGGTCCACGAACAATGCCCCCCGTCATGCAACCTTTCTCAAAACCATGCAGGACAGTGTCCGTGAACCCAACCAAGGCAGTCACTATTCCGTGAAGCTCACAGAAACCATGTTGTTGCCTAGCCAACAAGTCATAAGTCCCCAGAAAATCATTTCTCTGTTTGGCCACTAGCTTTTCAAGTAATTTACTGAGTGGATTCAGAATTGAAATGGGTCTGTAGTCATCTAAAGTGATTGCACTACTTTTTTTAGGAATAGGAACCACTCTTGTTTTCTTCCATTCAGTGGAAAACACACAAGTAGCCAGTGACAGATTAAATACATAAGGGGTCGATAAAGAATGGAATGGCCAGCTTTCAAAAGTGACCATCTAGCCCACCCACACAGTCACTAAGGTCCTGTCCACAGTACACTGAAAACTCCCCTCTGTAATGTTACAGAGGGTCCAAACCATTACTGCACTGGTTTGCTTTTACACCTGTAACATTACAGGAGCCGTTTTTGTAACCGTTGCTGAAACCACTTATGAGGTGGTTTCAACAATGGTTATGAAAACAGTTCTGCCTCTGTAACGTTACCAGCTGTAGTGTGGACGCATGATCGTGTAGCCCCAGCATTGCCATCAGTGCAGCGTGAACTGCATTGTGGGATAGGGTGCCTACTGTAACGGTCACCCATCACCCACAGTGTGGACCAGCTGTCACGGTTCCGAACTTTTGTCATAACAGTTCACTGGCAGTGTGGACACACTGTAACATTTACTGTCTGTAAAGGTTTGAAACCGTTACAGGGTTTTAGTGGTGTAGTGTGGACGGGGCCTAATTCTATCTGGAATAGCCTGCAAATGTTTCAGAACTTCATGTTGAGCAACTTCATTAAATAGAAACCTAGATCTGTTTACTAGAGACTCAACTGATTTGGATTTAGTATCCTCAGACTGTGAGGAGGAACTCCTATAACTGGAGAAATCAGAATATTTGTTATTTGACAATTTGATGATTTCAGGCAAATCAATAATTTCTACATTGTCTACAATAACTTTCTGAATATTAACTTTGGGTTTTGGGGACAACAAGGAGTTGACATTGTTCCAGAATCTCTTAGGATTGGCCCAAATGGCTTCAAAACATTCCCTATAGTAATCTGTTTTTGCTTTCCTTACTTCTGATAACACCAGGTTCCTAAGCCTGCAATAGAAATACATTGAAGCAATACTAGGGAGCTTTTTAAATTTTAACCAAGCTGAATTTCTGTTCTTAATTAATTTCTTAATAACCAAAGAAAACCACCCAGTAGGAGTACCTTGACAATGTAAAGTACGCAGAGGGAAAAGAATTTCTTGAATTGAAAGTCATTCTTTACAAAACAAGTCCAGTGCGGCATCGACATCCAGGATACATTCAAGAAAAGACCAGTCTATGGCACCTAAAAGGGCTTCCCAGACCTTCACAATCCAAGTCCTTTCCAGAGGTGTAGGAGGGTCCTGTCTCATGACCACTGGTATCCCTGCAGAAGACGGCAGTGACCTCCTTATGCAAACACTGGCCCTGGACAAGTAAAAGTCCTGGTGAGTGAAGCAGATTCCTGGGCTCAGCTAGTCTGGCAACCAGGTCACATGGTCTGTTAACCCAGTCCAGCAGTGAAAGTTGTGAAACTACAAAAGTACAGGACCAGATATATTTGCTCAAGCAGCTAGTCAGCTTCATTGCCAAAAATGGCAAGCACAAGTTGTGCAAGCGGAGCTGAATTCTGGTCCTTGTACAGTCAAGTAAGCCCTCTCCTGGTGTGTAGTTTGAGGGGTAGGCTTCTCCCTCATTGCCACTGGCACCCCTGCAGAAGAAGGTGGCAATCTTATCAGTAATTGGATAGCAGGTCTATAGGTACTGCGTATGATACAGTATTAAAATTATATAAATGATCCCTGAGCACTCTCGAGGGGTATACTGGTACTCAGCAGCACATTTGACTATGACTAAAGATACATGTACTGTACTCCCTAGAGGCCAGATGCGAAAGGGGAGATATGTTAGAGACATTCAGGTACCTGAAGGGAATAAACAGGGTGCATTGCCAGAAACTGTTCAGGCAATACAAGGGGATGACAACAAGAGGGCATAAAGATAAACTAGTGTGGGTGGGAGTGAAATTCAGGGTGGACATGAGGCAGTACAGTGCTCACCACTTATTCCAGACTTGCTTAATGCAGACAGTTACTTAGTATGGATGTTTCTCAGTTTCCAAATCCATTTTCCATTGGGGTTCATTGTAATCTGTCGTGCTATAGCAGTCTGTAGTGGCCATCTATGTAGTAATAGTAAACATTTTATTGATGTTGATCAATGCAAAAGAAACATGAACGTGGTCACAATCCCGATTCAGCTGGTAGGCTCATTTACAATGGGTACCATAAACATGAGACTCTGTCACATAGACATATACTGTTTATGTATTTAACAAAGAATAAAATAAAATATAATACATTCACTTAAATATTTTACACACAAACATGTATGTTACAGTCATCATTAATTACATTACTAAATCCATTATTGTGTGCTTTGGTGCTAAGACTGTTCTACCTTACAGAATAAAGGGAAACCGGTTACCTTACTCACAAAGTCAGGGCAACAACTCTGGGGTCTGAAACTTTCTTGGCTCTACAGTGGACAACTGGACACACTAAACCCTATGCGTATCACTATCTTTCCTTTTCCTCACTGCTAGAGGTTGCATGGGGTTGTAAGTAGTACTGCATTGACAGTGCTTAGGTAGCTGCAAATGTTAAGGTAGTTTTGAGAGAAAGACAGATTAAGTAGATTGAGTTGCAGCATTTGAGCTGTAAAATTGTATGAGCTTTATTAGTGTTTTATTTGGGCTAACCAAGGGACAGAGTAATGCAGGCTAATTCTGTGACATCGGTGGTAGGCAGAAAAGCAAGTGGTGGCTAGATCACAATCCCAAATAGCAGCAGTAAAGTTTCATTTTTTTCCTCCTGATAGAACAGTACAGTAAGCCCAAACACAGAGTAGTAGAGGCATCCATGAAGTCCTCAGATCCAGATCTCAGTAAGTCAGTAACTAGGGATGGTGGACAGAACAGTGAGTGGCAGTTCAGGATTCACAAAAGTTTATGCAGATTCTGACAGCAGTAGAGATGTTGTACTTCTTCCTTATTTTTTTTTAGAAAGTGCAGTGTTAAAATTGTGGTGCAGCCAGGGTGGAAATCATTCAGTAGTGTGTTTGTATACACTCATTTGAAACTCCTCAGGGCTTAAAATTTGGTTTTGACTCCAGGGGGGGAATTCCTCCCCCTCAGTTAAACCAAATGGGGGGAACCCACATTTTTGGGGGGAAGGAGGCATTATGGGGGGGGCCCAAAAGAAGCAATTCCATACGATCTCATACTTTTCTGTAATTGTTGCAGAAAACTAAAATGCCTTAACTAAAATACTTAAAATGATAAGAACACTATGAACAACTAAAAACAATTACAACCCTTAGTCTTAATTCTGATTATTTTGAGAAAAGAGGTCTGTTGCATTGGTCAAGGTTACATATTGTCCTGTGGGGAAAAAAAAACATGTTTCAGCAAGAAATGTCCCACTTTAGGCTTCTTGAAAGGTGGTAACCCAAGCTGTGTTCTGCCAAAAAACATGAAAAATGCTACATGTCCTGATAATTTCAATGGCATTTTTTTCTGGTGGTCATAACTTTCTTACCTTTTGATATTTTTTTTTTACATTTTGCTGTCATCGTCTTATTTAGGTCCCCTCTCTTCAACACAGGTGGTGTCATTTTTCACATCACCCTATAAATGAGTGCTTTCGGGTTGCGCTGGTGTAGTCTGCAAACATCTGTTTATAGGGTGATGTGAAAAATGACAACACCTCTGTTTGTGAAAGGGGGCTTAAATGAGACAACAGCAAAAAGTAGGAATAATATTGAAAGGTAAGAAAGTTATGTCCACGAGTCAAACAACATTGAAATGAATGGGCCCATTCATTTCAATGGCATTTTTTTCTCATGGGGATAACTTACTTACCTTTTTATATTTTTTCCTACTTTTTGCTGTTGAGGTCTCATTTAGGTACTTCCCCCCTCTCTCAAACACAAATGTTGACATGAAAAAATATCAAAAGTTTAGAAAGTTTTATAATCATGAGAAAAAAATGCATTGAAATGGATGGGCCCATTCATTTCAGCTGCATTTTTTTCCAAATCTTTGCCAGGATTGTCCCCCATGAGGGGTTCAGAATTTGCGGGGAAGGGGCTTAAAACAGCATGATTTACGTGATCCCCTCCTGAATTTTAAGTCCTGACTCCTGACAAGCAAGACCTTCTGATATCCTGTACAGCTGCTTATAATGGAGAAATAGAGGATCTTACTTCGAGATACAGCTCTTGCAGCAGGTAACACCATTAGGACTGAAGCCGGCAGGCGTCAGGACCCCACGGAATTCTTCTAGCTAGCTATCTTCAGCGGGGACCGCCCCCAACGTCAGTCCCGCCTCCGACGTCAGGTGTAGTACATAAGGGGACGGTCCCGCCAGATTCCCCAGTTCTTTCCCGTCGTCGACTTGCATGTCTCGACCCTTCGGCTCGTTTCTTAGCGCGCGACACACGGTTAAGTTCTTCCTTCGGGAAACGTTCGCTTTTTCAGCTCAGTTGTTGTCTGATGTCCTCTCCAACCTCCGTTGAAGGCCATCCCTCGAAGTGCGCCTGTGGGAAGCAAATCCTGTTTGAGGATCCGCATTCGGCCTGCGTCCGGTGCCTAGGCCCAGACCACGACACCCGGTCTTGCACGTTCTGCCAGGGTGTCAACAGCCGGACCCGGATCCGTCACCAGAAGGCTCTGCAGATGTTCTTGCTCGAGGAGAAGATCAAGGCCATGGACACCTCCAGGGGGGAATCAGCAGAGAAGGCCTGGAAACACTCTGGAAGACACAGGGAGAAGGTTTCCTCCAAGTCCCCGTCTAGGGCCTCCGACTCTCGTAGTTCCAGCTCCCGGTCCGACTGTTCGCCCTCCCGGGCCCATTCTCAGCCTCCCCCCGCTGCAGTGAAGAAGCCTTCGGGATCCTCTTCCTCCTCATAGGCCAAGACCTCCAGTCCCCCATCTTCATCCTCCAAAGCCCTGGTTAGGTCTGGGGACCGTCATCATCACCACAAGTCGGGTTCCTGCCATTCTGAACCCGACGTCAGGTCTGCCTCCTTGCCTCTTCCTCCCCAGCGGAAGACCAAGGAGCTTACCTCCCTCAAGAAACCGTCGGATCCGACGTCGGCTCGTCCGACGTCGGCCTCTCATCACAGGTCCCAGGAGATGTCGACCGCCAGACGTCTGTCGTTGGTCAGGCCTATGCTCCCTCGGTCGTCAGCAGGGGGGCCAACGTCTGCACCAGTACGTGTTGAGAAGAGGACCCCGATGCCTCCTACCGATGTCGGTCAGGAGACTATCACGGAGGAGGAGTTGACGCAGCCCGAGGACCAGACGGGCGAACCGGGTCCTGTCACACCTCCCAGGGAACCCTCTCCTCAGCCTGAGGAGCCGACGCTGGAACCCGACGACCAGCCACCGGCGCCCAGTCCATCGTCGGGTCTTTGCATTTCTGAGGTTAAGGAGCTCTTCACTTACTGGTGGGATACCATTAAAAAGGATATGGTTCCCACACCTCCTCCTCTTCCTCCTCCTCCTCCTCCTGCTACTCCTCTGGTTCCTGTGCCCCCCACACCATCTGGGGCTGCAGGCCAAGTACCTTCCCCCCAGGAGCCTACGGATCCTCCTAGGGGGAGATCAGACAAAAGGAGACCTCTGTCTAGATCTTCTTCCGGGTCACCCAGCCCTAAGAGACCCAGAAGACGCCGCCTTTCACCTTCGACGGAGGACACGGGATCAGAATTCTTAGGATCCAGATCCCCCTCTCCGATCCACATCCCCTCTCCGGACCCACGTGAGCTTCCTAGATCTCCTCCGGATGCCCCATCGTTCTTAGAGATCATGCGACATATCCAAGAGAACATGGGCTGGGATGTGGAAGAATTAGACCCCGAGAGACTACGCCTAGCCAGGTATCTTCGGCAGAAAGATCCTAAGCCTGTGGTGGTACCACCCTTGGTGGACACTTTTTGTGGACGTCACCAAGGCAGCGTGGAAGCATCCACACTTGCTCCCGGCGAAGCCAAAGAAAGCTGACTGCCTGTACAAGGCTCCTAAGGAGGACCAGTACTTGGCTCAACATCCTCTGGCCGACTCTCTGGTCATAACAGCCTCTCATGACCAGTCCCAGAGACCACAACATTTGATCACCCTGCCAACGGACCCAGAGTCCAAACAGCTGGACACTATGGGCAGGCGCACGTATGCTTCCGCTACTTGCACCATCAGATCCCTGAACTACTTGACCCACATGGTGCAGTTCCAAAACGCCTTGTGGGAACAGGGACTGGATCTGGCAGAAAAAATGCCAGAAGGTGAGTAGAAGGAGGAGATGTTGCAGCTCCTCCGCACGGATTCGGACGTGGGAACCCAGGTGCTGCGAGCTGCGTATGATTCTGCGGACTCCTCGGCCAGAGCGGCAGCTTCAGGCATATGCCTCTGGAGACACTCATGGCTCCGGGTCTCCGGATTTACCCCAGACATCCAGAAGAATATCATGGACGCCTCTTTCGAGGGAGAAGTTCTCTTTGGTGAGCCCTCTGAGAAGGTCCTCACCAAGCTCCAAGAGGCCGGGAAGGCGGTGAGGTCGGTCCAGGCAATGTACCGGCCAAGGCTTAGTTCCTTTCGTAGGAACCAAAGCTGTTTCTGTGGACGGACGCAGAGACAACAGTCCCACACCGGCCCACAGCAGAGGGGCTCCGGTTCCCGCAGAGCCCAGGGTAGACAGCCAGCGGGCCGAAGTCAGCACCCAGCTAAGCCGGCCCAGCCCGCGGGTCCCTCCACTGCCACAGCCTGACTCCTTCCCGGCCCCCGCCCCTCAGGATCAATGGGACATCAAGGTCGGGGGTCGTATTGCGAATTACCTGCCAGGATGGCAATCTATAACTACGGACAGGTGGGTTCTTCAGTTGGTCGAAAGAGGCCACTTTATAGAATTCGCAGACAAGCCACCCTCGAGGCCTCCTCTGCTCTCCCGTTACTCGGGTCAGCACAAACTGCTTATCAGGCAAGAGATACTTGCGCTCCTGCAAAAGGGAGCGGTAGAGTATGTCCCAGAGAATCAGAGAGGGTTCGGATACTATTCCCACTTCTTTCTGGTTCCGAAGAAAACAGGGGACCTCCGTCCAATCCTGAACCTCAGCAACCTCAATCTGTCGGTCACCTACAAGCGATTTCACATGGTGACTCTTCAAGGTCTTATTCCCATGCTAAAGAGGGATGCCTTCTTAGCGTCCGTAGACATTCAGGACGCATACCTGCACATCCCTGTAGCGCCAGCGCACAGGAGGTTCCTGCGCTTCGAGTTTCTCGGCCACCATTTCCAGTTCCGAGCTCTTCCATTCGGACTGTCATCGGCCCCCAGGGTCTTTACCAAATGCATGGCAGTCGTGGCAGCGTCTCTAAGGAGACAGGGCCACTACGTTTTCCCGTACCTGGATGATTGGCTTCTCATGGCCGCCTCCAAAGAGGCACTGTTGATGGCTATTCAGAGCACTCAAGAGCTATTTCAGCCCTTGGGCATCCTCATCAACTACGAGAAGTCACTCCTCATACCGTCCCAAAAATTGCAGTTCATAGGAGCAGTTCTGGACACCGTCCAAGGGAAAGCCTTTCTCCCCGACGACATAGAGGAACGCATCAGATCCCTCATCAGGGATCTTTCGAAGAAGAAACCCATCCCCGCCAGGTCGGCCCTTCGCTTGCTCAGACACATGGCTGCAGCCATTCCAACCATCCCTTTGACAAGGCTCCACATGCGGGTGACTCAGTGGATGCTCAAGGTGCAGTGGGACCAAAGGCAAGACCACATGCGGCATCCGGTCAGAATCACGAATGCCGTGATTCAAGACTGGCAGTGGTGGCTAGACCCAGGAACACTCTCTGCAGGTGTCTCATTTATAGCGCTGTCCCTGGAGGTAATCCTCACCACAGATGCCTCAGGGCTGGGGTGGGGTGCATACCTGAACGGGGTGAAGTCCCAGGGAACATGGACCCCTCAGGAGGCTCACCTCCATATCAACGTCCTGGAGATGAGGGCGATCCTATATGCCCTGCTGGCTTTTCAGTCAGAGATCCTGTCGAGTACTCTTCTGCTTCAGACAGACAACACGGCGGTGATGTATTACCTCAACAAACAAGGAGGCGCACACTCTTACCCCCTTTGCAGGGTGGCAATGAGAGTGTGGGATTGGGTAATCCGACACGGCGCGAGCCTGATTGCAGTTCACTTTTCCGGCGTGGACAACACAATCGCAGATGGTCTGAGTCGCTCCCAGGCCAGGGTCCACGAATGGGAACTCCTTCAAGAGGTAGCGGAGGATCTGTTTCTATGATGGGGAACTCCAGAGTTGGACTTGTTCGCTTCCCCATCCAACGCAAAACTGCCCAATTTTTGCTCGCTAGATCCATGGCCTGGTGTTTTCTGGCGAGACGCGTTGTCCCTCTCCTGGGTGAACAGATTCCTCTACGCCTTCCCTCCCTTCCCGTTGATCCAGAGAGTTCTTCTCAAACTGCGCAGGGAGCACGCAACAATGATCCTGGTAGCTCCCGCAACAATGATCCTGGTAGCCCCTTTCTGGCCCAGGCAGATCTGGTTCCCCTTGCTAACGCAGCTGTCCTGGGAACCTCTGCTCCCATTGCCTTTCAGCTCCCATCTCTTGTCTCAGGAGGAAGGTTCACTGGTCCATCCAGACTTACGTTTACTGAACCTGCATGCATGGCTCCTAGAGACATAGCCATTTTGTGACACGGGGTCTCGCAAGAGGTGGCGGAAGTCCTTTCTGCGGCCAGAAAGCCGGCAATGCATGCGACGTACACCATGAAATGGCGCCGTTTTTGTTTGTGGTCGCAAGCACGCGGCCTTTCCCCTCTAGGTTGCCCGGTGAAAGTGGTGTTAGATTACCTGCTCTCCCTGTTCCAGTTGGGTCTCGCCTACTCCTCTATTAAGGTGCACCTCTGTGCTATTTCTGCTTACCACTTCCCGGTGGGACAGCACACAGTGGCGCAGCTTGACGTCTCTTGAGATTTTTTGAGGGGGGTATTACACCTTAGGCCACCCATTAAGGACCCTGTCCCCCCGTGGGATTTACTCTTTGTCCTGGAACAACTCACGCTCCCTCCTTTTGAACCTGCTGCAGATTGCAAGCTGCGTTTTCTGTCGTGGAAAACGTTATTTTTAGTTGCTGTTACGTCAGCAAGGAGAATTTCCGAGCTTCACGCTCTTATGTGTAAGGAACCTTATTTGATTTTCCACCAGGACAGAGTGTCCCTAAGGACGAATCCTAAGTTTTTGCCTAAGGTGGTCTCCACTCTCACTCTCAATCAGGACATTGACCTGTCTGTCTATTTTCCTAAGTACTGCAATAGAGGAGAAGCACTGCTTCACACCCTGGATGTTCACCGCTGTCTAAGGTACTACCTAAACAGAACGAAACAGCTACGCAAGTCGGAGCAACTCTTCATTTCCTTTGCTGAGAGGATGATGGGCCAACCAGTTTCAAAGCAGTCACCTTCTCGCTGGCTTGTCCAGTGTATATCATACTGCTACAATACCAAACAGAAGCCCCTCCCGGGTGCAGTCCGGGGCCATTCCACAAGGGGGATGGCTACCTCCTTTGCAGCACTTCGTAACGTCTCCACCTCTGCCATTTGTGCTGCAGCTACTTGGAGCTCTGTACACACTTTTATCAGGCATTATAGCCTGGACATTGCTTCACGGCGAAGAGCCGGTTTCGGCCTGGCCGTGCTACAGGGTCTCCTGTCCTAGAGTCAGGACTTGGCATGGATATTTTCTAATCTCCTCCTCCCAGAATGCTTACAAGCGTTATTGCTTAGAAATCAGTCCTAATGGTGTTACCTGCTGCAAGAGCTGTATCTCGAAGTAAGATAGTACAGTTACGTAAGAACTTACCATAACAGTAGATCTTCGAGAACAGCTCTTGCAGCAGGTACCTTCCCGCCCACCTTCCCCCTTGGAGGAGGCATGGCTTTCAGAGCCTTTGGCAGGGGCTTATGCCCTTTCATCTTCTGATGATGGATCCTCAGACTCCCATTCTGATGTCATCCTGTGGCCGGAAGTCTCCTGCGGGAGAACTGGGGAATCTGGCGGGACCGCCCCCTTATGTACTACGCCTGACGTCGGAGGCGGGACCGACGTTGGGGGCGGTCCCCACTGAAGATAGCTATCTAGAAGAATTCCGTGGGGTCCTGTTGCCTGCCGGCTTCAGTCCTAATGGTGTTACCTGCTGCAAGACCTATTCTTGAAGATCTACTGTTACGGTAAGTTCTTACGTAACTGTACTTTACACAGAGTGGTCCATTTTAAGTGGCTTTGACTGTACTTCTGTACAGACAAGGTGGTGGACAAGTGGAACTGCTTGCCAAGAGAAGTGATTAATATTGAGACTGTTACAGGGCTCAAGACAGCGTGGGATGCCATAGACATATGGGCTTGTTGAAAACATCTGTAGGGGTGGGGTGAAGAGTTAAATCAGAGATCAAGGTGGATTTGTCAACAGGTAGCTCTGCCTAGACCTAGCCAGTGTTAGAATGGCAGGGCTAAGGTAGAGCCAGTGCAGACTAGAGGGCAGGAGATCTTTTTCTGCCTGAAAAATTGTGTTCCTATTTCTGTACCCTCATTGGTTTTCCTGTTCTGCCTGATGTATCAGACGAAGGCCTTGTCATTTTCCTTTACTCCCTCAGCTATCCTCATTTCTGTATCTGCTTTTGCCCTCCTTATGACTCTGTTATGACTATATTGCCTCTTTCAGTTACAATATGTGCTCTATATCTTCCTGTTTCCTTTGGACTGATCCCCTTATTCCTTTAGAATTTAGACATCTTTTCCCTGACTGCTTCTCCCACCACCAACTAAAACCAGTTTGTTTTTTGCCAGGTCTAACCTGCTTCTGGCAGGTTCTAGTAACCTCCAATATAATATCTTTAATGAGTTCCTACTTTTTAGACCTCCTCTACCCCATCCATGCCCTCAGTTTGTCCCAGAGCCTACTTTTTTAGACCTTTTCTTCCACTTCCATGCCCTTGGTTTGTCCCAGAGTTTTCCCCAATTTTTTTAAAAATCCACCCTCCATAGATCAAAAACAGTTGTTCTTGTCTTTGTTCTCTGTTCGTATAGAGCTACGTTGAACTACTCCAAGTTGTGGTTCTTTGTCATCAGGAACTGCTTTAGCCTGACCTCCCTCACCATGTCCAGGTTTGACATTGCCAGGTTGAGAATGGCTTCATCCCTAGGAGGTTCTTTATTCATAGTCCAATGAAGCCCCCTCAAACTGAATCTACAAAATCCTGGCTCAATGCAGTTCTGGCCTCTAGCATTTCTCGGTCCACAGTTGGTAGATTGAAATCCTCTATTAGTACCATGGTTCTTAAGGTGGTAGCACTTAATATTTGCTCCCCAGCTCTTTGTCCCCATCCTTAGACTAGCTTGGTGGCCTCCCACCAAGCAGTTCCTCCTCTTTCCGACTACTTACTTCACCAATACTGTTTCCACTCTTCTTTCCTGGGTCCATTACTTCTGTCAGCTTTATGCTGTCATAAATATATAGTGCCATCACCCTCTCTTTCCATATCCCTGACCCTACTAAATTGTGCATATTCTGGGATACTGAGATAGTGAGGTCCCAGATGTGACTTTGCATTGTCCATGTTTCTGTGACTTCCACTGCAGTATACCTGGTTGAGCTTCCACCACCACTACTGGTTCCCAAGACTCCAGGCATTAATTAAAATAGCTTTCCGTGGGCTGGGTTTGTCTTTGCCCTAATACTGTAACTGGCTCACTCACCCTTCTTTTCCTTCTTCATTCTTCCTCTATGTTGATGTATCCTCCTTTTCTTCCCTCTGTGATGGTCATTACTCAGAGGACAGACATTTTCTGTGTGTATTGGGGAGAGCCATTTTGTGTGTTTGTGTGTGTGTGTGTGTGTGTGTATTAAGAGATAGGAAATAAATTCCACTTCTCACCCCAGGAATCCCTCAGTATGCTTGACTTATGCATTATTGCCAGCTGGGTTCAGCTGCCCCGGGGGTGGTGCCTATGCTAATGATGACTGGGCATTAGCTAGACCGAAAGCGGTCGAGGACTGCTGCCTGTAGGTGCTGCTGCTAGTGAGTCAGATTAATTTCTCCGCCTGCTGGAATAAGTTGACCCCAGAGTGCTCTCCATTTCTCATTGCATGTTTTATTTCTGTAGTTTCTGCTGTCTTCAGTGTTTTTCAGTATTTTTGTTGTTTTTTTCTCTGTTCCTAGGAACCAAGAAATCATCCCCTGACAAGGGTTTTCACCATGGTTCCCACCTTTTATTTCTGATTGGAAAATCACTTTCTGTGGTAAAATTTTCTATTTTAACTTCATTTTTCTATTGGTTCCCTTATTTTTAAGGGAAATGCGTTTTCCATCAGCTTTTATGTTTGTTATTTTGGAACCCTTTTTCATGGTTCCATCGTGCTTCGGAACTGATCACAAATTTATATATTTTCCCTATTGGGTACCAAATATTTAGTCTTCTTACATTTTTGGTATGTCAGATAAACCTAAAAAGAGAACTGGACTTGCAGGTTATAAAAACTGCATTAAGTGTTTTAAAATCAAGACCAAGGCAGATGACCATGATCTTTAAGTTGTTTGGGTCCAAATCATAACTGTGAACTTTGCACTAAATTTTGCTCTAAAACAGTTAAGAAAACAGCAAAAAGACTAGACGTTTTGGCTTCTCATTCTGCCCCCCCAATAAGCCTTTTAAAGAGGGGTCCTCCTCTTAGCATAAATCTAAAGGTAGATCCTCTAAGGACCCCCTAGAGAATAAGTCTGACAAAATTAATTCAGACCAAGCCAAACAAAAGAGACATTTAGAGCAAGTTTCTGAGTCAGTGTCTGCCAAAAAGAAGCAAGAAAAACATATCACTGCCCCTCCCACTGAAGAGAAATGGAGATTCCAGTGGCACAACAAAAGATGCCTTCTCCTGAGCAGTTAGCAAAGGCTTGTCAACTTTATCAAACCTTTTAAGCTGTGGGAAATTTATTTGGTGTCCCAGGCAGTCTTTCCATGCCTGTTCCCACAGACCCTGACCAAGGGCAGGGTTTTTATTAAAAGGAAAGCAATTAAGAAGAGGAGGAGGGCCTAGAACCTGATGTGTCCCCTGACCAGGAATTTAGTTCCCATGGTCAGGAGAATTTTTCCTCCCATTACACATTTGTCCAGCAGATGGCGGATGCCCTGGACCTCTTCATACAGGAGACTGCTGAGGAGGGTGAGGATGCAGACTTTCTGGACATGATGGGTCTCCCTCCTCCCAAGAACCTGCTTCTCCCAGTTCATAAGTCCCTGTGCAGGACTACTTTCAAACTGCTCCAGAATCCCAGTTTCATTCCTGGGGTGGATAAGAAAATAGAGAAGTACCAACTAGACAGAACTAATGCTGAGTATCTCTACACTCATCCTGACCACAAAGGCATGGTACAGGCTGCAGCCTGTAATATACCTAAAATGCTTCTTTCTTCTCAACCTCCTGATAAAGAGTCAAGAATACTGGACACCATGGGTAAGAAGTCCCATACTACAACCTCTCTGCTGCTACGCCTCTCTATGTATATGGCACATTCAGCACAGTACCAAAAGGATTCAGTCCTGATTACTAGTCAGAAGGCTTCTGACAACATTGCTCAGGACCTGGCAGAAACTGTCAGAACCGCCTTAGATGCCACAAAGTACCAGTTTCATATGGCCGTGGCTGCCAGTGACAATGCCTCTAGATCCATGGCCCCAGCCATTTTCCTCAGAAGGTTTGCTTGCTTAAGAACTACCAGCCTCTCTCAGGATGCTGAAACTAAAGCTATAGATTTCCTCTGTGAGCACAATTCTCTTTCTTTGGGGACAAAACAGAGGCATACATGGAAAAGATGGAGGAATACAAAACCACCTACAAGAGTAATGCAGTTAAAGAGAAAGCCTGAAGTTCTTGCAGCCCCCAGGGAAGAGGAGGCAGAGGTAGTGGGTAGTACCCCAGACCTTTCTATCCCATGCCCATGGATTACTCCCAAATGAGAGGCTATTTCAGAGGAAGAGGCAGAAGGGCTCAAAAGTGTATTGACCCTGCCCACTTGTGAAAGGCCCAGTCCAAACAAAACTCCTGACGGGAATGCCCAGGTTGCCTCCTCTCTCCTAGTAGGAGGATACTCACACATAACCTCCACCAGTGGCAAAACATTATCACAGACATTTGGGTGCTGAAGTAGTGGGTCAAGGACTTACCATGCTGTTCAAAGAAAGTTCCTATAAAGCAGGGACACAGGACTTTTAAACCTCTAACCCACACAGAAAACATTCTGTTAGAGTCAGAGGTCAGATCTCTCCTGCTGGAAAATGTAACAGAAAGACTGCCTCACTCCCAGTGGGGAAAGGGCCTCTTTTTAAGATACTTTTTCACCCAAAAGAAAAATGGGGACTGGCAACCCATTTTAGATCTCAGGTACAGTACTTAAACAAACATCTGCAAAATCCCAAATTCAAAATAATTATCCTGTCTGTAGTGATCCCCTTCTTACAATAGGGAGACTGGCAAGCTTCCCTAGACCTCAGAGATACCTACTTTCAAATCTCAGTCAGGCCCTCTCACAGAACATATCTCCGATTCAGACTGCTTTCAGGCCATTGCAGTTTGCCGTACTACTCTTCAGACTGTCTTCAGCCCCCAGGGTCTTCACAAAGTGTCTTGCAGTGGTTGCAGCCCATTTATGAAGTTAGTAGGCTTCTGTCTTTCCTGATCTAGATGACTGGCTCATAGTAGACAAGAATCCTCAGAAGCTCAGGCACTCTTTACAGCTCACTCAGATCACCGTGGAGTCACTGGGGCTCCTGATCAACACAGGAAGGTCTTGGTAGGAGTCAGTCCCAATTCTGGAATTCATAAGAGCAGAGCTGGATACCCAACAGGGGAAAGCTCTACTTCCCCTAGACAGAGTAGAAAACTTGCAGACCCTGGCACACTTGTTTGTTCTTTGTCAACCAAGGCCGGCCAGGCACTTTCTCAGCTCCTAGGCTACATGGCCTTCACTACAGCAGTGGTCCCAGGTGCCAGGTTCCAGATGAGAGTTATTCAGTACTATCTGAGGGCTCATTGGTCTCAGAAAAGAGATTCACTGTCAAAGCTGGTTCCAGTCACCAATACTCTTATTACAAGCCTCGGACAGGTGA
Organism: Neoceratodus forsteri; assembly: GCA_016271365.2. Taxonomy (NCBI): domain Eukaryota; kingdom Metazoa; phylum Chordata; order Ceratodontiformes; family Ceratodontidae; genus Neoceratodus; species Neoceratodus forsteri. The sequence continues at coordinate 1,150,990,191 of CM057458.1, forward strand.
AAAGACAGTCATAATCTCTGGGAAGGAATTCCTTTCCAACAGAAGGAGCCCTCCAGAATGCTTACTACAGATGCCTCCCTTTTGGAGTGGGGAGCACAGCTGGCAGACCAGTCCATAAGTGGTATATAGTCTTCCAGAGAGTCCAGATGTCACATAAACCTTCTTGAACTGAGGGCTGTGTATCTGACCATAAATGTCTTTGCTCCTCAGCTCAAGGGCCAGTCTGTTCAAATCAGGACAGACAACACCACCACCATGTTTTATATCAACAAGCAAGGGGGTACAAGAGCTTCCAAACTCTACACAGAAGCCATGAAGATCTGGTTAATGGCTTACTCCCTGGACATGCAGCTAACTTCCATTCACATGTCAGGCTATGACAGTCTGTTAGCAGACTCTCTGAGCCGCATCAGGCAGGGCCACCATGAGTGGGCCCTAAACAGACAAGTGCTGGCCACAGTCTTCAGGATGTGGGGCACTCCAGAGAGACCTCTTCCACTCCAAACACAATCACAAGATCCCCCTGTACTGCTGCAGGCCTCCAGCACTAGGCACAGTGCCACTTGATGCTGTGTCCCTTAACTGGAAAGGGAGGTTCCTGTATGCTTTCCCTCTATTTCCCCTGATTCTCAGAGTGCTCCTCAAGCTCAGGAGACAGCCAGCAACAATGATCCTGGTGGCTCCAGACTGGGCAAGGCAGCCATTGTACTCCTGCTCCTTGTCCTCTCAGCCAGATGGCCCATTTGCCTGCCATTGAGCCACAGTCTCCTGACCTTGCCTCAGACAAGGATAATATACCCCAACATAAAATCTCCTCACATCAAAGTTTGGTACTTGCACAGCTAGAATTCCCTAACTCCCAATATTCAGAAAAGATCCTCAAAAATCCTTAGGCTAGCAAAAAAAAAAAAAGTACCAAAAAGAGATGCTTCCAAATGGAAGATGTTCGCTTTCTGGTGTGAAGACAAGCAGATTGACCCCTGTAACCTAGCCTGCCCTCCATACTGGCATTACCTAGTTCACCTGCTGGCCTCAGGCCTTAAGGCCTCATCACTGAAAGTTCACCTGGCAACTATTTCAGCATACATTTCAGCAGGCAAAGAGAACTCTGTATTTTCTCACCCCATTTTCAAAAATTCTTTAAAGGCCTGCTGCACCTTCAACCCCCACTTAGGGAACCTGTCCCTTCCCGAGGCTTTAACCTCTGTATAGCCAAGCCGACGGATGCTCCATTCAGACCTATGGCTACAGCAGACCTAAAGTACATACACTTGGAAAATAGTATTCCTAGTAACCATCAGTTCTGCCAGGAGGATTTCAGAACTGCAAACTCTTTGCATGGAACCTAACTAAATCATCTCCCACAGGCATAAAGTAGTTCTCAGAACTAATAGAAATTTCCTTCCCAAGACTGTCTTGGAATTTCACCTTTACCAATGCATAATTCTCCCTGGCTTTTTCACAGACACGTCCACTCCTGATGAGTGCAGGCTCCACAGCCTGTATAATAAAAGGGCTCTGACCTACTACCTGGAGCATGCTAAGCAGCTCAGGGCCTCTCATAACCACCTGATCATCACCTATGGCAAGGTGTGCAAGGGCAGACCAGTCTCTAAGAGAACTATTTCTTGATGGATAGTCTCTGGCATCCTATTTTGTTACAGTAAGGCTGGCAGACAGCCACCTCAAGGTCTATGGGATCACACCACCAGAGGCACTATAGCCTCAGTGGCAGCACAAAGGGACCTACCTTTACTCGAAACCTGCAGAGCAGCTACTTGGAAGGCTGTACATACCTTCACTAAGCACTGTTGCTTAGATGCACAGTCCAGATCAGATGTAAAATTTGGCACTGCAGAACCTGTTTCCATAGTAGGTTCTGTTCCCTCCGCCCAACTACACTGCTTTGTAGTCTGCATATGTCAAGCATACTGAGGGATTCCTGGGGTGAGAAAAAAAATAATTTAACATAGTAATATTGTTTCTTCCAGGAAATTCATCAGTATGCTTGACTTCCCACCAGTCCTCCCCTCATATAACCTTACTATTAATGATTCTGCAGTTCTCATCACAGGCAAAATTCTTACTGGGGGGCTTATTTACTGTGATGTTTCACAGTTAAACACAGTGGGCTCTAGGCACTATGCTAGCACGCTGTGAGAACCAGGCATGTTGTTGTCATTTAAAAATGTATTTTAATACAGGTGGATTTGTTGGAGAAAAAAATCTCCATTTACAACAAATTTCTGTGGTTTCATATCTAAAAATTACAGCACTGAAACATACATAATGTATATTAATTACATACATAAAGCATACAAACAAAACAAGATAAAATAAATTATCTAAAACAATAACAACAAACTTTCAAATAACTATGCAATTTGAGTTTAAATATGTGCAAGTCAGCAATCTCAATTAGTTCAAGCGGTAACTTATTCCAGAATTTTGCTAGATCATTCTGAAATATCATGTCCCCCATCCTATTCATGTTTCTAATCATAGGTAACTTTCTTGATTATTTCCTTAATCTAGATGAATACGTTAAATCTGTACCAAACAAACTAAAAAAGTTAATGGATGCAATTTTTTATTATTAGGGTGAATTAGTCCGTGGCAGACCACTGACCACAAATACTCCCTCCGTGCTGTTGGATGTAGCCAATCAAGTTCCTGACAAACTAAACAATGGTGTACCCCATATCCTTTTCTTAGTATGTAGTTCCCCATCCTATAGTACAACTAATCTATTCTAACCAAAAACTTCTGGTATGGATGCATATAAAGTGAAGCTCTGTATTCAAGTACAGGTAACACTAACTGCTTTACCAATCTAATTCTAATATCACTGGGCAAACATCCAGACATTCTTCAAAGGGCTCCCAACCTTTGGCTAACTTTTTAAGGTTGTGACAAAATATATTTTGAAAAGGAAAGCTGAGAGTCAACAAAGACTCCTAAATATTCATAGGTAGGTACTTTTGGACCTTTGTTCCATCAACAAAAGTTATCTGTAAATCCAAGGCATTCTTTTTTACATGAGTACCTACAGAAAATGGCATACTCTGTGTCTTTCTGATACTTGTTATGAGGCTAGAATCCCTCATCCATGTCTCAATAATGGAAAAGTCTGTCTGGAGCCACTGTCTCAGGTCCTCAGGATTATTTGCAGATGCAACTAAAACAATATCATCTGCATAAACCCTGATCTCATTGCTTGTCATATGAGTTACAAGGCTATTTACATAGATGTTAAATAGTACAGGGACCAAAACAGAGCCCCGTGGTACACCTCTATCAAAATCCAACAGACCTGAGACAGCAGTCCCACACAATACTCGGTGCTTACGTCCTGATAAATAGGACCTTATCCATGACTGGGTTTCTTGCTGACCCCCAATATCCAGTAACCTATGCAGAAGAATCTTATGCTGCACCAAGTTAAAAGCCTTACTGAGGTCCACGAACACCGCCCCAGTACATTTACCCTAGTTTAATGATGTAGCCACCAGACTGTTAAAGTCAATTAGGGCAGTGTTCGTGGACCAACCCTCCCTAAACCTGTGTTGGTACTTTGTTATAGTCCCCTCTCGTTCAAGATACTGGCCAAGCTGGTAATTTACCTACTTTTCCAGGATCTTCGAGAGAATAGGGAGCAAAGTGATAGGTCTATAATTAGAGGGAACTGTAGTGTCCCAAACTTTATGTATGGGAACAATTTTTCCCATTTTCCAAAGTTCAGGTACAAAGGAAGATTGTATACTCCAGTTATAGAAATATGTAACTATTGGGGCAATTATGTCAGAACCTAACTTTAAAAACCTAGGATCAATACCATCCATTCCACCACTTTTTGATACTGTCAAACTTTTTAATTCTTTAGCTACATCCTTCACCTCAGCCATTCTAAGTTTGAATCCCAAATTATTGAACATAGAGGTAGCAAACTGTAATTGTGCAGAGAGTGAATTGCCTTCGGTTTTGGAATTTTTAAATCTGGCAATTCTTTAAAGTAATGATTTAATAAATTAACAATCTCTAATGGATTATAAATCAACTTGTCCCCCTGTTCTAAATGAATAGAGTTTCTAGGTTTTACCATTTTTTTTAAGTCAGAAATATTCTTCAAAATTTATTTGGGTCCTGCATCTTGTTGAAAGTATTTTGGTAGTACCTTTTTTTGGCTAAAGCTGTCACACATTTACATTTGTTCCACCAGCACTTAAATACATTCCAGTCTTCCTCTGATCTAGTTCTCTTAGCTTTTTGCCATACTCTATTCCTTATACATAACTGGATTTTTAAATGCTCATTAAGCCATGGCACATCTTTATTATTATTATTACTCTTTTTTATTTTGGAGGCATGATGTTGAACAATATCCAAAATGGAATCAGTGGATTCCTGAATAGCTAGGTTTAAGTCAGGAATCAGAAACACTCTTGTCCAGTCAAAGTTACTAAGGCTATTCCTAAAAGATGTTGCACTAAATCTCCTCAAATCTCGTACCCAATGGTCCTGCTTTTTGCCTCCCCTGAGTTCTTGTGTAAATAAAGTGCACTGAATTGGGTTGTGATCCCCCAAATTTAAGGGAAGAATTTTACAGCCCTCCACTTTCATGTCCTGAGAGATAAAAAACAGGTCCAAAATAGATCCGGAGGTTCTATTTATTTAGACTCCTTGTTGGTTGGTGAATTAATTGTTGTAAACCCAAAACCTCCAGAGTGGTTTTTAATTCCTTCCCTCTACTTTGCTCCCAATTATTATTAAAATCTTCCATTAATAACACACACTGATCCTTTAGTATTTCTAATAGTATGTCAGCCAAAACATCAAATGTGCTTGTTTTACTTTTAGAAGCATAAAAGGCACCAACTATTCATTTTGATTTTAACAACTGTATAACTAAACAATCAGCACCTTCCACATTTTTAGCTAGCATAGCTACGTTGAAATGCCGCAGTGTGGGGTTCCATGGACCCCACATAGCGTCTAAAGGGGTGAAGGGCAGGTACATGCCCAATCCTGCCACCTGAACAACAATATTGCCAGGAGTGCAGGCAGAGGCATGCCTGCGCCACACCATTCACAATGGTGTAGAGTGCTGGGTGTGGGGGGTGCACCTTACACTGGGTAACACCCTGCCATAAAGTATATCCGCCCCCCCCAGAATGCCGCCACTGGGCATGACAGTGCACAGCAGACCCCATCAATATGCCACCCCAGCCCATGGGGCACATACAGAGGGCTGGGGTCAGCTGATGAGGCACCCACCACTCTTGTGCCTCTGGCGCACAGTGCTTTGTCTGCCACCATCCACATCCCATAAGTGCAAGGGGTCCACTAGTGGATCGGGTCCAGGCATCCCATTGGATGCATGCCCAGTCCATAGAACAGTCCTCCCTGCACCTGCATGCTGGGGGAACGGGGCCACAGCCAGGTGACCAGTGTTAATGAATGCTGGTATGGGTACACCTGTCCACGGTCACATAGCTACACAGTAGGGCTACGCAACTCTGGTGCGTACACTCCACACAATAGTGTCTAGTGCCCATTATGTATAGTTCAATTTTGGGCTGTTTATTTTTTTCCTTTTGCTTCTTTTTCCATATTTTTTGCACTAATCTGGAATAAGGTTAGGGATTGGGGCCTTTTGCTCCATAGGCTTCGAAATGAAACAGACTCACTAGCAGCAGCACCTACAAGTAGCGGTCTTCTACTGCTTTCTGACTGACTAATGCCCAGCCATCAGTAACATATGCACCATCTCCAGGGCAGCTGAACCCAGGTGGCAATACTGCATAAGTCAAGTATACTGAGGCATCCCCTAGAAGAAACAATATTACTATGGTAAGTAATTTTTTCCTTCTATAACACCAATCTGAACAATTATAATATGAGTGAGGTATTTTTCTATTATAAAGTAATTTTGAAGCAGTCTTGTGTGTGTTTTTATGGTGTTTGCTTTATTCAAACTATTGGCTCAGCAGCGGTGTCCCCCTGACTTTGAACAATGTTTCCTCATGACTACTTTGTTCCAAGACACATCACTGACTTCTGGCATTTTCACTACCCACCTGATTCTCAATTCTGAATCTCTGAATCTGAATTGAGATTCTGAATCTCAAGGGAATTAACAAGATACAAGAGGGTAGTAGCTTCAGAAGAAGAAATGTGCAAGAACAAGGGTGCACAATTTGAAGATAGAGGGGGGATGGCTCAAAGGTAATGTTAGAAAGTATTTTTTTACAGAGAGAGTTGTGGATGCATGGAACAGCCTTCCTGAGGAGGTTGTGGAGTCAGGAACAGTGGGAGAATTCAAGGATGCATGGAACAGGCATAAGGCAATTCTAGTGAGGGGCAGGAGGAAGTAAGCTGTTGATTAACTAGAATTTGCAGCTTATCCATCAGGTAGGGAAATGGGCAGACTGGGTGGGCCAAGCGGTCCTTATTTGCCATCAAATTCTATGTTTCTATGATTAACTTACAGTACAGTGCTGTACTTTTATCTGCCCACCTACCCGATGTAGCGTATTCAAATAAATCAAAATAAACTTACTTCAGATGCTGGAAAGCTGCCACAACTAATACATAGAAAGGTGTCTTCTTTTGCTGATATGCTGATTCAGTCTGTCATGCAGACATGCTGTACTGGTTTGTGTTCACCTTGCCCCCTGCCACTCTCTGTCAGCTCCTTTAATCAGATAAATCTGCAATGATCTCATTAAATAGAAAGAAATCATCCTGATTAAAACACTGAATATAAGTAAAAACTGACTACATATTACAAACCGAGAAATCTCTATGTATTTGCACAAGTAAGGTATGACATTAGAAACTGGGGAAATTAATAATTAAACTAAATTAAAACAAGCATTTGTCAATGCTGAATGTTGGTTTGCTGGTACTGGCCTTGGTAGTGCAGGAGTTAGAGAGATGCAATAGGATTGGCAGTGAAGTACTGAACTGACAGTGTCCCCAGCCCCACCATGCAGAGAGTGACAGGCATTGGGGTGTGCCCTTGGGTTATTGGCCATAACGCTCATGCCATGTCACCACACCCTACTCACCCTACCCCACAGAGACTGACAAGTACCACAATGTGCCTTGGGGTCTTCAAGCCTTATGCTCACCCCATTTCATAAGCAAATATACTGACATAGGTACAGTGTAGGAGAATGGAGTGAACGTTGGGGCCGAAGAGTCCAAGGCACACCCCGATACCTGTCACTGGCTGCAGGGTGAGGGGGTGGAATGGCGTGAGCATTACAGCGACAATGGCAAGTCATACCCCCAACACCTGTCAGGCTGTAGAGAGTGGGGCAGCACCCTAATGCCCAGGGCATTTGTTGGTATTTTCACTCCAAATTTTCAACATTGGCCATTTGTGATCCCACCTCATGAACAGTGGCACTAAGGGTTTGTTTGCTGAAAGATGATCTTGTACAGCGACTGTGCATTTTGGCGCCACAGGTGCGAAAACAGATTTTCAGCAGGATGTGATAAATGACAGCTTCACTGTTCATGAGGAGATATAAAAAAATGGCATTGTTGAAAATCTGGAGTGAAAATATGAGAAATTGGTGACATCAGGAATGTGCGTAGAAACTTCACAATGCATGCCCGTAATGCATTTATTTTGGGAATTTATATAACCAGATTTTCAACTTAGGCATTTTGGGAACTCTGGGTATGAATAGTGTTACTGTGATTTTGTTAATCTGGCCCGAACATTGATTCCCACAGCGACTGCGCCATTGTGTGCCACATGTGCAAAAACACATTTCAGGCAGGATGTGGAAAATGTCAGCTGTACTGTTCATAAGGAGGTGTGAAAAAAGGGCAATGTTGAAAATCTGGAGTGAAAATATTAAAAATTGTCAGAGTTAAGAGCATGCGTTGAAACTGCACAACACATGCTCGTAACACAATCATTTTTTGGAATTTTTCCACCAAATTTGCAAGATAGGAGTTTTGGGACCCCATGTCATGAACAGCGGCATTGTCATTTCATTAATTAGTCCTGAAAGGTGATTTTGTGCAGTGACCACAAAATGACCTTTTGGGCCAGAGTAACGAGATGACAGTGCATGTGTTCATGAGGTGGGGTCCCAAGAACCCATGTTGAAAATTTGGAGGCAAAATTCCAAAAAATGGCTGAGATTTGCACCAAAGTTAAAAAAAATAATATTTATGCCATTATACAACTTAACCGGCATTTCTTCAGGCCGTAGTCAGCTTTGAAGAGTCCAGACGTGTTCCCAGTCCACTGAAGATCATCACACCGAGCTCTGGAGGTAAGTATGGGGTGAGGGGTGTGGGAGCTAAGTAGAGGGGTGGTGCAGGTTGGGGAGGGCACCACGAAGTAGGGACCGTTTTTCTTTTTGCAGGTATTTAAAAATAAAAGGAACACTGCGGACAGTTTTCTTCTTGTTTACAGGTGTTGTGCACTCTGGGGTGGGCTCCCAGTGTTCCCCATGACTTTGGGCCGGCGATATTGGCCACACTGGCGTGGGCTTTCAGTGTGGCACAGAGTGGGGGCAGGGCAGAACATGCCGACAACTGTCGGCTTCCCTTACGGGCAGGCACATTGGGATGGGCTGCCAGTGTGCCACACAATCTTGGGGAAGGGGGGGATGATTTTACATGCCAACAGGGGGGATTGGGCACCCCTGAAGTTGGCTGCCTTCACATTGTGTGGCAGGCGGTGATGGACACTGCTGCCATATTTATTGAAATACTTCTCCAGGAAAGGCACGTCGGGAGGCATGTTGCTGTGCTGCTGCATGACAAGCTTGTCTCACAATACAGTGTCACTTTTCTTACATGTGGTGACCACTTTACATATTTCTTTCATGAGAGCCTGCATGCTGGCTTATTGGGGAATGAGGGACAGACCTACTAATGCATACCCTGCATTTGCTCACACTGATGCACTCCTAAAATCTACTACTATCACAAGATGTTGGCTGGCGTGCAAGCACGCCAGCCAACATAAAAATTACTTTTCTTTTTTTGTCAGACAAAAGAAAATAAAAAGTACTCGGATAACCACTTGATTGAATATGTTGGTTGCTTGTTCAGATGTTTTCGCTTGTCTTTTCCCACTTAGTCAAAACCCTCAGACTGCTTTCTTGTTTACGAGGTGCATACGAGTGGTAAATAAAAAAAAATACTCCCTCCCAAAATGCTCTCAAATGTTGGCAACAAAGAAAAAACATGTCAACTGATTGCTCCCTACCTCTGAAATGCTGGCAACTCAGAAGTGGCACAACTTAGACCATAGCTAGCAGTAGAGCTACTAAACATTTTTTGAGACAAAAGTAATTGATTTTTGTTCCATTTTGCTCAGTCAAATCTCTTTTATACTCAGTCAGAATGATTAATAATCAAAAAACATGCATGCTGCTGACTGCTTGCTTGAAGATGTTAGCTGTGGGTTGAACAGCCCAGACTGCTGATGAACTCATGGAACACTGTAATAATGTGAGATAATTTTTAAGTAAACAAAGAAAAAGTAAAAATAACTTGAAGTTTCTGGCAACTCCTAATCATACTACAGTTTTGAGCACCTCCTAATCACCAAGGTACTACTGCTCAGCTGAGAGGAGCTGACAAGACTGTATAAAACCAGTATAAAGTGAAGGAAAGCTGTATCACCTTCACCGTCTGCTTTCAGATAGTGCTGGTTGTAAAATCAGAGTAAAAATTAATAAACCTCAACCTGATTCAGACATACTAAAAGTAGAAACGTTCACCAGTACAGTGGACCACAGAGTTATAGTATGTCAGATTCTGAAAGCTGGGCTTGTGCTAACTACAGACTAAGAAAAAAAGCTGATCCGTGGTTTCAATAGAGGTCAGATTATCATAAGTCGGAAAGACGCATGGTTACTAACCACAAACAACACATGTACAGCTTTTGTTTGTTTTTTATTGCTTTATTTAGACAACTAAAAGCATGAAAATGTGTTTCCCATCAGCTTTAACACCTGAATTTTAATATCTCCCCAGTTTAAATTCTTGCTAATGCCCACATCTATCTTTTACCCTAGCACATTGGTGCCATCACTGCTCAGACACAGGTCATCTTTAGTGAACAACCAGCACTCCACCCAGACTAATCCCCAATCCACCGAAAAGAAAATTCCATGTAGCCCTAGGTAATGGTTGTCCAAATTCAAGGGAGCTATTGATAAAGAGTGTCACATTAACCAAGGAATGATGTCATGAATGCATGCAGCATGCCTTGACTAATGCTACACTCTATACCTAGGGTGTTGCATCAGTCAAGGTGTGATGTCATGCATGAATGCATGCACCAGTCTCATCATATCCACATTCACAACTTAAAACTTCAACCTAGCATTATTTTTCAGGTGGAAAAGTTACACTGAACTGCTGCCAACATGGGAGCCTGAAATGTCATCCTGCAGTTTAATATGATTATTGGGATTTTAGTTTTATGCATGACTCAGAGAGTTCTGAGCACCCTCCAACAAACAGCCCTACTGTCTGCCGTCTGGATTCATCCCCCATCTGTTGAAGCCTGTATTTTGGATCCTTCATTGATTTGGGAGATCTGAGGTCAGATGTCTGGATGGGGAGAGAGATCCCTCCGGTAGTTGTGATCCAACATACAGATCTCTGGTCTGTTCATCTGATCCCTTGGATCCAATCAGATCCTTTGGCTCCAGTTGGATCCATTCTTGAGATCTGAGAAGAAAGGATCCATTGATGGATGCTATAAATATCCAATGACATCCAACATCTTTTTTTTTTTATTTCGTTGCTAACTGGGTAAGGCCCACTAGTCACAAGTAGCTGTTTTCAGGGTTGACCTGGGAGCCCTGGGGAGATTAACTGACTTGCTCAGACTCAGTATGTAAGTGAAGGTTGTGGGAATCAAACCCAGGTCTACTGGATATACCATGCTCATTCACAGCTCATTACTCTAACCTCTAGACTGTATTGCCAACCAGATATTTAGAAAAACTGGTTTTATCCACTGGTATCTGACATAGGCAGACACTATTTGAATACCACTATTTGTCAGTCCATTAAAATAAAGAAAGGTAGAGATCCTATTGTTAAATCCTCAGTGTATTAAACATTTTGCAGTATATTACTGTGTGACAGTTGTCCTCTGTTAGTGATCAAGGAACTTGTCAGTCATTAAGGATCTATAAACCAGGACATGGAATAGAAGAATATACTGTAACACAGAATGAGAAAGATTACTTGAAGCAGCAGTGCAACCTTGGACAGCAATGAAAAAGGTTTTTTTTTCTTTCCAAAAAGCTAGCTACGTATTTTGAAATCATTTGTGTATATAGCAAATCTACTTTTCTAGGTACCTCCTATGCTGCACATCATGCGTTTTTTCTAGTTATTGATTCTGACTCTTGCCTGCTCTACAATGGTATTTCTAGGAAAAATGTTTTGTGGATTTTTCTTTTCTTGAGAGAAAAACTAAATTAAAACATTTATAAAATACTGAAATTGTAGTGTAACTGGAAACTTTTACCACCAAATAAAACTGCAAGGCACTTAGAATCTTTTTGGGTGAAAAAAAACTTGGGGTCAAATTTTGTTGCACTCTTTTGTTGCATTGGTGCGTTAGACAAATCTCTGCACATTTTGAACTATGATTAATAGTAGTACATGATTGTTGCAATGTGTGCTCCTTGTGCAGATTTAAAATATTATCATCATTATCTTTCATATACGGACATAGCCAGCAGCATGTGCTGCCCATTGAAGATATTTTTTTTATACACCATCTACAAAGGATTACCATACCTTTGATGTTTTTGCACTTGGTTTTGTTGTGTTTGTTCTTTGATTTAAAATACATATGTGCATTGCAGATAGTTGCAAAACAAAAATAGTAGAAATATTTTCTTGTATTGTGTGTGCATTCAACATGCCTGATTTGTGGTGCTTGCTCTCATTGTACTTATTTATTCTACTTTACTATGACTGTGAACTGTGTCAATGCTATGCAATTGTATTTAACTGTGCACTGTCTCTATGCTATGTATTTTCTCCCTTTTTCCCATCCCCTGGGTTGCACCTGGAAATGAGACTTGGCTCACGGTGCCTTTCCCAGTTACCAGTTTTCAAATAAATTAATCAATAAGTCAATCCTGCCCTTTTTGTAAAATGCTTTTATTTCTCCTGCATATCATGCTTACTTTAATAAGTCTGTAATTCTTAAGCATGTAGCATTCATACCAAGAAGACAGATTAAAAAATATGTTTTTGTTCTATTTTGCTACCTTTTGCTGTTGTCTTTTGCTGCTGATCAAGCAAACTGACTGTCAGTATGGATCAAACAATTTAGACCAAAGTACAACGGTACTCAGTGGCACCAAGGTATGGATGTGTCATTTTGTATATTAAAAGACACAGATACATGCTAAACAGTGTACATGCAGATGCTGCACAATTCAGAGAGATATATACGCATGCAAATACCTTCACATACCTCAAAAAAATAAACATACCCCACACAATACACAAACTAGGAACTTTAAACCAGATCAGTTCTTGCCTCTGGAATCAGCATGATTTTTTGTCAGTTTGAAGTAATGTTTCCCAAATTGCTTTTAAACTGCAAAGCCTCGAGGTCACGTGGGTGCCTGAAGGAAGTGGCTGCTTGAACTTGTAGCTCCATGCTGCCTCCTTTTTTCTCCCCTCCATTCTCTGCTCTAACTGAATGGGATCTTTCTGTTCTACAAGTCCTGGAAAGCTGAGTTGCACTGCAAGTTGGAGATGAACCACCTGTTGATCTTTCTACTTTGCAAAAACACAAAAAAATCAATTAATAACCCCCCCAACAGCCAACTCTCAGACTTGAAAATGGTGTCTACCAGAGATCGCAATGCCAAACTGACAGACCTGGTGAGGCAAGCGTTTTACTAATTTAGCAGATTGCTTATTCAGTAGAAGCTATTTGAGCTACACTGACAGATACCCAAGTGAGTCTGATTGCCCTTACCACAAGAGTGGACAAAATGGAACAGTCCCTTGCTGATGTAGTGGCTCACAGCTCTGCACAGGGCCAGCATCTTCAAGCTGCAGAGACTTAGAACTCCTGGTTCACTGCCAAACTCTAGGGCCTGAAGGGTAGAGGGCAGCAGAAGAATCTCTGTATTATAGGCCTTCTAGAGGGACTAGAAGGATGAAACCTTGTACAGTTTTTGAGAGGAATCTGCCCAAAAGGCTGCAGCTGTCACTGGAGGAATACGACTTTGAGATTGAACATGCTCATCGGATCAGCCATGCTCAGGCATTTTGCTCCTCCTCAAAGCCCCGACCATTCATCTTCAAGTTGCTCTACTTCCAGGATAAGGAGCTAATACTACCCAAAGCTTCGCAATTGAAGGACATAATGGTCAGTGACTCCCCCTATCTCATTGTACCCCAGTTATCCTAAGGGCATTCTGGAGCAATGGCAGGACTTTGATAAAATCAAATGGGGCCTGCGTAACTGGGGCATTACTTATGCCCTTCTGTATCCTGCCACTCTTGTCTTCATCCTTCATGGACAGGTCCTGCAATTTCTGACCACAGAAAAAGTGGATCATTATCTTTAAATGCACTTAGGGCCACCGCTTCCTTCAGATGCCACAGCCGAGCTGTCACCAACCATCGAAAACCAGATGGATACCTGCACCCAGAGGATACATGACACTCCTATGAGATGAATCTCTAAATTAATGGAGCCTTAGCTGTGTACACTAATTCTTTTGTATTAAATAGGGGGTGTATCCTCTGGAGTGTCATTACTAATCTTGTATTAACATCTGTTGTGAGTATGACTAGTGCCAATCACCTTAGATTAGTGTCATGGAGTGTGAGGGGCCTTAACAATCCCAAAAAACACAGGACTATCCTCCAATTCCTTCATGATATGCCATGTGATATTGTTCTCCTTCAGGAGACATATCTGGTAGAAAAAGACTCAACTGTTGGGTCGTACTGTATGTGGGTGGGACAGTACTACCTATGTGCCTACTCTGCTTGGCAAAAAGGCATTTCTTTATTATGTGGGAAAAGCCTACACCTTGGCATATTCTGGAAATTTAAAGATACTGAGGGTCATTTTGCATTAATCTCTAGTAACTACTTAGTCCTTCCCATTGTTTTGGGTAGTATTTTTGCCCCCAGTGAGCTGGACCTCTAATTCTTTCATTCAGTTTTGGTTGAACTCCCAGATACCCCAGCATCTATTGTATTGGGCTGTGACCTCAATCTGGCATTGGCCCCTCAGTTGGACTGTATGGGTCCAGGACCCCGCTACAAGATAACCCTCTCAAAACAAGTGTCCACTCATTTTCAAGAGTGTGGCTTCCATGATATATGGAGGGTCCTCCATCTGTCTGTTGTTGTATTCTAGTCTCTTAATTGCACATGCTAATAGCCTCCTGCACCCCCATGCTCTAACTCCCTAAACCCTGTTCCATTTTATCTGGCTGTCCTTGACCCCTTCATCACTCTCCCTAGCCATTCACACCTCTCTCTCCCTAATGGCACTTGCTCCTTGGCCATCTCCTCCATCCCCCTCCTGCACCCTACCTTCTAACCCATTAATCACTGGTCCCTTCTTCTCCTTACTCATTCTGCCCATCCTACAATCCATCCCTAATCATTTGAACCCCATCCCTAGTCCACATTGCCCAATCTCCCCATGGTTACCAGTAACATGCTCTAGTTTACCCCTAAGGGTGGGGTCACAGGGAGTGGGACTCCACCCAATTGACATAGTTGGCGGTGGAGCAGGGTTTGACACTCAGGGTTGTTATTGTTGTGTGCTGTATGAGGGGCAGGGATGTGCAATGATAGCCTGTATCCACCCCCCCAGAACAGCACTGGCAGAGTGGATCCTTCCAGCCTTCACTAGGAGTCTGTAGCTTGCCAGACACACTACCCCCCCCCCCCAGGAGAAGGAGAGCACTCCCTAGGATGCTCAGTCCTTCTCCACCCCAGCTTGCCCTCCCACATTCTGACTCCCTTCCTGAACCCAGATCATCAATGTCACAGATGGATGCACTGACTTTGCCAGCGGGCCAGCTTTGTTGACAATTTCTATGATTCTGTGATTCTATAGCCCAAAACGCCCCTTGAAGCCCACATTTAAGAGCAGGACTCACCCAGCTAAAAACTGAGATAGAAGATATTTTGCAGCACAGAACCGAATATGTGCTCTACAAATTAAATCAAAAGCATTAGGAGGCTGGTGAATTCCCGGGGAAATTTTTAGCATCACGGCTCTGTACCCATACTATGGAAATGTATGTTCCCCCTCATTATAGACTCCACTAGTACACTGTTGATAGCGCTGAATGACATTAATCAAGCTTTCCAAGATTATTACAAGTCCCTTTACTCGTCAGAAGGTACTCCTATCTAGATCAGTATTCCTCCTTTCATGCTGGCCTACAGCCTCCCACAGTACTGGACTATCACATCTCTGCCCTGGGAGCCCCTATTCAAGTTTCAAAGGTTGCACAGGCAATCCGTAGCATGGCACAGGACAAATCACCTGGCCTGGATGTTTTTTTTCATCTGAATTCTACGCGGCCTTTTCAGATCTTCTGACACCACGGTTGGCCCTTGTGTTTAATGAAGCTTTGAAGGCTAGGACACTTCCTCATACCTTTTCAGAGGTGATCATTACCCTTATCCCCAAGAAGGGCAAGGATAGTATCCTTTGGTCCCAATTTCAGCCAATTTCCTTACTTAATGTTGACGTGAAATGTTTTGCCAAAGTTTTAGCTAAGCGTCTGGAACCAGTCACTCCCCCTTTTGATACATCCAGACCAATTGGCATTGTATCAAGGAAGTTAGGGTCAGATAATATTTGCCAGACCGTTGACCATTGACCTGATCTGGGAAGCCCACTGCCACCCTTTCACTTGATGCCGAGAAGACATTTGACAGTGTAGTGGGAATACTTGTTTCATATCTTAGCTAGGTTTGGCTTCTTCCCTCCCTTATCTCATTGGTTCAGCTTTTGTACAGTGTGCCCATGGCTACCATCCTCACAAATTAATTTTTATCTCCCTATTTTCCTCTTCATAGTGGCACCAGACATGGATGCCCTCTCACCTCTTTCCTTTTCTTTCTTGCTGTGGAACCTCTGGCCATCAGAATCAGAGCCAGTCCTAGTTTCCCTGGATAGTGATGGGTGACTCCTTTAGCAAAACTGCACATTTTGCACATGATGTCACCCTTTTCCTATCTAATCTCTTTACTTCCCTCCCTGTCCTGCAAGAGATTGTCTCTCACTACTCATCCCTCTCTGGTTACAAGCTAAACAGTACTAAATCCCAGTTGCTACCCCTCAACAATACCTGTACGGAGTTGTGTTCAGCCTACTCTCATCAGTGGGCTCCGGATGGTGTTGTATGTTTGGGAATTATTCTCAAGCTTACACTGCCTGCCAGTCTTTCAGCCAGTGCCCAGAAAATGCTAGATGCTCTAGATGCCGATATTCTCAGTTGGAAACACCTTACTCTTCCCCTCTGGGGTAGAGTCACTGCACAGAAGCTGGTGGCTTTCCCCAAATTTCAGTATTCACTGGCAGACCTGCCCCTGGACCTCCCTGGTCACTTTTTCAAGAACCTCTCATCTAAGCTGTCTGCATTTACATGGGCAGGTAAACCTTCCAAGATAAAGCTTAAGACTCTGCAGCATCCATGGAGAGATGGGGGACTCGGTCTCACTGACTTTAAATTGTTTCATGACTTATTCATCCTGCTCCAGGCAGTGCTTAGTTATATTCCCCGACTGACCTCTATTCAACCCAGTTGAATCTCTGTAGAGTTAGCTCAAGGCTGACTGCCAGTTCCACAGGCTGTGATTTTTCCCAGTTGGTTACTCCATGCAGGCATCTCTCCCTGTGTGCGATACATAAGGCATATTTGGAATCGGTATCTTGGTCAAGTAGGTTGGGAAGCCCAAGTTTCTCTAACCAGACCCCTCTGGCTAAATCTCACACTATTTATTTGTGGTAAACCTAGCTACTGGAAGGACTGGAAAGAGAGGGGTATCACAGTTGCCCAGGACCTTATTGATATGGAGGTGGGCTTCTTTTCCTCTTTTGCTGCTCTCCAATCAAAATACAGTCTGCCTTAGACTCAATTTCAGCAATACCTACAAATTCCTGATTTTATAAAGCAAAAATTTGCCAAGAACCTTACCCTTCCTATACTGCATCTCCTGGACCAATGTATTGCCACTTTGGATGGTCCCCAACACTTGATGGCCAAACTGAATTCCTTTGGGCTCCTGCCTGTCCTCCTCCTGTAGCTGTGGACCTGAAAGATAAGTGCAAACTAGAACAGGGCATACTGATTCCCTCCTCAGACTGGGCACAGGTGTGGACCATTGCCCGCCAGTCTGCTAGGGATAACAGGTCTAGTCCATCTAATTTAAGATTTTGCATCAGGCTTATAGGACCTCCCAATGGCTTTATCGAGCTGGCCTCTTGGATAACAGTGACTGTTCGAGGAGTTCTTCACCCCAAGCATCCCACATTCTTTGGTCTTCTCCTAGCATAGAGCTTTTCTGGAGCAGAATATGGACTACCTGTTCCATGATTATTCTAAATTTACGAATTCAAGACCTGGCTCTCCTGGGATCCCTCAGGCAAACCTTTCCCTGGCCAAACTCCTCTGGCTAAACTGTGCACTGATAGCAGCTAAACTTATATTGCTGCAGCACTGGAGAGACTCTGATACCCTCTCCTATGAGGAATGGTTCAATCTCCTGACTTTTACTGCCTGTTACAAAAAAAAAAATTCCCAATACATTTTGGGTAAACTGCCAGTTTACTAGAAAATTTAGCAGCCCTTAATTGATAAATTTCCCCCAGATGACTCTGCTTCTGCAGTGACATAATGGTTGAATCCCCATACTAGAATACATTTGGGCCCAATCAGCTCTCTGTCCATCAACCCCACCCCACGACCTCTGACTTTGTAAGACTTTCCTGCTAGCCTTCCCAGCTGTCTCTTCAGCCTCTCCCCCTTCCCCCTCCCCCCTCTTCCACCCCCCCATATTGCTTTTCAGTTACTAGTGTCACATTCCACTATTCTGACATGGGTGTTATTAGTTAACCTTTTCAATTCTAAGTAGGCAATATATGAGGTATTGTTTATTAGACTGTTCTTTTAGTTGAATGGGTTGATTTACTATTATCATCAAGGCTCCTATAATGTGCATGTATTGGATAATATTTATATTTTCATCCATTTTTATTATTTTGTTGATTTATGATTATATTTGTTTATATGATTAGCTAACTACTGGATGTGGATGTACAGTATCTGAATAATATTGTATGTGTTCTAATTTGGAAAACTCAATAAACACTTTTATGGCAAAAACAAACAAACTTTAAAGTCTTATCTGGTACTTTTTAAATTATTAGCAGTGTAGAAATTCAAAGCTTGCTGAAACTCTATTATTGTCAGCATTGACATCTAACAGTTTATCTCATACTACATAAAGTGTAGTGAGAAAGAGCAAATGTTCCCACTGAGATCAGATTTAGGCTTATAAAGTAGAAGTAAGAAATGGTTCAGTGTTAACATAAAGTGTAGTGAGAAAGAAAAGTAAAATGCTTACAGCTGGGAACAAAACTCAGCCTCTTACCCTCTACTGCTTGGTAGCTTGTAGTGCAGTCACTTTTGTAAGATTCATTGACAAGAGATGCATGCTGTGGCAAAGAACATCCAGCAGTGGGTACAGACCCCCCCCCACGCAATTCATTTAGTAATGAAAAGTCTGTTAATTTGAAGTAATGTTTCCCACATTACATTCAAACCTCAGTATCTCAGCTTGAACTTTTCAAGTTATTTGCAGTGTAGAATTTCAAACCTTGTTGTAACTCTGTCACTATAATTAACAATGACATCTAACAATTTCTGTCATACTAGTGTACATAAATTGTAGTGAGAAAGAAAGAAATAGTTTTGTATTGGGGATCAAATCAGATCCCTTACCTCATTACCGTACTGCTTGGTAACCTGTAGCTCTACCACTGAACTAAGGATCGTTGATAAGAGATGCATGCTGTGGCAAAGGACATGTATCAGCAAGTGCAGACACTCTTACACAGGCTTTCAAATGAAGGCATAGTGTGGAAGCTGGAGGTGGTGCGTGGCAAGCAGCCATCCAGCTAAGAACAATGAAGAATAGTCCTGCACTTGGGGAGTTGAACAAAAGTAGTGGCAAATGCTGAATAAAGTTAAAGTGATTTTGTTTCAGTACTAGTGGAAGAAAACCAACTAGAACCCTCTGCCCTGGTGCTTCAACCCACATTGGATCTTCATCAAGGGGTGGATCTAGAAGGTAAGAGAACAAGCACCCTTTTATACAAGTGTTCCTTAAAGCTGTATACACCCTTTTTTGAGAAACAGCATTCTCAACTTAACACCCTTACACAGCTGCAGTGGACTGTAGTAATGAACAGTCTTTCAACTTGAAGTAATGTTTCTTGAGTTGCATTCCATCCTCAAAGTTTCAACTGGAACTTTTCACATTTTTTGCAACATAGAACTTAAACGTTGCTGAAACTATATCACTAACATCGGCAATGGCGTCTAACAATTTCTGTCATACTACCTAAATTGTAGTGAGAAAGAAAAAATGTTCCATACTGGGGATGGAAATCATGTCCTCTACTCACTACTGCTTGATAACCTGTATCTCTACCACTGTAATAAGATTCCTTGACAGGTGATGCATGCTGTAGCAAAGGACATCCAGCAGTGAGTTCAGCCCCCCAACACACACAACTCCAGTGGATTTTAGTGATGGGCAGTTTATTAATTTAAAGTAATGCTACATGAGTTGCATTTCAAACGATAAAGTCTCAGCTGGAACTTTTCAAGCTATCTGCAACATTGAACATTGAACCTTGCTGCAATTCTATAATTAACAACAGCAATATTATCTAACAATTTCTCTAATGCTACATAAATTGAAGTGAGAAAGAAAAACTCCTTCCATACTGCAGATCAAACTCAGACTTGTGTAAGTTGTAAACCCTATGACAAGTCCTAAAAGTCCTATCACTGACATCATCAGTGTATTTTATTTATTTTAATAACTGAGTAGGTGTACTGGTACCAAGGTGCCTTTTTTTCAGGCATGACCTGGGTATTAGATAGTACACATAAAATAGTGGACGTGTTGCAAATATATATATATATATATATATATATATATATATATATATATATATATATATAATTCTTTGCAAAAAACTTTGTTAATGCCCCAGTTAGGGTACCTGAATGGCACAAAAGTAGGGAAATGTAGCATTAAGCATTCTAACCCTAACTGCTCACCCCCACCCCCAAGCAGCAAAAGGAAAAAAACAGTAGGGTGTTGGGTCTCTGGAGTCTTGGAGAATCTGTGGTGGGGTCTTCCTTGGGGTTGTCAACACTAATGACTCATGTCTTCTAATATCTTAAAAAATGATAGCAGTAAACCACTTGTAATTATTCATACCAGTACAAATAGTATTTTATATGACTCAATCCATAAAATTCAACAAGACTTTGTTGCTCTTATTAATAAGTTAGTTGACCTAGGGTGTGAGATTATGTTTTCTGAGCTATTGGCTATTGCCAGAGCATCTGACTTCCATCTCAAGAAAATTAAGATTACAAATGAATGGCTGTGGAAATGGTGCACGAAACAAAATAGAATTTGTACTATATTACACATTGGGAGGAATCCACTGACAGATTTGAATTGTTTGGTTGGGACAGGCTTCATCTTAATAGAAGAGGTAGCTCCTTGTTGGGTAAACACATTGTTAACTCAATTAATAAACATTCAAACTAGTTAGCCGGGGTAGAGGAGTAGGTACCCTCTCTCCCTCCACAACAGAGATTCTGTTCTAATATTCAGGGGGAGGTACAGGTACCCTCTGTCCCTCTACAACAGACATACTGTCCAAATAACCATATTTCACACAGATTAAACTGCATGTACTTTAATGCCAGGAGTCTTACTCACAACATTGATGAACTAAGGATTAGAATTACTCAGGAGCAAGTTGACCTAATATCAATTCCTGAAATATGGTGGGACAGTAAAAGTTCATGGTACTTCTCCCTACCAGAGTTCAACTTATTTAAAATGAATCGCATTTGCAAAAAAGGAGGAGGAGTTGCCTTGTTCGTCAACAGTAATTTGAACGCTTATGTTATTTCTGACAAAAGCTCATGGTTGTAATACAGAAACTTTATGGATTAAATGCCCAATTCATGATTCGGACCCGTTAATAATTGGCACTTTCTATCGCCCTCCTAATTCCACTACCACAGTATCTGATGCCATTTTTCTTGAAATTGAACAGGCTAATTGTCTGTGTGATATACTTTTAGGAGACTTCAATTTAGGTGAAATTAATTGGGCTAATGGTATTGCTAATTCTACAATAGGAAATAGACCAATCTCCTTGTGTGTTCAGTTACAATTAAAACAGAATATCATTTTCCCCACCAGAGGAGACAGAATTCTTGATTTAGTTCTTGGCAGTGATTCTCTTAACATTAATAATATCACTGTTTCTTCTCCTGTTGGGCAGAGCAATCAAAATATGAATCATTTTTTGATACATAAACATTTTTCATATAATAAAGAGTCAACAACATTTTTTTTCTACAATAAAGCTAATATAATTGAAATAGTATCTGCCTTAGAAGGAGCTGATTAGGTCTCTGAATTTAACAATAATTCCATTAAGACATACAGGAAAAAATTAAAAACAAAGCTTTCATGTTTAAGACACAGGTATATACCCACCCACCATAAATATAATATAATATGTCTAAACTTTCTCCTAAATGGATGAATTATTCATTTAAAAAACTAATAAAAAAAGAATTGAAAATACAGCTTATATTTAAAATCTAAACAAATGCTAATTGGACTGCATGTCTTCACATTCAAAGAAAATGTAAAAGGAATATAAAAAAATCTAAGTCTAGGTGGGAATTTAATTTAGCCAATACTGCAAACAAAACCAATAGCAAACAATTTTATGCAAATTTTATGCAACTCTTAAAAAAAAAACAATCAGCAAAGTAGGACCAATTCTCTCATGCACTGAACTAGTTCATGATGAGGCAAACATGGCAAACTTATTCAGTAATACATTCTGCCAAATATTTAGTGCAATCTGTAGCCCCAATGTTATTACTAGCAATATAAGTAACAATAAGCAGTGTAATACCAATTATGCTACTTTTCCTTTAGAAGATATATGTTCAAAACTACTATCTCAAAAAGGGAAAACCAGTTTCGCCCCTGATAATATTGCTGGACACTTTCTTTATTTACTAGCATATGCATTCAAAGTACTATTTGATGGCTACCTCTCTGAAAATTTTGTACCAGCAGACTAGAACATAGCAAATGTTATACCTTTACATAAAAAAGGTTTAAAAATATATTTGGAAAATTATCGGCGTATTAGCCTGACCTTTCCTATTAGCAAAGTTATAGAAAGTCTCATTAAGGACATAATCTCCCCAGTTTTAAACACTCATGATACTGGGCAACAGTCCTTAAAGACACACACACTAAGCACTTTCAAAAACTATTGATGTAATCAGAGCAGTACCAAATGTTAAATAAATATGACAGATTAAATTCATAGTTTTTGAAAGTGCTTAATGTGTGTGTCTTTAAGGACTGCCTTGAGGGGGGGATATTTATTAAACCTATTATGATGTCACATTTTCATACTATTTAAGCAGCACTGTTTCTGATCATTGTCCCCTTGACAAAGTGTGATTTAGGGACAAGAAATGCCATTGGGTGTCTTTTTCAGGCTAAGGGCCACTTTATGTTTGGCTGGTTTTCTCTTGATATATGGATTAATGTGTCAATAAATCCTTTGGCAATTTTACATTTGACTTGGCTTATATTTTGCACTGACAACTCTGGAGTGTGAGCCTTCCCGTTTACTGCTTCCTATTACCTCACCTAATGAACCTTGTAGGTGAAATCTTTCAAATCCCCTCCAAAACGTCATTCCATGCTACAGGTGCTAAAAAACATTTTGGACATTCGTGAGGTGGCAGGTAGCAATGAGGGACACTAGACATGGGCCTTTCAAACACCATGAAGTCTTGCTATATTATGACTATATGCAGTCAGCCACTGCAGCTGAACTGCCCCGGAGAGGAAAGAGTTAACTCCAGAGAGTCTGGAGTTCCACAGGAAAGCTGGCAATATAAAGTTTTATCTGGCCAGTTTCAAATGAAACTGTCAGATTCTTTACTCCGCTTCACTGAACAGTCGCCCGAGATCAGCTCCTTCACATCGGTTCATTTCTCGGTTCAGCAGTATTTTCGGTTCATTTGAACCGCAAAAGTATTTATTTTACCGCATTTCTGGTTAAAGCTCTATCTGGTAAACCGTAAGTAGAAAATTTAAAGTCTGTGTAAATTCAATTCTCGGTTGGTTTTGAACCAATCAGTTTCTTAATTTAACGTTTTAAAGTGTGGTTGGGCTTTTAGAGTCACGGTTCCGGTTCTTATCGGTTCTAAAAAACCTTGCTTTTAAAATAGTTTTTTCAAATACCCGTGACACGTTAGGAACCGATAAAGTGTCTTGCCTGGCACTGCCATCAAAAGGGCAAGTTTTTGGTTAGGCTGGCATTATGTCTGAGAAACCCAAAGAGAAAACCAGGCCCACTGGGTTTCAACACTGTGATGTCTGTGGGAAGCCTTTGCCAAGGCCCACACACCACTTGTGTTTATTGTCTGGGGGCTGACCACCTCCTGTCAGACTGCCAGGTGTGTAAAAATTTCCCTGCAGCCACCCTGGAAAAGAGATTGGGCCGGCTCAGGGAACGAGAGGCCAAGAAGTCCGCTGACCCGGATGGCCAGCCCGGTCCAGTACCCACTGGACCAGAGGAAGTGCCCTCTGACCAGGGCGAGACTTCCTCGGGCAAAAGGAAGGCTGGTTCAGGGGAACCAGTCTCAGTGAAAAAGACTAAGAAATCAGTAGGTTTGGAGTCCAAAATTGTCTCTCCAACTGCTGCAGAAATAGCTAAAGCCATACAGATTGTCCAGTCACTGTCTCAGGGTCCTGCCAAACCACCTACAGTTGGTAAAAGGTTGGTTCGTTCAGTGCCAGTGGTTCAGGAGTATGATGTTGAGGAATTTTAAGAACCACAGGAGAGAGAGGACGAATTTGATCATTACATGTGTGGCTGGGAGGGTCTGGACGTGCCCATTGAACCGGACATTTCTCCAGACAGACCTTTAGAATCTCCTCCTATTCTGTCTGAGTCCCCTTCTCATTTTATGTTTTACAAAAAGGTTGCAGAAACCCTCCAGCTTCCTTTAGAGGAAGCTGTGGATGAGCAAGAGGAGCCTGATTATGTAGAAATGATGGATATACCAGAGTCTAGGAGGTTGTCTATTCCTTTGCATAAGTCATTTAGGAAGCAAACAACAAAGATTTAAAAAAATCCTCATTCTGTCCCTCCTGTAGATAAAAAAATGGACAGAAGATATACCTTGTCAGGCTCTGATGCAGACTTCCTCACTGAACAGTGTAGTCATGTAGGTGTGGTACAAGCTGCAGCCTGTGACAAGGCTAATATTCCTCTGGCCTCACATCGTCCTGATAAGGATTCCAGGAAGATTGATGCCATGGTGAAAAAACAGTATATGGCAGCTTCTTTGGGACTCAGGCAGGCAAATTATATGGCTTATGCGGCTAGATATCAGAAATCTAGGTGGGACACAGTATTTCAGTTAGCCAAGCAGGCCCATGGCCAGCTGGCTAGTGAGTTGGAACAGGTGGCTGCTGATGGCATTGAAGCCTCTAAAGTTCAATTTCATACTGCTGTTGATGTTAATGATGTTTCCTCTAGGGTCATGGCCACTTCTGTAGCTTTCCGTAGGTTGGCATGGCTCAGATGCACTAATCTGTCCCAAGATACTCAGTCAAAGGCTATGGATTTTCCTGTTGTGGGTAATTCTCTGTTTGGGAACAAACAGAAAACTATATGAAAAGATGGATGAATACAGAACTACCTACAAAAGTGCCCAGGCTAAGGAGAGGCATGCCACTCCACAGAGGCACGCTCCCAGAGGTAGGGGCAGGCCTTTCCACAGGCCTTTTACCAATTCAGGCCTCCTCTGCATTTGCACAGAGGGTTTCTTTAGAGGCAGAGGTAGCGGGCACAAGTAAACCGTCCCCTCCCTCAGCCTAAGGCTACTGCCAAGCAGGCACCCTGATGGGGTGCCCAGGGCGATTCTCCTGTACCAGTGGGGGCAGGTTGGTTTATTTCAGCCAGAACTGGGTGTTCCTAACCGGACAGGTGGGTTCTGGAGGTAATAGGCCAGGGTCTAGTTCTCAGCTTCAAACAGTTTCCGAATGAGAGCCAGACATTTTCTAAAATCCTTCAGAAGCCCTTGCTTTGGAAGCAGAGGTTTCTTCTTTTGGACTGCAAAGCAGTAGAAAGGGTCCCTCCTTGCCATCAGGGCAGAGGGCTGTACCAAGATACTTTCTTATCCCAAAAGACAGGAGAATGGCGGCCCATTTTAGATTTAAGGTACCTGAACAAGCATCTTTGAAACCAAAGTTCAAAATGTTAACTCTGACAATGATTTTGCCCTCCCTGAGGCCAGGGGACTGGTTAGCTTCCCTGGACCTCAAGGATGCCTATTTTCATGTTCTGATCAGGCCTTCTCACCGAAAGTACCTCAGGTTCGAACTACCCTCAGGCCACTACCAGTTCAGGGCAATGCCCTTCGGCCTTACCTCTGCGCCAAGGGTATTCACGAAATGTCTAGCTGTGGTAGTGGCTCATTTAAGAAGGCAAGGGATTGCTGTGTTTCCCTACCTGGACGACTGGCTCATAGTGGGTCAGTCCCCAGATCAGTAAAATCCCACTTGCAAGTCACCCAGCAGCTTCTCACTTCCCTGGGATTCCTGCTGAATTTACCAAAGTCAGTTCTTGAACCAGTTCAGGTACTAACTTTCATAGGTGCAGAATTGAACACAAAGTTAGCCAGGGCATTTCTCCCCTGAAAGGGTAGACAGACTCATTGCCTGGCATCCTCCTTTACCCTCGGGTCTCTTGACCAGCAAGGCATTTTCTGCAACTCCTAGGGCACATGGCTGCTTCCACAGCTGTAGTGCAAGGAGCAAGATTCAGATGAGGGACATTCAGTTCCATTTGAGGGCCTATTGGTCTCAAAGGAGGGACCCCTTCCAAATTGGTTCCAGTGACCCAAACCCTGATCCTGGCCTTACACTGGTGGCAGGATCAAAGCAATCTAAAACAAGAGGTTCCTTTCATTTCCGTTTCCTCCCTCACCCTCACCACGGATGCTTCCCTGTTAGGGTGGGAGCTCATAGGCGACCTGTCCACTCAGGGAGTGTGGTCTCCCAGAATCTCTGCTCCACATCAATCTTTTGGAACTCAGAGCTGTCCTTTTAGCGCTTCAGGCGTTTCAGTTTCTGTCCAGAACAAAGTAGTTCAAGTCAGGACAGACAACACCACAACAATGCGGTACATCAACAAGCAAGGGGCACTCGGTCATCAGCCTTGTGCACGAAGCAATGAAGTTGTGGTCTCTGGCTTACTCCTGAACACCTCCCTGATAGCAGTTCACCTTCCAGGGAAGGACAATGTCCTGAGCGGATGCCCTCAGCAGGATTTCTCAGGGCCATCACGAATGGGCTCTGAATCCTCAGGTGCTGGGGTCAGTCTTTGCCAGATGGGGCACCCTCAGATAGATCTTTTCGCAGCCCCAGACAACCACCAACTTCCTCTGTTTTGTTGCAGGCCTCCAGTGCTGGGATCAGTCCCCCTGGACGCCTTTCAGTTGGATTGGAAAGGGAAGTTCCTGTATGCCTTTCCCCCCTTTCCCCTTCTTTTCAGGGTACTAGTAAAAATCAGATCTCAGCCCTGCAAGGTGATTCTGATTGCTCCAGATTGGGCCAGACAGCCCTGGTACCCACTGCTTCTGTCCTTGACAGTCCACCCTGCCCTGAGCTTGCCCAGAGTCCACGACTTACTGGCCTGTGCACAGGGGAGAGTGTGGTATCCGGACCTCAAATCCCTCCATCTCAAGGCATGGCTCTTGAGGAGTTAGAATTGCTGACTTACACCTTTCTCAAGGTGTTTTGATATTTTAAAGGCTTCAAGGAAGCCTTCCACTAGAGCCACTTACAATTCTAAGTGGAAAAGGTTTTCCATCTGGTGCTCTGAGAAGCAGATTATCCCAGAATCTGCTGATCTGCCCATTTACTGGACTATTTGGTCCATTTAAATTCCTTAGGCCTTAGGCCAGCTACCTTAAAGGTTCATCTGGCAGCTGTCTCTGCTTTTCTGTCAGCAGGAAGCCTGCTTCCTTTTCTTCTCACCCTGTGCTTTCCAAGTTTTTTAAAGGGTTACTTCACACCACCCTCCTTTTGAGAACCAGCTCCCGCTTGGGACCTGAATGTTTGCATTGCTCAGTTAATGCAACCCCTCTGAGCCTCTGTCCTCAGCAGAGCTCAAGTTTCCTGACTTGGAAAACTGTTTTCCTAGTGGCTATCACTTCTGCCAGGCAGCATAAGTGAACTACAGACCCTGTCAGTGGAAAAGATTTTATCTCTTTCCACAGAGATAAAAGTGAGTCCTCAGGACTAACAGAAAGTTTTTGCCTAAAGTGGTTTCAGATTTCCACCTGAACCAATCCATCTCTCTTCCAGTATTTTTCACTGAGCATTCTTCCTCAGGTGAGAGGAGTCTGCACAGCTTGGACATCAAAAGAGCCTTAAGCTACTATTTGGAATGCACCAAGGGTCACAGGTTGAATCCTCCAACTCTTCCTTACCTATGGCGAGGGTTGGCAAGGGAAACCTGCCACTAAGAGGACAATTGCAAGGTGGATTGTCTCTTGTATCAATTTTGTTATCAAAACTAGGTAGAGAACCCCCTCAGGACTGAGGGCTCACTCCACCAGGGTACAGCTGCATCTCTAGCGGCTGCTAGAGATATTCCCATTCTGGAAATCTGTCAAGCTGCTACTTGGAAAACAGTTCACACTTTACAAGCATTATTCCCTGGATATTCAGTCCAGAGAGATGCTTGTTTTGGCACAACTGTGCTTCAGAGCCTATTTCTAAGTAGGTTCTGACCCTCCTCCATGGAAGTACTGCTGTGTAATCTGCATATAGTCATAATATAGCAAGACTTCATGGTATTTGAAGAAAAAATTACTCACCTTAGTAATTGCTTTTCTTCTCATGGAGTCTTGCTATATTATGACCACCTCCTCCTGCCCCTCTCAGAACTTCTACTTGGGTAGGGGTGGCAAATTAGTGCAAGCACTGTGTCATGCCATTTTAGTTCTTCCTTCACCCCTTTATTTAGGGTTAGGAATTAGGTATTTCTGTTTTAAGTAATATGTTGGCCCCTTCCTGGACTTGAGTCTTGGGGAAGGGGTCTAATAGTGATTGTTAGGAGACACTAATAATACTATTATTCATTATTATTATTATTATTGCTGTTTATATTGTTGTTTATATTGTTGTTATTCCTACTAGTAGGTAGCCACTTGGCTAGTGTAGGAAGCTTTCCACACACAGACTTGTTGCTTAGTGTTAACCGTAAAGATCTGACGAGGTTTCATTTGAAACTGGCCAGATAAAGCTTTGGTATAGCGCCTTCGCGCTGTGGAACTCCAGACTCTCTGGAGTTAACTCTTTCCTCTCCGGGGCAGTTCAGCTGCAGTGGCTGACTGCATATAGTCATAATATAGCAAGACTCCATGAGAAGAAAAGCAATTACTAAGGTGAGTAATTTTTCCTTTTGTGTCCTTCCTCACACATATTTGCCTCAGTTCTGTTCCATAAATCCAGAGTTTGGTGCTTTCTGTCATGATGCATTCAGGCTGCAAGGAAAAAAATCTGTTTTTGTATATCTTCCCTCTAATCTCTCTCTTATGCAGATAGCGCTACTTGGAGTGGAGGTTCAAGGAGGCAAAAAGATTCTGATAACTCCCCGCTAGCCTAGGCAGATACATTATACACGTCTGACTTTATTGACAGTCAACAAACCAAAGATTCTCCCAACCAAGAAGGACTTGTTGATTCAGGCCCAAGGCTGTCTTTTCCCTATAAAAAGAGGTGAGAAAGACATAAGTGCCTCAGCTGGGACTAGGACCCATGCTGTGTGGAATACTGTTCCGATTGGGTTGTGCATTTGAGAAAGAGTAATGTGCTTGGTGACAGCCCAGGTTCCAGTTGTCTTAGTGACACAGCTGGTTAGTGCAATTGAAATGGTATTCCGGGCGGCCTGGGTTCATGTACCAGCTGAGGCACTTAACTTCTTTCTCATCTCTGTTTGTATGTGTTCCATAAGTATGCACACCACACTCCTGTGTGATTGTTACAAGCTGTCTAGTACCTCTAGTCTGTAAGCCCTCAATTTCCCAGGCTTGGTTCTTGTAGAGACCGAGTTGAACCAGTTTAATGTCTCTCAGTGTTTCTTTTAGGTTCAGCTAGCAGCCTGTAAACCATCCAGCAGTCAAAGTAAAAGCATGTATCCGTTTGGTGATCCAAAATCCCAACGGACCCTTTTAAGTGTCCCCCTGCAAATGTTTTAGAATTTTTATTGGATCTCTCAGACTCTCGACTACAATACTGTACAGTTAAAGTCCACTTATCTTTTGTCTCAGCATATCACAAACCACTGGCTCCCTGACATTGTCTCCATTGCCACTGTTCAAAATATTCCTATCCTGCACACAAGACCCTCTACATGGAAGTCATTTACTCCTTGGGATCTCAATATTGTGTTTAACATGCTCACTCATAAGCCTTTTGAGGTAATTGCAACTTATGACATGAAATTACTGACCCTGAAAGAGGTATTCCTAGTAGCCATCACTTCTTCATGCAGAGTATTGGAAATACAGGCTTTTGTCACAGATTCTCTGTATGCTGTCATTCATAAGAATGAAATGGTCTTGCATACACACCCCATGTTTTTAACCAAGATGGTGTCAGAGTTCCTCTTGAACCAGTCCTTAGTTCTGCC
Source organism: Neoceratodus forsteri (assembly GCA_016271365.2). Taxonomy (NCBI): domain Eukaryota; kingdom Metazoa; phylum Chordata; order Ceratodontiformes; family Ceratodontidae; genus Neoceratodus; species Neoceratodus forsteri. Next base: position 1,151,020,279 of record CM057458.1, read on the forward strand.
TATGTATTTTTCCAACCCTGAGAAAGAAGGGGAAAGAACTCTGCATTCTCTTGATGTGAAAAAAGTTCTTAGATTCCACCTGGACAGAACTAAGGATTACAGGCAGCAAAGCAAATGCTTGTCTCTTAAAGTCCTAATTTAAAGGGTCTCCCTGTCACTATGCTCTGCTTGTCCAGGTGAATTGTGAATTTTTTCCATCACTGCTACCTACAATACACCATGACAGGGATAAAGTTGGAAGGCTCTGTCAGAGCACATTTCCCTACAGCAGTAGCCACTTCATTAGCAGAATGCTGTTCATTGCCCATTGCAGAGATCTACAGGGCTGCCATATGGAGCACTGTGCATGCTTTCACCAAGCATTATAGTTTGAATATCAATTCCAGGCAACATACCTTTTTTGACATTCTGTACTGAATAGCATACTTTCCTAAAGGAATCTTGGACTTCTACTTCCCCTGTCCAGGGGTCTGTTTTTCTGAAGTTTGAAATGCTGACTCATAAGTGGGACTCTAAAGAGAAGGTTGATTCTTGGAAGATACAAACGTTACTATTTATTGCAACTGTAAATCTTCCTGATTATCTTCTCCTTAGAGTATTATGACCCACCCTCCATCTCTCGGACTCGCTAAAATGTTATTGTTGTGTTATATTGTCTTCATCCCTTCTCAAACAGGTACTGTATGGGCTCTGAAGACACTGTGTTGTATGTAGATGATGTCCCTCTCTGTAGGGACCAACAGAACTATCTCATGCCCTTAGACAGTAGTTAGGTTGCTTGTTTGTTTTGTTTCACTCACTAGCTGTCATCCTCTGTAAAAAAAAAAGGTACTGAAGTGCTTGTGGTTGGGCACCACTGTATACTAGTGGGCATGCAGAGGAGGTGTGCATGTGGGGCATACTCACACCACCAGCTCCCAAAGTCTGTGGCTCCTGAGGGTTTCTACCACCTCTGTCTCAGACCCATAAGTAGTATCCTATGGAGAAGATATTTAAGAGATCTGCAGTTATGGTTAGTATGCAACTTCTGTATTCATGGTACTCTTTGTTAGTCCTACTGTTTAACATCATTGAAAAGCAAGCTCAATGATTATAGATGCATAACATGAATCAAAGTACCAGTGGCTTTGAGTGGTATCAAGCTGTACCAAGCAGAAGCAGGAACCCACAGGAAATAAGATGTGGCATCTCAACTAGGCTATTTAGTATAAATAAATTGCTTGTATGTCACATTCGGATACAATATATGTAAAGCACTATATAAATGTGAATTCTATAGTATTGTACAGTATACACACTACAAACATCTGATTAAAGTACAAATGGCACTGTCGAAGTGGCACTGTTCATGCTACAAAGCAGGTACTGGCATTAGCAGAGAAAGCTTTAGGGGTAGAAACTGCTCTAATTACTGAATGTACCTTTGTACCTGATGAAATGCAAAAAAAGAGTATGCATGACTACAATAGGTGCTAGCAAGCTACGCTTGTTGGTATCCAAAAATGTAATGGAGAAAAAGTGGAAAAGAGTTGCTGAAAAGACTGAAGTAATTAGGACAAAGCATTTCTCCTTTAATCAAATACTTGTAGTGCCAGACCACATAGTAACTGTAGTGCATTTCATAGACTGTATCGTAAAGTTCTTCACAAGTAGTTTATTTGTCCAAGCTAATGTATCTGAGATGTCAGATCTCATTTGCTGTTGGGACTGCTTGCCACAAAGTACACTGCTGGTACTTTTATTGATTTTTGCATCCAGTTCTATGTGGGCACTAAGTTTTTGCACCTATCTGCTGAGTTCTTCCACTATCTCTGTCCCACCATTCCAGCCACCACATGTTTTCTGTGTGTGTGTGTAATTGGAATGCCATTTAAAGACAGTACTACACACTACCCCAGGTCATTGCCAGTGATTAAGGACCCGGTCCAATAAGCAGTACTTCTATTATGCCAAGGTTGAAGCTCACTTAACTTGTAGCCATTCAGTCATTAATCTCAAACAGGCATCTGGAAATCATAGCAGCTGAAGCGACCTTATGAAATGCAGACAAAAGGTATAACTGAGCATCATCCACATAGCAGCAAAACTGTGAGATAGACTACAAATAGTACTGCGGACTGAATCGAACCCTGAGGCACTGTACAGCATAAAGCAGTAGGCTCTGATGAGAGTCCTCCAACCATTACCCACTGCCAGGCAGGAATGACTCAGACTTAGCCAAACCAGTCCAAGTGAGCTCTCTTAGCACTTACTCAGGTCTGTCAGCATCCCATGGTCCATGGTGTTGTATGTTGAGTAGAGATCAAGAGCAATAGATTGTTCACCCTTGTACTTCACCAAGAAGAGATCATTGAGTACTCTGACAAGAGATATCTTGGTGTTGTATCTGAAACTAGTCTGGAATGGCTCATAGATGTCATAACAGTCCAGGTGAGTCTCAAGTTGTATTGCCACCACATGTTCAGTAATCTTTAATGAAAATGGAGTGCTTGAAATCTGTCTGTTGTTTGTCAGAATGTCAGGGTTCAGTGACAGCTTTTTGAAGAGGGTTCTTATCACTGCCCTCTTTAGCACAACAGGGAGATTATCCTCTTCTAGGGAATGCCTAACAATTCCAGCAAATGCTAGAGACGAGAATTACCAGCAGTTGATGCAAAGCAAGGTCAAAGCAAGGTTCAGGATACAGTAAGTGGTATGTAGCCCTGCAACTAGCTGAAACCCCTGTACACAGGTAACTGGCCAAAACTTAGCCCATGGTGTCAAAATAAACAAGACGTCATGATCCCAACCACCACCGGTCAGAACTTGACTGCCTGTTGATGTCCTGATGGCTGGCATCCTGTCAAGTAAGAATTTTGCAAGCCTCACACTTCTTTGTATCAAATGCTTTCCTAGATCTTAGTCAGGATGTAATACTCTTTCCATAGTGTGGAAGAGGTGGGTCAGTCTATTCCTCCAGGCAAGAATAACCCGTGACAGATGCTCTACCTTCCTCATGGTGATTGCCTTCTGGTGCTCACTGCAGTGAGTTTCCAGTGCCAGTTTGTCAGCCTTGGAGCAGGACATCTTTAAAAATGCTCCATTTGCTGTCTTAGCAAACTCAGCCTTTTCAGCTCATAATTATACCATGGCAAGCTTTAGAGGGAGATTGCAGGGTGGAAACAGACTGGTGTCAGTAGTGGTTGTGATAGTCATACTGATCATAACTGCTTATGCAGCAGGGGACCGACATATGAATCTAGCCTCTATTCTGTCCTTAATTTACTATTATAAGGTAGGTATCTACTGCATACTCTACTCCCTCAGCACAGGCATCCAACAAGCTTTAAACACTCAGGGCCCAATTTTCAAAACTGAGTAGAGCACCGCAAGAGGCTTGTGGCAGAGAGTTTGATGCAAGTGTCGACTTGTGTCAAACTGTGCTGAAAGTGGGATTTTCAAAGAAATGTGCTGAAACCTCTCTGTCACAAGTCTCGTGCAGCAGTGCAGCTCAGTTCCCCCAGCATTTCTTTGTATATTTGGTGAGACGGTTTACAGGGCTTGTGCCACAGCTTTGATGCAAGCTGACATAAAATGAGGGTACTGTCCCACTTGCATCCCAGGTTATAAAATCGGGTGCACGTTGTGGCAAATCCTAGGCCGCAGGTGCAGCAAACTTTGCAGGGATGCAGGGCTTAGCCTCAAGCCCTGCATCTCCATTTGAATATTGGGTCCTCAGTATCACCTTGAGAGTATTAGGCTCAAGGTTGCACTTTGATCAGTTCTGGACTGTTTTCACCAGGGTGCTACACATGGGACCTAAATTGAAATTACACTTCATCAGGATCCAACCAAGTTGTTGGATCAACCTTGACATCTGATATATATATTCGATCTACTGTACCTTGCCCTTCAAAATGTCTCCCTCATTGTGAAGACCATGTCCTAGATGTGACCTTAAATTTGTGTAGCAGAAACTGAAGCATATTAATCAACAACCAAGGCTTGCCCCTCATAATCATCGATGTTATCTAGTCTTTTTGGTCTATAGTCCTTGTTTATAGAATTGGCTTCCACTTGTCTTTTGGTGATGTATGGATTCTGGATTGTTTTAAAAAAACTGAAACATTCTTATATTGTATGGCATGTAAAATTACACGACTGCTATATATTAATTTAGTTTTTATCCTGCATGTGACCAGATCTCCTTGCCTGCCACATATGCTTCTGTTTGGTGTTGGTGTTTTGCTATCTGGTCTATTCTTTTGGAAGGAATGATACTTTATCCCATACAAAGAGTTTGTACTAGCTATGAATGTTTGTATTTTTTTTTGTGTGTGGGGAGGTATATGTTGTTTTTAATTCATTGTTTTTGCCTTATTTTTTGTAGTTTAAGAATTTGATATTTTTGTAATAAACTGAATAAATAAAGATTATGATTTTGTAATATATAGATCTTTATAATAATACTATCAGGAAAGTATATTAAAAATGTCCCGTAATACCACAGTTGGAATCCATCGATAGTATTACAGGATCTTATAATGCTATCAGCGGAGCTGCAGTGATAGTATTGCAGGGAAGAACTCTCGGCTTATGTCAGAAAGTGAAAGTGAAACACTGTCCTGCATAGAGTAAGCTGTCAGCTGCTGAAAAGATGCCGTCTCGTCACCTGTCCAAACCAAAATTATAAATGTAAAACTTGCATCCATATATTGCAAAAAATAAATAGGGGACTGTGACTTCTTAGCTACAGTACCATCTTGAGGTTCTGGGGATATGTTGGAACCTCTCAAGTTTTGCTGTCAAAGTTCACATGTTCCCAGAATCTCTTGGTGGTATAGCTTTGTAATACACAGTCATCTGTCTCTTATTCTATTTATGCTGGATGGTGTGGGACTGGTGCCTACTATATAAGCTGCCAGTTACATCATCTAGTCCTAAATACAGCCTCATTAATGGTTCAGCTCTGTGCACAGTTTAGTCTTACCTGCCAGTGTCATTGGATCAACTTGACATTTGATAAGGCTAAGTCCATACTGTACTTAACTGCCATCCCACTCAGGCTGGCAGCTGCAGTCACGAGGGAACTTGAATGTGAAGTACTGTGATTCAGTCATCATTGTGGTACTCTTAATCTCACTAAGAAATGGGGCAAATAATTAATCAGAATGTATTAAATCTACTGTACTTTTTCTGAAGTATGAGAAGAAACAGTTTAGACAGGTACAGTATACATTGCTGTTAAACAGTAGAGAGAAATACTTTAATAGAAAGAGCATCACTGTTGGTGTACTTGACAGGGAAACATTTGCAGGATTAAGAGTGCATATAATGCTGTTGACAGCGTATAGGGCCTATTCCTATAGGTGCTTTAAAATTGGCAGACTAGACTCATATTAGCCTGAACAGATTTTAAAGGGAGATTGTGTTTTGCACCACGTGAAACATCCTTTGCACACTGGTGGTTCTTATCTGTGGCATAAGGAGCACTAGTCAGTCAGTTGGATTGTTTTTTTTTCCTGATCACAGCAATTTTGACAGAATAGATTTTTAAAGTAGACATTACAATTCTTCATTTTTTTTCTTCCTGGCCCTGCTCCTTGCCATCTGCACTTGTTCCAATGTTAATATATTCTCTGTGAGAACAAGCTCTATGAGAACACCCACAAATTGTACCAGAGAAATATTTTTTTTCTTAACTTTCTGAGGCTTCCTGGAGCTTGCATTGAGGAATAAAGTGTGAAGACAGAGTGACATTGTGATTTGCAGATCAGTACACCAGTATCAGGACTGAAATCCACTAGATTCTTTCCACATTGACAGTCTTTTAAAAGATCACTTTTTGCTGAACTGGATTTGAAACCAGAGGTAAAAAAAAACAAGAAACCTACTGTACCTGTACTATTGTGCCATATCATGCTTCTCCACATTTCTGTTATGCTGCTTCATTTAACACTCACTGTTTCGTTATGTGCATTAACTACTGAAACTATCTGTAAATTGTTTACTCTTATTTACAATTAATTGTCCCACCTTTAATTAAAATGATCACTTACATTATGTAGAGTAAGCCATAACATGCTCTAACAATTAAATTACAGAAAATGTATACTTTTTTCTTTTTTAGGGATTTGAATTATCTACTGAGATTTCTACATACTGGCAAATACAGTACCATGTTATCTTTCCTTCTAATATTTCAAGTTATTATCTGGCAAGGGATATTTATTCGAACCAGTTGTGCATCGGGTGATCAATCAAGTGAGTAATGTACTACAAACATAACCAGAGAGTTAAAGGATTTAATGTGCTGTTTTTCATGAAGCAGACACCCATGTTAGGAGTCATACGTACATAGTGTAATTGAACCCTTTAATATGTGTGATTTACTGCATAAACAGTATATGCTTCTCTCTGGGGTACCTGCCGAGGCAAGGCCATTATTACAGACTGCTGTTTAGTTAATTTTTGCATAAATATATTCATTATCTGTCAAACTCATTTTTGAATGTTACCTTTATGGTGGATGACATGAAGAAAACATGGAAACAGAATCTGAGGACAAAGGCCACTTGGCCCACTCAATCTGCCTATTTTTCCCCATCTATACAGTCACAGCAGACCCTGTTTGATCTCCAGTTCATGCTCCCCCTTGCTTCCCATTAAGATTCCCTTGTGCCTGTCTCATGGATGCTTAAAGCCCAACACTGTTTCACCCCCACCACCTGTGCTGGTAGACTGTTTTCTCTCTTGAATTTACCCCCTTTCAGCTTTATTGTATCTCTCCTCGTTCTTGTGCATCTTTTCCTCTGAAAAATACTTCCCTCCTGTACCTTATCAACCCTTGTGAGGTATTAATAGGTCTGTGTCATGTCACCCCCCCCCACTGTTCTCTCTTGTTGGGTGTACATATTGAGGTCCTTCAGTCTCTCCTCATAGGGCTTCTGATGCAGACCTGGAACCATTTTAGTTGTTCACCTCTGGGCTGCCTCAACTCTATCTCCTTCCTGAGATGTGGTCTCGAGAACTGGGTGCAGTTCCCCAGATGGTGTCTCACCAGCAATCTATTTGGCAACACCACCTCCCACCTTCTGCTGGTGCCACCCCTCCCTATGCACCACAACCTCCCACTGGCTGTACCCACTGCCTAGTCACACTGCCTCGCCTCTTTAAGATCATCAAATATGAGTACTTCCAGGCATACCTCTCAACCTCTTCGCATTAAAAATCATAGTGTTGGCCTATAAAATGTGTAGCAAATAGCCAGAATGTGTAGCACTTTCTTATTTTAAAGAATATGTCTACAACTAGTGGGCCCCATATATTTAGTGATATGCAAAGTTTCTGTCAAGTTAGATCAGTGATTTGATAGTTTGTATGTCCGGAAATAGCTCTAACATTATTAAGAATATCAGTAAACATTTGCAGAGCAAGGGTAAACTTGAGTGTAAAAATCATACCTCTATGCGAAATTCATATCAGCTGAGAAATATGCTCCCAGTTCCCTCTCCTGTTTGGTGACTTTTAATAACTCGTCTCCCATATTGTGCTCCATTTCTGAGTTTCTGTACCTGAAGTGCATGATTGTGCATTTTCTGCATGGAAACCCAGTTGCCATGCCCTTGACCACTCCTTGAGCTTTTTCAGATCTCTGCACATTCCTTCCACCCAATCTGGAGTGTCCACCGTGTTTCAGATTTTGGTATCCTCTGCAAAAAGCCAGGCCTTCCCTTCCAGCTCATCTACAATGTCCCTTATAAAGACATTGAAGAGGACTGGTCCCAATACTGAGTCATGTGACACCTTCCTGGTCATCCTACCTTCCTTATAGTGAACTCTGTTTATCATCACTCTCTGTCACCTGTCCCTTAACCAATTTATTACCCAATTAACCACCTTCGGATCCACCCCTAAGCTGCCCAGTTTCCATGTGAGCCTCTTATATAGAATGGTGTCAAAAGCCTTACTGAAATATAAGTAGGCCATGTCCTCAGCCACACCATAATCTATTTCCCTGGTCAGCCAGTCATAGAACTCTTTCAGATTTGTCTGACATGATCCCCCCACCCCATGAATATGTAATGCCTTGACTCTTGTAACACACTGGGTTCATGATACACCACAATCCTTTCCTTTAGAAGACTCTCCATCAGCTTCCCTACCACTGATGTCAGGCTGACTGGCCTGTAGTTGCACACCTCCTCCCTGCTACTGCTTTTGTGAAGTGGGACTACATCTGCCCTCCTCTATTTCTCTGGAACCACTCCTGTTTCCAGTGAGTTTTCAAAATGGAGTGTTAGAGATGCAGCCCGTACATTCCCGAGCTCCCTCAGTACCCTTGGGTGAACCCTGTTTGGCCTAATAGCTTTGTCCATGTTCAGATTTGTGAGTCACTACAGAACTCCTTTCTCTATAAAGAGAGTTATGTCCACCTCCCCCCTCTCCAGTGCCACTGTTGCTTTTATGTGGCCCATCACCTTCCTCTGTGAAGACTTTACAAAAGTATTTGTTCAGGATATCTGCATTTTCTTGATTTTCATCTTCACAGTCCCCATCTGCCCTTCATAACCTCATAGTGCCACATCTAGTCTTCCCCTTTACATAAGTGTACTTAAAATATGTATTGTCCCCTTTCATTACTCCTTGGGCTATTCCTTCCTTAGTTTGTGCCTTTACACTCTTCACCACTTTCCCTGCCTCCTTCTGCTTCTCCTGATACACCTTCCTGTCCTCTCTCCTCTCTTTATACCTGCCGAAAGCTACCCTTTTACCCCTTACCTTTTGAGTCACTTCCTTTGAGAATCATAGAAGTCTTTTTCTTCTTGTTTTTGGATCATTTACTTTGCTTAGAGGTTTGGTGGCTTCACTGTGCTTTCCTTTAGCTTAGCCCAGTGTTCCTTCACTCCACGCAGGACATTCCCCTGCTAGGTCATCTTTGAGGCATTAACCCATTTTTAAAAATCTGCCCTCCTGATATCCAGGACCTTAATCATTGTGCAGTTTGCTTCCTTATTTTCAGCCACACTGTATGGTGATCACTGGTCCCCATGTGGCCTTCCACCTTGAGATCTGTAGTACTGTTCGTGTTTGTGAACACCAGAGCCAGTATTGCCCCATCACGAGTGGGCTTCCTGACTAGTTGCCTAAGAAATGCCCCCTGCCAGGAGTCCATAATGTCCCTGCTTGTAGCTGAAACTGCAACTGTGAGGCTCCAATCTATATCCAGCAGATTGAAGTCCCTCACTAGCAGCACCTCCCATTTTTCCTGCAGAAAATCATTGACTTTATCACTGAGATGTCATTGGAGTTGGCCAGATGGTTAATTCTGGCAACTTCAATGTCTGGATTGATGATGAACTCTTGCAGTTTGGTCAGGATTTCTGTCAGTAAATGGATTCACTGGGCCTTGCACGGGTGGTTACCTCTGCATGTCATCAACACAGGCATGTCTTGGACTTAATATTCTTAATGGGGCTTGATGTTAATAACCTGATGATTGATCTGGTAAGTTGGTCATATCATTACACAATGGGGTTCTCCTTCATGCCTCCCCCACCAGAGTCCATCCCCTATGGATATGGTTCAATATCACCATTTGAATGGGTTGTCCCCAGAAGGACACCAGGCAGTTGTAGATCTCTCGAGCATGATGGCTGCTTGTGTGATTGGATCAGAGGAGGTAGTGATGGCTTATAATAAGGCTGTTGTCTCAGCCTGCAGTGCAGTCACACTGATCATAGACAACCCTAACTTGGTATTTGAGATCCCTATGGTTTGATGGAGGGCACAGGGAGCTAAAGGCAAGTGGTTGGAGGTCAGAGCACTGTTGGAGAAGACCTTTGTCTGACAAGGACAAACTGGATTTAATGAGTATCAAAGAGTGATTTCCCATAAGAAGGCAGCATTTCTGTTGAGGGAGATTGCTGCAGGGAAGAACTGACCAGCATAACTTTTCCAGGTTGTGGAAAGACTTTTAAATTTGGCCTGTCTGCAACTGGTAAAAGCAAATTCATCCACTCGGTGTAAGGAGTTTGCTTGTTTTTTCTCTGACAAGTGGTCCATGATTCAGTTAGGGATCTCTCCAGCTGGGTTACTTCAACACAGCAGTACCGTGTTTGTTAGGGGTGGATGTTCTCTGTTGTTCTGGATCAAGTTTAGACCAGTTTCAATAGAAGAGGTTTGTGGGGTGGTTCGCAGCTGTGGCCCACCTTTTGTGAGATGGAGGCAGGCTCAACTCACTTATTAACTGGGTGTGTTGGGTTTCTGGGTCTGGTGTTTGCCAAGCTAATCTAGTGTTCCCTTTTGGAGGCAGTCTTTCCAAGGGTGTCAAAGGTGGCCCTGGTGAGATCTCTTCTGAAAAAGTAATCGTTGGACCTGGACTGTTTGGCTAATTCTAGACCTGTCTTTCACCTTCACTTTTTGGGTGAGGTTATTGAGAATGCAGTGGCTTTGCAGCTTGAGGGACACCTCATGGCCTTTAACATCAGTGAACCTCTACAGTCTGGGTTTAAGTCAAGGCACAGTACCAAGACAACATTGGTCGAGGTGCCTAATGACCATCTCAGGGCTAGGGACTGTGGAGAGTGGTCAGTTCTCTTTCTCCCTTGAGCTCTCATCAGCATTCAAGACCATGCATGGGTTGTTGTTGGACTGACTCAGGGAGAATTGTGGACTCTCTAGTACTGCCTTCCATTGGTTTGAGTATTTTCTCAAATACAGTACACAGAGAATGGTGATAAGGAGATTCTCTTCACTCCTGAAGCCCCTGCTTTGTGAAGTGCCCCAGAGATTGTTCCGTTCTCCCACATTATTTATGGCATATATGCTGCCCCCCTAGGAGGCATGATTAGATGACACAGTCTAGGATTTCATGCTGTGCTCGTGATACCCAGCTGCATCTGTCTTTTGCACCTGGCATGCCTGGTGCTGCCAAGGTAATAAATTCATGCCTGGCTGAGATCAAAGACTGGATGCTGTCTAGCTGGATGAGCTTTAATCTGGACAAGACAAAAGGCACTGGCGATCGATCCTGGTCAGAGGTGGGGTGTAGGGGGCCACTGATGAGGGAACTGGCTTACAGCTAGGTTCCTCTTGGTTGGTTGCCTCTGCTAAGGTTAAGAATCTGGTGGTCAGTCTGGATGAGAGGTTGACATTTGAGGTTCAGATGTCAGGTGTAGTCTGGAATGTCATCTCGGGAACATCGCCTGGATTAAAACACTGATTTCCCCTAAAGACCTGCCCTCACTGGTGCATGCATTCATCACCATTTTGTACTTTGTGGGAATGGAGGTGTCCTAAGACATGTGCAGCTAGTGCAGAATGCAGTGTCCTGGCTCTTGTCTGGCCATCCTAGGTCATGTCATATAACCTCAGTCCTAGTGGAACTGCACTGGTTGCCGGTGAAATGGTGTATCACCTTCAAGATTGGCTTGCTGACCTACAAGGCCTTATATAGACTGGGTCCTGGCTATCTGAGTGATCAGCTGGCCCCCTATCAGACCTCTCATCCCCTCTGCTTCTCTGAGATGGACCATTTAGCCATTCCTGTGGTGTAGCTGAAATCCTCTGGAGATCGGGGTTTTTCATCTGCTGGCTTTGCCCTTTGGAACAGGCTTCCCAGGGCTCTGAGAGAGGGCCCCCTCACTGGAGGTCTTTAAGAGGGGCATGAAATTCTTCTTCTTTTGGGAGGAATTTGGCACTATCTGACCTATAAGGTTCTAATTGACCTCACTTTACCAGTATTTTTATCACAGGCTCTGCTTTATTTTCATTATTTATAAATCCTATTTGTTTTAGGCATGGTGTGTTATGCATGTAATGTTATTTATGATGTTGTTTTTTGTTATGATTGCACAGCACTCAGAGACCCTGGGATTAGGTGCTTGATAAATATTGTCTACTACTGGTCTGCCAGAGCTTTAATTAAGCTACTAGGCGATGCCAAATGAAATTGCTGGAAACATTTCTCTTAGAGAAGACTCCAGCAGCCATGGAGAAGGTGCAAATTCAGAAATATGTGCTGCTTACCCTATCAATGGAACTGCGGCCAATGAAGCCTAAGTATTGGGAGAGGGATCGATCATCGTCCCTGACCCATTTTGTTTTTTGGGCCATAAGAACCAGCACAGGGATAGAGAGAGATCTTTTTTCCCGGTGAGGTCCCGGTTGCTGCTGCAGACTTCAGGTACTTAAACCGTGTCACTGACTGCTCCAGTGGTGGTGACACCACGCTCCAGACTCTCGGTGATACACCAAGGTCGAGGTTTGGCTCAGGCACTGCCACACCTACAATGGACAGTATGCAACCATTACTGATGGGTCCCAGCCCATCATTTACTTCAGTTGTCATGGCTGCTAGCCAGGGCATCATCGACACTCAAGTGGTACTGGTGTCATTTTCAGAGATGATACAATGTAGCAGCCTGTGTTATCATCAGTGGGTGTTACTGGATTTCAGCCCCTGATGATGCCATCTTCTAGTACACCACAAATTCCTCCTTCTCAACCACCACCATCATTGCCGGTGCAGCCCTCGATTCCTGTCATCAACAGGGAGGGTTACAGTGAGGGGGATTATGATCCTGACTTCACTATGAAGGAAGATTATAAGGAAGAAGAAGGTTACGAGGGACAACAGTATACATCACATTCCAATTCTATCCTCTCTGTAGTGAGGATTCTGTGATGTGTACCGAGATCTCCTCCAGAGGATCCTACATTTCAGTCTATGCTGCAGCAAATGCAAACTGCTGTGGGCTCTGCTGTGGAGGAGGATGACTTCACAAAGAAAATTCTGATGGACTTTTTGGAGGTACCATGTACGCCATCCATTATTATTCCTGCATTTTACCCTGCATTGGAGGATGCAACATTTGCTGCATGGTACAGATCTAATTCATGGCCGGCTTTAACTTGAAAAGCTGACAAGCAGTACTCTGCTCCTTCTGCTAAGCCTTATTATGCCAACCAACCAGAAGCAGTCTCAGTGGTTATTATGGCTGCCTAAGATAGATTCAGGGCACCTAAACATACGAGTATTTTGTCTCCTGACAAAGAATCCAGGAAGCTGGATGTGTTGGGCAAGCACACATGTGTCTGTGCCTCACTAGGCCTCAGAACTGCATGTTACCAGGCCCATATGATTAAATATCAGATTAGCCTGTGGAAGGCTGCTAAAGTTGCTGCCCAGTCTCTGTTAGAAGGCTCTTCAAAGAATTAGGTAAAACCCTGACTTCTGGTGCTGAGGTTGGCAAACACTTGTTCTGCTCAGGATATGATGTGTCTAATACTTCTGCCAGAGCAGCTGCCTCTGGTATTTGCATGAGGCATTATTCTTGGCTAACGGTAGCTGGATTTGCCAATGATGTACAGCAAGCAGTTTTAAATGTTCCTTTCAGAGGGGGCAAACTGTTTGGCTATAATGTTGAAGGGGCATTGAGAAGCCTTCAGACATCTAAAATTACACTAAGGTCTATCAAATCCCATTCCTTTAACATATGCCCGCTAGGGATCATGGATGGAAATAATTTTGCCAACCTGCTGCCAGAGATAGACATGAAGCCTTCTGTCAGTAAGGCTGAGGTAAGGGTAGTGGGCCATTACCAGGTCCCCTCCCCCTCTCAGGTTTCAATTCCAAAGCACCCAAGTCCATTGGAGCCAATGGAACTGCCCCCACTGGTTCAACCTGACTTGATTCAGATTACCCCTAAATCACTGTTGCCTCCAGGGGTGATTGTAGGGGGCCGACTCACCCTACGTCTCAAACAATGGAGGGAGGTCACGATAGATAAATAGGTCCTGGAGATAATTGCAAGGGGGCATGCTCTAGAGCTTTTAGATTCCTCCACAGAGCATCCTCTGTCTTCTTCCCGTTATCCTGTGGGACATTTGCTAGACGCTGCAGTACACAGTGGCAGTGTTAGACACAGAAAAGTGCTGTGCTTTCCTACCCTTGGACAGTGCAGAAAATCTGATTGCTTAAACAAATTTGGTATGCAACAGTCATCAAGTTCCATCCAAACCCTTTGTATGTCTGTTGGGTCTCATGGCAGCAGCTGTTGTCACTGTGCCACTGGCACGCTTACTTATGAAAATTGCTCAGTGGACATTGAGAGTCCAGTAGGATCAGCTGATGGACAAGCTGAACCAACTGGTACTCGTCATGACTCCATTGCGCACAGCATTGACATAGTGGATGGACTGCAACAACCTATTAAAGGGGGTTCCATTCCTTATTCCAACTCAGAAGCAGATTCTCACCACAGATGCCTCAGGTGCTGGGTGTTGGGCTCCGCATGGGCCCTATCAAACACAGTATTCATGGACCTGGCTGGAAGACAAGTTGCTTATAAATGTCCTGGACATAATGGCTGTCTTGTGCAGCCTTCAGGTAGTTCTGGAGCATCTGAATCCAGGTCCATGGTTCAAATGGCACCGGGTCAATATGCCGAAACAAAAACCGCTCATGAAGAATCATGCAGTGTAGAGTGCATTGGGATTTAGAGTGACAGGGTTATAACAGTAGTAGGGAATTACCACTACTCCTGTCACCCTGCACTCTTCCCAGAAAGGATCTAGTTGCCATGTGCAGTGGTTGCTGGCTGAGCTACTCCTGTGGTGGAGTGGCTAAGGCACCCACACGTAGCAGGATGGGAGATCTGGGACAGTGGTTTGGTTCCCCCCAGGTCTCCCAGTGTTGCAGCCTTACTGTTCAATTTTTTTTAAGTTGAACTTTTCCCTCTCTTGGCTTTTCACCCCGTTTCTGAATTCACACTCCCTCAGAGTTTGTACTCTAAAGTCTGGGGGCTGTGGGGGGGCAAAGCCCTCCATGTCAGGGGGTTGGTGATGAAGCACCCTGATTAAAACAGAAAATCCCATTGTTTTCAATGGGTGTGCTCTTTTCTTGTTTTCTTGTGGTCAGTGTTTTTTCTGACTCTTTGTTTTGGCACTCTTGCTTGCGCCGCCTGTTTCTGCATGTTTTTTGTGGTTGGCATTATGACCCCATGTTGTTAATACAAATGGGCACAACAATGTGATGTACTATACTGACAAATAGATGGGCATTTACTTCTGTCCTCTATGCAGGGAAGAAATGTGAGAGTGGTAATGGGTGCTGGAACACGTCTTAGACCTGTCAGCCGTACATGTCCCAGGTGTCCAAAACTGTACCTTAGCAGTAAAGCTAATCAGGTCACAGTCCAAGATGCATGAATTGTAATTGCTCACCTCAGTGGCAGACAGCCCTTTGCAAGATGGTTTCATCCAGAGTTAGACATTTTTGCACCCCCACACAATGCAAAAATGCTGTGTTTCTGCTCCGTTGCTCCGGGGCACAGAATTTTCTGTCAAGATGTGTTATCCCTCTCTTAGAAATGGAAATTTCTTTATGCATTCCTTCCAGTTTTGCTAATACAGTAGATATTGCTCAAAATGTAGAAAGAGGGTACCATCCTCGTCACTCCATTATGGTCTCATTAGATATGGTTTCTACTCTTGCAGCAGTTGGCATTGGAGCCCTGATTGCTCCTCCAATATGCAGGGGTCTGTTGTCACAGGTCAAGGGATTTCTGTTTATTCCATACCTGAAATCTCTGCATTTGCATGCATGACTCCTGAAGACATAGCCATACCATGTTTTGGTGCGTCACCTAAGGTTGCTGATGTGCTTCTTGTAGCCAGAAAGACTTCTACCAGTCACACCTATTCACTGACATGGAAGTGATTCACTTATTTATTTATTTGATGTATCAGATTTACAACCTTGGAGCCACCGGCTCATTTACAAAGGTACCTCGTCACTAGAAGGACAGTGATAACAGACAGTTACAATGGACAGTGAAAACAGTTACAAATGTTTAGCCATCATGTATAATATACAGACGTTGTCTACAGATAATGTATACGTAATCGGATACAGATATGTACATAATCACATGAACATTATTACCATGAGAGATCACAAGAAATATTATTAACATGAGAGAGCATGCGACACAGAGTAATTCATCTTATATAGAAGACTGCCGTTGAATAGACATAGATGAGGTGGAGGCAGTCCATAATGGACATTGTTGATGTTTTGGGCCCTAAGGGGTATTTTTTGGGCAGCTAGTAGCAGGTACAGGAGTGGCTATCAAGGAGATGGTTGCAGAGAGTCACTTTGAAAGGGGCAATCTTGGGAATGCTGGTGATGGTAGTGGAAGTGCATTGAACCAGACAAGGGCCCTGTAGTGGAACGATCTCTGGGCAAGGGAGGTTTTTACATTGGGTACAGCTAGGATGGCTTTGTCCAAGTTGTGAGTGGAGATAGTGGGGATGGTAATGTGGAGTGAGGCATAGACCCTGGGAGGGGAGAGACTGAGCAAAATTTTCTTGGTCAGCAGGCAAGTCTGGTAGAGGAGTTTTTCGTCAAGATTAAGGAGATTGGCTGTGAAGTAGAGGGAGCAGGTGTGGGTGAGGCTAGGGGCACCAGTTTGGAACCTGCAGGCCTTGTTGAGGGATATTTGAATTTTCTGGAGAGTGGAGTTATCTGCTGCCCCATATACAGGGAGCCCATAATCCATGAAGGACAGTATAGAGGAGGTAATTGTGAGCCTAAGGCATCAGGAGGGAGGCAATCCTTGTGCTGGTATAGGAGTCCGATTCTAGGATTACACTTAGTGGACTGCTTCCAGAAATTTAGACCCATTCACCTCTCTAGTAACCGGTGGAGGTGGTGAAAGTGAAAACAGTACAGGGATTCAAAAGTGCATAGGATAATCATGATGGCACCCTGCTGTGCAGCACAGTGGGGAGAACGTTGGTCCAGATAAGGGTAGGGATTGCCAAACCGAGAAGGAAAATGGGCAGGCAAGATGGACTAGTTGGTCCTTATCTGCCATCATAGTCTATGTTTCCATGGAAAATGTGCTGGAATACTTTCTGTCACTGTTACTGTACAGTATTTCTCACTAGAGGCACATTTGGCTGCTACGTATAGCAGCTGTCCATGCTCCTGTTGAAGGGCATACATTTGCCCAGTTGGAGGTCTTCTGTACTTTTCTGAGAAGTGTGGAGGAGTTGTGGGATAACAGATGGATCAGAAACCAAACTTCAGGTTCAACACACAATCTCTGTGTGACGTTTATTCAAAATACAAGAAATAACCTTCTGCAATGGTATATATCTTTCTTAGTGCATCAGTTTACAGCAACGGACTATGAATGTCCTTTCTCTGCACTTAGCCAGCACATACTGACACTGATCTCTGATCTATTTATTAGATAAGCTGTACCCATAACCCTTATGCAAGCCCTCATTTGCTTACGTAGTAGGGGCCCAAAAAGAAGAAAAACAAAACAAGCTATAAACAAAGAATCTCAATGCAGAATCACTGAAAGAAGGTCTACTCTGAAGGGCATTGGCAACACATCAGGTATCAAAGAAATACAACATCATACATACTTCCATAATGCAGCGCATCATGGGATATATGCAAATCACCATGACATTTAGACTTTTTCAGTTTACATCAATCTCCATGCATTTTAAATAGCACAACTAGCTTAATTTCTATAATAGGCACCTAGTACTTTTTACCATTATCAAAAACACCTAGTGCCATGGTATTTTCAACATTACAGGTTTCATAAACATAAGGTATATACATCAAGGTATTTTATAACATAGTGCTATTACATACTAAATCCAACAACAATTAACACAACCTGTTTTACATATGTTTGGAGGTCACAATAATCTCCCTATACGAGGACCTGAGAGGGAAAATAAAATTAAAGAGGGCACTGTAGCATAGTCAAGGAAGGGAGAGGGGTGCCTACAGGTGGCCAACCTTATGGACTAGAAATAGTAAAGGATAGATTAGACTTAGAAATAGAAGAACTGTTGCAACAGATTTAAGAAAAGGTCGGTCCTCAAGAGTGGCCAGAGCTCCCGGTCACAAGAGGTATTTTATGTATAAAACCTCCTGTCCATAATTCAGTCTTACCATGGGACCTGAATTATGTCCTAGAGAAACTGACACTGGCTTCTTTTGAACCAGCCATGAATTGCGTCTTCTGCTTCCTGTCATGGAAAGCATTATTTTTGGTTGCTATCACTTCTGCTCAAAGGATTTCAGAGCTGCAGGCTCTTTCATGTGAGCCTTCTTATTTGATTTTCCACAAATACAAAGTCTCTTTGCATACAAATCCTAACTTTACTTTTTTTTTTATTTATTGTATTCTAGGATTACAATTACCTTTGAACCAAATGTTCTTTTACAAAGGTTCCACTTCAATGTAGAGAGTATGTAACAATACTGGCAAAAAAAACAAATACTGAGAAACACAGGTTACATATTGGAATGAATACAAACAGGACAAATTCAGCAACACAGTGAAAAATAAATCTAGGCATTGCTCCGTACTTTGGCTGTTCGTGGGATATTGAGATACAATGTGAATCGCACCAAGGACTGCAGAAAGTACTCTCAGCTTTTTGTATATTCACTCCTGGGAAAGAGGTTGCACCTGTGTCTAAATAGTGCCTGTCCAAATTGCTGGTACATTGTAATATGTTCTCATATAGGAAGTATGGTAAGGAACTTCCTGGTATGGTTCATGGTCACACAAGAGGAATGGCAATTTCTGTTGCTTGTGTCAGAAATGTTTCTGCTGCTGCTATTTGTGCTGCAGCCACTTGGAGCACTTTCCACACCATCACAAAGCATTACAGTCTGAAAGTAGTCCCTCATAGACAAACATTTACTTATTTAGTGATTCGTAAAAAAACCTTTGAGCACAAGCTCTTTTACAAAGGTTCCATGTCATGGATTGCAAAACAAAGTTCAGTAGGAGAAAGCAAAGATACATTACAATGAACGATACAGCTTGGATTCAGAACTTACAGAATAACTCAAAACAGAGGTACAGGTTAAATAACAAGAAAAAACACTTTATGAGGGTGGGGGGGAATAAGTAGCCACAAAGTGCCTTGTAAGTAGTTTAGAGGGACGGGGATAGCTGGCAGAGTGGTGAAGAAGGGAGGTATGAGATAGAGAGGTAAATCCTGCAGTGGAGGTGAGAGGGTGGGGGAAGAGAGACGACAAGGTAAAGGAGAAATGATGGGGTGAGGGGAGGCTGAGCGTAGAGGACATACTAGAGTAAAATGGTGGGATGTGAGGGGGAAGAACAGGCAGCCAGCATTAGTAGTGACTGTTTGGGAAACTCATGGGACTTTGAGTTGGGAGAGGGGGATGGCAGCTGCCAAATGAGCATGACACAAACTGATTGCTGGGGCAAGTCATGAGAAGGGACAGAGGAAGGGGGTACTTGAGGCCTACCTAGTGCTTGCTGGGGGGCAGAGAGAGAAGGTTGGCTGAACTCAGGGGCAGGTGCACTTAGAGAGTGTTATTAGGTGCTGTTTGAGGTCAAGTTTTGAATTGTGCCAGACAACTGGTGACCAAGAGGTTCCCAGGAAGTTCATTCATCCATAGGGGGCCCGGTAGGCAAATGCATGTTGCCTGAGTGAGGTGCGATGGAAGGGGATCACCAAGGCCCCTCTAGTCTTCCCTCTGGTGACCTGTAACAAGTTGGCCACCTTGATCAAACTGCCTACACTAGGCGGTGTTTTACCCAATCGAGCCTTCTTCCCTAGGATGCAAGTCTGGAATTTGACCCTGTTTCTTAATGACAGCCAATTTGCATGTTCATACAGAGTACCAGTGTGAGAGCCATGCTCAGCATCCAGGGTGAGTCTGCAGGTTTTGTTGAGCGCAGTCTGAACCCTCTTGAGTGCTGTATCTGTTGCCGCCCCATAGACCACTAGTCCATAGTCAATAGTAGATATAATTGAACTGTGGACTGAGAGGTGGAGGGCCCCCAGAGAGAGGTATTGCCTGTGCCTGTACAGGACACCAATCTTGGTACTGACTGTCTTGACCAGAGAGTCAATATATTGCGCAAATGTGAGAGTATCATCTATTATGACCCCCATAAACATGAACAAGTGAACATATTCCAGCGTCTCACTGCATGAGTTGGAGATGATGAGGGGGTGGTGCTTATTTATGTTGTGGGGGCTGGACATAAGCAAGACCTTGGTCTTCCTGTAGTTTAGTAGCAACTTATGATTACAGAACCAGTCCTCGAGTTTGGAGAAGGAGTTCTGCAGCTCAGATTGTAGGGCAGTCTGAGATGTACTGCTGCTCAGGAGCACAGCGTCATCTGCATACAGTATGAATTTAGTGTCGCAGGTGATGGGAAGGTCATTTAAGAAGAGGCTGAAGAGTAGGGGCCCCAGTATTGATCCCTGGGGTACCCCTAATGATACCTCTCTTGCGCTGGATATTGTTTTCCCAATTTTGACACATTGATTTCTCCATATCAGGTAGTCTTGGAGCCAGCAAAGGGCATTGGGTGCTACACCCATGTTTCGCAGTTGGGTCAGCAAGTTGACTGTATCGAAGGCTTTGGTGAGGTCAATAAAGACTGACCCCCACCAATTTACCTTTCATCCAGGGCCTTATGTGCATAGTTTCTGTATTCTAGCAGGGCAGTGTTGGTACTGTGATTTTGTCTGAAGCCATGCTGGTTGGGGCATAATAGATTATATTTATTGAGGTAGTCGATGAATTGACCCACCGTAATCTTTTCCAGTGCCTTGGACGGGGGGGAGAGGATTGAGATGGGTCTGTAGTTGGCTACCAGAGACTTGTCACTTCTTTTATGCACTGGTGTAACTAGGACCTGCTTCCAAACCATGGGGAATTGGGCCAGGGCCAGGGACTTATTGTACAGCGTGGTAATGGGCACTATAAGATCATGTTTTGGCTTTGCTGTACTATAAGGCCTGCTGCCTTGATTCATACTGTGCCAGCCTCCCAGTTAGCTTTTGGAACTGCCTGGGTCACATTCCAAAAGTTTGGCCTAATGGAAGAGATATCCTTGAAGAAGGCAGGACAGTTACGTACATACCATAACAGTAGTTCTTCGAGAGAATCTCTTCCATTAGGCCATGCCAACCCTCTTCCCAATTTGCATATCTAGTAAGAGTGGCATCACATTCTTCTGCCTTATCCTAATCCATGGCTGTTATGTCCAGCACCTTTCCTTGCCTAATATGCTTGGTGCTGGTTTGACCTCTTGGGTACCTAGAAATGGAGGTCCTTGAATCTGATCTCCAGCGGGGAGCTGAGAAGAGATAGGGCCTCCTACATTTACGCAGATGCTGATGCATGACATCATCATGGGCGGCCCCTGACTAGAAAAAGTTTCCATGAGGTCCTCCTAGCGCTGACATGGGTATAGTTTTAAAGGTGTGGCCTAATGGAAGAGAGTCTTTTGAAGATCAGTAATTATACAACTGTTCTTTTACTTGTCATTTAAGTAGGACTCCCTGCTTTCTGTTGTAGAATGACTAAGAAATGTTACTCAGTCCTGCCTCCAGTTATCAACTAGCTGAGGCCTCAGGTCAGACAAATATCACCCTTCCCCCAACTGTAGGGCAAGATACTGTTCTTTTAATACAGCCCCTAAATGTGGACTACTATGGCTGGTTTCAGATCTGCCCAGTAATAAATATGCTAATCCAATCAAGTTTCACCACAAGGTACTCCCACGTATGTTAACTCAAAAAAAAAAAACCAACAACTTAATTTTACACTGTGACAGACTGCTTAAGACAGCACCTGCAGGAGATGATGTGTACCTTTCTAAGGCCAAATAAAAATAAATAACACAAGACTCAAATCAGGCAAAGGATTTGTAAATCAAGCATCCATGGCAGTATCAATTTAGTCAATATGTAGACTTGTTTTTATTAAATAACACAACATGATGGAGTCTGAAGAGTATAACTAAAGGGCTAAATACAGATTATAATTGCAGTGGAGGTTTATTTTTGCTGACCTTATTACTATAGCTGCTAGAGGGCAGCAGAAACCAAAGACACAAGTATAGGCTCAATCCATTCTGTTTTATTATTTCTAATGGCATGATAGGTTCAGTGTAAATTCATATGTTAAACCCATATTTTTGCCCAATTATAGCTCGGCCACCTTTTGAGCTTGGAACCTGAACATACTATAGGCATAAACACCTTCCTTTGCAGAATCTTGGAACACAGAAAGATTGATTAAAAAACAAACATGGTAGCCGACCCAGTGGCATAGAGGGCTGAGGCACTGGCACCTTACCTTGACCCACACTGGCGTCCTGAGTTCGGTAATGGACTTGAGGTGTTGGGGGTCGGCAGGAGACAAAAAGGATTGTCCATCCGGAAGACTGCTGTGCTCTTTGGGGGTGGGGGGACTGGGTTGCCTCGCACAGCAGTGGCTCCCAGTGGAGACTAGGAGGCATTACATAAGCAGTGCAAAAAAGTGGGAACACAAGAAACTAGAAAACGGCTCTGGTGCCCGCTGGATGATGGCTCCCCTGCTCCACAACATCGCTGGAACCTCCAAGGGACCTCCTCCACCTCAGCAGTGCTTCTGATGGGCCTTATGGATCGTGCGCTGGGTACTGGCTCTCCCCAGTGCCTTCCCCCTCGGAGGAGAGGGACCTGCCCAGTGAAGGGATACACCAGGATACCCTTTCGGAGTCAGCCATAATGTGGGGATAGGAGGAAAGTTCAGAAGAGGATGGCCGGAAGGTCGTGGGAGCACTGTGGAGCCTGAAGGATTGGGAGACACAAGGGCGCAAGGTGGATAAAGACGATAATGCAAAAAAAAAAACATGCAAGATCCACTGTCAACACTGCACAGCTCACAGTGCCAGTGACCCAGGTATAAAAGCTGGCCTGGACCATCAGGGGAACCAGCCAAGGGGAGGAATATTAAGCATTCCATTGGATAGTCTCCTCCACCACAGAGGGAGACCGGACTTTCCACTACAGTAGAAGCCGCTAAATTAGGATGCTCCAGTGGTAGGCTTTTAGTCCCAATTAAGTGGCCATCCCATTTATCAGAAGCCAGTAGTGTAGCAAGTAGAGAGACAGAGGCTGAAGAGAAAGACAGAGAGACAGAGAGAGAGTAAGCTATTTTGATATGCTCACTGCATCGGTGAGTAGAGAGAGAGACTGAAGAGCAACACTCGGCTTGTTCCAAAACATAGCAGCAATAAAGCACATGCCCAACTCTTCAAATCTTGTAAGTGTTTTGGGGATTTTCCATCTGCTGATGGTGCACATGTTTACTCACTTTCTCTTTCTCTCATCAGTGTGCTAGAAGGTAGAAGGCAAACAGGGAGGGAATCAGAAATGCTGTGAGTAGAGAGAGACTGAGAGAGGGAGTAAGCTGCTTTGATTTGCTGTGTCCGCTGCGTCAGTTAGTAGAGAGAAAGAGAAAGACTGAAGAGAGAGAGAGAGTAAGCTACTTTGATTTGCTGTGTCTGCTGCGTCAGCAAGTAGAGAGATAGAGAGAGAAAGACTGAAGAGAGAGAGAGAGAGAGAGAAAGCTGCTTTGCTGTGTCTACTGCATTGGTGAGTCGAACGAGAGAGAGAGAGAATGAGAAAGAGTGAGAGTCAGGAGCTTGGAACTAGAGTTTGGGTTCAGCAGTGGGTTCAACAATGAGGTGGAGAAGACAAGTAAGGAGTGTGGAGCAGGAGTTTGTTTCAGTAGTGACGTGTGGAGACATGTCAGGAGCTGTGAACAGACACAATTAGGTGTGAAACTATTTATGAAAATTGATTAGCAGTTATCGCAAGGACAAGTCCAGCCAGAAATTGTCCCATTTAGGTGACAGGGGTGTCCCTTTTAAACAGTTACAGCCTTCATAGGATAACATAGCCACCTAATCACTGCCCGGCAGGACATCCCAATAAAGCAGACACCCCTATTATCTGCATCCCGATTAAGTGGCTTCTACTGTATCACACTGCTGCCTGAGTGATGATAGGTCATGGTGCAGCTTGGAAGTGACATAATCGATTTCCAGAGACTTGGATTAGTGATTCTCTGGGGAGAGGAAATAGCAACCTCCTAAGAGAGAGGCATAGCAGGCTAAAGCTGAAAGTAAAGTGTGATTCCCCTCTGGTGAGTGGAAAACAGCTCACTGGCAGTTAGGTTGTGGAGGACTGTATGGAGGAGCACCAGCTCAACAATAGCCTATTGGGGTGCATAGGGGGAACCAGGAGGGCTGCCTGAGACTCCAGTACCCAAATCCAGTCAGTAACACAGTGGAGTTTGCAAACAGGAGGTGATCCACCAAAGCAAGAGGTGGCCACTGCTGTCAAATCCACCTGATGTGTGTTTTTTATTGTTTTTAATATTCTGTGTGTTGATGCATATCTTTTAAAACTGCAATGCTATACCAGAAGAGGGAAGTATAGGCACTTTCAGTTCAGCGCTACTAAAGCTGAGCCCTGAGTGAGTGGGGAGAGGTTTCCTAAGATTTGGATCAGTGATCCTCTGAGGAGAGGAACTAGTCACCTCCTGAGAGAGGGGCATAGCAAGCTAATGCTGAGCCCCGAGTGAGCGAGACCGTGCACAGAGTCACACGCAGAGACAAGCATGTCTGCTGTGTCCACTGGGGACAGGGGGGAGCAGGCCTTGAAACTTTAAAGGTTAGTACCAGTGATGTCGTAAGAGTACCCTAGGAGCTAGTAAGAAAGTAAGCAACATAAAAAAGAAAAAAAATTGTTCTCTAAAGTAGATGGTAGGTATAGTATATAAAATGGCTGAAGATATGGAAAACTGTCTAGATATTTTGTGCAGCACAGGATCAATGCTGAGGTGTATGGAGTGCCACATGTACCCATCAGCCCTGTATGACCTTGAGCTTGCCAAATTTAAATGGCCAAAGTATAGGGAAAAATGAGGACATGAGGAGTGAACTGAGCAAATTATATAAAGCAACAGATAAGCACATCTTGTGTAGAAGACCCATACCGAGACATGAAAGGACAAAAGACAAAAGAAAAAGAGGAAGTTGGAATATTGGAGAGTTTAGCGCTCACCCTGAGGAAGATTGTAATGGAGAGTGGTCAGTCATCTCCAAATAGACTATAAAATAAACAGAAGGTATGCCCTAGGTAGGGAGGACATACCTCTAGTAAACAGATACCAACCACTATCAGAAAACAACACCACAGAAGGCATGGGAGAAGAGAAGAGGGGCATCAGGAATCTTAAAATACCTAGCAGAAAAAGGGAAGGAATACTGGTAATAGGGGATTCCCCTATAAGAAGATGGAATACATAAATATTTGGGGAGGATAAATGAATAGGGCAGTTACAGGTCTACCAGGGGCTAGAGTAAGAGATGTTAAAAGTTGCCTGCCTAAACTGTAAGGAACTGATTCTAGCTTAGCAACAGTAGTGATACACTTAGGAACAAATGACATCGGCAAAGAACATGAAAAAGATATAGTAGATGACATTATTGAAGTGGATAAGCAAATTAAAGACAGGGGCCCAGATATTCAAACTGCGCCAGATTGTGGCGCAAGCCTGGGCGCAGCGCAACTTGGCTGCACAGGGGCATTGACTAGGCAGTATTCAACAGAGCTGCACCATGGCACAGCATTGTTGAATATCACACCCTGGCCACCCGCAGTGTGCATGGTGCAGTGGCACTACGCCAGTGCAAGTGGCCAGAGTGGAGCAGGGGGATGCGCTAGCGCAAGTTCCATTGCGCTATGCGCAGCAACCGCGATGTTCAAAAGTGCACATGCAAATGGAGTCATAATGTATGCAAGACACAAATGGGGCCATTTGCATGTCATTATGGCTCCATTTGCATGCAGGTGCATCGATCTCTGGTGACTTGTGCCGGGCGCCCTGCCAGGCAGCAGCCGTCGGGGACTGATGCCCCCTGCACAGCGCGGCAATGTGCCTCACAGCCCAATTGTGGGCTTCAGTAAATAAAAATCATGTTCTATATCCCTGGTGGTCCAGTGGACCGCTCGCAGCCCGATCACGGCTGAATGTAAAGATATAGAAGTCCAGTATCTCTGGTGGTCCACTGGACCGCTGTCAGCCTGATCGTGGGCTTACGTATAAAGAAATAAATTCCAATATCCCTGGTGGTCACAGTGGACCGCTGTCAGCCCGATCATGGACTTAGGTATAAAGAAATAAGTTCCAATATCCCTGGTGGTCCAGTGGACCGCTGTCAACCCGATCGCGGGCTTAGGTATAATGAAATAAATTCCAGTAGTCAGCCCGATCGCGGGCTTAGGTATAATGAAATAAATTCCAATATCCCTGGTGGTCCAGCGGACCGCTGTCAGCCCTAATGGGTGTTTGTATAATAAGAATTCAGCCTATCCCTGGTGGTCAGCGGACCCCTCTGACCTGCCCACTGGGCTCCACTGCCCGCTCCCCGGTCAACAGCGGGCGGCAGCACCCACCCACCCTGCCCACCACCCGTTGACTGACACTGTAGGTAGGGCTGTCGCCCATTGGTCCACAGCATGAGCCAATGGGCGTGCAGCGATATCATACACATTCCAGATATGTGAATGGATCCATTCAGATATCTGGAATGTGCAGTACGCACGGGCTGCACGCCTTATTGGTCCACGCCTGTACACCACTGTCCACAGCGTGAGCCAATGGGCATGCAGCCCATACCTACATACACATTCCAGATATGTGAATGGATCCATTCACATTTCTGAATGTGTAATACGGGTATAGGCGTTACATGCCCATTGGCTCACGCCAGGACCAATGGGCATATAGTCTTGCTTCCACGGTGTCAGTCAGTGGCCGCAGGTGGCAGGCTGGTGGTGCTGCAGCCCACTGCTGACCGGGCGGGGAGCGCGCGGTGGGGCTCAGTGGGTGGTGGGGAGGGGTCCGCTGGACCACGAGGGATATTGGAAGTAATTCATTATACATGTGCCCGCGATCAGGCTGACAGCAGCCCACTGACCACCAGGGATATTGGACATAATTTTATTATACAAATGCCCGCAATCGGGCTGACAGTGTTCCACTGGACCACAAGGGAGATAGGACGTGATATTTTTGAACAGATGCCTGTGATCGGGCATGGGGGGGCACCGCCACGGAGGTGCAGCCGGAGCTCAGGTGGCCACCCACAGGTGGTAGCTGCTGTGTTGCGCCCTGCAATATGGCAGCTCACCTGTGGGTGGCCAGCCATTGTTCCTTTTTTTTTGGTTCACCTGTGTGCGGCGCAAGTAGGGGTTGCACATGCATGGACTCGGCATAGCCCGGGCTGAATATCGGGATGTGCAGAGTATGCATGGGCACGCCCCCCCACCTGCGCTGCATACATTACTGATGCGCTCTGGCGCATCGGGATTTGTGACAGGCACAATCCCTGTTTGAATATTGCGCCAGGGCGCAACCCTTTTGAATATCTGGGCCAGGGAGCAAAAGCTGTGATTTCTGGAATTATTCCATTGATGAAATGCCAAAGAGAGAAAAATAGGACAATGCAAAGGATAAATGCACATTTGTCAAACTGATGCAATAAACTGGGGATCGCTTACCTGAATACATGGAATAGATTTGTAGGAAAAGCACACTTATACAGCAAGGAGGGACTCCATTTGAACAAAGCAGGGAAGAATATATTGGGTAGGACTATATGTACTGCAACTCATTATACGTAATTAATTTAAACTAAGGGAGGAGGGGGTAGAGTCTGATGGCTGTATTTCAGACATAACATTCCTACTCCTAAATGCTAGGAGTTTAAATAATAAGAAGGAAGAACTAGAGACCATTCTCCAAAATGAAAAGATACAAGTATGTGCTATTTCAAAGTCATGGTGGAAGGAGGACACTCGGGGTAAGCACATATGAGACTTTTAGTTATTTAGTGTCAACTGCACTAGTAAGAGAGAGGAAGGGGTGGCATCATACCTGCACAAGGAAATTGAGGCATATGAGATAAATGATACAGACGGTGGAGGGGACCCAATAGAGCAACTTTCAGTATAGATAAAACCACATAAAAGTGGTAAAATATTGAACTGTGTGTGCTACAGTGCCCCAAACTTAACGGCCAATGAGAACGGAAGATTCTTGGATCAACTGAGTAGCATTGAAGTGGGAATGAGAGTAATGATGATGGGAGATCTCAACTTACCTAGCATTAACTGGGGGAATCAAACAGCAACAGGTCCTAGTGAAAATAAATTCTTGGAGTTTATTGCAGCAAATGGTCTGGAACAGCATGTACAAGAGAATACTAGAGAGGGAAACTTCCTGGATCTAGAATTAACCAATCTGGAAGAAGATATGATGGACTGTAATGGAAGGGAACCTCTCAGTGACAGCGACCATAACACGGGGCAGTTTGCTCTAAGAACTAGATGGGAGCCCCTCAAAGGAAAAACAAGGGTCAAATGCTATAATAGAGCTAACATCAAAGGAATTGGGGATTATAGAGGAAGTGGGAATGGAAAAAGAACTTTGAGGGGTCCAACCCGAAAAGAAAGTGGGACATGCTTTACACTAAGCTTAAACACTGCATGGACACCTGTGTTCCAGAGAAAGGAAATACAATAACAGAGGAAAGATACCTGTTTGGTTTAACAAGAGCATTAAACAGAGAATTAAGAAAATGAAAAGAGCTCATACCCTTTTAAAAAAAAAACATCTACACAATGATCACCAGAATACAAGGAAAAGGTCAGGAGGTGCAAGAGAGCCATTGAATAATCTAAGAGGAAACATGAGTTTCGATTGACAGCAGGTATTGCAGACAACAAAAAAAGTATTCTACAACTATATAAACAGTAGTAAAAAAGGGAAGCAGACGGTGGGACCTATTGCATTAGGGAACTCAGTTATAAGTGATGGACAGCAGGTAGCAGAGGTCTTCAAAAAAACATTTCCAGAGTATTTACCAGACCGGGGGGTGGAGTGGGTGGTGGGCAAGTAGGACATAGGAACAGGGATATACAAAAAGCTGTGATCTCCAAGGTGGATGTGCAAAACAGGCTTCAGAGGTTAAAAACAAATAAATCACCTGGTTCAGATGAACTTCACCCACTATTATTGCAGAAACTAACAAACGAAATAGCAGGCCTCCTAGCAGACTTTTTCTCCACTTCCATTTTAGAGGGGACTTTCAGAACAATAGATCAGAATGCTAATTTATATTATGGGCATCTAGCTCCACCTTTAGTCCATGTCACAAAATGTGCATAATTATGTAAACAATTATAAGATTAAAATCATATATTATACCTATTGTAAACAAGTTCTATATAACAGTAAATAATGTTTTTGTCCCACCTAGATATATGTAGAAAAAATGGATTTTACTTATCCCAATACAACAATTCGAATTACTACAAATTTGCATAAATATACCTTATGAACATAACAAAAAGCAATGCAAACCATAATAACGACAAACGTTTCAGAAAATCAAAAACATTTTAGAAAATAAACCAAACAACAAAGAAATAGTAACATTCATCATAATGAATGTTATTAGCTGGATACTATGCCTTTACCATGCTTGTAAGTAGCATAATCTTCTTGCATAAGAACTTGCAAACTCTTTACATTAGTGTCTTGGATTATATTTCTGCATACAACTTATGTAAATACTTTATAGCATGCAAAAATGTTTATTTCTTTTGATTTAAACTCAAGCTTTACCTATGTAGCCAAGATTCTGTATTTAAAAAGTTAAGTTTACCATGTTACCTCCCCAGCTACTGTAAGTTAAATTAGAATATTAAAAGTTAAAAAAAATAATAATATTCAGACAGCTGGTTATGTTGAGGCTTGGGTTTTCTTTCTTCTAGTTTCAGAATCTTGGTGAGATTTTTTCCTCCAGGAAAATACAAAATTCTTTAGTAGCTGGATCTCGCTGTAGTTTCTGTTCCTTTTTCTGCTAACACTCGAGCCTTGGATTCCGGACTCCTCTGGTATCATTTCAGTAGTGCAACATTGTTTCTCCTGGCTTATACATCAATGAGCATCTTAAGTCCTTTGTTTTGGTTTTGGCGGGAACCTCAAACAGCATGATTGACAGCAACACATGTCCATAACACCAGTGAGAAGACCCTTCTTCCATCTCAGCTGGAAGCAGACTGGGCTGGATTTCTCAGTGTTCAGTAATATTTTTTCTGGTCCAGAATGACATCATCACCAGTTTTGATTGGTCTTTGCAGAGAAGGGAAATGGTTAGTTTTTGTTTCCTTAGGAGCCTCCACCTCATGTTGGGAAAGTACAGTTTTAGGTCCAAAGTCTATTATTTTCATAACTCCTGGATGCAATAACATACGATCTCCACATAAATATTTTCTAACTCCGCTCATTAAAATCAGTCTTTTGAGACATTTTCCAAGTTTGTGGGAGACGTATTTCCTGAACTAAGTTAATAAGGACTACAATTTTTAGCAATAGCTTCATAACATAAAATAGTACTTTTGTTCCTCATAGTCTAGTCTCCAAAACTACAGTAAGTAGGTCTCTCTGTCATCCAAGTTCTAGAAAGTTCTTAAGAGCATCAGATTCCTTTGAAAGAGCTGTTCCTTTGTTTGTGGGCAGCCAACCTTGAAACCATGCTTGCTACAAATTGATAAGGAAGTGTTTCAGTCTGTGTAATACTTTCCTGTTGTGGTGCATTTATCCAAAAGTCATATTTCTGGATTTGTCATGACAACATCTTTAATACAAGATAAAACATGATGTTCTTACTGTAAAGAGTCTTGTCCCAAAATATTTTTATATATAACTTTTGATTCCCATCAGCTACATTCACACAATTCAGCCAATCAAATATTGCAATGTCTTCTATTAACTGAGCAAATTTACGGCTGGCAGCATTTTGCATTTTTCAATTACAACCCAAAGTCTTTTTGTTTCCAGTTCTTATAATGCAGTTTCAACTTGAAGTATCTCCCAGTGCCAGGTTTCAACTAGTACTGAGTCCAGCTGCAGTTCATCACCTGTCAAATTCATGATAATTATCTCTGAGTAGCAGCTCAAAGCGAAACCTAACTATGCAGCAGCTCTGTTAAGAGGCCAGTTTAGGGGTAGCCCTTAATTTAAAGAGAGTTTTAACTAGCCATTTTTTTCTACACGTTTGAAAACTGCACAGGCAGGCATTTTCCCATTTTCAATTCTTAAAGTTCATATAAGCAGTTTTTACTTGTTGGTAGCTCATGTAGACAAGAATAATGACCAGATGTCTTAGTATGACCTCCTCCCAGTTACCTTAATTAATAATTAAGCATTTATAAAAAATATAAAATAATAATGCAGAATACAAGTATAATAAAATATTTTTATATCAAAGTGTTTTTCTCACAAGACAGCAATTTAAAAATGGAGAGAGGCAGCAGTCATCCCAGTACACAAAAAGGTGATCTAAAGCTGAAGTGAAAAACTATAGGCCAATTAGCCTAACTTCCATTGTTGGCAAGATGAAGGAAAAGTTTGTCAGGGGGGAAATCATGGAACATACAAATGTGGGAGGGTTGTAAGATAATAACCAACACGGGTTCAGTGCAGAAGTTCCTGCATGACAAATCTTTTAC
Source organism: Neoceratodus forsteri (assembly GCA_016271365.2). Lineage (NCBI taxonomy): Eukaryota > Metazoa > Chordata > Ceratodontiformes > Ceratodontidae > Neoceratodus > Neoceratodus forsteri. Next base: position 1,151,051,713 of record CM057458.1, read on the forward strand.
AGTTCTTTGAGCCTGTTGCAGTGCCTTGGATGTAGGACTCCCTTTGGATGTGTTGTTTTTAAATTCCTCCAATGCATTTCGACAGCAGGCCCCATGACATTTTAATAAAAGAACTACAGGACATGAAGATGCTAATTAATTTAATTAATTCGATATACTCATCGTCACAAGGAATTAATCAAGTTTTTATTTCTATAGTGCTGTTCACAGGAATATCAAAGCACTTAACAATAATTTACTAATCAGATAAAACCTCCTAAATAAATACAATACAGCATCAACACATAACTTCATTCAGGAACTGGGAAGGAAAGACTAAAAAGATGTGTTTTTAATGCAGATTTAAAACTCTCCACAGTCAGGCACTCCCTTATCCGACAAGGCAGAGAATTCCACAGGGTTGGGCCACAAATGCAAATGCATGGGCCCCAGAGGTCTTCATACAGACCCTGGAAACCTCTAGCAATCCCTCATTGGTGGAGCGGAGTGGGCGGAGGAGGCAGTGGGGACGAAGAAGCTCTTGCAGATAGCATGATCCCTGTCTGTGCAGCACTTTATAGGTCAGCAAACTGACCTTGAAGATGATACACTACTGAATAGGCAGCCAATACATGCTGCGCAGCACAGGTGTGACATGTCTAGATCATGAAAGATCAGTCAACAGCCTGGCCACCACAATCTGCACCAGCCACAAGCATCAAGTATCAACCCCCAGTAGCCCAAGGCACAGGGAGTTGCAGTAGTCAAGATGGGTGATCACAAAGGCATGGATCAATTTTGAAAGATCATCAGGCGGAATCAGATGCTTAATCCAGGTGATATTTCTCAGATAGTAAAAAGAGGTCTTGACAACAAATGAAACCTAAGATTTAAGCTTCAATCTGTCATCAGAAATAACACCCAGGTTTGATACCCATTCAGAGGCCATCAGCTGACTGCCTGCAAGCCTAAGCCTGGATGGCTGCCCTGCTGAAAGCCCCTCTACTCAATGACCCGGGTCCACCACCAAAACCTCAGTCTTGTCCGGATTCAACCTCAACCAGTTGGAACTCATGCAGTCTTGGATCTTCAAGAGATAGTTGTTAAAGACCAAGACGGCACCATTCTTGTTCGGGTACAAAGGACATGTATAGCTGAATATCATCTGCAGTGAAAACTCAGGCCATACCACCTTACAGTGTCTCCCAATGGCAGTATGTACACCACAAACAACATAGGTGATAAAACAGAGCCCTGCAGCACCCCACCAGGCAGAGAGAAGGTGCCAGAGGAATAAATCCCAGACACCACTGTCTGAAACCTGCCTGTGAGGAAAGATTGGAACCATCTGAGGATGGTACCGGACAGGCAACAGATCAGCTGCAGGTGCTCCAATAATACACCATGGTCCACGGTGGCAAATGCTGCAGAGAGGTAAGGAGAACCAAAATTGAATGACTCTTGCAATCTCTCGCCATCAGGAGAACAATGAGTACTAGAACTAGGGCTGTCTCCTTACTGTGTCTCTTCTGAAATCCTGATTGAAGAGGATCATAGATAGCATGGATGGTAAGATGATCCTCCAGCTGCTGCACAACCACCTTTTCAATAACCTTACCCACAAAGGGAAGGTTAGAGACAGGCCTGTACTTAACGAGACAGTCTGAGTCTAAAGAGGATTTCTTAAGGAGGTGTATAAAAACCACCTTCTTCAGGGTGTCTGAAAACACACCTGTCTCTAAAGAACTCCAGACAACCTTAGCTTGGATTGGGCCTATGAACTCAATGCACCCCACAAGGAGGCGAATTGGGCCTGGGTCCAAACTAAAGCAGGTTGGTCACATATTCTGGATGACCCTCACCCTGACCCAGGGAGAAAACAAAGGGTATGCATAGTAGGACACTTGTCCTTGTGGGTTAAAGTTACGAGTGGAGTGCCTCAGGGGTCAGTCCTGGGATCAGCACTCTTTGGAATATTTATGTTTTCATTACAAACAGTAGCTGCTGTAATTCACAATGTGCGAATGTGATGGTAAGGTTGGAGCAATAGTTGAGAGTGAAGAAGCCATTAAAATATTCAAAGGTGAGATTGATAGAATTGATGAGTGGGGGGAGGACCCACAAACTCAAGTTCAACACAGATAAGTGTAAATGAATGCACATGGGAAGTTGAAACAAAACAGCAGGGTATTTCATGTATGGGGAGGAGATTAAGGTAACTTAGAGTAAAAGAGAACAAGGAGTTATCACAACAAATAAAATGTCACAGAATGAACAATGTAGGGGAGGCAGTCAGTAGGAGTAACAGGATGATGGGCAGCAACCTAAGGAACATTGGTCCCTTTGTGTTATGTCTAAATGCATGGAAACCAGGCACGTAGACAGATACGCATGTATGCCACACAGTGGGGGCCTGCAGATCCTGTGCAGCATTCACAAATGGAGCACAACTCGGACATATGCTGGTTCTCCTGGCAGCGTGGGCAGCAGCATGCCGGGGCATTCTGTGGGTGTGCCTGCACTACACGGATTGCACAAAGCCACATAGTGCAGCTCACTGGGCTGTGTAGGAGGGTAGCCATTACACCAGGGTGAATCCTGCTATAAGTCTCCAATGCACCTTGCCCCACACTCACCGGCTGAGTGAATGGCCGCATGGCAGGTGGGCATCCCCTCACAGAGTGAGCTAGCCCCATCCCTGTGCCCCAGAGGCTGACTCCACACACAGTGCTGCTCATCCCCCAGAGGCAGGACCACTGTGCCCATGCTGCCCACGGCCCAGCACTGCACCGGCAGGGCTCCTGGCGGGACAAGGCACACCCCCTTCTTCATGGCTGCATACATCTCGGATCAAATGACCCCCCCCAATGTGGGCACCTGCCCTGGGTGGTACAGCACCCCTCTCACAAACACACCTGTGGCTCTGACCCCTCTGCATGGTCTGTTGGTGCCATGTCTCAGGATGGCCAGCAGCACTGCCCATCATACATGTCCAGAAGGTTGTGGGTTCTCGTTCCACACTGGGATTGGACTTGCACCTGAAATGCTGGCATTTGAGTGCAGTATTAGGGGGGTGCTGTACTGCTGGGATGTGATGTTCTTCAGATGAGACATTAAACCGAGGTTCTTCTACCCATCCTGGTACTGTCCTGCTGGGTGTCCAGGTGGAAGTAAAAGAACCCAGGGCACTCTTCACAAAGAGCAGGGGACATTCCTGGTGTGCCGGCCAACATTTCCCTTCCCATTAACCAGTTTATGCAATTGTTCAGGCTGTGTGTGAGTGATGATGTGTGATATGACTGCCACTACTCATTCAGTCAGTTCACTACCAGTCTAGCATTGCTTGTAAAGTGCTTTGGGATACACTGTGTATGAAAAGCACTATATAAATGCTGATTCTTCTTCTTCCACAGTCATTGGCCATCCAACATCTGCATGGGCGCTTGGCCAACGCACGCCCTTGCTGCGTAAGGGATCTACTGTAGGACCCAGGATGGGCATACGATTGAATGCCTTCCTGAGTCCGCAGCTCTGCCTCCATCTGCCCTGCATGACCCTGTGCATGGGGAGGAGGGAAGGGGAGGGGGATGCAGACAGGTGGCAACGTTCTTGAATGCTGCCACGTGCGCACCTATCCACAGGTACAGAGATTTGCGGGTGGGATACATGCCTTAGGTGCGTACTTCCCACACGTTATTGCATAGCCCCCCCCCATTGGAGCAGATATAGGAAGGTACTGTGTCCCCTGTATAGTTCACAGGCACACCCCCACCTAGAGTACTGTGTGCAGTACTGGGCACCCAGGACTATTAAAAACATAAAATTGTTGGAAAGTGCATAAAGAAAAGCAACTAAAAAATCTGATATTATATGCTAGACCCTATGGGGAATGGTTGGCAGAAATGAAACTGTACTCATTGGAGTGCAGGAGAATCAGAGGGGACCTGTGTATGGTATACAGAGCAATAAAAAATAGGGAGACACTAAAATGCATTGTACTAGAATTAAGGACTTTGGAATGGGAAAATAGAGTCCATTGTTTGCAGCTAAAAGAGGCATTGTATAAAACAGAAAAGTGAGGAAATTGGTTCTCTCAGAGGGTGGTACAGATATGGAACAGCCTGCCTAAGGACGTAGAGGTGAGTGACACAGTGGAGTCCTTCAGGAACTTCTGGGATAGATTTATGGGGGAAAGAAAGTTTATCTCACGTGATTGAATACTAGCAAGTGACATGGGCAATGGCTAATAACTTGTATACCACTATGAAACTATGAAGTAATCATAATAATAAAATAATGCTTGTTTATTATAATCAAATCAGCAGGAGATATGACAGCCATATTAGTGATTTCCTAATTTAAAATAGCGTCCTCATAGACAAAGATTGCATGATTGAGTGCATAATAGTAATGTAAAACTTACAACTTGAGACTGGGGGTCCTGACTATAGTGCATTGTCATGTAGGTACATGCGTTTTCACCATGACACAGTGACACCAAAGTTGCTGACATCCTCTACATCAACAGACATAATGCCAGTTCTTGGCATTGTGCTGATGGTATTCCCGTGTGTTTTCTTTGGGGGGCTATGCCACTCTGAATCCCTCATGTGGGGGACTCCGCACCCCACACCTCTAGTATTTAATTAACCAACTCAAGAGTTGGAGTTGTCTCAGGAAGGGGGCGAAATACTGGGAGAAGCAGTGCCGGTGTCATCGGGGACCATTACAGCGACCAGTTGATTTCTGTCACTGTAATGGTCTTCACTGTGGAAGTTTCGTTGTTCAGTCGGTATACCGGTACATTCACATACATGCCTTGGAGTCCTAGCTGGCAATTTTCCTGGGGTCCAGTAGAAAGCAGGAAAACATCCTGATGTGTGGCAAAATGGAACCGGTACTCTTGGGCCCCAGCATTCCTGACTGCCCATAGATCCCCACACACAGTGGACCAGAGGGGACCAAGGCTGTTGGGTCTCTCCAGCAAAATGCCATTGAGTGGGGACAGTGCCCCCAGTGGACCCTGTGGAACATGATAAGTGGCAGGGAAGGGATCTGGAAAAGACTGAGAAGTAGCCTGGCAAAGAAGGGCAGCATTGGTGAAAAAGGATAAACAATATGAAAAAATGAAACAAACAGAAATTGGGGATACTGGGAGCCCATCACATGTGGCACACTACTGCCCTCCCCCCATTATGGTACCAGGTGCCCACCCTTCTGATGGACAAATACACACATAAAAAACCCAGAGACTCTGACCACTGGGAGCTCATTTCTGATGACCTGCTGCTATCTTGATCCTACTTGACTCCCCATAACTGACAACACTAGGACCATACCTCCAGTGCCACAACCCCCTTCCCCAACCACACACACAATCCCCCAAATGGTGTCCAGCAAGAATCCATATCTTTCTTCATATGCTGGCAGAAGTCTGATTAATATGAGCAGAGTCACTATTAACAAATAGAATTACTCTTTCATTTTTGTGCTTTACAATAATGAGATAGACCCAGCTAGTTTCCTGTATTTCAGGATTCCAGTCCTGTTAAGGTTATTCAGACGGTGGCTGGCTGAGGAGATAAGATAAGAGTTATTGCAAGACACCAACCAAGGAAGTTAGGAGAGAGTTCTTGCTGGGTTCCATCTTTGGGGGCAGATTAGAGAGGGGGTACCACTGGAGGCTAGGAACAGATTGTTTGAGGCAGAATGAGAGAGAAAAGGATACCACTGGAAATAAAAGTATAATGGATTGGGCCAGAGTGAGGAAGGTTGGGTGCCACCAGACTTCAGGGACTAATAGTGAGGGGCAGGATAAGGCATGGGACTGATGTTTCAGTGAAAGGGTAATGGAGAGGGTGCCACTGTATGCCAGACCTGATTGGATAGGCTGGACACAAGGTGAGGGAGTAGCGTATCACTGGACACCAAACTAATGGGCACAGGGTGGGGTGGGGACAGGGAGTGGCATTGTTCTACTTACCTATAAAAGTATTAGCAACAGTGGCCACCAATTGATCATACAAAGTAGTGTCTGTCTGTCAAAAATTTCCTTTGCAAAAAGTAAGGAAATCCATTGCACTAAATTGCATTTAAGCATCAGTAAAGGTTGAAACACAAAGCCTCAAAAGTAAGGAAATGCAATGTTACAGTAAAAAAAAATCCCTTGACCATTGGTAGATCTGTGTTATGGTGTTCCTTGGGGGTTCAGTGATTGCTTGGAGCACCATTTGCATTACCTGAACTTTGGCACTGTCTTTCAAGGCACATGCAGTTACTGTCACACCAAAGCTTTAAGAGAGGTTGCCAAGGGTCAGGGTAAAGCCAATGCTGCTTCAAGCAATTACCGAAACCCTGAGGAACACTGTGCCACAGATGTTGCATTTTCCCAGTTTTGAGGCTTTGTGTTTGATCCTTAAAGCAGCAGTATTTGTTAGGGACCATATTGATTTTCAGCAATAAAGTTTGCCTGGCAAAAATATCATGAGCTCCATTTTTATTTTCATTTTCTTTGAGAGCTGCCAGAAGATTGAGAAAGTTGGGTGTGCTCATGGTCAAAAGAGCACTTTTCAAATCAAAAGGGCACTTTCTTGTGTTAAAAAGGCAATTTGTGCTCATACTGCTGTTTGATATACGTAAATACAGATCTACCAATGGTCAAGGGATTGGAAAGGGGTAGGCAGATAGGGATAGTTGGGTCAAGGAGACGCCCTGGGGCGAAATGGGATCAGGAGAGGGGTCCTCCTTGCCTGATTCTCATACCCAAGGGCTCCGCAGATTGTGGGCAGGTACTGCGATCTTCTCCGAAAACCCATCCAACTAGGGCGGTGTTATGTAATGCCAGGTCTATTAGGAACAAGACTGCTATTATTGCAGATCTTGTTGCAACATCTGACCTGGCATGTATCACTGAGACATGGCTGGATGAGAATGCAGGTCCTATGTTAGACTCTGCTGCTCCAGCTGGGTTCTCGGTGATGCACCGTCCGAGATTGGATCGTAGGGGCGGGGGAGTGGCCATCTTTTTTAGATCAGATCTGAGTCTTGTGGAGGTGCCAGTGGGTAACACCAGATCCTTTGAGTGTATCCTGGCAGCAGGTGCAGAGTTTAGGATTCTCCTCATCTAACGTCCACCCGGCGATGGTGGTGAATTCCTGAAGGAGTTCGTGGACTTCATCGTTGACATGGCATTGGAGTCGCCCAGATGGTTAATACTGGGTGACTTCAATGCCTGGGTCGACGATGAACTCTCACACTTTGGAAAGAACTTCCTCCAACTTATGTCTATGTTGGGCCTGTCACAGGTAGTTACCTCTGCTACCCATATAGGAGGACACTCTTTGGACCTGGTGTTCCTACTGGATTTGGATGTTTCACATCTGGGGGTGGAGCCAAATGTGTGGACAGACCATCACACCATAAGATTCAGTTTTGGGGCACCCCCTAATAGGCCTGCCCCTACGGAGATGGTCCAGTATCGCCCTTTAAGGGGAGTAAACCCAGAGGGCCTATTAGCGGTACTGGACCTATCAGGTGTTTCGGATGAGAGCATGGGTCCAGGGGACCTTGTTATTGCCTATAACAAGGCAGTGAGCAGGGCCTTGGACCAAATTGCTCCTGTTCGTGTTCACCCACTCACTCAGCGCCCAAAGACTCCATGGTTTGATGAGTCTTTGAAGGAGCTGAGGAGAGGGCGAAGGCCAGAGAGGCCTGGTGGAAATCTTGCCTGGATGCTGACAAACTTAGATTGATGGATCATTATATTATCTATCAATCGGCAATAACCCGTAAGAAGGCAGAATTCCTGTCCAGGGAGATTGCTGCTGCGCGAAACCGACCAGTTCAACTTTTTCGGACTGTTGACAGATTGTGCAATCCACTCTGTCTACAGTCTGGAAGAGATTTTTTCACAAATAAAGTGTGATGATTTGCTCGATTTTTCGCTGATAAGATTGCCAGCATTAGGTCGGATATCGGCCAGGCTCACTCTTCAAGGGTTTGCAGCGATCGGTGGGGGGAAACAAACACCTGTGTCACCTGGTTTGACTTTGGTAGGCCGGAATTCATGGACATTGTGAGGATTGTCTAGACTGTATGTCCAACCAGCTGTAGTTTGGATCCGGGCCCTACGCCTCTATTATTGGGTTGCATAGATATTATCTGTCCGACCATTGCTGAAATTGTCTGGAAATCTTTGGAGCAGGGGATCTTTCCTGAACCCTTAAAGGAGGCGGTCGTTCGACCACTCCTAAAAAAAAACCTTCATTAAATCCGGACTGCCCAGCTAACTACAGACCTGTCTCTAACCTGCCCTTTTTGGGCAAGGTTATTGAAAAGGTGGTTGCACTGCAACTGGATGACCACCTTACAAATCACAATGTCTATGATACTCTTCAATCAGGATTTAGGAAAAGACATAGTACTGAAACTGCTCTTGTCCGGGTTCTAAATGATCTCCTGATAGCGAGAGATCGAAAGGCTCGTACTATTCTAGTCCTTCTTGATCTCTGTTCAGCATTTGACACTGTGGACCATGGTGTGCTTTTGGAATGCCTGCGTGTTTTATTGTGGACTGTCTGGTACAGTTCTGCAATGGTTTCAATCTTTTCTCACAGAGGAGACAGGGTTATCACTGGAATTTATTCCTCTGACACTGTCTCTTTGCCCTGTGGGGTTCCGCAGGGTTCCATTTTGGCACCCATGTTGTTCGCTGTCTATATGCTGCCATTGGGAGACATTATTAGGCAATACAGCTTGGGTTTTCACTGCTATGCAGATGACACCCAGCTGTATTTGTCCTTTAGTCCCGGACAGGAAGATACAGTTTCTATACTTAACAACTGTCTATCCGAGATCAAGGATTGGATGAGTGCCAGCTGGCTAAGGTTAAACCTGATAAGACTGAGGTGTTGGTGGTGGACCCAGGTCGCCTTGAGGCGGGTTGTAGGCTGGACTCCTCTCGGCGATGGATCGATGGTGCCCAGCTCTCAACTTCAGACCGGTGCGTAATCTCACGTATTATTGACGACAGTTTGACCCTAAAATTTCAGGTGTCTTCTGCTGTCAAATCTTCCTTCTACCATCTTAGGAATATCGCTTGTGAAACACCTTGTTCCTCCGCTGACCTTCTGACATTGGTCCATGCCTTTGTTACTTCTCGCTTGATTACTGCAATGCCCTGTACCTAGGGCTATCAGTTGATATCGCGTCTTGCAGCTAGTGCAGAACGCAGCAGCCAGGCTTCTGACTGGGACATCTATGAGAAGTCATATTATGCCTGTGCTGCGCGAACTGCACTGGCTGCTGGTTCAGTGGCGGATCACCTTTAAGGTCGGATTACTGACCTATAAAGCCCTACACGAACAGGGACAGCGGTATCTTCAAGATCTCCTTGTTCCCTACTGTCCCTCTTGCTCGCTCCGCTCCGCCGGCGAGGGATTGCTAGAGGTTCCCAGGGTTCGTTTAAAAACATCTGGAGCACGGGCATTTTCTTATGCTGCCCTACCCTGTGGGAATTCCTCACCGCCGGATATGAAGCTGCCTGACCGTTGAGAGCTTTAAGTTAGAATTAAAAACTTATCTATTTCAAAAGGCATATGGAGAGTGATTTACTGTATTTTATTGTGATTGTATTGTTATTGTTGTTGCTTGTGTTATATGTATGTATTTTAAATTGTTTTATTTGTACAGCGCTTTGGTATTGAAAAGCGCTTAAAAATAAATTTTACTTACTTACTTACTTACTTTACTAATACGGAATTGGATAATGTTGTAACAGTGCACTGTGCCTCTCTCTCTCCTCATTCAGGCACATTGAACGTACAAATGCCAAAGCTCAATGGGCAATATATACATCAAGATTTTGTTTAAAGTTGTAAATATAGCAAGAGCAAAATTTGAAAACCTACTGTTTTGTAGCCATCATCTGAGCTGCCTAAGCTAGATTAACATGAAGCTAGTCATATTTTCCCTTCTTAAATATTAGTGCAAGAATATATCTCTCTCATTACTGAGGCAGGCCTCGCCATTTTCACAGAGACATAATGAGATTTTGTGCATCTGTTTCCAGAGTACTGAGTGCCTTTTCTGAGATTTAATAAGCACTGCTTCATTGAATCCAGACTACTGCCAACCAGCAACACTCACCTCCAGTTTCTGAATAAGGCCAATGAATTCTTAATGTTGCAATGGGCCACACAAAACTAAAAAAAAAATGTTTACCAAATCATCTTACTCAGAGTCCTAACAAGGTTCTAATTCCACCATTGTTCAGTTACTCATGACTGACTAGTAGTTTTTGATGGACATTATTGGATTTGCATTGCACCCTATATAATAGGAGTATCATGTTAAGATTCAATGATAATGGATTTGTTCATGTGAATGAAATATCATTTCAATCCTGTCCATCAGGAACGGTCTGCTAGCCAAGTCATGAATACTGTGCCTTTGTTTAGTGACTGGTACTAATAGTTATGTTTTAAATTATATATGGAATAGTGAATGGGGAAGTGTGCTTAACGAGAATTTAATGGTTGCCCGAGGTATGAGATGCTACATAAACCCTGGGGGTGAAGCATCCCACACCGAGGGCAACCACTAAATTCAAGTTTTAGCAGATTTCCCCATCTTTTATTTTTTATAATTGCTAGTTAGCAATTTTTCCAACCTTTCTCTGGTGTTCTTGTGTCTCACTGTCACATACACACACACACACACTCTAACACTGTCTCTCCATCCCTCTTTATTTATTTTTAGTTTGTTTTTTGTTGACCATTTATTTTTTTCCTTGCAGTTTTGATGACCCCTGGAAACTGCTGTTGCGATTGGCTATTTATTTGAGATTGAGCTGGCGCTGTGTGTGAAGCCCTGGTCCATTTTGTGTTGGATGAACAGCAGGATCAACCAGATAGGAGTTTTTTTTTTTAACCGATGGCAGGATCAACCAGATACTGTTATAGCTGCTAGCAACAGAACTCTACAGAGTTCAAAGAAGTTCTGGCAGCTCAGATGGCGGCACATTGTGGTGTGCTTCCTTTTAGTGAACATAGTGGTCTTTTTCTATCTTTAAGGAGGCATGTTTTATTTTTCCTTTATGTTAGTTCATGAAGTTTGTACTGGGGAGGCTGAATGAAATTGCAGCTGAGTCACAACTTTGAGGCGTGACTTTGCTTACGAACATACGAACATACGAAATTTGCCAGCAGATAAAGGCCTAGAGGTCTATCAAGTCTGCTCGAATGTGCAGCTAGCACCCCTTATTCTGCAGCTGCCCCTCCCTTCCACCCTTCCCCTTCATTAACCCTCCCCCTTGTCCTGTCCCATCCTCGTTTGAAGCAGTCCACTGTTCTACTGCATACCACTTCTGCAGGTAACGCATTCCACCCAGCCACCACCCTCTCTGTAAAAGTGTCTCCTCATCTCCTCCTGAACCTTCCTCGCCCAGTCTCATATCATGGCCCTGGTGGCCTCCCTCCCTTACTTTGAACAGCCCTCTGTACCTGTCTTGTTTATTCCTTTCATGTATTTAAGGTTTCAATCATGTCCCCCTGTCTCTCCTCTCCTCCAGTGAGTACATGTTCAACTCCTTCAACCTCCCTCATATGATAAGTCCCCCAGACCCTTGATCATCTTTGTCGCCTCGCGCTGCACCCTCCAGTAACTCTAATGTCCCTTTCAGATATCGACGCCAGAACTGCACGCAGTACTCCAGGTGTGGTCTAACTAATGACCTATACAGTGGCAGAATCACCTCCTCCCTCCTTGAGGATATACCCTTGCAATACAACCCAGCATTTTGTTGGCCTTTGCAGCTGCCTTCCTACACTGTGCCGAGTTGTTCATTGACCCTGTGATGAGCACACCCAGATCCTTCTCCTCCTCTATCTGGGCTAGCTGCACTCCCCTAGCTGGTAAGTCCTCCTTGGGTTCTTCATCCCAAAATGCATCACCTTGCACTTTTTGGCATTAAAGCCCAGTTGCCAGGTGTCTGACCAGGTTTCAAGCTTTGCCAGATCATCCTGCAACCCCTGCCATCCCCTAGGTCATCCACCACCGCGCCAACCTTGGTATCATCAGCAAACAGACTGATCTTGCTCTTGATGTCCCATGATATGTCTGCAATGAATATCCCAAACAACACTGGTCCCAACACCGAGCCCTGTGGGACACCACTCGTCACTGCCCTTGGGTGTGAGAGCTCCCACCCACCACCACCCTCTGTTGCCTTCCCTGCAGCCAGTTTCCTACCCATCTCACCAGCATTGCACCTGCCCTGTGCCTACTAACTTCCTTCCCAGCCTTCCATGTGGCACTGAGTCGAACGCCTTACTGAAGTCCAGATACAGGACATCCACTGCATGTCCCCAGTCCAGTTGCCTAGTTACCCAGTCATAGAACCCGACCAGGTTGGTTTGGCAGGATTGGCCACTTATGAAGCCATGCTGTCTGCTGTCCTGTAGTCCTTTGGCCTCTAAGAGGGCCACCAGCCTCTCCTTCAGGATAGTCTCCATTAGCTTACCCACGATGGATGTGAGGCTCACTGGTCTGTAGTTTCCTGGTTCATCCTTGGGGCCACTCTTGTGGAGGGCACCAATGAGCCATCCTCCAGTCCTGAGGTACACACCCAATGTAGTGAGGCATTAAATAGGTCTGCCAAAGGTCCTGCAAGGACCTCTGCCAGCTCCTTCAGTACCCTGGGGTGGATGCCATCTGGGCCTGGTGCCTTGTCCACCCTCAGTGCCTTCAAACCCTCTCGAACTCTGTCCTCCATGATTTCCCCATCTGTCACCACTTCCCCCCCTGCGTCTGCCATTTCACCCATCTTGGGTGTCACCCCCCTCTTCTCTTTAGTAAATACTGAGCAGAAGTACTCATTTAGTGCTTCCGCCTTATCATACCCTGCTTCCACCCAACCCCCCTCCTTCCTAATCCTTACTATGTGGTCCTTACAGCTCCTTTTCTCCCTGATGTACTTAAAGAAGTCCTTCTCCCTTCTTAATGCCTGGCCAGCCTGAGTTCCGTAGATGCTTTGGCTCCTTACTGCCCTTGTCACCTCCTTCGATTCTGTCAAGTACCTCTGTCCTCCCCTCCCTGTTTTCTTGTATTTCCTAAAGGCAGCTCTTTTCTTCCTTACCTTTTCCATGACCTCCTTGCTCAACCAGCTCGGTTTCTTAGCTCTAGCCTTCTTGCTCTGGGCTTTGCAGCAGGTTTTGGTTGCCTCCACTATCCCCAACTTTATGAGCTCCCATCTCTGGTTAGTATCCATACTAGATTGAATTCTGGCCAGGTACCCTTTTACCACTTCCCCCATCCTCCCAAAGTCAGCCCTCCTGAAGTCCAGCACTCTTGTGCCAGATTCCACTCCTTCCTTGCCCATATCCAATGTGAGCCATACTGAGTGGTGGTCACTCCCTGACAGCGGTTCCTCCACTGTAAGTTCTCTCACAAAGTCCCCATTTCCAGCACAAGGTCAAGTGTATTCCTAACCTGGTTGGTTCACTGACCATTTGCAGCAGGAAGCTGTCCTGGAAGGCATCCAGCAGTACCTGCTCCCTTCTGTTCCTGGTTGTTGGGGTGCTCCAGTCCACTTCTGGCATGTTGAAGTCCCCCACAATCACCACACTACCCTTCTCGCAGGTCCTCCTGATCTGTCCCGCTAGTTCCCTGTCTAACTCCTCCATCTGAGATGGTGGCCTGCACACCACCCCATTCTAAGACTCTATTCTTGGAATCCTGGATTTGCACCCAAAGTGACTCTGTACTGCCCTCCTCCCCTTCCTCCCTTACACACTTCAGTCCTTCCTTCACATATAGTGCCACCCCCCCTCCTTTCCCAGTCACCCTGTCCCTACGAAATAACCTGTACCCTGGTACAGACAGGTCCCAGTCATTATATTGGGTGGCCCATGTTTCCGTGATGGCTGCAATGTCCACCTCTCCCTCTGCCATGAGAACCTGCAACTCTGCAGTTTTCCTCCCAAGGCTCCTAGCATTAAGGGTAACCACCTTCCACCCTTTCCCCCTCCTCCCATCCTGCCCTCCTTTCCTAGCATCACCGACAGTACTTGCCATTTGTCCTTTGTCACTGTTATGGGGGGTAAGCTCATATGATTTCCCAACCTGTGGTCCCTGCATATCTCTTCCCCAACTGCCACCCCCCACTCCTAGTTTAAACTCCAAACTTCCTCTATATATTCTTCCATCCTCTGCTTCAACACTTTCTTTCCTTCCTCACTCAAGTGTAGTCTGTCCTTGGCATAGAGACTACTGTCCTCCCAGGTCCCTCCCCACCCCAACAGCCCATACCCTTTAGCACAACACCAGGTTCTTAGCCATCTGTTAAATTCCTCTATTCTCAGCTTTCTTGTTGTGCTTGCTTTGGCACCGGAAGTATCTCGGAAAGTTACTGATCTTCCTGCCCCCTCACATAATTGTGCTAGTTCCTCAAACCTCCTCTGGACTATATCCACTGTCTTGTCAGCCAGGTCGTTTGTCCCAAGATGTATAATTAAATGAGGCTTGTCCCTACCCTTCTAGCATATTTCAGAACAGATCTACTACCTCCTTTCCGCTGTCATTCTGGCAAGGCCTTCACCCAAATGCGACTATGCCTCTCCGCCTTGCTACCCCACCTAACTCCTCTTAGTATTGAGTCCCCCAGCACTAAGATTCCACCCTCTTACTCCCTGCTTGCTTCCTTTCATCTCCCTCCCTCATTTCCAGCTCCTCTTCTTCCTCCTGCACATTATTATGCCCTTTTACCCCTGTTGCAGTTCTCCCAGCAGAACTTCCCCCCACTCCAGTTTGGTCCAGGCATTTATCAATTACTCCTCTAATTTCATCACTTCCCTCCTCCACCTTCTTCCTCTCTAGCAGTGCAAAACTATTTTCTGAAGATCCTTCACAAATGGGGTGGGAGTAAGAAAAATAGCAGACCACCGGGCATTAGCCCAATTATTTGCCATATGTAGCTACTACTGATTGCTTACAGAGGGCAGTGTCATGCTTTGTTTCTCGTATACTGATAAAAAAAACTATTCATTTTTAATTATTAAATAATGGTGCCACCTCCCCCCCTTGTATGACCCTATTTACCACACATTTCTGGAAAAATACCTTGCTCCTATCTCAGCAGTGGCCCTTTGTGTTGGTACTGCAACTCACAGTGCTGGGATTGACTTCTGTTTCCCAAGAGCAGGTGCTCATTCTGATCTCTCTCTCTCTCTCTCATCCTTCTCCAGAGAGAGGCTTAAAGTTAGTTAAAAAAAACAAAGCATGACACTGCCCTCTGTAAGCAATCAGTAGTAGCTACATATGGCAAATAATTGGGCTAATGCCCGGTGGTCTGCTATTTTTCTTACTCCCACCCCATTTTTTGATGTGCGGTAGATACAGACAGTGCTCATTCAGAGAGGTGCACAGCCTAGGGGATGGATCTGTGATGCCGGTTCAACAACCATTTTGTCGACCGACATCACAGCAACAGACTTATGTCAACAGCAAATTGCGGTTGACATAAATCCGAGTGGAGACCAGGTTCTTTTTCTGTCGGGGTGTTTTGCCCTCCCAACCCCTTATGCAGGGAACTATGCCCCCGGAACCCCACAAACTTATAGATTATCTAATCTGAGTCAGAGTTGATTTGGGAAGTGGGTGCAGGAGCTGGGGACAGAATGCCAGGGTCTCGGGCGGACTATTTCAGCAAACCGTCGATGTTGTTGGCATTGACGACTTCACTGTAATATTGTCACCATATAGGGGCATACCCTACAATAAGGCAACAACTTGACAAGCAACTGATTAAAAACAGCATTCTGATGGCGTCTGAAGTAAGTGCTAGCTTTTTCACTTTGAACGTGGTCTGTGACCTAATGAGATTGGAGAACAAATTCCTCTGTTTATTCGCTTTTGTTGACCAGGTAGGTACAGTACACTAGACAAGCTATATGCCTATTTTCAGATATGACCCGGGAGAGTACAATGAAAATACAGGTTCAAACAAGGTACAATAACAACAAGAGGGTCAGTGTACAGAGTCACAGAAGAGTCAGGTGAACACAGATAGTCTACAGTAAGCAGTAATAGGTAAAATATATACAGTATTTATACATTCAGAATAAATAGGCTAAGACATTCAATGGTAATTACATTGTATGAGTGACTCTTACCAGAGCCACATAATTTCTAAGCAGATAAACAAGCAAATCACATGCTTCCCAGAGTTAAAGGACAATAGGCTGTGTCATTAGAGCCTGCAGGAGGGATCCCAGGGTTGGATGAGTCCAATTTAGAGACCTTGCTAAGGTGGCTTGGGACACCCACACACAGAGGCCAGTTTCAGGTGCTCCCTCAGGGAATTCTGGAGACTCAGGTGAGGGGGGGGGGAACGAATGTGGTCAGGAAGGGAATTCCATAGCTTCAGAGCACACTTAGCGAAGTCCCTATCCCCCATTATGGTACGAGTATAAGGAACTTTGAGCATCCCAGGACCCTGAGACCTGAATGAGTAGGAGGAAGATTCAGCAGGCTTGAGAAGCTGCACCAGCCCTGGAGGGGTGCCGATTATGAGCACCTTTCCTACGAAGCAGCCCAAACCATAGTTCAAGTGACTGGCCAGAGAAAGCCAGACAAGTTTGTCGTATAATTTACAATGATGAGTGAGGCAGGGGGCTGTCAGGGCAAAGCGACAGATGTTGTAGGTCATGTTCCATCAAGCGAGGTGAACCTTGGAGGTACTTGTGAAAAGGAGAAGGCCATAGCTAAGTGAAGGGAGCAACACACCTCTGACCAATGCCAAGCAAGCAGCAGACGTCAGATTTTTCTTTGCCCTGTAGGCAAGACCCAGTTTACAGCTCTGCAAACATTTAGGATGTGACACGCCAGGTCGAGTTGGGGGTCAGGTGTCACCCCAAGGTATTTTATAGAAACCGTGGTAAGGAGGGGATCACCATCCACACCACTGACACAAAGAGAGGCAGGGGAGGCCTTGATCTTGGCTGCTGACCCAAAAAGCATGGCCTGAGTTCTTTTTAGGTTAAGGACCAGCTTGTGAGATGTTACCCAGGACTGAATTTTCCTAAAGTTCTCACTCAGCTGAAGGTTGAGTACCCCAATGTCCCAGGAATGTGTGAGGATGACTAGATCCTCTTCATAAAGGATGGTGCTGCAGTTGGAAGCAGCAGCAGGGAGGTTGTTAACAAATGAAGAAAAGAGAAGGGGCCTCAGAACTGATCCCTGTGGGACACCTGAGGTCACCGGAGTGGGGTCAGAGAGGACTTTGTTGAATTTGGTCTGCTGTAGTCTGCCCTGGAGGTAGTTTCTAAGCCAACTCAAGGCAGGAGAGGACATTCCAAGGAACTGCATCTGTGAGCAAAGTAATGCATGCTCCACAAGGTCAAAGGCCTTGGATAGGTCAATGAATATAGCCCCAGAGAGTTTGCCCTGGTCCATAGCCACCCTGATGCTAGTTGAGACAGAGATAAGGGCTGTGGATGTGCCATACCCTTTTTGATAGCCGTGCTGTGCAGGGGACAGCAACTTATGAGCCTGGATGTACTCTGTGAGCTGTTTGGCCACAACTTTCTCTAGGAGTTTGCTAATGGCCGATAGGATGGCAATTGGATAGTAGTTGTCCAGGACCTTGGGGTTACCTTGCTTGGGAATGGGGACAATCCTCACCACTTTCCAAATGTTGGGGATAACACCAGTGGCAAGGGACAGGTTGAAGATACGTGCCACTGGAAAGGCAATGTGGGGAGCACCCAGATTCAGAAACTTGGGCTTCATGTTATCATGGCCAGCACTGGAGTGTGGGGAGAGACCAGAGCGAAGTATCTGCATCTCCATGACAGACATAGCCCCAAGATAAAATAATGGACGAGAGGAGTGTACCTTCTGAGGGGTGGAGGCCGAGGGGCCACTGATATTCTCTACAGCAGGGAAAAGGGAGCCTTTGGTGCCTACCAGCTGTGACTCTGGGCTGGGAAGAGGGAGACTACTGTTTCTGGGACACAGTACAAACTCACAGCTCTGAGGAAGCCTTATGGCAAAACGTCAGCTGATTAGCATACATGTTGAGCATGTTGCTGCTGGCACACATTGGCTGCGGGAGCACTCAGTGAGTGCCGGCGTGTGATTTGTTTGTAGCTTTTCAATCAAGAGTTTGTCTGCCTATTTATGTAGTCAATTTTTAAACTGTGACATTTACTTGCACCTGTTTTGTACGAATAAAGCCATTTGGATACAGCAAGGTAAGCTGTGCGCTTTTTATAGTTTGTGGAAACAAACGGGTCACGGGGCAGTGCAGTAGCACTTTAGAAGCTAGGTTGTTTCTTTCCTCTTTTCTGTGTATTTTCCTCGCTACATGCACCAAACTGGAAATACGTCATGTACTTGAGCTCTACAGTGTTTGTATTTGAACACAGTACAAACTGACCTGTACTTCAGGAAATTAACCTGACAAAAGCACAATGTATGGATTTAAAGGCACGGTGCCTGTATTTAATTGCCAGTTTGACATGAAGGAAATACAAAGTAACTTGTTAAGACAAAATTAATTGTATAGAGTCGTCTGAACACTGCAGGACTAATAACAATGCCCCAGTGCTTCACTCTGCTAGAGCTTCCTCAGAGGGTGCTATAGTCACAAAAAATCATCCTTTATATAGCCCACAAAATAACTAGTAAACCAGTCACAAGTTATGACATCTCTCTTCTCCCCTCTCCCTAATGTTTATAGAAACTTTCAGAGAAATTATAATCAATTAATTTTATTTACATTGGTATTCACCAATGTACTTAAAAGCATGCTTTATATATGCAGCTTTTTGATGAATGTTTTTACATATACTGCCTTTTTGATTAATGTCTTTTTCACTCTCTTCCTTTCAAACCCCAGGAAATCTTACTGTATTCTGACAAATGCAGTATGGTCTCACCATAGGACTGCCCCAGAGCCAAAATGGTTAATAGAACCTATGCTAACAGTGGAATGTTAGGCTCGAGTTCGGTTTTCAAATCCCTGTCCCTGGTTGTACTTTCTGCAGCTGTCAGATTCTTTACTCCACTTGCCTCAGTAAGACGTCTCCAGAGAGTCTCCTTCACTTTCACTGAAGAAATTTAATTTCTTGTTTTTTTTTAAAGTCTGTTATTTATTTTCGGTTTCTGAAGCACTCTCCTTGATTCACAGGTAGAATTAGTCTAGATTTAGTGAATATTTGATGAGTTTCTTTGATTCCTACTTGGTTTCCCCAACCGGGAAGGAACTGATATTGTTTTAATTTCTTCGTTTGATTTTAACTTCTATTACCATCCGGTAAGGCGGTTTGATTTAAAAAAAAAAAAAAAAAGTGTTTTCACCCAGGTAACTCTCGGTCTGTTGGTTTTAACTATTGTTTAATATCACAGACCAAGAAAAAAATGAGCCCCACAGGTTTCCAACATGGTACAGAGTGTGGAGAGCTGTTCGCTAAGGCATATCCTCATTTAATTTGTGTTTTTCCTTTGGGGTTTAACCACTTCAAAGATGACTTCGATATCTGCAAAAACTTCCCTCAATTGACACTTGATAGGTGGCTTAAGTGACTGTAGGAGAAGATGTCCGATAAGGCTGCTGAACCGGCTAAGGACAAACTGGCCATGGGCCAAGTTGAACTGGAGAACCAGCCCTCTGACCAGGGTGATGGTTCTTCTACCAAAACGTGCCCCGCAGATACTGCTGCTAACCCGGCAACCAGTGGAAAAAAAAAAAAAAAGAAAAACATGTAATGGCCAAACTGCAATCGTGTTGGCGTCTCCCATGATGGGCATCATGACGTCGACGACGTATGACATGGTGTGGGTAGAGTGGGGTCCCGCCATGTTGTGAATGGCTGGGCAGAGTTTCTGGGCCATAGTAGGGGTGTGACTGGGCGTTGTACTGAGAGATGTCGTCATCTGATACCTCCCCCTCAGATGACGTGTGTTAGGCAGGGGCTACGCCTCCCATTGCCTTAACATGTCCAGCCAAAACCTCCCGCTGATGGCACAGTTTCACCATCTTGATTTTACATTCAGCATGACTCACAGTTGCAAGATCCATATCAACCTCATCCTGCATTTGCTTTTGCAACACTCTATACGCAGCGCTCAATTCGTGATTGTCCCTAGTTGCCACTTCTAAGTCATTACGTACCTGGTTTATCTCATCCTGTAGCTGTCCCATCTCCTCACTCAACTGTGCGTTTGCTGTACTTAAAAAGTCATTCATATGCAATGCTTGTCCCTTATCCTGTCTCAAACTTTCACACTTCTGCTTCATCATACAAAGTTCCTCTTCTCCAGCCTGAGCTGAATGATGCAAAAGTGAATCCTTTTCATTTCACAGTGTTTGAAGTTCAGACTCCAAATTCTGCTGCAGTCTAATACATTCCATTTCCTGCAAACCCATCTCTTGCTTAAGAGATGAAATATGCAGATCAAGGTTCGAAACCTCGCTTCGGAGGCTTCCAGAGCAGTGTAGAGAGCCGTGGCCATCAGCCCTTTGGCATGATGCTTATTGGTCGATTGTCTCGTCTCTGTGTACTGGGTTGAAATCCCCAATATAGGGTTTTCGGATTGACTTGCGTCCCACGTGAAGTCAGCCTATCCTCCATGGGAGGCAAGAAAGTTAGAGACATCAAGTCTCAGTTCTGTGCAGATATTTGATACGGTGGCCATTGTGTGGGAGGGAACGAAAAATCAAACTGTGAAAAAGGTGCCATGCTATGTATCGATCCACAGCAGGAGCACATTATACACAGTCGGGCTTCTGTAAGATTTGTAGGCTTACAATTCAAAGCTGCTGTGGAGTGGGTCGAGTCGGCATCGACCACACCCAAGAAAAACAGCCAGACTTTGTAAGTGACCACAAACTGGTTTGAAAACAGGAGAGGTGATACGGAAATGTACACCTACTGTCCCCGTTGGGAAGGGAAAAGTTGTAGCAACTAGTGAAAGCTTACAAACACCAAATATTGCCTGCATGCGGTCGCCAATTGTCAGGAGGTCTAAACCTCACTCTCAGGTTGTTGGCAATATTGGGAATGCAAGTAATCACAGACACGTTGCATTAGAGTAATACACTTTTTTATTACTACCAAAATGGATAAAATCACAGTTGCCCTAAGCAGTTCTTACCAATACGAACTGGGAGCCAGTGCTAAATGTTCCCTATACCTCTAGGTTTCTTTGTGTCTCTTGGGATCTCCAAGGTACAAGACTTAGTGTCTCACATTATATACCTATGATAATTACTATGGTTACTATAAGATGGAAACATTTCTAATTACAGAGATGAGCCCTGTTGGCTAAATTAGAGGAGGCTCTACGGTCCAAGATAACATTATACAATTTTGTAGAAGTCATCAGTTTGTAAAACAAAAGAGTACTTATACAGAGTCTTACATAACTCAGTGTAGTAGTACAAATCACCAAAAGGTGGCAATGCTGACTTATATATCATAATTATTCCAAGGACACAAGTGTCATAACATCTTATAAGTAAGAAATACACAGAAAATGCATTGAAAAATATATATGTATTAGCAAGCAAAGTGTATTACAATAACATTCGTACATATCCTGACATCTACTCTTATACGGTAGATGCCCTTAGCCCTATATGTTAGTATAACATATACCTAAGCACTGGCTGTCCATGGTGTACCTCTGAGGGTACCAATAAGGGTGCAAGGACCTCGTGCAACAGGTTCCAACCACAGAGGAGATAGCAAACGCTATCAGGATAATTTAGGCTCTTCAACCTAGCATGCTGGTTCCGGTTGTGCGAGCCCCTTTAGCTCCTCCTACACTGGTTCCTGGTTCTTTGGAAATTGAACAGCAGCAGTTAGCTGATGAAGAGGAGGAGGATCCACATGATGATGAGGATTACGGGGAGGTTATTGAACCAGGGATTTCTCCGGATCCTCACCATTCTGATTCCCCTGACAAAGGACATGAGAATTTTAGCTCTCATTATGCCTTTATTAAGAAGGTGGCTCAGTTCCTTGGTCTTCCTACCCAGGAGTCTACTAATGAGGAGGAAGAGCAAGAGCAAAGAGAGATGATGAATGTACCTATCTCTGAGGATGCTGATACTTATCCATATTTCTGTTAAGAGGCAGGTTCATAATGTCCTGCCAACTCCTATCTCTGTGCCACCAGTGGATAAAAAAAGTGGACAAAAAAATATTGGGTTGCTAAGGCTGGGGTAGACTTCCTGTACAGACACCCTAGCCATGAGGGAGTGGTACAGGCTGGTGCTTGTGACAAGGCTGGCATTCCCCTGGCTTCCCACCTACCTGATAAAGACTCAAGGAGGATGGATACCATTGCTAAGAAGATATGTTTGGGATCCACTTTCCTTATCAGACAGGCCTCTTATATGGCATACATAGCCAGATACCAGAGGACCTTGTGGGACACGGTTATGGAAATTACTAAGTCTGTGCCAACCCCTATGGCAGCTGACTTGCAAGAAGCTGCAGAGAGAGGCATAGAAGCATCAAAGGCACAATTCAGACTGACTGTAGATAATAATGACACTGCAGACAGACAGACATATGCCTTCCTCTATTTCCCTCAGAAGCTTTGCTTGGTTTAGGACTACCAACCTAACCCAAGACACACAGTCCAAGGCTTTGGACTTCCCTTGTGAGCCTTCCTCTCTGTTTAGTGAGCAGACAGAGGCTTAAATAAAAAAATTAAAAAAACTGGATGATTATAAAACAGCCTGTAAAAGTGCTACTGCCAAGGAGAGGGCCTCCACCCCTCAGAAAGACCAAAGAAGGGGAGCTAGTGGTAGGGGTCAGTATAGGCCTTCTTCCAGCCACAGGACTACCCTCAGCCTCAGCAGCAGAGGGGCTATTTCAGAGAGACGGGGCAGAAGAGGTGGAACCTGAACTACCTCCAGTCACCAGCCAGCATCCCAGCTTAAGCAGACCCCCTGAGGTGTCCATCCAGGTCTCCTCCCCAGCCCAGATAGGCAGAAGATTGGCCCACTACCTCCAAGAATGGAAAGTCATCACTGCAGGCAGAAGGGTTCTGGAGGTAGTGAGCCAAGGTCTGGCTCTCAGATTTAAGCCTATACCAAGGCTGACAGCAAGGGTTTTCAGACCATCCTCTCCCTCAGAAACAAGGTTGTCAGAGGAGGAGGTACTGAACCTACTATCCTTAGGAGCAATAGAACCAGTTCCTCTGGCACAGAGAGGAAAGGGTCTCTATTCAAGGTACTTCCTCACACTGAAAAAAACAGGAGAGTGGTGACCCATATTGGATCTCAGGCACATAAACAGGCATCTGCTGAAGCCAAAGTTCAAAATGGTAACCATAAGCACAATCATCCCTACCCTAAGGCAAGGGGATTGATTGACACCTTTGGACTTAAAGGATGCTTACTTCCATATACATATAAGACAGTCCCACAGAAAATTCCTGAGATTCAGACTGTCAGCAGGTCACTACCAGTTCAAGGCAGTGCCTCTCTGACTTACTTCTGCTC
The DNA here is from genome assembly GCA_016271365.2 of Neoceratodus forsteri. NCBI lineage: Eukaryota > Metazoa > Chordata > Ceratodontiformes > Ceratodontidae > Neoceratodus > Neoceratodus forsteri. The sequence goes on from CM057458.1 coordinate 1,151,075,210, forward strand.
CAAGGGTGTTCACAGAATGTTTGGATGTGGTTGTGGCACACCTCAGAAGGCAAGGAGTGGTATTGTTTCCTTACCTGGATGACTGGCTAGTCGTAGGGCAGTATCCACATCAGGTGAAGGGTAGTGACACAGGCGCTCTTCCAGTCTTTAGGGTTCCTAGTCAGTCTGAAAAAGTCAGTACTACAACCAGTGTAGCTCCTGGAATTCATAGGAGCTGAGCTGGATTCAGTGAAGGGAAAGGCTTTTCTCCCACAGCCAAGAGCAAATACCCTGATTCAACTGGCAGGCACTTTCAAGGCCCAAAGCCTCAGGCTGGCCAGACACTTTCTACAGTTGTTGGGCCATATGGTAGCTTCAAAGGCTATAGTGTCAGGAGCAAGATTTCAAATGGGGGATGTCCAGTACCACCTCAGATTGTATTAACATCAGAAATCAGACCCATTGTCAAAATTGGTTCCAGTCACGCAAACCCTCCTGCAAGCACTTCAGCGGTGGTTGGACATGGACAACCTCAGGCAGGGAATTTCTTTCCTTCAGAAGCCCCACCTCCATAGTGTTATCCACAGAAAGTTCCCTACTACGGTGTGGAGCACACTGTTTAAGGTACATAGCTCAAACAGGAATCATTGCTTCACATCAACCTGCTAGAGCTCAGGGCAGTCTTCCTGGCACTTCAGGCATTCGCCAACCTGTTGCAAGGAAAGGTAGTACAGGTCAGGACAGGCAACATGATCACAAAGTACTACATAAACAAGGGGGCACAAGGTCTACGCCTCTGTGCACAGAAGCCAAGAGAATATGGGGTCTCACCTATTCTCTGGGCGTTGTCTTGTCAGCAGTGCACCTTCCAGGAAAAGACAATGTATTGGCAGATGCACCGAGCAGGATAAATCAGAACCATCATGAATGGGCCCTGAACAGGCAGGTGCTATAATTAGTGTTGAAGAGGTGAGACACTCCAGAGATAGACCTCTTCGCAGCCCCAGACAACTACCAGCTTCCCAGATTCGGTCACAGGCCTCCAGTCTTGGGCTCAGTCCCATTAGAATCTCTCATCCTGGACTGGACAGGGAAATTTCTATATGCCTTCTCTCCATTTCCCTTGCTGCTGAGGGTCCTGAACAAGCTCAGACCCCAGCCTGCTAAAATGATCCGCATTGTTCCAGATTGGGCTAGGCAGCCATGGTATTCCCTGGCCCTGGCATTGTCAGTATCTAGACCAATCAGCCTTCCCAGGAGGCACAACTTGTTGACTTCTTCCTGGGGCAGGATTCTATACCCAGGCGCTCAGTCCCTCAGGCTCAAAGCGTGGCTCTTGAGGACCGAGAATATGCTGATTTGCATCTTTCAGAAGGTGTTATGGAGGTCCTTAGGGTTTCTAGAAAGCCTTCCACCAGGAAGATTTACACATCCAAGTGGAAAAGGTTTTCCATTTGGTGTCAAAAGAAGGATCTGGATCACACTCAGGCAGGTTTGCCACTAGTCCTGGATTACTTGGCACACCTACATTCCCTCAGCCTTAGGCCATCCACACTCAAGGTGCATTTGGCTGCTGTATTAGCATACCTGTCATTAGGTAAGGCTTCATCACTGGCTTCAAATTCAGTATTTAGGAAATTCTTTAAGGGGTTGCTGCACTTGCACCCTCCACATAGGGCCCCCACCCCAGTGTGAGACCTCAACATATGTATTACACAGCTCATGCAGCCACCCTTTGAGCGCATGTTGTCAGCTGACCTCAAATATGTAACTCGGAAGAATGTCTTCCTAGTTGCATTTACTTCAGCCAGAAGGATCAGTGAGCTCCAGGCCTTGTCCACAGATACTGATTATATCACATTTCACAGGAACAAGGTGGTCCTTAGAACCAATAATAAGTTTCTTCCTAAAGTGGTGTCTGACTTTCATGTCAATCAGTAGATTACACTACCAGTCTTTTTCACTGATCATTCTTCTTCAGGTGAATGTAGGCTGCATAGCCTGGATGTTAAAAGAGGTATCAGCTACTACCTGGAACATACAAAAGGTCATAGAGGGGTTAGGACCCAGCTCTTTTTGACTTATGGGAAAGTGGGAAAAGGTAAACCTATCACAAGGAGGTCCATAGCATGGTGGATTGTGGCATGTATCCAGTTCTGCTATAACAAGGTGGGCAAGCAACCCCCTCAGGGTCCCAGGGCCCACTCCACTAGAGGAACAGCTGCATCCATAGCAGCCTCTAGAGATATCCCCTTGCTAGAATCTGAAAAGCAGCTACCTGGAAGACAGTTCACACATTTACCAAGCATTACTGCCTGGATACTCAGGCTATGAGTGATGCCAGGTTTGGCACAGCAGTTCTGCAGAACCTATTTCCTAAGCAGGCCCTCTGCCCACCTCCAAAGGCACTACTTGGGTAGTCTGCATTTGTCAGAATACAGTAAGATTTCCTGGAGTTTGAAGAAAACATTACTTACCATAGTAATCTTGTTTCTTCTGAGGGAATCTTACTGTATTCTGAGCCCCCATCCTCCTCCTCCTCCCTTGTTAGGACCTACAGGGCACTGCATACTGTCTGTACAACTGGAGTTGGAAACCTGTGGGTACCCAATAGTTTATTAGGCATCTGTGGCTTGAGTCTTAGTGATGCCCTCTGTTATTTAAGAGGTGTTTTGTTCCCCTAACAAGGGTTTTATTGATTGTTAGATTAGCCTTGTTAGATAGTGTCTTTTAGCTTCTGCATGCTTCATAAGAATCTTAACGGTTGCAGGAAGTGCAACCAGGGACAGTGATTTGAAAACCGAGCTCAGGCCTAACATTCTACTATTAGCATAGGTTCTATTAACCATTTCGGCTCTGGGGCAGTCCTATGATGAGACCCTACTGCATTTGTCAGAATACAGTAAGGTTTCCTTAGAAGAAACAAGATTACTATGGTAAGCAATGTTTTCTTTCAGACCATTGACCTGACAGAGCACAGGAAACTTTTACTTGTTTTAGCACCAGTGTTGTTATTCAGTTCCGGCCCTTGGTCTCAGGCAAACATGTTTTATTTTATTCAACTTATTATTAACTCTTTAAAATTACCCCACTTGTTGCTCCAGCCCAGCAGCACTGGTTTAAAGAATTAATTATGAGTCATAAAGCATGGCATAAAAAGATGTATTATATGCACAAGCCTGACTTTGGATATTTTTGTATTCTTTTTTTAATTATCAAAATTGTTTCAATGTTTACTTTTATGAGTGCCTAATTATTGCACCCATCCTTTGGTTATGAGCCTTATAACAATGTGTTGATATAATATGTTTAAAACATACCAGTGCAGCAAAATGTTCAATTATGATGTCATAACTTGTGATTGGTTTACTAGTTACTTTGTGGGCTATATAAAGGATGATTTTTGTGACTATAGCACCCTCTGAGGAAGCTCTAGTGGAGCGAAGTGCTGGGGCATTGTTCCTAGTCCTGCAGTGTTTGGGCATCTCTATACAAAGAATTTTGTGTTAACAACTTACTTTGTATTTCCTTTGTGTCAAACTAGCAATTACATATAGGCAATGTGCCTTTAAATCCATATATCATATTTTTGCCAAGTTAATTTCCTCAAGTGCATGTCAGTTTGTACTGTGTTCCATTTAAATTGGAGGTTGCACACCCCACACCTTGCACCAACCTCCTTTATTGGGGCACATCAGCTTCTTCCTGACTTGAGACTACTGTTTCTGGGATCACCAGTCAGAAGGGAAAAAAGGTACTAACTGTTTGCTGGTGAGTGCTGTAGTCAGTTGTTAGGTGGGTGACTTCATAGAAAGTATACAACTTTGCATTCCTATCTTACTGCAGTAATGAATGCATTGGCAGTTTCAAAGGCATGTGTTGTCTCTTGCAAAGGTGAGGGTGTGATGGCACTATGTGCACCCAGGTTCAGATGCCCCTGTTTTCTTTCATTCCTGAACCAAGATACAGGATTTTGAAGTTTTTAAAAGTTTCCACTCCCATGCCATGCCCACCAAGAAAAAATGAAAAAGCTGGGTACAGTGTTGTGCTGTTTACCATCAGAAATATGTGTTAACACCATCTTAATTCAGCCACATTATGAGTCTTGCATGTACATTCAACAGCCACCCTCAGCGGAGACTTTTTTAAAATTGTGAGTAGCAGCCATCTTTAATGTCATAAGCAATTAATTACAAAACAAGCTGTAAACGCTATTTAAACATTACCTAAGAAAATATAAATGAGCATGAATCTAAGGATGCCAGAAAGAAATACATTTTTGTCCAAAAACTACAATACATTTTTTGTCAACTAACATATACTGTTACTTTAACCAATGCCTAAACATAGTTTTTTTGCAATGAATAATTCATAAAGTATAAAGCATGACTAAGTACTGAAATGTAGTTTTAAAGTGTCTTTTAAGTACTGGTGTCACCTGGCATAAAGCGATTTTAGTGACGTAGGAGAAAAGAAACACAGTATGCAGTATCTGATGTATGTAAAACATTAAATGCAGTGTGCCTAATCCAAAGTGTGAGCAAAACACAAAGATGAAGTCTGCTATGGATTACTGGAAATTGGTAACCTCACTGAACCTTTGGGGTTGAATCACACATTCTGATTGATTCACGAAATATCTTTATTCCATTGGTAAAGGACCACTAGTGTATAAGGAATGCAAGATCCATTTCATACATGCAGACGAACATCTGTTTCTTTAGCATTATCTTAATTTAAGAATATCATCAAAATGTTTATAACTGCAATCAGACACTCTGTAGTGGGCATCATGTGTAAGATAATGTTTGTGGAAGGTTAAGTTAAGGGAAGCAGTATAGTGCAGTGGTTTAAGGCTCTGAGCTGCAAATCTGGAGACCTGGGTTTGAATCTCACAGCCCCTACTTGCATACTGTGTGACCCTGAGCAAGACTCTTAATTTCCCTGTGCTCCCAGGTTGCACCTGTAAACAAGATTTCATCTTAGTGTGTCTCACCTGCTAAAACAATTGCAAAAAAGTTCCCTGAAGCATGGACATTATCTGTCATTAGTGAAGGACTAAGGACCCTCTTATAACTGTGGATTAAGGCTGTGCAAACCTCCAAAAGTTTGACCACTCAAACTTTTACCATTGAACCATCTAAAGTTCCCAAACTTCTCTTAATGTCAGACTAGTTTGCACTGATTTGACCATGAAAAAAACATTAAGAAATGTGATACAGTGAAATATCATAATGCACTGGGCTGACGAAGCACCCCAAACAGCAAGATGATGCAGTGGGCCACACTGAGGGGTAATGGTTACAACAATTGTGTCCATTCAGTCAGTGGCAAACATGGACAATGCTAGCAGTAAACAAGAATATGTGGCTAACGCTGCTCAGATAAAATGGTTATAATTGCAAGGACTGTGTATGCCCACAAAGTATCAGTACCAGATTTCACAGCTTAGGTTACTGGTTCCAAAAATTGTGTACTAATTTGGACAGTGCCACACATGGACAATAGACAAGTCTTCCCATTATACCTTGGATAAGTCCTATAAACACTGGTTTCCTAGGCAACATTGCCCCCAGAATTTTTTACTCAGCATGTGTAGACCTGCCAAAAATTCAAAATACATTAATCTAAAGAAGACTAAATGAAGACATTGGTGCAGCATCCGGCAGTGTGGTCTACTGGTGCTACAAATGGTGTGCCCATTAATTTGTGCCAGTGCCACACATGGACAAAGCTTCCAGTTATGCCATGGATAAGTGTTCTATACACTGGTTTCATGGGCAGCATTGCCACCAAAAACATTCTGCCTGTGTAGACCTGACAAACATTCATGAAACACTAACCTTAAAAAGACTGAGTGAAAAACAGTGTAGCATCCCTCAGTGTGAGCTACTGTTTCCAAACATTGTGTGGTAATTCGAACAGTGTCACACATGGACAAGACTTCCCGTTATGCCATGGATAAGTGTTATACACAGTGGTTTCATTGGCAGGATTGCCCCAGAAATTTATTGGGCCTACGTAGACCTGGCAAAAATTCACAAAACATTTATCTAAAGAAGGCTGAGTGAAAACAACAGTGCAGCATCCCATAATGTGGGCTAACGGTTCCACAAATTGTGTGCCCATTATTTGAAGTTCATGGACAAGGCTTCCCTTTATACCGTGGATAAGTATTGTACACCCTGGTTTCATGGGCAACTTTGCCCCCCAAATTATTTATTCTGCTTGCATAGGCCTGACAAAAATTCAAAAATCATTAATCTGAAGAAGACTGAATGAAGACAATAGTGTAGCATCCCACAGTATGAGCTACTGGTTCCCCAAATTGTGTGCCCATTAATTTGGGACAGTACCACACATGGACAAAGCTTCCTGTTATGCTGTGGATAAGTGTTGTACACACTGGTTTCATGGGCTGCATTGCCCCCAAAAATATTTATTCAGCGTTTGTAGAGCTGCCAAAAATTCACAAAATGGTCTGAAGAAGACTGATAGAAAGTAACAAAGCAGCATCCCACAGTGTGGTCTACTGGTTCCAAAACATGAGTGGCCTTTGGGACGGTACTACACATGGACAAGGCCTCCTATTATGCCATGGATAGGTGTTGTACACAGTGGTTTCATTAGCAACATTGCCCGCTGAATTATTTGTTGGGCCTGTGTGGACCTGGCAAAAATTCACAAAATGTTAATCTGAGGAAGACTGAGTGAAGACAGCAGTGCAACATCCCACAATGTAGGCTACTGGTTCCAAAAACTGTGTGCCCATTGGGACAGTACCACTCATGGAAAAGACTTCCCGTTACACAATGGATAAGTGTTGTACATATTGGTTTCTTGGGCAGTGCTGTCCTGAAAATAATTTGGCCCATGTAGACCTACAACAAATTCACAAAACATTAATCTGAAGAAGACTGAGTGGTGACAACAGTGCAACATCCCAGTGTGTGTGTGTGTGTGTGTGTGTGTAAGTGTAGGCTACAGGTTTCAAAAATGCTACTGGACACAGAAGTTGTCCCCATCCACCTCCTCCTCCTCCTCCTCCTCTGTTTTTAGCCCAGCTAGAAGTGCAGGAGATTAATCATCCACAAACTTTGGCAAAAAGGGCTTTCGAAAAAGGTTTGGGTTAATTTTTAAAAAGCGAGCATCTGTTCATTTTGTGTTGAAAGGCATGTTCTGTTGGTGAGTTACAATATTGCCTGCAGCAGAGAAAATCCTCTCCAAGCATGTACTTGCAGGTAGGTAACAGAGATGTTCAACCTGTGTCAAACAGGGCCAAATGGCCCTTTTTGGTACCAATTCAGTATACTTGTCTCCTGCTAGTGGCACATTCTCATCCAGATAATCCTGCACCATTTTGTTTGGTGGCATCTCAGACACCACTGTGTCAGAAAGTGACTTGCTGTGCTCTTTCATTAAGCAATAGTCAGACACTACTCCAGCGATTTGGCTCTACACCATGGCTAAGTAATTGTAGTCAGGTAAGAAGGGAAGGACTGCAACCGAGAAGGCACAGTGCCAAAGTCAAACACTGTAATCAAATGAAAGAAAATGGGAGACTGGCACCTGTAAATGTGGCATTCATTTATATGAAGTGTTCCCAGTATAGAAGCACTGAGGTCCAAACCTTTTTCACTCAACACAATTTTTCCTTTTATTTCAGACAACAGGATAAAAGTTTTAGCAATGTAATGCAAATTTCTTTGCTTAAAGTGCTGATAGTGCTAATAGTGGTGGTGCAAAGGTGCTCAGGAACAGTTGTATTGGACCTCAGTTGCAGTTTCACAAATATGGCTCTCAGATCATACAAATATTAAGGGCACAGAGGCGAGTAAGTAACAGCAATGCAGTTAAAAGAACTGATGTTTAACCCCCATATGTTGAGGCTTCCTTAGAGTGGACTAGGAAGCCTCCATTTATGGAGGTGACAATGTCGGTTCTTTCAACAGGAATGTCAGTTTTAGGGATGTGGATATGGTTCACTTATCCACAATTCTGGCAGTTTTTCCTTACAAGCTGTATTGCCAGACATTCTTTGAGAGGTTCCTCCCACCACCTGGGTGGTATATCCCTCGGATCTGCCCATGACATCAGATCTTTCTTTCTGTTGGAAAAGTCAGGTGTCCTTCTTAGCAGCTGTGCATGCATTTTAGGACCCCCAAAACTCAGTTAGTGTGCCATTTAGTAAGCTTCAATTATTTACTTCCTTCAGGATATTTTCTCAGGTTCAGCTCTCAAGGAATGAGGGGATTCCAAGCCCATTCCCGGCTTAAAACGCTGCATCCACTACTGCCAAAACAATTCTTGAGTGGATCTGCATGTGTTGTGTATTAATAGTTTCCATGGAACTCATGACATTTCTGTCTGCATACTGTGTCAGGTGATGCTTCCCGCTTCCCTTGAAGACTGCTACCATCATCTTCTACTCGGCTTGCTGGCTGAAAGGGATCCACTGGTGAAATCTAAGGAGGCTCATAAGGCAGTCCCTGTGGCTGTGGGGTCTGCTGCTCAGCTGACAGCCATGGAAGAGATGACAGCCAAGGCCGCAGCGGGCACTTCATTGGTCTGAGCTCTGCTTCCATTGGGGACCAGCATCAGAGTGTCCTTCATGTGTAATTTCCATGAGATGTGTAGGACTCTCCAATCCTTCACATCTTCACAGAGAGCCCCCCTCACCATGGCGAGTATAGAAAGTCAAGGAAGTCCCACCATCAGTTGTGGGAATAGAAAAGGGTGCACTCTTCCCACTCCCTAGACTCCCATGACTGCTCAATGGCTGTTGAGCACTCGGCTTTAGTCTATCAAGCTCGCCTTGGTCAAGTGAGGGCCACTAGATCCATGGTGATGCCATCAGACTTGTCAGCCTCTACACAGGTCGGATAGGTGGCCATGATCTTTTCTGACCCTCTCAGCCTGTTGTCTTAAGGAGCTGTAGACAATTTGATCTCCAGGACCCCAGTCCTGTTGTGCCTCATTCGTGATGGCTAGGAGCAGCTGGTGAACATGACTTGAGTCAGTTGCTTCCCTCTGGGGTCAAATGGTGAACACTGAATCGGGTGACCAGTACTGTTCCTCTGGCCATATCTCCTCATTGTTGATGGTTGAGTCAAGGCTGTAGGTCCAGGTCAAGATCCAGATTGAGGTCACGGTATTCCTTGTACTCTTGATCTGGTTTGAATGGGAGGTGTCACCATCAGCACACTTCTTCCTCCTTGTCTGTGGGTGATGAGAGGCTACACTGGTGTTTGTAACAGTGCTATGAAGAGCTCCTTTGGCAGCAGTGTGCCTCGGCTGGGCAGGGCAGGACTGTGCCCTTAACCCCTGTGATCACCTGGTAGTCACCAGTTCAGTCCATGCCAGTCCTGCTGAGACAGCTGGCCCTGACATGTGTCTTGCAACTGAACCTGGTGGCGCCACCTCCATGTCATCTTCTTCAAAGAGCCAGCCTACCAAGGACTCCCATCCAGCCACTAGCTTGCCAGGCTGGTTATCCCTGGAACTCATACACTTGTATGAGTCATGAGTGGTGCATGGCAGCAAACAGATGAAGGCTATTTTTGAAGAGTCCTCAGATGACTCTGATTGGACCATGGTACAGTCTTCAAGGACTTATGGGTTCCCCTGGTTTGGCATAGAATTGACTACTAACCATGGGCCAGTGTCTTACACGGGTCTCTTAATGCTCATGTGTGAGTTCATGAATGTTTCCTGGGAGCCAGTCCAGAAAAGGGCTAAATACCCTTTCACTGAAATACTGGATAGGGACAAATGCTTGGGGATTACCTTCCCAGTGACCAGGGGCATCCTAGGAACAGTGCTGGAGCTTTGGCAGCACCCAGTCTCCTGTCTGGCACCCTCTGATGTATGGTTCACAAGTAGACGATCCCTAGCGGCACCTTGTCTGGATTTTCTGACCACCCCTCAGCCAAGGGTCTGGTGGATGACTCGATCTTTTGTAAATCTGGTAATACTGGGGATGTGGACAAGCCCCATGACAAGAAGTCTTAAGAAGCTTGACCGCGTGGAGAAGAAGGTCCACACTGCATCCTTCCCAGGACTCCATCAGGTAAGCTACACACTGATGATGGCCCACTTTAGTTACTCCTTGATAGGAGTGCTGGACTATGTACTCCCTTACCTCCCTGCTGACAAGCAGATGGTGGTTGAAGTAGTCCAAGACCAGGGTCAAGTGTTGGCCAAACATCATCTTCAGATGGCCTTGGACATTGGCAATTCCTGTGCCCATGCCAAGGCAGCAGCCATCATGATGCATTGCAGAGCCTGGCTGTGGATTTTCACCTTTATGTTGGATACCCAGTGCAAGTTGGCTGATGCCCCTTTCCTGGGCACTGACCTCTTTGGCCCATGGCAGAAAACACCTCACTAGAACTGAGAAATCCAGAGCCACCCTAGGTTCTGTGACTTCCTCCCAGAAGGACCAGAAAGGGAAGAAGCAGAAGATATTTTTTTTCAGATGAGCAGCCTTTGATAAGATGGTCAACAGAGTTAAGCTAGCCCTGGCAAGAATAAATACTGGTGAGGGGGCACAGGCAAAGTGGGCAAGCATTAAGGATGCAATACTTGAAGCAACATCCCATTGCATTAGGGATAAAAGCAAATGAAGTAGGAAACCACTTTGGTTCTCAAAAACAGTAGCAGAAAAGGTCAGAGCCAAAAAGCTGCCCTTCAGGAGATATAAGGGATCGCAGTGAGACAAAGATAGGGAGGCATACCAAACTTCTTTAAGGGAAGCAGGGAAGGCAAAAGGCAGACAAAGGCCCAAACTGAGGAAACACTAGCACGGACAGTAAAAGAAGGCAACAAGACTTTCCACAGATACATTAGTGAAAGGAGAAAATCTAGAGGGGGTATTGCTAAGACCAGCGGGGGTAAGGGGGAGTGTGTGGAGGAGGACCAAGGAAAACCATCTATCCTATATAGATACTTTTTCTCAGTATTTACTAAGGAGAAGGTAGGGCAGGGCCCATAGCTCAGCACCATGGACACGGGGAGGGAGGTGTGCACAAGTCCCTTCACAAATGAAAGGGTTGTACAAGAGCTCGCTAAGCACAGGGTGGACAAGGCAATAGGACCAGATGGCAGACATGCCAGGGTACTAAAGGAGCTAAGGGTGGAACTAGCAGAGCCATTATCATAACTGTTTAGTGAGTTTCTGAGCACAGGAGAGGTCCCAGAAGACTGGAGAAGGGCTCATGTGATCCCGCTCCACATGAGTGGTAGCATGGAGGAAGCTGGGAACTACAGAACAGTCAGTCTTACCTCGGTAGTGGGCAAGATTATTTAGGCACTCCTTAAGTAAAGAATAGTGCAACACCTGGAATTCATAGGGACACTGGATTCAAAACAGCATGGGTTTATAACAGGAAGGTCCTGTCAAACTAATCTCATAGATTTCTTTGACGGGGTAACCAGAGTGGTAAACCTAGGGGGTTTAGTTGATTCGCCTACATTGACTTCAGCAAAGCTTTTTAATCTGTTTCACACAGAAGATTGGGTAGGCTTGGGGTGGGTCAGAAGTTGGACAACTGGGTGGCAAGCTGGTTGGCGGGCAGAAAACAGAGAGTGTTGGTAAACTGTATACAGTCAGAAGAGATGTAAGTCACAAGTTGGGCACCTTAGGGATCAATCCTGGGGCCAGTCCTCTTCAGTATCTTCATCAGTGGCATTGCAGATGGACTAGAGGGCAAGATTTGTCTGTTTGCAGATGACACCAAGATCTGCAACAGAGTTGACGATCCAGATGGGGTGGGCAGAGTGAGAAGAGATCTGGATAAACTGGCAAAATGGACAGAAGAGTAGCAACTGGGGTTTAATGCAAAGAAGTGCAAGATCATGCACATAGGGAGGAGAAATCCTGAATCCACCTATAGGTTGGGAGGGGAGTTGCTGGTGATCACAGAAGAAGAAAGAGACTTGGGCATCATCATCATAGATGACCTGAAATCATCCAAGCAGACCTCTAAAGCAGTAGGTAAGGCTAGTGGGATGTTGGGGTGTATTAGTAGGGTATGACAAGTCGTAAGAGGGAGGTAGTGATCCCTTTTTACAAGACATTGGTTAGGCCCCATCTGGAGTACTGCGTGCAGTACTGGAAGCTGCACCTTCACAAGGACATTAACAAAATGAAGGCAATCCAGAGAAGGGCAACTAAAATGGTTCAGGGACTGCATCAGAAAACATATGAGGACAGATTAACAGAGCTCAATATGTATACCCTAGAGCAAAGGAGGGAGAGAGGTGATAGGATCAAAACATCCAAACATCTTAAGGGCATTAATGAGGTGAAAGAGTAACATGTTTCAATACAAGAAAAATAGCAGGACACGGGGACCCAGCATGAGATTAGAGGGAGGCCGATTAAGGGGTAATGTGAGGAAGTTCTTTTTCACAGAAAAGGTGGTGGATGCATGGAACGGCCTACCTCAGGAAGTGGTGGCTATGAATACAGTGCAGAGCTTCAGACTGGCATGGGATAGGCATAAGAGTGCAATACAGATGAGTATGAATAGATAGGCCATTGACAGAGTAAAGGCCTATTGCACATTCATAAAGTAGAAAAAAAATGGGCAGACTGGGTGGGCCTTGTGATCCTTATCTGGCGTCAACTTCTATGTTTCTATGTTACTTATCCAAAGAAGTTCATTAAGTTTATTTTCCGGCCACCACAACAGTGCGTGATGATGCCTATACAGGCCCTTGCCGAGAAGTTAGCAACCAAAACTTCTAACGTTTCAACCAAATGTGGTCTTTAATTGGTCTTTTTAATTGATGCTAAGTTCTGTAACTCCATATATAATTTCAATGTCAGTGCCCAGACTGCAACCACTCATTCACGTATAACAATAAAAAACAATTCATACGGAACCTCTTGGCTTATCTTGACAGCTTGGTGTTTAATTTTGTAAAGGAACAAAGGTATAATACTACATTACTTGTAGGGTGACACTAGTGAGATCTACAGTGATTTGCACAGGGAAAAAATTAAAAAAAGGAAACCGACGATTTCAAGATGTAACGCCTCAGCAGGGAGAGAGGGAGGGATGTAGGAAAGATGTTATTGTCTTGCTTCCTAAACTTGACTGCTTTACAGTAAGATGTAAGTGTTGCGACTATGTCCAGACAGAAAAGCATTGAGGGCTGTTTGGGCCAGTAGGTGCCCCCTCTGGCAATCCTAACGTTTGTGGGTGATTTCAGAACAGACTGTGACCTGGGGAGGGATTACAGCTGCAAGGTTCTGCACCTGGGAGTCAGAAAACCAGGCCAGGGGTATACCCTGGGAGGACACATGATTCAAGTCACATAGGGTGAGAGGAACCTGGGGGTAGTGTTATGTCAAAATGAACAACTCAGAGACCTGTAGGAGGGCAGCGGCAAGGGCAAATAGGATGCTGGGATGCATCACCAGAGGGATTACCTCCAGAAAGGCGGAAGTGATCCTTCCACTGCACAACTGCTTTGTTAGGCCACACCTCTAGTATTGTGAACAGTTTTGGAGACCACATTTAATGAGGGACATTACACTCCTAGAGAGGGTCCTAAGGAGGGAAACCAAAATGATCTGGGGCCTGGGAGAGAGAACCTATGAGATGAGGCTCAAGGAGCTCGACATGTACACCCTAGAGGAGAGGAGGGACGGGGGGGACATGATAGAGGTCTTTAAGTACATGAAAGGGATCAATAAAGAAGGCCCAGTGAGGGTGCTCCAAAGGAAGGAGAATAGGGCAACAAGAGGTCATGGGTGTAAGCTGGAAGGGGGCAGGCTCAGAGGGAAGAGGAGGAGATGTTATTTCACTGAAAGGGTGGTGGAGCCATGAAATGCACTGCCCAGGTAGCTGGTAGAGGTGGATACCATGGACAGGTTTAAGAGGGGATGGGACAGGTACAGGGGGAGGGTAAATCTGACCAGGCCCAATACAGGTGGAACATCTGGGACTGGGGACAGTATAACCTAAGGGGGGGGGCACCAAAATTGAGCAGACTCGAGAGACCATTAGGCCTATTCTGCTAGCATTTTACTATGTTTGTGTGTTAGTAGCATTATCAGTTGTACTGAAACCTGAGTGAAAACCTTCCTGACATTCGAATAGTCCACCTAGTCTATTGAATTGCTCTTTTAATCTAGTCAGAATTACTTTGGAAAAAATCTTCCCCACATCGTCTAGCAGTAAAATTGATCTGTACATAGCAGGATTTTCTTATCTCCTTTTTCGTAAATCGAGATTATTGTGATCCCCTTCCAAGCACTGGAAACAGCATAATTCTAAATAGTAATAATTAAATAATAAGGTTAACACCTTGGTCCACACAGAAGGGATGTGCAAAAACACTAAAGCATGAATAAGGTCGGAACCAGGATCTCTGTGTTTTTTAAAGTTGCAACTATAGGACAAACTTCAGCTGTTGTAATTGAATGAAACTGAATTCTTTCTTTGTCCAGATATGTCATATTACTGACTATATCTGGGACAAAATAGATTTTGGTATAGAAAGAAAGCCATGCATCTACTGTAGAGGAATGTGTGAGTCTATATCATATTTGCAGTTATTCATTCCAGTAGCAACAAGCATCTAGTATGATTAATAACTGTTATTATTACAGTTAGCAATTTAGCCCATTGCTTTGATCTATAATCAATCTTTCTCTGAACAAATAACTTATACTTTTCCCCTAGTTTTATTCAGCAGTTTATATTTGGTCTTTAGTATGTCTGATTTGTTGTTTTAGCCGCCATTTGGTCAGCCTGCACTCATGATCAGACCAGGTGGTTTGCCTATTCATATATGTATTTTTAACTTCTTTAGAAAGTAACATTCTTTTTTCTTGAAAACATGAGTCCAACATGTCAAAAAATATTACTGCATCCTGTAATCTGTGAATATTTATAAATCTCCCATGGACCAAACACAGTTTCCTCATTGTGGGTGTCATCCCACTTTGTTCTTATATAACCCCTAATTTCAAGCTGTTGAAAAGGCTGAACATTAGAAGTTATTCTATCCTTCAGTCTGTAGTTTAAAGTCAAAGCAAAATGTTCACTATCACTTCTGGTGATAACTTGACAAGACTGCCATACATCCATAGACCCATTCCAAAGAAAAAAAAATCTAATACAGTCAGTCCATTAGCATTGTAGTATATAATATCCCCATCTTTATCTCCATTGATTCTACCATTTAAGCATGCCAGATTGTAAATTGAGAGTAAATCTATTAGCTTCAAACCCATACCATTAATCTTGGAGTCGTGCCAAAGTCTGAGGATTATAGGCAGGCAAAGTGAATGTTTGTCTCTTTAAATCCTACTCTAAAGGGTCTTCTTGTGACTATGCTCTACTTGTCTGGGTGGATTGTGCATTTTTTTTCATCACTGCTGCCTACACATTACAGGGATAAAGTTGAAGGCTGTGTCAGAGCAGATTTCCCTACAGCAATAGCCACTTCATTAGCAGAATGCTGCTCATTATCCATTGCAGAGATGTGCAGGGCTGCCACATGGAGCACTGCGCATGCTTTTGCCAAGTGTTATGGTCTGAATGTCAATTCCAGGCAGCATACCAGTTTTTGACATTCTATACTGGATGGTATACTTTCCTAAGGGAATTCTGGACTTCTACTTCCTTTATCCAGGGGTCTGCTTTTCTGAAGTTTGGAACACTGACTTATAAGTGGGACTCTAAAGAGAAGACTGATTCTTGGGAGATAGAAAAGTTATGTATTGCAACTGTAAATCTTCCAGAGTATCTTCTCCTTAGAGTATTATGACATACCCTCCATCCCTCGGACTCACTACAGTGTTATTGTTGTGTTATGTTGTCTTTATCCCTTCTCAAACAGGAATGGGCACTGAAGACACTGTGTTGTATGTAGATCATGTCCCATTTTATAGGGACAAACAGAACTATCTTATGCCCTTAGACAGTGGTTAGGTTGCTTGTTTGTTTTGTTTCACTCACTAGCTGCCCTCCTTAGTAAAAAGGGTACTGAAGTGGTATCCAGTGAGGATGGCTACTGAATATGAGCAACTGTCAAAATGGCGGCTCATATTAAGCGCTTTCCTCCTGGGCTACCCTGCAAGGGTAGCGATCCTACGTGAACATGAGGGTGGTAAAGGATGACAGGAAGGGGGGAATAGCAAGGGGAAGGGGAGGGATAGGGAAGGGGTTTTGAGGGGACTGGTAAGCCTGCTCCTGCTGAGCTAGCCATGTGGTGTGGTGGTGGTGGTGTGGGTGGCTAGTTCTGTGCAGCAGGTACAGGGTTCGGGACAGGTTGTATGGAAATGTTGCTGCTGCCTGTGTCTGCGGCACTTAATTTTTTTGCCATATAAGGATTTTGCCCTTTCCCCAACATGCACCCCCTTGGAACTGAGAATCTGTATTCAGGAGGGTGCGTGAGGCAAAGCCACTTTTTCATTTTCCGGATGTCTGATCGCCTGGGAGTGTATATCGCTGATTTGCTTTCCAGCGATATACACTTGCCTGATAGATTTGCTATTTTGTGAACACTGTTAAGACATGGAACCTACTGAAGTGCTTGGGGTTAGACACCACTGTATACCAGTGGGCATGCAGAGGAGGTTTGCAGGTGGGGCATACTCGCACCACCAGCCCCCAAAGTCCGTGGCTCCTGAGAGTTCTTACCACCTCCGGCTCAGACCCATAAGTAGTATTCTATGGAGAAGATATTCAAGAGATCTGCAGTTATGGTTAGTATGTAACTTCTCTATTCATGGTACTCTTTGTTAGTCCTGCTGTTTTACATAATTGAAAAGCAAGGTCAATGATCATAGATGCATAACAGTACTAGTGGCTTTGAGTGGTATCAAGCTGTACCAAGCAGAAGCAGGAACCTACAGGAAATAAGATGTGGCATCTCAGCTAGGATATCTAGTATAAATAAATTGCTTGTGTATCACATTGGGATACAGTATATGTAAAGCACTATATAAGCTAGGCTAGCTAGTATAGATAAATTGTTTGTGTAACCCCTAGATGGCGCTATCCTGAGAGCTACTACCCCCTTCCTGTTTGACTACAGACAGGTTGAGGGGCCTAGGTCCTATGGAGGGTGCCTCTACCCAGAGGTCAGGGTTTGTAGTGGTTAGACTAGCTTGGTCACAGCCCTCTGGGACACTGAGACCACCTTTTATTCCCTCTAGTGGCTCACACAGTACCCTGGAGTTACAACCCCAATACCCCAAGTATATACACTGTTTACTCATATAGATACCACTTACCCTCGAGACTGATTCTGCAGCATGTCTCTGAGGACCGCCTGTAAAATAAGGTTAAACAACATACACAGCAAAACACAATACTGTTTCCATAAGTACCAACACCACAGACAGTATATAGTATAACAACAACAAATCTGATTTATTTAGGGGGCAGTAACACGGGAGGGGGGGAAATCAGGTTAATTGGTGGCATTAAATCACAGAACTGTGCACACATACAGGGTCTGAAAAGTCACACTCTGGGTACCCAGGCTGGGGAGGGGCTAGCCAGGTCCATTGCCCGGGGTTGGCCGGCAAGTGCAGATGGATGGGGCCCTGTAGAAGAAAATATATGCACAACACCCAGTTGTAATCCAGAGTCGGATGTCTCAGTCCATGAAGCAGGGAAACAACAAGAATTAGATGACACACTTGTGATTGAAAACAGACTGCAGGGGAACACCCTGATTTTTACTCACAATACCAAACTGAGGACCAGATGGTAGATGTTCTTCTGGATTGCCAGAACAACAGGGCATGGAGACAAGGTCCTTGTGACTGGACCCCAGTGCAGTTGATAGCAAATGTATTTAGTCCAAGCTGAGCTGGGGTTTGCTTCCAGCTTCAGCACAGAGCATGGGGGATTGGAAATAGCGATTCCCCACGAGCACTATGCACATTCATATGTAAAAGGAAAGTACTATACCAAGCAGGCTGCTCCTCGATCCTGATCACAATTACTGCAAAATACCCGGGAGCACACACAGCAGCTTCAGTTCCTGACAGACTGAGCGTAATTCAGCAATTTCTCCAGTCTTCTACAGGGTGAGCCTGGTTTACACACTTCTTGTGCTTCTTTCTCCTCACATCTCAGATTCAGTCCAAACTGGCACTCACAAAGGCTGCAGACTGAAACTCAGGGCCTCACACGTGCTTCCTGCGTGAAACTATACACTGCAGAAGCACACAGCTCCTTTTCTTTTCACTGCCATAACTGATCTGATTTTTCCAGTCACAGAGGAGAGCATTTCCTTTAGCTCCACACTATTCTGTTGGCTGATTCAGCTGTCACTCACAATAGGACTCCCTCTGTTGGTAGAAAAAGGCACCAAGGTCAAAACTACATTTCCCAGAGTCACAGGCCGTGCAGTACATAGGTGGCTGGCTCCACAATGAGAGTCCAAGTTCTGATTTGCCAGCAGCAGGCTCCATTTTAAAGGTCCCCCCACACTGATTGGTCCAGTTCAGCAGTTGAAAACCAGAATGGAGGGCTAGGCAAAAACAGTTCAGACTGCAAAGAAAAGCAGGTTAGACAAACTGTGTTTTCATTATTACTCTAAACAGTTCTTGGCAGATTGTTACACCTTTTGAAAGAGCGCCCTCTTCGCATTTAGCGACAGCAGAAACAGACCGAGTTGACAGCAGCCTGGGCATGGCTCGGGCATTGAAACACACAATCCCCCTTCTAAATTAATTATGTCTGCAAAGCAGACAGCTCTTAAAGAGACAGTACATGGAGGCTCAAATAGCACTCACTTGGAACCACATTTAAACAGTTCAGACGCCAAACACCGCCCAGACTTGGAGCATTCAGGCAAGCTCCAGGAAGACTTTTGGGAACCCCCATTAGCATGGGGGTTACACCCTTCCTGGCCTGGAAAACTTGGTGCCTGTGTCAAGTAAGTACCCTCATAAGTTTCAATACAACCATATACATTTACATCAGTAAACTAGTCAAGGGAGGGGGCACTGATAAGCAACAGGAAAATCCCAGCCTCTCCCTACAAAACAGGGTACTAAATGAGAAAAACACTGAGGTAGAAAGGTCAGTGGGGAATGCTGCAACAGAAGGTAAAGCCATCAAAAAATGGAGAGCAATGAGTACCAATGCCCGTAGTCTGAGTAACAAGCTTCCTGAATTAGTGGCCTTGATGGAGGAGGAACATCTGGATATCATGGCAGTCACAGAAACATGGTACACACAAAACCATGACTGGGACGTAAACATACCAGGATACACTATCTACAGGAGGGACAGGGAGGGTAAAAGAGGAGGAGGAGTAGCTCTTTACATAAGGGAAGGAATCAAAGCAACAGAACAAAAGGGAAAACAGGGAGGAGAAGAAGCACTGTGGGTAAATTTGGAGACTGGCAATGGAACCACAATCCGCACAGGGGTTGTATACAGACCCCCTTCTCAGGGGGAGGAAATGGACAAGGAAATGATAGAAAGTATACTTAGAATGGCAGAAAAAGGGGAGATATTGCTGATGGGTGATCTGAATATGCCAGATGTTAACTGTGCAGTTGCAGCAGCCACTTCGAAGAGTGGGGTTATTCTAGATGCCCTACAGGGGGCATGCCTTAGACGACTAGTATTGGAGCCCACTCGAGAGGGAGCAATCTTAGACCTGGTTCTCTCAAATGGAGATGAAGAGAGGATCACAGATGTAGAAGTGGGTAGCCATCTGGGAACCATCGAACAGTATGGTTCACAATAAACACAGCAATAGAGTCAAGTCATACAAAGGCAAAAGTACTGGACTTAAGTAGGGTTGACTTTGCCAAAATGGGTGAGTGCCTAAGGAATGCACTAGCAAATGGGCAGGAAGGAGGGGTGGAAGAACAATGGGGAATAATAAAAACTGCCATCACAGCGGTAACAAGCCTTTGTGTGAAGCAAATAAACAAAACGAAACAATGTAAGAAACCACTATGGTTCTCAAAGGAAGTGGCAGTGAAGGTTCAAGAGAAAAAGAAAGCATTCAGAAAGTACAAGGAATCACAGAAGAGCAGGACAGAGAACTGTATCAGTTAAAGCAAAAGGAAGCTGGGAAGGCAGTCAGAACAGCAAGGCCCAAACCGAGGAAAGATAGCCAACTCGTTAAGAAGAGGATAAACCTTTACAGGTACATCAGGGAGCAAAGGAAGACCAAGGGAGGGATAGTGAGGCTTAAAAAAGGGAGGAGGGTGGGAAGATGGTGACTGTGAAAAGGCAGAGATACTAAACAAATATTTTTGCTCAGTATTTACAAAGGAAGAGGGGGAGGTACCTAAAACAAACAGTAGAACCACTCTGGATACAGAAGTTGATACCAGCCCATTTACAGAAGACAGGGTTCTGAAAGAACTCTTAAAACTGAAGGTGGACAAAGCAATGGGGCCTGAAGGGATTCATACCAGAATTCTAAAAGAAGTAAGGGTAGAACTAGTGACACCACTGACTACCCTCTTTAACAAATCATGGGAGGATGAGGTGACACCCGAGGACTGGAGGAGGGCAGATGTGATTCCCCTTCACAAAAGTGGGAGCAAGGCAGAAGCAGGAAACTACAGACCTGTTAGTCTAACCTCAGTGGTAGGGAAAATGATGGAATCACTCTGAAGGAAAGAATTGTTCAGTATCTAGAGGCCAGAGGGCACAGGACCCAGGCAGCATGGATCACAGTGGGAAGGTCATGCCAGACAAATCTGATAGATTTCTTTGACTGGGTGACCAAAGTAGTAGATCAGGAGGGGCTGTGGACATGGCCTACCTAGACTTTAGCAAGGAATTTGACACAGTCCCACACAAAAGATTAATATACAAGTTAGCCAGCCTGGGAGTGGGTCCCAAGATGCAGCCTGGGTAAAGAATTGGCTGGAGAATAGGACACAGAGAGTAATAGTAAATGGAGTCCACTCTGAAGAAAGGGGTTACTAGTGGGGTACCGAGGGTTCAATATTAGGATCGGGTCCTCTTCAATGTCTTTATAAGTGACATTGCAGAGGGACTGGAAGGAAAAGTATGTCTCTTTGCAGATGACACAAAGATCTGCAACAGAGTTGATGCACAAGGTGGGGTGGAAAGGATGAGAGGGACTTGGCAAGGTTAGAGGAATGGTCAAATGTATGGCAGCTTAGATTCAATGCTAAGAAGGTAAGTATACACCTGGGAAACAAAACCCAGGGAAGAGTACACAATGGGGTGACATACTAACAACAACAAAATGGAAAGGGACCTAGGGGTAGTCATATCAGATGACCTAAAGGTGGGCAAGCAATGTGAGAGGACAGCAAGGAGGGCTGGGGGATACTGGATGCATAGGAGAGGCATCACCAGTAGAAAACAGGAAGTTATTATCCCTCTGTACAGGCAGCTGGTGAGACCCCATCTGAGTACTGCGTAGTTCTGGAGACCCAATCTCCGCAAAGACATAGACAGGATGGAAGCTGTCCAGAGGAGGGTAACTAAAATGGTGCAGGGTCTGCACCGAAGACATATGAAGAGAGACTTAAGGAGCTTAATATGTATAGCCTCGAGGAAAGGAGGGAGAGGGGGCCATGATAGAAACATTTAAGTACCTCAAGGAATCAACAGTCCAAGAGGGTAGCATCTTTCAAAAAAGAGGTGTGCAAGAACAAGGGGCACAATTTGAAGATGGGGGTGGCTCAGAGGTAATTTAAGGAAGTGTTTTTCACAGAGAGGGTTGTGGATGCATGGAGCGGCCTTCCGGAGGAGGTTGTGGAGTCAAAACAGTGGTGGAATTCAAGCATGCATGGGACAGTCATAAGGCAATTTAGGGGGTGGGGGCAGGAAGAAGTAGGCTGCTGGTTAACTAGGATCTGCAGCTTATCCATTAGGTAGGGAAACGGGCAGACTGGGTGGGCCAAGCGGTCCTTATCTGCTGTCAAATTCTATGTTTCTATGTTTCAGTATCACATTAGGCTTATACA
Source organism: Neoceratodus forsteri (assembly GCA_016271365.2). Lineage (NCBI taxonomy): Eukaryota > Metazoa > Chordata > Ceratodontiformes > Ceratodontidae > Neoceratodus > Neoceratodus forsteri. Next base: position 1,151,097,141 of record CM057458.1, read on the forward strand.
TGTAATCATCAGTCAACATATCACCTTACCAGAAACACATTTCTGAAACTTTTCAGTACATCACTTTGTACACAGTATTATACACACATTGTACCATAACTCAGGTTATTACCTCCTGTACATGAAACCTGAAGAGAGGGGGGGCCCTTCCCTATCAGCTACCTTGGGGCTAGATGGGGCAGGGGCATCATACCTAGAGGGCAACAAAAGTAACTTGGAGTTTGCACTGATGTTCAGTTTGGGCAATGAGCTCGGGGACACATACACTTCTTTATGGACAACATTGAGAGGCAAGTCCACAGGTCTTCCAAGGGAATCATAACTGAGGTGCACCACAGGCTTTACAGCTCAATAAGTCTTTCTAGGGGGAACTGTTACAGTCTCTGCACTCTAAGCCTCATTTTCAGCATTGTCCTCACTTGTCAGGGGAGTCTCCATTGGGGTAGAGAGGCTAGAACTTGAGGCACTTTCTGCTCCAGGAGTTACAATCTCTGAGTCCACAACACTTGGCTCACATGGAGAGCTTTTGGACACTGGCAGTGGACTGTCAGGGCACTCATAATACTCTTCTTGTTCTGGTATATCACCAGTCTGTTCCAGTCCATCATTTTCCTCCTCTGAAAGCTCAAACAGTTCAACCTTACACAATGATTCCATATCATCTAACTTGATGCTTTGCACTTCACTTTCTGGGAGCATTGGCTCCAGGGACAAAGCTGGGGGCTTAGACAGTCCAGAAGGCCCAGCATCATCTCCAGGATTGACTAGGGTATTGCCCCGAAACAAGTAACTTAGTTCGTAAGAAGGGTAGTATTCAAAGCCACACTCACTTTCCTCTGACATGGACTGACAGTCATGTTCAAATGGGACTTGTGGAGGGGAACACTTTAACTCAGCTTCTGTAGGTGCCGGCTTTCTTGATTTTTGCTTAGCAGCAGCTCTAGTCACTGGTCCAGAGGGGGCATTTTGGGGGGCTCAGACTCAATCAAGATTTGTCCAATGGGCAGTAAATGATTTCTATGCATTGTTTTCACATCTTTTGAATTATTCTCAGGCCTTGCTTTGTACACAGGCAGATCATCTAGTTTGCCCACTACAGTGTGAGAGAGATGGTGCCATCTGTCGGCAATCTTATGTTTGCATGCAGTCCCAGATTTCTTAGCAATACCCGATCTCCCTCCTGGAGTTCCTGTGCTTTCACCTTTTTATCATACCTTCCTTTGTTGGCCACATTTCTTTTGGCAGCCATGGTTTGAGCCAGTTGGTAGGCATGATTTAGCTGGGCCTTTAACTTTTGCACATACTGTAAATAGTTGTCGGCTCGAACCCCATCAGGAGAAACTCCAAAACATACATCTACTGGCAGTCGAGCTTCTCTTCCAAACATCAGGCGGTAGGGGGAGAACCTGGTGGCATAACTTTTGGTACAGTTGTAGGCATATACCAGGGTGCTAATTTGTTGGCTCCATCTAGGCTTGTCCTTTAGGTGGAGGGTGCCTAGCATATCTAGCAAAGTGCAGTTGAAACGTTCAGGCTACGGGTCCCCCTGGGGGTGGTAAGGGGTGGTTCTGAACTTTCGCACTCCCCACAGAGAAAGCATCTCTTTGATCAGACAACTCTCAAAGTCTTTCCCTTGATCAGAATGTATTCTTTGTGGAGCCCCATAGTGAACAAAAAAGTTTTCTACAAGTACTTTTGCCACAGTGGATGCCTTATGGTCCTTGGTGGGGAAAGCTTGGGCATATCTCGTAAAATGGTCAGCGACCACCAGCACATTACTAATATTTCTTTGATCTGACTCCAAACTCAGGAAATCAGTACAGACCAGCTCCATGGGGGCACTGGTGATGATGTTAACAAGGGGGGCAGCCCTCTGGGGCAGGACTTTCCTCTGTAAATAGTGACTATAAGTTCAAATGTGTTGCTCAACATCAGCCCCCATCCTAGGCCAATATAATCTGGATCTCACCAAGTCAAGTGTTCTGTCTATACCAAGGTACCCCATGTGGTTGTGTAAGGACCTCAGTACTGAGTCTCAAAAGGCAGTGGGCAGCACTAGTTGTTGTTTGTCTTTTTGTCCCCCTCTGTCTACTATTTCTCTGTATACAGTCTATTCATCAGTTTCAACTTAGGACCTTCCTTGTATAACAATGCAGTTCTCAAATCAGTGGAGTGTGATTTGGACACATTTTTCCCTGTGTAGAGGGCTTTTAAAGCTGATTTGATCATGGGATCTCGGGATTGGGCCCACTGAATACTGTCATTGTCCAGCAGAGGCAGTGCACCAATGTCTGTTGCAGAAAAGTGGCAATAAGCGGCAGGTATGCAATTCTCAGAAGGTCCCAAACAATCCCCCATACAGTCCACTGCGTCTGTGGACATTTGTTCCTCCCTGTTAAACTTCTGGCAGAGTGCTTGAATATCAGGTTCTGACAGTCTGACCCAGTCATTCCGGGGAACAGACCTCTGGGAGAGAGCATCAGCATCTATGTGGTTCAGGCCTGCTCTGTATTCAACAGCATAGTCATATATAGATAATGCAGAAAGCCATCTATGGCCAGTGGCATCCAGCTTAGCTGAGGTCTGCACATAGGTCAAAAGATTATTGTCAATTTGTATTAGTATCTTAGCCCCAAACAAGTACTCGTGGAACTGGTCAACAATGGCCCTCTTCAAAGCTAGGAACTCTAACTTATGTACAGGAGAGTTCTTTTCGCATGGGGTCAGGCTTCTACTGGCAAAGGCGACTGGTCTCAGGCCATTCTTATGCTCTTGGTACAATACAGCCCCAAGCCTTGCAGGCTAGCATCAGTGTGCAAGACATAGGGCTTCACTGGATCTGCATAGACAAGGACAGGAGCATGGGTAAATTGATATATAATCTCATGAAAAGCAGCTTCACTCTCATGTGTCCATCTGGCTCCAAATACTTCATTAGGACAGAAATACACTCTCTCAGGCTCAGAAGAAACCGATCTCTTATAATTTTTGTTAGTAGGAGGGTAACCTTGAGTAAGATTAAGTAAAGGAAGAATCACTCTTGAATAGTCCTTGATGAACTGGCGATAGTAACCACAGAATCCCAGGAATCTTTGCAGTTCTTTTAGATTGTGGGGCTGTGGCCAGGTGGTCAAGGCCTCAACTTTACTTGGGTCTGTTTCTATTCCCTCAGTGGATACTATGTATCCCACACACTTTACAGAGGTTTGGAAGAACTGACATTTATCAATGGATAGTTTAAGGCCAAAGTCTTCCTGTCGGTCCAACACCTTGAACAATCTGCTCTCATGTTTCTCCAGTGAGTTACCAAACACAATAGCATCATCTAGGTATACCAGGCACTCTTAACAAGTTCATGTCACCCACCGCACGCTCCATCAGCCGTTGAAAAGTGGCTGGAGCACCTGAAATCCCTTAAGGCATCCTCATGAATTCATAGAAACCAAGCGGACAGATAAAGGCTGTCTTTTCATGGTCTTCTGGGGCCATCGGGATCTGGTAGTACCCACTGCAAAGATCCAACACTGAGAACCACTTACTACCGTTCAGGCAGTCTAAGACATCCTGAATGTGGGGCATTGTGTACTGATCAGGAATAGTCCACTAGTTCAAGGTGCAATAATCCATGCACATCCTTACTGTCCCATTCTTTGTCCTCACTACCACGATAGGTGAAACGTATGGGCTTTTGGATTCCTGTGTTACACCAGCAGCAAGCATCTCTTGCAGATGCCGTCTCACATCGTCTACGTCAGCAGGTGCCAGGTGTCGAGACCTCTCATGAAATGGCCTTTCATCATGCAGCCGGATATGGTGCTCAGCTCCTTGCATGCATCCTACATCCCATTCCTTTAAAGAAAACACCTGGTCTCTCTGGGCAAGCTTCTCACTGATTCTCACTTTCTATTCAGCTGGCAACTGGGAGTCACCGAAATCAAACAAGTCAGGCGTTACTGTCATTCTTTCCTGAACTCTTGCTACTGGGTAGCACTGCAGTGTCTGCACAATGCACATTAGCCAGGGTGCAATCTCCATTTACTCGAATCTCTCTGTCAGACACATTATGAACTTGAACTTTACCTTTCTGGCATAAGCATGGGCTCTAGCAGGTAAAATACTAGGCTTGACCAGCAGTCCCTCCGGCAATTTTCCATCACCTGGTGCATCCAACATTAATATTTTATTCTTGACATCCTTTCTGATACAGACCTCTCCCTGTAAGGTACACTGGGCATTTGGTGCCAGTTTCAGAGACTCAGAATCCTTTTTCCCAGACAACTCCAACCGGTTCCTCTGGTTCCACTTTGTCAGCATCTCTCTGGGCATCGTAGGCCTTCCTGATCAAGGCCAGCATTCTTAGAGCTCTACCAGTCCGGGACCCCTGTTTTTCTTAACACAACTGTGCCAGCCATCCAAACATATGTGCATTAATCCCAATTAGTAGAGGAACCCCATCATACAGTCCGTTGGGGGACACACTAAGGCCAGGGTCTCTGCTTTCTCAGCCACTCCAGCCACGGAGGTGGGAAAAGACCGTCAAATTCGGATATATCCAGAGTAGGGGTAGGCCTTCTCACTTAACCCTCAGACATGCAGCCTTTCCAATGGTTATAAGGGTACATCAGACAAATGCTTCTGATACCAGTCTTGGAACATAATTGCCACTTGAGAGCCACTGTCTAGTACAGCTCTTGTAGACACTCCATTCACCTTTACAGTGGTCTCCATGGAAGAA